>OY997593.1:6868710-7468710 GCA_963921825.1 Erodium maritimum | reverse complement strand
TAGAAACCAGAGAAGAAAAAGAATGGGAAGAAGGTGAGGGGTTAGAAGCCATACCAGATAGGTCCTCCGATGATCGAACAAGAGATGGTAGCACAGGAGCAACTTGAAGAACGGGAACTCCAGGAGACAATGTGACTAAAGGTTGTGGGACTGGAACACATTTAAAAGGAAATACATGTTCATCAAATCGAGCATGACGAGAAATGTAAATTCGACTTGTATCCAAATCAAGACATCGATACCCCAAATGAGATGGTGAATAACCAAGGAACACACATTGTTTAGAACGAAAATCAAATTTGTGTTTATTATAAGGACGCAATAAAGGGTAAACGGCACATCCAAAAACTTTGAGAAAGTCAAAATTTGGTTGATCTTTGTAAAGTAGAGTAAAAGGTATATTATCATGCAAGGAAGAACAAGGTAACCTGGTAAGAAGAAAGACTGCAGTCTCAAAAGCATAGTCCCAATATTTAAGGGGTGTACCCGAATGAGAAAATAAAGCCAGACCAGTATCTACGATCGAACGTATTTTTCGTTCGGCTATACCATTTTGTTCATGTGTATGTGGGCATGCAACACGATGACGAATACCAATGGAGTTGAAAAAAGTGTTCAACGTTCGATATTCTCCACCCCAATCTGATTTAAGTGACTTGATCTTAGAATCAAACTGTCTTTCAAGAGAGGTTTGGAACTGACGAAACTTTAAAAACACATCACTTTTGTTTGTAAGAGGAAAGTGTTAGAATTTATGCCCGTAGCCCAATCGTAAATGTCCAAGTATAAATATCATCGTTGGCAATATAATAAAGCGGCTTATGATATTACTTAAGTGTTGAAGTAATATGTCGTATGTGTTTCCGATCTATGCCCACGATGCGAATAGAACCATAGATCAGGAAGGATCACACTCGACGGGTCCCTAGTGAATAGTCTTCGCTAGAAGAGACTAGTATGAAAGATGACTCTTGATGGCTTACGTTCTATTGGTCATTGGAAAGGTTTCCGGAGTCTGATCATAGACATCATGTGTGGGACATGATGTTGGACGACCCGACCTGAATATGTTCCATAGATTGAGTCATGAACATGTTCAGAGTCGTTGCTTGTCAGGTATCCTTAGACCGAGGAGTCTATATGATTGCTATGCAGTAAACAACCAAGTTTGACCTGAAAGCCCAACGTTGCACCGTGACTGGGCTTCCATAACGGCCATGATTGGCTTGGGGAATGACTGCATGAGTGACATGATAGGCGGCTAAGGGATGTATCCATCATACTGCGGTATGGGAAAGATATCTAGTTCACGGCCGCTTGATCGAGAGTGACTGACGGAAAAGCATGGCCATGCGCATGATACGGGATATCATAAGGGTCGGTCATCTCACATATCAAGGAACAGTGATTGAGGATAAGAAGGATGACGGCTCTATGCCTTATCTCAATCAGGATATCAGTGATAAGGGATAATGACAAGGACGACTGAAAGGTCAGAATCGACAGGGGGCGATTCGTTATGCAGGGTCGGGCGATACTGAGTCTCGTCAGTCGCCACATTAGTAAGATCAAGTAAAATGGGATTTTACGTTGATCTTACCGACATGCATAGACCTAAGGGTCACACCATAAGTTTGTAACTCGATAAGAACGCAAGTGGATTGGCTTGCAGGGAGTCGTGTCGGGAATTGCCATAGTGGACGGGCTAGCATGGTGGGCTCGGTATGGGCTCTCTTGGAGAGGCACATGACCAGCCCACATGGGCTAGGCCCAACAAGAACCAAAGGTCAAAGGTTGACTAAGTGGTCTTGTTAAACTAAGTGGGTTGGACCCACTTTCCACTAGTTAATAAACTAGCTTAGTTTATTAAGTCTACCATGAAAAGTAGCATGGACACTTGGCAACTTGATGTAGATTAAGTGAGGTGACCTCTTCCACTTAAGTCTACATGAAAGGGGTGTTGGCAAGACACAACATGCAAATAAGAGAAGAAAATTTCAGCACAAATTGTGAATCTCTCTCATCTTTGCAAACTACTCCAAGAAGCTCCAAGTTCCATTGTTGCATGTTCTTGAGTTTACAAACTCAAGAACTACGTTGGCTTTGATTCCATTAAGGATACGTAGGCGTCCAAGGGGCTCAATCCATTCAAAGTTTGGTGTTATTGAACCAATTCCGGACAAGTAGAGGGTGCTGATTTTCAGCACAGTTTTGTCCGACCAGTCACTTTCAAGAGCACGATCGGAGGTTCATCCCAGGTCCGATGAAGCTGATTTGTGGAGTGAATGTTCTCCACATATGGGTCTTCAATTCGACCGAAGGGATTCACGTTTCAACGGTTCATTTTGGAGATACACAAGCTGAATGATGAGGCACTTGCAAAGGTGATGTACACAAACCTTTGCTGAATTTTCAGACTTGTTTTTCATATTTGGTAGATTCATCTCGATTGATTCGTGGTTAATCTTCCGCTGCATTTTGTGTTTAACATGTCCATGACATCGAGACCCAACAGTGGTATCAGAGCTTGGCTACCAACGGAAAAACAAGAGCTGAATTTTTCAGTTTTGGTGCTGGTTTTTTTTTGGAGTGGTTGCTGGTTTTTTATTTAAAGTGCTTGAAAATGCATGTTAGCTTCTTAATTTCATGTTTTTGCATATATGGGTGTATCCTTGATTGATAACATGATTTAATTTCTTGCATGTGGGTTTTATGCATGAAATTGGTGATTTTCGAAATAAAGTCAAATCTGATTTTTTCGAACAAAGTTTAATTTTGGGGTCACGAGACCGGGACTCTCGGGGAGCCGATCACGTGACCGGATGGGGCTCCGTTGGACGGAGCTAGGCCGAGTCGTGACTATTGGATAGTTAGAACGCCGGGGCTAAACCATTTGGGGAATTGTGACGAGTTTGGAACCGTCATGATGAACCACAAAATTAAACGTTTGGAAAATTCATTTTTGAAACCGGTTTCGATAAACCGTGTAATAATTTTCGAAACTTGGAAGCTAATTAAAATCAGTCATATCTCGCTGTTTGATAACATGTTGTTTGATAACACGCTGTATGATATGATGATTATGCATGGTGCACGTTATTAAGCCCCGGGTAGTTTATCGTTTTTCTCGGGCTGCGTGCCGATAGTGTTAGCGTGTAATTATTCTTTTAAAGGTGTGGTCGTCGTACCACTTGTTTGTAATAATTATTATTTCCCGACCTGCGAGTCGTGTATTTTATTGTAACCGTTATCGCCTGCTTGGAGTCGAAGAAGCTCAAGAGGCGAGTGGGAGACTGCAGGAAACGGCTTGGAGTAGATGGATGTCAAGAGGCGAGTGGGAGGCTCACGTCGTTGGCTTGAAGTCAAGATTGCTCAAGACCGGGTTGGGATTAGTTTAAGGGGCTATAACGTGCACGTATTTATGCTTGATGCTTGGTTTAAATTATGCATGATTGTATGGTTAGAATGCATGCTTAGATTTAAACTTTCAAGCAAATCACCTCACATGCAAAGATAAAATTGGTTCTAGATCGATGGATAGGAGCCCTTGAACCGTCTTTGCATTGGATGTAGTAGACGGGTTCAAAGGAAGAATTACATTGGATGTAATTGGAGAAGTCATTACATTTGGAATGTAGTTGACGTTCTCATCGCATCGATGATGTGCCAAAAGTTCAAACACGACAAGACAAGTAAAAACGGGTCATGTCAGATACCTCCCAATTTATCGACAACTTCTACTTCATCGACCTATGGGTGTCGTGCGCCTTCGCGGAGCATCCATGGGAAGGCGTTGTAGCAAGTTTGGTCTGCATATGTGGGTGTCGTGCGCCTCCGCGGAGCACCTGCATAGTGACAGGCCATAGTTGAAAATTGGTAGACCCGACTACGATTCTCAGCTAGGGCTGAGCTAGGGTATCGGATAGGGTGAGCCGTGTACTTAAAGTACATACCCTAGCCAAGAGTCACATTGGATGTGATCGGATGGAGTCCGGCCTACATAGCTCGATTGGGTGGTGAGCCTCCGTTCAACTCAATCGAGTGAATCAAGGTTCTTGGTTTAAGATTCTATAGGTTTAGAATCGACTGTCGATGTTTGAACTCGATCTTCATGATTTATTCAGTTTACTGATTAAATTCACTTTGTCGTGTGGAACAAAATGGCTAACACATCAGCGAACGACGATAGTTTGTCATTGAAAACCATACTTGACCGGGTCAAGCTTGATGGGACAAACTATCTGGACTGGTACAGAGTTTTGAGGATGGTCCTCAAATTCTAAACGCAAAGGACATATCCTTGATAAGGCTATCCCTTATGTCCAGAAAATGAAGGGGCATCTCGAACATCTTAATTGACTGGGTCTTAAGATAGTGTCGGAGATAGCAACAGATATGGGTCTGCGCTCGCTTCCTCGTGTGTATGATGAGTTCATCGTGAGATATCATATGCACGATATGGACAAGACCAAGTCAGAGTTACATGGCACGTTTGTAACTGCTGAGAAGAATATCAGGGATCTAGGATCCAAGGATATTCTGATGGTCAGAAAGGGATCCAGTTTCGGGAGGGAAACTGGTAGTGGCAAGGGCAAGGCCCATGTGCACTTGGCAAGAAAGATGAGACACACGATCGCTCCTAACCCTTCGAGGACTGGGGGTCCTCAAGGATGGCTAAGGAGGATGAGATTGTCTGCTTCTACTGCCAGAAGCCTGATCATTGGATTTGGAATTGCGGGAAAAACCAGGATGATCTAAAGAAGGGCAGTGGGACTGCGCCATCTTTAGGTATTAACCTAATAGAGCTACATCTCGCTACTTCCAAAGATTCATGGGTATTGGATACCAAGGGTGAATCTCACATACACACTAACGTGTAGTGGTTGGAAGGTAGGAGATGATTGGAGAAGAACAAATTGGACCTCAGAGTGGACAACAAGTAAGGGTTGTAGCGACTGCTGTAGAATCCATGGGTGTTCTTCATCCACATAGCCTTGTTGTGTTTTGAACAGTATATTGCATACCTATTAGGATCATTATATCTGTATCCGTGTTAGACACCGAAGGATATAATATGAATATTGGAAATTGGATTTTCAATATTCTATGCAATGATATGTTTAAACAAACATGGTCGGAGGGTTGTACATATTGGATATGGTGACAATGCCTCAAGCTCTATATATAAGGTTAATACCAAAAGGTCTAAATCCGATAATTTAGACCATGCTCTGTTAAGGCACTGTCATTTAGGTCTCATAATCAAGAAACGCATATCAGTACTTCACAAGTGCGGACATTGAGGTCCATTCGAATTTCATTCGAATAATAAATGCAAGGCTTGTTTGTTGAGCAAAATGACTAAAGCGCCCTTTATCAATCGCGGTGAAAGGGCGGGTGAATTATTGGAATGACACACTCGGATGTGTAGACCAATAAGTTCACTTGCCATGAGGGGTTTTAGCTACTTTATCACATTTACTGATGGTTGCAGTAAATATGATTATGTCTATTCGATAAGACATAAGTCTAAAACTTTTGATAAATTCAAAGAGTTCAAGACTAAAGTAGAAAACCAGCTTGAGAAAAGTATTAAGGCTCTTCGATTGGATCGAATGGGAGAATACTTAACTACAGAGTTTTAGATCATCTAAAAGAGAATGGGATCCTTCGGAATGGACTCCTCCCGGGACACCATAGTTGAGAGGTGTAGCCGAACGGAGAAATCGGACATTGTTGGACAATGGTCTGATCCATGGTCAGTTGGACTGATCTCCCTATCTCTTTCTGGGGTTATGCTCTGGAGACGGCCGCATTCATTTTGAATCAGGCACCTACGAAGGCTGTGGAAGGGACACCATTTGAGAAATGGCATGGGAGGAAGCCCGTTTTGTCCCTCTTAAAGATTTGGGGTTGCGAGGCTTATGTGAAGCGGTTAGTTTACAGTAAGCTCGAACCAAGATCTAAGAAATGCAGCTTCGTAGGGTATCCCAAGGAAACAAGGGGATACTACTTCTACAAACCCAGTGAGAACATGGTGTTCGTCACTTGGATGGGGTCTTTGTTCAAAGGGAATTTGTTTTCAAAGACGTCAGTGGGAGGGATGTACATCTAGAAGGAGTTCAAGATGGTACAAATGCCTCTGAACCACATGACAATCCAGTAGAGGACCCTGAAAGGGTCGTAGAGGAAGAACCAATTCCTGTAACAATTCCTGAAGGTCCGAGGCAATCTGAAAGGGTTAGTCACCCACCTTCGAGATATGGTTGTTTTGTATCTGGAGGTGACAGTGAGCTAATAGTGGATCATGAGGATCCAGCCACCTTTTCAGGAAGCCGTGGATGGGCCCGACTCCGAGTTATGGCTGAGAGCCATGAGGGAGGAAATGTAATCCATGTCGGATAACCAAGTCTGGGAACTGGTTGATCCCATCGATGGTGTGAGGATCATCGGATGCAAACGGATCTTCAAGGTGAAGATGGACATGAATGGCAAGCCTCTGACCTACAAAGCCCGACTGGTTGCAAAAGGTTATAGGCAGATCCAAAGGATTGACTATAAGGAAACCTTCTCACCAGTGGCCATGGTCAAATCTATCTAGATTCTTCTTGACATAGTCTCGTATCTTGATTACTAGATATGGCAAGTGGATGTCAAAACCGCTTTTAAACGGGGATTTGACTAAGGAAATTTTATGTCTCAGCCCGAAGGTTTTGACGATCCGAAGAATAAGGGATAGATTTATAAGTTGTTGAAATCCATTTATGGATTGAAACAAGCTTCTCGGAGTTGGAATCTTCGTTTTGATGAAACTGTAATTGGATTCGGTTTTGTCAAGAACGAAGATGAGCCTTGCGTTTATAAGAAGGCTAGTGGGAATAAGATTGCCTTTCTGGTGCTGTATGTAGATGACATACTATTTATCGGAATCGACGTCCCTGTTTTAAACGAGACCAAAAGCTTGGAGGGGACGTGTTTCGCGATGGACTTAGGCGAGTCTGCTTATATCTTAGGGATTAAGATATAGAGAGATCGCACCAAGAGGGTCTTGGGATTAAGTCAGAGCACCTAAGTTAACAATGCATTGAGTAGGTTCTCAATGCTCGATTCAAAGAAAGGATTCTTATCCACTTGTCATGGCATGAATTTCAGCAAGACTCAGTGTCTTAAAACACCTGATGAGCTGAAAAGGATGATGCGAATCCCATGCGCCTGGGAGGGGCATGATCGATCATATATGCATGACATATACGAGACTGGATGTCTTGTATGCCTTGTGTTGTACCAGCAGACATCAGTCTGACCCTTGGGGAAAGATGATGCTGAGCTAGTCGCCAATGGGTATGTTGACGCTAGTTTCCAAACAGATTAAGATGACTTTAGAAGTCAGTCAGGACATCTGTTTACGCTAATTGACGGTGGTTTCAGCTTGAAGAGCGTGAAACAAGATACCGTCGCTGACTCCACGACAGAGGCCGAGTACATAGCGGCTACAGGGGCAGCCAAGGAGGCTATATGGGTTTAGAAATTCACGGCAGGGTTAGGCGTAATTAAAAACCCGCCTAAGCCCGGTGAACCGATTTTGCGACAACACTGGGGCTATTGCTCAAGCTAAAGAGCCCAGATCGCATAACAAATCCAAACATGTACTGCAGGGATATCACCTAATCAGAGAGATTCTGAACAGAGGTGATGTGAAGATCACGCATATTGCAACAGATGATATCATAGCCGACCCGTTGGCCAAAGCGCTCTCGTTACCCAAGCACGAGAGACTAATAAGGCAATGGGATTAGATTGGAGTTTAGATTGGAGCTAGGGCAAGTGGGAGATTGTTAGCATTTATGCCTGTAGCCCAATCGTAAATGTCCAAGTATAAATATCATCGTTGGCAATATAATAAAGCGGCTTATGATATTACTTACGTGTTGAAGTAATATGTCGTATGTGTTTCCGATCTATGCCCACGATGCGAATAGAACCATAGATCAGGAAGGATCACACTCGACGGGTCCCTAGTGAATAGTCTTCGCTAGAAGAGACTAGTATAAAAGATGACTCTTGATGGCTTACGTTCTATTGGTCATTGGAAAGGTTTCCGGAGTCTGATCATAGACATCATGTGTGGGACATGATGTTGGACGACCCGACCTGAATATGTTCCATAGATTGAGTCATGAACATGTTTAGAGTCGTTGCTTGTCAGGTATCCTTAGACCGAGGAGTCTATATGATTGCTATGCAGTAAACAACCAAGTTTGACCTGAAAGCCCAACGTTGCACCGTGACTGGGCTTCCATAACGGCCATGATTGGCTTGGGGAATGACTGCATGAGTGACATGATAGGCGGCTAAGGGATGTATCCATCATACTGCGGTATGAGAAAGATATCTAGTTCACGGCCGCTTGATCGAGAGTGACTGACGGAAAAGCATGGCCATGCGCATGATACGGGATATCATAAGGGTCGGTCATCTCACATATCAAGGAACAGTGATTGAGGATAAGAAGGATGACGGCTCTATGCCTTATCTCAATCAGGATATCAGTGATAAGGGATAATGACAAGGACGGCTGAAAGGTCAGAATCGACAGGGGGCGATTCGTTATGCAGGGTCGGGCGATACTGAGTCTCGTCAGTTGCCACATTAGTAAGATCAAGTAAAATGGGATTTTACGTTGATCTTACCGACATGCATAGACCTAAGGGTCACACCATAAGTTTGTAACTCGATAAGAACGCAAGTGGATTGGCGTGCAGGGAGTCGTGTCGGGAATTGCCATAGTGGACGGGCTAGCATGGTGGGCTCGGTATGGGCTCTCTTGGAGAGGCACATGACCAGCCCACATGGGCTAGGCCCAACAAGAACCAAAGGTCAAAGGTTGACTAAGTGGTCTTGTTAAACTAAGTGGGTTGGACCCACTTTCCACTAGTTAATAAACTAGCTTAGTTTATTAAGTCTACCATGAAAAGTAGCATGGACACTTGGCAACTTGATGTAGATTAAGTGAGGTGACCTCTTCCACTTAAGTCTACATGCAAGGGGTGTTGGCAAGACACAACATGCATATAAGAGAAGAAAATTTCAGCACAAATTGTGAATCTCTCTCATCTTTGCAAACTCCTCCAAGAAGCTCCAAGTTCCATTGTTGCATGTTCTTGAGTTTACAAACTCAAGAACTACGTTGGATTTGATTCTATTAAGGATACGTAGGCGTCCAAGGGGCTCAAGCCATTCAAAGTTTGGTGTTATTGAACCAATTTCGGACAAGTAGAGGGTGCTGATTTTCAGCACAATTTTTTCGACCAGTCAGTTTCAAGATCACGATCGGAGGTTCATCCCAGGTCCGATGAAGCTGACTTTTGGAGTGAACGTTCTCCACATATGGGTCTTCAATGTGACCGAAGGGATTCGCGTTTCAACGATTCATTTTGGAGATACAGAATCTGAAAGATGAGGCACTTGCAAAGGTGATGTACACAAACCTTTGCTGAATTTTCGGACTTGTTTTTCATATTTGGTACATTCATCTCGATTGATTCGTGGTTAATCTTCCGCTGCATTTTGTGTTTAACATGTCCACGACATCGAGACCCAACAGAAAGAACCATGTAAAGAGCGAGAAATCATCAATAAAAATGACAAAGTACTTGTAACCTGAAGTAGAAACCATCAGAGCAGGCCCCCAAACATCTGAGTGAATTAAATCCAAAGGAGTGCTGCTCCGTTGATGTGTTAAATTTAAAGACAAACGATGAGACTTTCCTAAACAACATGCATGACATTGATCCGAAAGTGGGCGAGTCTTAGAACATGGTAAATGAAACTGACGAACAATACGACGAAGAGATTGGTAATTTGGATGACCGAGACGAGCATGCCAGTCTTCTAATGAGGAGAGAAAAGCTGAAACTGAATAGGACATTTGGACGGATGGTTCGAACAACTTGTAAAGGCTACCATCACTCGTTCCTCGAAGAAGGACCTTCTGGGTGGCTCGATCCTTCACAAAACAATCACGGTCATTAAATTCAACAGAACAATTGTTATCGGCACAAAGCTTTTTAACAGATAACAACGGTTTAGTAATATGAGGAACTCGAAGCACATGATTAAGATGAAAAGAACGTCCAATAGTCGGAAGGACACTTGAACCAACATGTGTAATAGGAAGACCAATACCATTACCAACAACCAGTTTGTTCATACCTTGGTAAGGTGTGGGCAAATTTAGGGAGGCTAAATCAGGTGTTACATGGTGTGTAGCGCCAATGTCAGGAAGCCAAAAAGAGTTTGATGAATGCCGAGTATCCGGAACGGCCGAGTGCGGAAGAACTGAAAGATGGCCCTGTGCCGGTCAAACTGGGCCAGAATCATGTCGCACAAAATTCTGAGCATGAGTGTGAAATGTAGAATCAAAGCGACGACGACACGATGATGCCAAATGATTATGGAGTCCACAAATTTGACATGCTGTCCGAATAGTTGAATTGGAACCTCTTCTTCCACGGTTGCCACCTCGTCCTCGATAACCAGAATTGAAGCCATTTTGTGACCTTTGAGACGAGGCATCATTGGTTTGAGCAAGGTTGGCAATTGGGGATGAAACGGTCTGCGAGTTCAACAAAATTTCATAGGACACAAGTTGTCCATGGAGCTCCGAGAACGAAATGGGGTCTGGTCGTTGTTGTAAGGCAGCCATAATGCCATTATAATCAGATCCCAACTTGCGAAAGATTATAGCAGTGAAGTCTGAATCTGAAATAGGATGACCAGCAAGTGCAAGAGAGTCAGCTAATGCTTTAGCTTGATGGAGATATTGACTTAACGATTTATCATCTTTAGACAAGCTATGGAGTTCCAGGAGGATTTGTGTTCGTTGAGCATTACTAACGACACCGTAAGCCGTTGCAAGAGTCTTCCAAGCTTCTGCAGCCAAAGTAGCCCTCGTCAAATGCTGATAGCATTCCTCGGATACGGAAGATAAAATCCAAGAGAACAGCAGCTGGTCTTGTTGATACCAAGTTGTATATGCCGGATTTGGCGACACCGCATCTGGATTGGAGGTCACAATAGTAGGTGGTGAAGGAGATATCTCCGTGGACAGCAGATCATGCAACTTTATCATGTTGAGAAGTGGTTGGAACTGTAGCTTCCAAGGCAAATAAGTCTTGGGCCCAGTAAGTTTAATGGCAAAGGATTGATGAGGCAATGGAGTGGGAATAATGGAGGGAGGTGATGTAGTAGCCACGGTAGTGCTTGATGAAGAAGCAGAGGATGATGAAGACATGATGAGCGAAGAAAAAAAAAAGAAATGCTTTGATACCAAGTCAAGTATGAAAACTTGTATGTATATTGAATGATATGAATAGCACACGGTACATGTATTTATAGTACACAGATGTATCACAACTAATTGGGATAAGTACAAAAGATATAGAAGAGGATAATCTTGATTCAAGGTTTGAACTTTGAATCACAGTTCAAACTTTGAATCATAGATTATCTGATACTTATAATGTGTATATAGATCAAATAAGTAAGGACAAAATCCTCATTTGGGAAGAAGACGTGAGAATGATCCTGTTTCTAGGTGTCTTAACCTTTTAGGTCTAGTTCTTCTTGATTCAAAAATTTCTCTTGCAACCTGGAAGGGTTTAGATCATTTCGAAGAACTCCGAGCCATCCCTTCTCAGCTTCGAGCTCCAACCTCCAATTGGAACCTTCTCAACCCTCCTCAAAAGCTTGTATTTGGCAGAATCTATCTTCTTTGAGAACAAGTGACATTGGTCAGTGCCCAGCAGAATCCCTTCATGAGTTCTCTTTTCCCAAGCTTGAGCAACGAAGAGTTTTCGTGAACCTAACTTCGTTTTATTCATCTTCTTAACTACCGGGTCTAGATCAGTCCCAAATTTGAAACGGATGAAACGCGTTAGAATAATTGTATTTGGGCCTTCAACTATCATCTTGAGCTTTTAGTAGAGTTGTTGTTCCTCTAGTATGATATTAACGTCTGGCTCCTCACGGATCCGGGTTCAAACCTCACTCTACTCAAAAGTAACTAATTTCTTTTGAATATATCAATTTTTTTCACAAATGGGTCAGCCCTTATCTCTCTTCTCAATGGTCTCTTCTCCTATTCTAATAATTCACTTTTAAACCCATAAACGGTCTTATCCGTGAGAGCGCGTGTTAGAATATAACTATAATTGGACCTTCAACTATCAGCTTAAGCTTTAGTTGAGTTGTTCCTCTAATCAAACCAGAGAACTTCCCTTTGATTCGGTTTGGGAGAAAAGTGTGCTTAACCTCTGCTACAGAGTTTAAAATTTACCGTACGCCATCTATGGTATGCCATTCCAGCAAATTAGGAACGAACCTTCGTATTGGAGAGGACACCTCCCAGCTGATTTCCAGACCGAGGCACAAATCGAACAACTTCCTTCTCAACACCGGTGGGCTTCGCACCCTCTACAGCCTTGCAACTCGTCCCCATCCCACCATCTCCTTCCGTAAGACCCAACTCTTCCGTGCACTTACCGCTTCCACTTGGACCAAGGAGATAACAACTGGTGGTAGTCTTCTATAGGAAAATTTTTGGTATAGGTGCATAATGATTTTGTCCCTTCACCCATCTGTATTTGAATAAGAAATGTTCACGAAGATCAGCGTGATGAAAGCTTGATCCGGACTAAAGAATTTGAGTGGTATCTAAATTCAATTTAAGAAATGTTGATGATAGAGATCTTCTCCTTTTTTTTATCAACAAAGTAAATTAAAATTAAAACTTGTTTTGAGGTGAAAGAAGAATTGCAAAGTCAATAGAAATGATACAAACCAACCCAAAATTAAGGATGAACCTAAAAGTTTAAAGATAGACGCATTTATCTGACAAAGGACCAAACAAATAAATAAAACAACAGCAAAACAAAACAAATGTTGCCTTACAAAATCAACTAGGTAAACCAACAGGAAGCTTGGAATAAGCTATCCCTAAACAACGGTCAGTACAACACAGACACTACCGCAATTCAACCACTTACGCAGTTGATGCAAGTCTCCACTCATCAAATTTTGACTAACTAATGAGTGCATGAAATGCACTCAACTCCCTCCAATTTCAATCTACTTTCTCCGCTTTGCGTCCTCCTCTTCGTAGTTCAGAGGAATAGGCTCAAGCAGCAAGTCCGATACAAGTTCCTTTGTGTAGTCTTCGTCACTATACCCATCCCCGTATCTATAAAAGAAATGCGAAATGCTTGCAAAGTTGACCATAAACTCAACACTACTCTTGGGAAGTGGCACATCCTCTCTTAGGCATTCTTTGACCCTGTTCCATGTCTCCCTTATCAATTGCCTCACATGTTCTCTAGCAGCTTCTTCGGAGGCACCCGTTTCGTGCATGTAACACTGAATCGATTTCAGAACGTCTCCTCTTTCCAACTCGTTCTGTATCAAAACAACAAATAAGTAAGGTTTTCAATAAATTTGTATTGATACGAAATGTAGTCTAGTCCTCATGTATACGTACTGATGAAGTTCCCAAATCATCGTTAAGTCGGACGATGGTACATGTCCACCTTAGAATATCCGGATGGTTTAGGAGATACTCCATCTCCGTCTCTAGTACTGGTTTCGTGTCAACCGCATAGCACGTAGTTATTACCATAGGAATTGCAATGCTAACCCACCCATTGTTCAAGTACTCTTCCAATGTTGGTGCATGCCCCGTGTGGTACCATTTTGCCTCCACTAAGTAGGCTTTCACTAAACCTAACCACTGTTACACAATAGTAGAACAAGCAATCAATAAATGGTCATATATATGATGATGAACATGGACAATGAAATAGGTCTATTAAGAATATGTTACCGCATTCTTCAGATACAAGACAATATCAGAACCTTGCTCCTTTAACACATCATAAGCCATTTCATTCACGAAGTTGTGAAGTGCAAAAAATATTATCTTCATGTACTCGGGGAGATGTTTCATTCCGTTAATATCCCATCTGAAATTCAGGAAACAAACACATAAATATCTTAAGGGTTAAATATTAAAACTTACTATTAACTATCGGTCAACAACATTATACTACCTAACGTTTCAAAATAACAAATGCAATCACCTTATGTATTGGTCACACGATTCTGTTAGTAAAAATAGACGGAATATTCCGTTTTATTAGTCATATGACCTTATGTATCACTTAATGGATTATAAAATGACGATTTTGCCCTCACTTATTTGATCTATGTACATTTTATAAGGATTAATAACGAGGGTACAGTGATAATGTTTCTTATAAAATGTATATTAGTCAAATAAGTAAGGGCGAAATCGTCATTTTAACATCCATTAAATGATACATGAGGTCATATGACAACGGAATGAAATATTCTGTTCATTTTTACAAACAAAATCATTTGACTAATATTTAAGATAGTGTATTTGTTATTTTAAAACGTGAGGTAATATAGTGTTTGTAACCAATAGTTAAGTATGAGTTTAGATATTTAACCCATATTTTAATAGGGATTAGAGAAGCTATAACAAGTAGCTAACATGACCAACCTCTCAACAGCATCCGTGAAAAGTTCAAGTTCATCCAAGGTGCCATAGATATCATACATGTCATCTATTACACCAAGTATTCCAACGCTCTTGCCGATTATTTTCCTGACATTTGCAAACTTAGGCTCCACAGCCACTCCTGGTCCCCACAAGTATGCGGATACAATTTTGTCCCTAGCAAACCTCGCTCGTCGCCCAATACTAGTATTCTTCCACCATCTTCATTACCGACCAAACACAAATTTAGTGTATTGAAAAAATACATTTCACATATCAACGTAGTCAATAGAATCCAATTCTATCACTTTCAAAATATAGACAGAAGAAACAAGTTAGGTGATAAAATATACATTCTACAAAACAAATATTATTTTTTTCACACCTAACATCATTTTTTCATACCGAATACCCTGATGTATATGACATAATGTAAATAGGACATGACTCCTTGTTGCGGTGATGTTCGTACTCTCCCTGTTAGCCTCTCACGTCTCGAACGGGGACACGACCGAAGTGATAGTCAGGAAAAATCAGACGAATCAGACAAGGACTGCTATGCAGTGTCGCCCAATCCAATGAGTGAGCAAGGATTTAGGGATTTTGACTGGGAGGAATCCCTGAATCATACTGTTACTCCCAGCCAGCTTGTCAGGTTCAAGTCCGGTAGGTCATTCAAAACGAGTCCTTGGAGAGCATAGGCCAAGCAGCGTTTAGACCTTACCTTGAGTTGTTTCTTACAGTTGGCACCATTTTGTTTTAGTTTATGTTCTAGGTTTGGTTTTAATTTCTTTTTTAGGATTGGATTACTTTTCTGTTTTAGGCTCTCATGTATAAGTTACGAGTATTCTAACCGGGTCCTATAGGAACAGTTGTTTTCAAGGGTGCTTGCCGCTATAATGACTTTCCCCCACGAATAATGAAAGCTATTTTTTATTCTAAAAAAATATTTGAGTCCTAGTATAGCAAAAGTAAGAAATTTTGAAAGTTCAAAACTTAAAAGGTAAATTTTGTCTATATACCTTGACACCTCTTTGATTTCATCTTGGTACAGTGCTTGAAGACTGTTATAGTCCAACTTGGCAAGCTCAATGAGAAGAGGATTGGTCTCTCCTCTCTTCTCAAATGCGTGTATAGACCATCTTGCCTCTAACCTCTCCACCTTCAAACACAATGGAACCTCCAAAGCACGTTTCACTTCCATTCTGAGGTATGCATCATCCAAGTCCTTCTCTACGTTTTTCAGATATTTGGTGCTCATATCCATGGCCTCTTCCATCATACTTTCGCCTTCCATTCCGTAGAAGGAGGCTTCATACAAACTCAGCATACCCTTCACATCATTATTCTTACAAATGCTTGCTTTGAATCCTCCATTCTTGTCCTTAAAACTGCCGAAAATGTCTGCAACAGCATTACAATTTAACATACACCCACTTGTAAAGTGGCTACTCAAAAATACAAAAAAGAAGAAGAAGGTTTTGAATATACCTTGGGAAACACGGTAGCCATGATCTCTAAGGAGCCTAAATTGGAGAGCTGTGGTATGTAAAGTGTAGGTTGTGTCACCATTACAAGTCATGCCTTTGTATATGTGTTCGATTACATCTTTTATCTCTGACTTAAAGTGATAAGCCAGCCCGAGCCTTTCCAAAGAGTCAATGAGCTCAAGACGTTCATCAAGGGTTTCATCGGTAGCGTTGAGCATGGTCTTCACCATATCTATCAGTTTCGAGGCCCTTCGAGCGTGCACCTCTCCCTGAAAAGTATAACATCAACATAAATACACGATATGGAGTATGTTCGGAAAAACAACAACGTTATTAGGGAAAAAAATGTAAGTACAGTATAAGGATTATTCAAGGACTGCAAGTAGTTGTCATCATCCCAAACACTGGGCCGATAATTTCCGGATCTTCTGGCAACGGCAGCAATGGGATCAGATGATTGGGTTGCAGAGGAAGTAGTGGACTTCACAGGTTGGTGAAGTTGTGAACGAACCGATAAAGTGGAGGTGGATCTACGGGACACTGATGGTTTAGAGAGTTGAGATCTGATGGTGGAGGAAAGAGGAGACCAAGTAAGAACACAAGTTGAAGAAGCCATGGAAGCTTTAAGAGCTGTTATTCAGTGTAAAAGATGAATGAATGCATATATGTATCAACGATCTGCATCTATTTATATAGTGACCAAGGGATTCCAAATTGATAAGAATCTAGATCACACTATTAATTATTTTGTGTTAATTATTAGCTTGAGTTTTTTCTTGAGTTGGTCCTCTGATATGGTATCAGAGCTTAATTCCTCATGAATCCGGGTTCAAACCCCACTCTCTACAATTGGACCTTCAACTATCAGCTTAAGCTTTTAGTTGAATTGGTCTTCTAATAATTATAATTAGATATTTAACTATCAAGTTGCTTTTTTATTGAATTGATCCTGTAATATAATATCGGAGTTTGGTACCTCATAAACATGGGCTCAAACCCTACCCTCTAAAAAAATACTAGTTTTTTTTTTTCGATTTATCAAATTTTCCTCACTCCAAACCCCTAAACAGATTTGTCCGTGAAGGCGCATGTTAAAATATAACTGAACCTTGCTCTCTACAAAAAATACTAATTTCTTCTCAATTTATCAAATTTGTCTCACTCCAAACTCGTAAACAGGTTTGTCCGTGAAAGCGCGTATTAAAATATAACAATAATTAGATCAGAGACGTGACCCAAGCCCAATCGGACAGGATCCAGTTCAGGAGCTGACTCAGGCATAGCCGATCCAGGTAGATTCAAGTCTAACCCAGACAGTATCTGATGGGATTGGAACAGATTAGTCTTTAGAGCAGGGTGGTTCCTCCGGAGAACAGAACGGTCCATGGAAGGACGCCTTAGTTAAAGCTAAACGTTTGAGTCGGGCTTTTAAACATCTTTCGGATTTCGTTACTGATAAAGCTTTTGGTGTGAAGCTTCCACCCATTCAGAACATGTCCCAAGGAGTGATAGATCAGTTACAGTCTTTCGACGGGAGGTTGGAGGAAGCCATCAAGAATTAGGCTCGTAAGGCACGGTCTAAATCCAATCCGGTACCTCATCCGGATGTCCCTCGTACCCATAATACCAGGTCCAAGACTCGGACCCTCAATCAGGAACTTAAGGCCTACAACGATCGGATCATATCTTCGGATAACGAATGTGTAAGAACCGCCCCCGGTCGATCCCGGTCTAACCGGTGAATTCTGGCGAAAGTTGACTTTTTGCGGGAAATGTCAACCGATGACTCCGGGAGTCATTCGGGACCTTTCCGGGGCCCAAAAAGTTTAGCCGTCGTTACGGTTAGCTTAATTGGGCCGTTTCCTTTCAAATGGCTGTAATTGTGAAAAAGTCAACCCGGGGTCAATTTCGGTCAAATCAAAGGTCTTACGGAATTAATTTAAATAAGCTGAGATATTTTCGGATAGGAGTGGTCCCCACGTGGACATGTGTCCATGTTGGCTTGGAGGGGAAGAAATGGGTCTAAAAAGACCCATTTAACCCTCATTGTTTGGCCTTGAAGACATAATAGCAAGGGGCAATTTGGGGATTTCAATTATAGGTTAAAGGCACAAAAAAAGAGCAATTCAGCTCATTTGTGCATTGTTGGCCGAAACATAGAGAGAGGAGGGAGAGAAGGAGACACCGTTGAAGCTTGAAGAAGAAGAAAGGGAGAAAGGAGGGAGTTTTGGCTCATTTCTTCACCAAATAGCTTCATTTCTTCTAGATTCTTCATCCCCTTTCCATTCTCAAGGTAAATCCACTATCTAAATTCGTTTTTGTTGATTTCTACTTAGTGGGTTTGCTAGAAAAAGCTTGAAACTAGTTGAGTTTCCATGTATGTTAAGTTTTTAAGGTTGAAGTAGATGATTGATGATTAAAAATGGGTTTGGATGATAAAATCAATTGGATTTGATGTTTTGATGAAGACTCATCATGGGTATTGTAGTGTAAAGGTTTATGGTGCTGTTTTGGAGGTTTGGAAAGGTAAAAAATGAAGGTTTTGTAAAGCCCGACCCTGTTTAAAGGAACTAAATTGTTAAAATTATCGTTTTAAAGCGTCGTGGTTGAAAATCGGATCGAGATTTTTAATCGAGCGCGAAATAAAAAGCTTTAAAAAAAGGGTTTGGGCTGAACCGGGCAGACCCGGCCCAAGTCGCCGACCCAGCCTAGACTTTTGGCCCGGCCCAAGCCCGGGCTATAAAAGACCCTCTTTAGGGTTTCATCTCAGTTCCTCGCCTCCCTCTTCTCTGAACCCGTCTCGTTCTCACCCTCTCTCCATCGTCGGCCTCCTCCCTCGTCCAGCTACAGCTCGCTGGCCACGCCACCGAACTGTTTCTCTCCCTCCATCTTCTCGCGCAGCCACGAAACCCTCGCCTCCTCCTCTTCTCTCACGGCCGCCGCCACCACCGCCACCGCCGCCTATACCCTCGTCCCCGACCTCTCCCTCTCTCAGATCTCCTCCTCCCATGTTCAACGCCGACCGCCACCACCTTCAGCCGTGCGTAACCGAGCTCCTGCCGCCGCCCCGTCTAACCGCGACTGCCATCGTCTTCTCTCTTCATCTCCGTTCAACCGCCCCCGCCGCCTTATTTTTACCCACAGTGAGAATCGGAAAACCGTGAGACGTTGGTCGCCGGCATCTTCGTCTGTGACCGGTAGGATTCGGACCTGAAAACCCCCTTTTCTTCTTCTTTTCTTTTTCCCGAGTCTGTGAATCTGGACTCTGTTGAACCTTAATGTTTAACGAATCTAAAAGAAATGAATCTGAAATGAAGACAACATTATTTTAAAAGGGTTAAAACTGTTTAATTAAAATGGTTGATTTTGAACTCTGGAACGACTTTGGGACCTTGGACTGTGAACAAACCCGTTGAACTTTGGGACGATAGTAATCGGAACGTTAAAACGGAATGGGAACGGAACTAAAAGCGGGAACGCTGAAGAGGACCTCGGGATTCGTGCCACAGAAAACGCACCTCGGGAAACGCGCCTCAAAACCCGCGCCTCAGGATATGTGCCTTTGGAAACGTGTACCGGGTTCTGTGTTCGGGGCTCGGGTACTCAAACCCGATTCGTCGTATAATCCCGCTTTTAACCCGCTCGAGTTTAAAGGACAATTGTTGAACTTAAATCGAAATCGTTGTAACTTTTAATTCAACTTTGGAACCGTTTGTTGATTACCGTTTTCCGTGTTAATTTAGAGTCCGGCTGCAATCGAAGAGAAGACCGGAGGTAGCGAGCCGGGACGTCAGCAGCTAGGAGACGTAGTTGTTGGTTCGTCTTGAGGTAGGGAAAGTAGCGAATACCGGTTTAATTACGGAAAGTTACTAGTATGCATACTAGGAAATAATAAAACCTAGAAAGATCATAGTTTGGCATGTAGGATGCGGACAACTAGCGTAGACGTATAAACTGTGAACATTTACGATTTTCGTCTTGGGAATTGTCGTGCTGGTAGAATCGGGCCATGTCGTGCCCGTAGGGTTGTTTGTTGTATGTATCTGCTTGGTGCTATGTGTGTTTTGAACGGATAATAAATAACGAACATGGAAACGAATAGAATTGAACTAGTGATACATGTTGACGACTTGAACAATTATTTTCTGTTATATGATATGTTGAACTGTGGGAAGGTTGGGAGTTGGATATCGGTTAAGCCGGTGGGGTTACCTCGTCGAGTGTGGTGTCGGTAAGTGATGGTAAGTGCGTGACGGTTATGAGTATGTGTATCAGAGTCTAATAAGATTATACTCGGTGTTGCATGATTGTGACTGTGTGTGGGCAAGTGTGTCGTGTTTGTTGTAACGTGAACCCTTGTTTGTGATATGACCGGGTGAGTGATGGACCGGCTGTGTGTGATGTTGAGATAGTCTGGTGGGTATACCGAGACCGATCTTGGCTTTGTGATGCGTGTTATAATCTCTTTGTGTGTTCTAAGAAAAGATATAACCGGAGTGATACTTACACCGAGGGATAGTTCTGGTGTAGTGTATCGAGGCCAATGATGGCGTGATTGATATCACGATTCTCCGTGACGGGAAGGTGTAGACCCTGATTCTACGTGACAGGAAGACGTCCGACTGAGGGATTTCCGGTCTGGGATGTTACCCCGATTCTACGTGACGGGAAGGTGTCGGGACCGTGGCTTCGTGATTCGGTACGACATAAATGGTTGTGTGCATTCGATGATGTTGGAAACTGCTGTATGGGATATGTGTTTGTTCTGCTGTGTGTTCTATGCTTGCTGATTGGCTATGTGCGTTGTTTAAGTGTGGTTTGGTCCTGAGTTGAGGATTGTGGTTACGTGTTCCGTTGGAAATGGTTGTACTAAGTTCGTGATTGTACCTACGGGTCGTGGTTGGAACTACAGGTCGTGTTCTACCCCGATGAAATATGGTCCCTTGGGGACATTTCCGGGCCCTCCGATGAGATGCGTTCCTAGGGAACGTTTCCGGTCGCCCGACGCATGTGTTTCCTCCGGACCGAGGGGATGTCCAAGATGGTACGATGACTTAGTATGTTGTAGTACGAGGACTACGATACGGGACATGTACTGGTTACGTTTGTGTGTGAACCGCGTGCTGTTTGGTTAATGTTTTGTTGTGTATTAAGCGATGGTTTGAGTGTGTTATAAGTTTGGCTGTGAACCCTATTTTAGCAGTTAGGTGTGTTGTACTAGTATGGCCTAATTGGACGGTTACTCGTGGTGGTGAGCCGATGTTCATTACCTTAACTACTTTCTCTACTGGGCGAAAGCTCACCCCTTACATTGTTGTGTTTCAGGTGTTGAGCGAGATCTGTGCTACCAGGACACAGCTGAGCTTGGGAGCTGGCGAGGTCTTGTCTAGTAGGTCTAGAGACGTACAACGTTTTGAACTATTTACTGTCTTCACGGTTTACTTAAGAATTGTTGACTCTTTTTATTTCGAAATTATAATTATTATTTTCAGAGTCTCGTTTAATGCCTATTTTAATTGTTTTGCGTAAATTATTTATTATTTTAGTTCACGTCTCGAGTCTGGTCAAAACCGGATTTGGGGCGTGACAAGTTTGAGGTTGTTTTTCATGAAATCAGAGTTGGAGGAAGAAGATGGACGAATCTGTCCAGACCCGTCACGGATCCGTGATGGGCACCGTTTAAGAACCTCCCCCGGTCGATCCCGGTCGAACTGGTGATTTTTGGCGAAGTTTGACTTTCGGTCGGAAAAGTCAACTGATGACTCCGAAAGTCGTTCGAGACCTCTCCGGGGCCCAAAAAGCCTATCCGTCATCACGGTTAACTTAGTTGAGCCGTTTCCTTTAATTTGACTGTAATACTGGAAAGGTCAATTTTCGGTCAAACGAAGACTTTTTATCGGCTAAAACTCGTGTAATTAAAGTGGCTGGATTTAATTAGGGACAAGGTGGACCCCACTTGGACACTTGTACATATTAGCTTGGAAGAGAAGAAATGGTTGCAATTGGACCATTATACCCTCATAAGTGCCAAAAGAAAATAAATAGAATAAGGGGGTAAAGGGGGCTTTTCTCACAATAGGTTTTAATACAATTGAAGCAACCAAATCAACTCATTTTTCATTGTTGCAGCCGAAAATCACAAACGGAGAGAGAAGTGAAGAACAACTTAGCTTGAGGAAGAAGAAAGAGAGAAAAGGAAGCAACTTTAATTCATTTATATACCATTTCTCCTCCAAAATCTTCCCATCTTCATCATCTACTCATCCTCAAAGTAAGGGAACTCTTACACCCTTCTTCCAAACAATTCCAAGTTGTGGGTTTTAATAGAACTTGTTGAGTTTTGTTTCAATTGGTGTTGGATGGTTGTTTAGTGAAGTATTAGTCAAGTTTTTGCTAGGATTGCGTTATTTGTTGTTGTTTGGAGAAAACCCATTTTGGGTGTTGAGGTTTGAGGGTGTTGATGAATGTTTCTGAGGTTGGATGGTGCTGGAAAGGGAGTTTTGGTGTTGGTTTTCGCAGAAAACGAGTTGGGGAAGAAGATGGGAGTCTGCACGGACTGTGACACGGAGAGGGACAGGTTCCGGCACGGTACGCGGCGCGGAACGGGCCAGGTTCCGGCACGGTACGCGGCGCAGAACGCCGGACTGTGCCTGATTTTGGGCCGGTGCGTTGCGCGGACCGTGTCTGGTTCCGGGCCGGCCTGTGGCACGCGCCGGGTCTGGTTCTGGGCTGGTCTGCGGCACGTTCCGGGTCGGGTTCCGGGCCGGTCTGTGGCACGGGTCGGGTCGGGTTCTTGACCAGATTCCAGAAATGTGGCCCATCCGAATTGGGCCTAGTTCGGGCCCAATTCACCTTTTTGGCCCTAGTTTTTGTTCTTATAATTTATTTTAAGTTGTTTATTTTGAAAACTGTCGTTGGTTAGTCTTTAATTAAAGTTCTAAACTGTGATCCAAGACCTTGGACCCGAGCTCGGAGGAGGAGGACTTGGGGACACCGGGAGAGGACGAAGAGGAAGATAGATAGGACGTCAGCAGCTAGGAGTATTAAGCTTTGGAGAATTCACGGTAGGGAAAAGTACTAAACTCATCTCTTAATTTAGATAACGCTAATAGTATGCCTATAGGATAATAATCATCAGAAAGGTCCTAGTTTGCATATAGGATGTGATTCACTAGACTAACCGCTTTTCAATTACAATAATAATCGGACGAGTCTTAGTATGCATATAGGATGTGATTCACTAATTAACCGCTTTGAGTACTTTGGGAATTTACCGTGCTGGTAGAATGGCCATGTCGAGCCTTAGGATTGCTTGTTGAATGTATTTATTGATGATTGTTCGTCCTTAGTATCGATGCATGTTCCGTCTTAGGTTAATATAACAGTCAAACTAAACTAGAAGAATTGCGATGATTGTATGTGAATGGTTGATCCATGTTATGATTGAATGAGTGATTGTTGATTGTGAATTGATTGTGCCAAATGGTATGATCGAGTGAGTGATAGACCGATGGAACGTGGTTGGTAAGTCATGACGGTGAGTGTGTTTGTTATTATGAGTTCCTTGTGCATGTTGTGGTAAGATTGTTGGGTTTGCTAAGCTGTGGTCAAACTATGACTTGTGATGCGTGTTATTTCTCTTTTGTGTGTTCCAAGAGGAGTGTGTTCCGGTATGTACCTACACCGAGGGAGAATGCCGGCGTGGGGTAGTACCTAGTCCGATGGTTTATGTTCCGGTATGGTACCTACACCGAGGGGAATGCTGGTGTAGGGTAGTACCTAGGCCAACAGATTGTGGTAACCCCGATGCAACTTCCGGGAAGACCGATGCGAATTCCGGTATTGTATTACCCCGATGTGAATCCCGGGAAGACGTCCAGGCCGAAGGGAATTCCAGTATGACGTGAGGTTGTTTACCCCGAGGGAATTGTTTACTGGTTGCTTCACCCCGAGGGTATGCGTTCCTGCGGGAGCGTTTCCAGGAGGACATCTTACTTCACCCTGATGATCTATGGTCCTTTGGGGACATTTCCAAGAATTCCGATGATATGTGTCCCCTTAGGGATGTTTCCGGTAGCCTCGACGATATGTGTCTCCTCTGGGCCGAGGGGCAATCCGATATGATACATTGACCAATTGTGGATCGGAGTATTGTGGTTTAAGTTATCTATGTGACGTTATACGTGCTTTCTTTAGTTGTTTTATTAAACAATAAGCTGCCTCTCCTTTGATCTCCTTGAGTTACTGTATTATTAATCCTTGCAATTCTTGTTGATCTTTGGCTATGCCGTCTTTCTGGTTAATCGTACTAATCGTAACCTTTGGATAATTGTACAAACTGTGTTTTATTGTCAAGCATGGTTTTTTTTTACTTTACCACTTTTTCCTACTGAGCGTGAGCTCACCCCTTTTCTTGTTTACTGTTTGTACAGGTTTCCTTGATGAGTAGATCTAGAGGACGTTCTAGGGCTCGGGAGCTCGTGGAGAGTCTGGTGGTGTCTGTGTTAGAGACGTACTTTGTCGTTTTGTATTTAACCTATCGTATTTCGTCTTATTTCGAGATTTTGACTCATCGTTTGATTCAGAATTTGTTTTATTCGGATATGTGCCTTATCAAGTTTTATCTATGTATTACCTTTTATCGTTAATTTAACTCACGTCTCGAGTCCGGTCAAAACCGGATTTGGGGCGTGACACACCGTGACGGAACGCGTCACGGCTCTGTGACGGAGACCGTGACGGCACACGTCACGGTTCCGTGACCCGAACCGTCACGGAGTCCGTCAAGGCTCCGTGACCCGAACCGTGATAGATCAGAATTGGGCCTTTTGGGCCCAAATTGATGGATTTCGAGTAATTGGGACAGTTACCTATACCCGAGCCCTTTCGGGGTTAATTGGGAATGTTTTCCTCGTTAAACCAATCGTGAATTACTCTTGATTCTCGTTTTAATTTGTGATCTTAGACCTTGGACCCAAGCTCGGCGGAGGAGACTTTGGACATCGTGAAGTGACTAAGCGTTTGGAAAGCGATCTAGGTAGGGAAAGTAGTGAATACCGGTTTAATTGCGGAAATATACTAGTATGCATACATGTTGCGAATACTTAATATATTGATAGAATTGTATGTAAGATGTGAGGAACGAGTGAAATGGGGGATAGCTTACGAGCCATGTTGAGCCATAAGTTTGGGAATTGTTGTGCTGTAGAAATGCATGTGGGCCATGTCGAGCCCTTAGGTTTGTGTGTTGGTTGTGATGCCATGATCGATGTTTATGATGCTTGACATTTGTTAGATCGAGGATCATGATATAGTATGCTTGGTGTTGTATGTTGATATGGTATGACGAGTGTGATATGTTCAATATGTCGTGAACCGATGCTTGTGATATGATCTGGTGAGTGATAGACCGATGTGATATGTGGTGGTAAGATTGTTCGGTTGATATACCGTTGGTTGAACTATAATATTGGTATGTTGAGACATTCGTGATATGTCTGAGACGAGGTGTTCTGGTATGATACCTACATCGAGGGAGTGTTCAGGTGTAGGGTATCTAGATCGAAGGTGTTGTCCCACGTACGCGGTCCCCCGGTGATACTAGTTCCGGTACGATTCCTACATCGAGTGAGTATGTCGGTGTAGGGTATCTAGGTCGAGGATTGAGTGATCCGTACCCCGATGTTGTGTGGTCAGGGAAGACGTCCGACCGAGGTATGTGCCGGTCCGGTATGTATTGTGAGTTTTACCCCGAGGCTGTGTTGTCCGGGAAGGCCGATGTTGTGTGTTCCGGCATGACATATAGTCAGTTATACCCCGAGGCTGTGTGTTCCGGGAAGATATCTAGACCGATGTTGTGTGGTCAGGTACGATATGATTGAGATGGGATGTGGAAGCTGGTGACATTGGGGACTGTTGTACGGGACCTGTGCTTGTTCTATTGTGTGCGATTACTTGACGATTGGTTATGTGTGATGATTAAGTGTGGTAATTGTCATGTGAGGGTGATTAATGATTGGGTAATTTCCGTGGACGATGTTAGTTGTTGTGCCTTGCTAGTATTGTCACGCCCCAAATCCGGTTCTTGCCCGGACCCGAGGCATGACTAGTAATAAATGATTAAAAGATAATAATTCAACAGCTAGTTCCTGAAAATCTCCAATAATGAAAACAAATCCGCAAAACTGAGTTCAAAACACGAATAACCCTCCAGGGGTGTAATAATAATCCTCCACAAGTTTTGTTCAAAACATAAAAGTGAAAAGTACGAAGTCTCTATAATGCACCCACACCGAGAAGCTCCCGAGCTTCTACACCTCAATCAAGCCTATAAACACAACAGTAAATTCATAGAGGTGAGCTTGCGCTCAGTAGGGAAAACGCATAACAAAGTGGATCTTAAACTCAATAAATTCATCAGTAAAGTCAACATATAGCTCTTAACGATCACTGGCAATAGATAAACCGATCAATGCCGTGGCACATGGAGTCACCACCCTCCGATCCACATCTTATGTGTCCTCTCGGATTTTCCCTCCAATCTAGAGGAGACGCATATCATTGAGACTATCGGAAACACCCTTCAGGGCACATATCGTCGGAAGTCTCAGAAACGTCTCCAAGGGATTTTAGGTCCTCGGAACCCAGGGCATTACTCCCATAGGAAGCGCACACTTGGGCAATTTGATAACAACAATTCATAATTGAATAACGCACTCAAACCGAAACACGCAACAGTTCAATCCCAACCCCCACCAACTTATTGTCACCCAAAGCTCACACATCACTAAACCACCACAACACACAGCACACGAATCACATAACCATAGCACACCAATCACACAATCACAACTTACCGTTCACGTACCAGTCTCGAATCATCGGGGCATCGATCACCTGATTGCACCGCTCGGTACAACCAGTCATACTCGATGCTCCAAGCAACCATTTAAGTAAATCAAGTAATCATTCGAATACAATCATCGATCAAGTACGAGTTTAATCAACCAATCATAAAAGCCTTCAAACGAGCATTCAAACATGCAATTTCACTAGTTCCATTAGACTCTTTAGCTTATCCACTAAGCAACCAACAACCAAGCATGTGATCCTAACACGCAACTAATCCGAGGGCTTTGCCAAGGATCCTCTACCAGACAATCAATTCCCAAGTATTGAAAGCGAATTACACTAGTGATTGGCATTCTAATCGTTCACAACTAGACACTTCCGGTTATTAGTAATTGAAAGACAATTATGCTAGTTATTCGCATCCTATAGGCATTTCTAGGACCTTTTCGATTTTATTAGCCTAACATGCATACTAAGCGTCATAAACGAGAGGTTAAGGCTTTCCCTACCCCGAGGACTTCCTCTCAACACTCTGACGATAAGCCCGGTGGTCACCTCTCCGTTCTTCACTCGGGTCCCGGCGTGATAAAAGCTCCCCTAACTCGTGTCCACGTTCTTCCTTCTTTCCCAGCTTGGTTCCAAGGTCTTAGACCACCAAAAGGCCAAAGTTAATAACTCAACGGTGTTCTTATCTCCAAGGTATAGAACAACACTTAAACAATGGAATTTAGGTTTGGAGAAATGATTTAGGAATCAAAATGGGCTAAAAGGAAGGGGTTTGAGTTCTGAGGGTCTGATATGGAATGTGACCCGTTCCATGCCACTCAGAGGGCCGGAATGTGGAACGTTTCGTGCCACTGGGAGGGCCGGAATGTGGCACGTTCCGTGCCACTCGGAGGGCCGGAATGTGACACTCTCCATTCCTCGTTCCGTATCAAACCTAACCAGTTTCTTCCCCTTTCTTCCCCAACTCGAGTTTCACGAAAATCACCCTAAAAACCCCAATTCCAAGTCCTCTCAACTCCAAAATGTTCATCCAAAGTTACCCAACATCAACACCCTCAATGGGTTCATCAAAACTTCACCAAAAAAAGTAATCCAAACATCCTACTTCACTACTTCTTCTCCAAGCAACACCCACAAAGCAAGTTCTTCAACTTTTAAGCCAAAACCCACAAAACCCATAGATTGGAAGTGGAAGAAATGGAGAGTTGAGAGCATCATTACCTCTAGATAGTTGAGATGGAGAAAATGAAGTGAAAATGAAGGCAAAAGGACCAAGAACAAGCTCCAAAATCCAATCTTTCTTCTCTATCTTCTTCCTCAAGAAAGTGAGCTCCTCCTCTCCTCTATACTAGTGATTTTTGGCTGCAACAAGAGTGAATGGGCTGAATTGTTGTTCTCATTCCCTTAAATGACCTAAAATGTCAAGTTACTCAAAAGCCCTTAAGGTCTCATCCCTTTAAAGGTAACTTAGGAGGGTGTGAGGGTCATTTGAATCCTCTACTCTCATCCTCCAAGCCAAGCATGACAAGTGTCATGTGAGGTTACTCCCATTTAATAATTTTCCAGCTTCCCAAAATTTATCGACAATTAACCGATAAAAAGTCCGAGTTTGACCGACAGTTGACTTTAACAATATTACAGTCAAACTGAAGGAAACGACCCAACTAAGCTAACCGTGCTAATGGCTAAGCTTTTTGGGCCCTGGAAAGGTCCCGAATGACTTTCCGAGTCATCGGTTGACTTTTTCGGCCGAAAGTCAACTTTAGCAAGGATTCACCGGTTCCACCGGGATCGACCGGGGGCGGGTCTTACAATCTACCCCCCTTAAAAGAATTTCATCCTCGAAATTGAAAACAAGTAACTCAATGGTTGAACAGGTGGGGATACTTCGCGCGGATCTCATCCTCGCGCTCCCACGTGGACCCAGCTCCTTGGTGACCCCACTGCACTAAGACCAACGGAATCGTCTAGTTTCGCGAGACCTTCTCCTTTGTACCCAAGATCTCGACGGGCTGCTCCTCATATGTGACATCATCCGCTACCTTGATGTCTGACCACTTAATAATGCGCGAAGGATCTGTCGTGCACTTCCGCAATTGGGACATGTGGAAAACGTTATGCACGTTCCCGAGCTGCAGTGACAACGCTAACCGATAAGCTACGACTCCAATCCGATCCAAGATTTCAAATGTTCGATAAACTACGGGGCCAACTTGCCTCCGTTGTTGTCGATCCGCTAAGGTCCCTCCTAGGATCACCCTCGCAGATATCTGATCTCGCGATGAAACTCAGTAGGCCCGCGCCTTCCGTCTGTGTAACTCTTTTGTAGTCTCTACTTGTTCCTTAACCGTTCTCTGCATTTACTCGACCTTTACCAACTCGTGCTTCACTAGTTCACGCTAGTTACTCAAAAAGCCATACTTGGCGGTGAACGACAGCCTTTCTCCACAGTTCGCAGTTTTGACATGCAACCATAACATCAAGAACCACTGAGGTACCCAATACGTCAAAGAACACTCAAATCGTTAAGGAATACCGGAGGACGGTATAAAACAACCTATACCGGAATCCTATCTCGGTACCGACGTCGTACTGAAAGACTCTATAGCGGTCTGGATATTCTATACCGGAACCTCCCGTCGATTATAGATATCGTGCCGAGACACCTCGCAAGGCGAACTGAAGTGGGAACTTACACGTAGACATACCCACTCAGTTTCCTTCTTAGTAACCTTTACAGGGACAACTTAACCAGAAAACCAATATTCGTCATGCTAAGACCAACCACAAACGATTACCCGGTCAAGTAAAACGTATGAACCACTACCTCAAGACAAAGGATCTCATGAACATTGCACGGTCCGGAACAACCATCCGATTTACCACATCCGATGGACCAATAACGCGCAACTCAAAGGGTAAATCGTACCCACCTCCGATACTGAGGAATGCCAGAAACGATCCTGGCAACCTCTACCAGACTCCAATTTTAGTGTAGACGGCGGACCGTCGTCAATAACTCCGATGTAGAAATCTCTTATCATGATCCTCAACTGTACCGGTATCACATCGGTTATAACGACTTCGGTTCTAACATGCCATACCGGGATCTTCCTTCGGTATGGGTGTCTTATCGGAAAGCTCCGAAAATCGGACAAGGACGGAGCCATCCGAAGGTGTGACTCCTCAATTTCTCTTTAGTAACCGTCTCCCGAATAGTTCACACTAGAGCTCCAAACAGGTCTTGTCACGACCTAACACACTTAAGACGAGCAAGCAACACACAAACGTGATTCTCCAAACAAAGGTCCTCATAACCACTACGGGGTTTGGAACAATCGCTCGCTTCATCACATCCCAAGAAAAAGGTAGGTATACCTCTGCCAAGCAACGGGTACCGCGTACCGTCATATAGTCAAAAAACGGAATGCCTCAAACATAACTCACTCAACACCTCCCGTCATGCTAAGTCTGGCATACGGGTGCGTCGCACAACCAACCCCCACGGAACTCGTAACCACACTCCTCAACTCATGACCCCATCACACTCACAAAGCATGGTCGAACGAACCCACACCAACTGCAGCCACATCAATTAACAGGTCATCACACATCCAGGGTAAACGATAAAGCACCAACGTGCCTCGCACACGGCCAACATCACGCACATCTGTCACGACGGTTAAACCTGAACACGGTCCTCAACCTGGTACGGGCCAGTTACACATCACGTACCACAACCACAACTCGCGGTAAGCCATCCACATCTCACTGTGATCAATCGGAAAGGTTATCCAACTCGCGATATTTCTCTTGACATCAAAACTAGTTCTCACCATCTGATCAGCCACTTCACAGGTCATCTCATCTGAATCATCATAACACGAGACGATGGTTCTCGAAACCGGTGCATGGTTCAGTACCACCAGGAACTCTACCAACAATTAATTGGACGAACGACGTACAATAACACGGACCAATAGAACCCCTTACTGGTACTTGGTCGAAAGTAGGCGTCCTTCATGATACCACCTTTGAACGTGTGATAGTTACACTCGACGGAAAAACACGATCCCAGATCGAATGCCAAAGGTCATCCCGACCGGTGGTATCCTTTATACCGTTCACGAGCTATCCATCAACCAACTTATAGTCAAATCCACCCAAGTCTCCCTTTGAGGGTTAAACACCACGTACTGAGATCTTGAAAACCTTGAATAGTTTAGAAACTCGAGCAGCTCCGTCATTCGCTACTTGACAAAATCAAACCTACCACGGTTAGCTCTTACTCTTTCCTGTGCTCTCACGTGGCACAAAGTCCGACCTATCACACTTTTCCTCGTTGGTGCCATCTTGTTACTGGCCTGAAAGCTGGTGGGACTCGCTCGGTTACCAGTTGCCGGATTCCAACGTGAGTTGCTCTCACTTCTAGGACGTAACCCCATGGTTATGCTTAGTCCTCGCGGGACATTAGGGTTCGTTCTTCTCCTGCTGAGAAGGTCACGTGGTTAACTCTCAATGTTATTCGTTTGTTCCGTGTGATCTGGCGGTAAGCCGCTTAATTCTTCTGGAGAGAACGTAAGAAACACCCCTTGATTTAGTTTCTCACGCACGGCACACACTCGTGCACCCTTCATTTGCTAACAAATATTTTGAACAACGTCGCCTCACGGTTCGAATCCTTGAACTTAAGTCTTGTAGCGGGATTAGAGGAAACTGTAGATTAAGACTACTGTGGGTATGGGCCCACCACGCTTCCGCTACGCTACTCTGATCTTTTCGTTGCTCGGTCATCTCTGATGACCGGTCGGACCGTTTACTGGTCAAGGCTGCGGCCCTTCACTGTTCGGCGTTCGTCGCTGATGGCGCTCGATGAATGCTTGCTGTTTCAGCATTCGGTTCTTAAAATTCGATCCGTACTCTCGGAGAAGAAGAGAACCTTCAAACTGGCTAGGTTTGTTACTCCACTTCCCAATTCCCACTGACGTTAGTCGGTACTACCATACCTCTAATCGATGCGTTTGAAAGCACCGGTGGGCTTAACAGTGTTAAAACTCGCTCGATCAAAACGTCATCACGAACCACTACACCTAGTGTAATGCACAAGTGTCAGCTGACACGAAATCCAAAATGCAGCTGGTACCAAGTACTCTACTCGATCTCAAGATCGGTATCAAGTCCTCACTCGGGCTCAGTAAATAGGTACACTCGGCCCCGCCACATCGGAGGTCCTCCTCTCGATGGGACGAAAGAATTCACTGTTATGGCAGCATATTCTCTTGTCGACTCTGTAGGTCGACCTGTGGAACGGTTCGTAGATCCATCGCTCAACTGGCATTCTCGGCCTAGTCATTCCAACTGTTTGCGTAGGGGCAAACCATGCCACCGAGGCAGGTCCAACGGATGCTACTTCTCCAACCCATCGTGCCTCACTAGACTGAGCCTGTGAATGGAAGAGTCCTGAGGTCCCCTGCCTTCACAGATTGCGACTCTCTGATGGTCTCCAGAAGTCTCTCGGCCTCGGCCTGGTCTTCCGCGCCTTGGCGGTTTCCCAACATGTCTCTCTAACACTAGTGTTTGCTCCACTAGTGCTGAATCGTTCCCGGTTCTGAAGCAAAGACTCAATCTGTGCCCTGAGAACTGAATCCCTTCTCAAATGCCTACGACGGCTCTTCTCGGTCGGCACCATCCCGGGTGCGAAGCGATACGGGGACATGAACCTCGCCTAATACCCATAGACGGTCATCCATTTCCAATGCAGATCCAAAACTGCCTGTGTCGGTCATCTCGATTAGCTCAAAGGAAATACTGTCGCAAGGACAGTCCGCTGAACGGGTGTAAGCCATTTCCAAGTCTGGTCTGCACACGCTGCCACCAATATTGTGCTTCTCCCTAAGTCGGGAGGTCGCGGAACATAATCTCCAACGAATATCCGAATACTCTAAACGTATTAAGGTTGTGGGTACTCCACTCCAACCATAATACAACTGCCTCGGGGCCTAAATTCCCGGATCAAACTGGTGTACTCAACTGAAGAGAACTCCTGAGTGCCTGGGCCGTGTAACCGTCCACCTGGCCTGGCATCTCGGTAGTGACCACGTCGGCGGTAGGCACAGACTCTTGTGCTGGCGTTGTACTATCATGCTGAGCGCATCTAACACTGCGCGAACCACCTCCTCAATCGGGCCGCTTGAGTCGGCTCTACGACTGGAGGAACTCTAGGTGATGACCCTACCGGTCTATCCCCAAAACTCTGGTGCTCTGCGAAAGTATCTCCCTGGGCTCTCACTGCCCCTACCCGAACGTTAGCTGGTATCTGGTTCTGTCCCACAAATGGACGGCTCTTGGTACTCTCCAGGATAAAAACACGTGACATCTCGCCAGTTCACTGCCTTTAGCCACTAAAGGTTCAAAACTCGGTTTAACCTAAACGGTTCGATTCACCAACACGCGACGTTCTCGTGCGTCTCCACCGGATCCCACTTGGACCAAAAGTAAGTCGTAAGTAACACTTACGTAAACAAGGGACCCGCACCTCGTGCGTCTCACACCAAAACAAAGGTTCGATCAAGTACAAGGACGTCCACGTGCGTCTCACAAGCCACCCAAGGTTCTACAGCTCTTAAGCTTAGTAGGTATATATACTCATATATAATAGCATACAAGTTCGCATTTCAATGCGTCTCACAACAACAACAATCAGCGATTCAATCAAACACACGACCAACTCCCACAGGAGGGTTCAATCAAGTCAAATAAATCCACTCCCACTGGAGGATTCAAACTCAAGCACGCCACACAAGGCACAAAGCAACAGGCATACCCCTTGCCCGGGTATCCTTTCACAAGAGGGTTTTAGTACTCAACACAACTCAATTCAATAATCACCCTTAACCCTTCCTTCCCTTCCAAAGATTCCCAATTCTTAACTTTTACACAAAACTTTTCATGTCGATCTCGTGTTGTTACAACCTGATTCAGGCGTCCCCGAACCTCATTGTAACAACTGGACATCGAACCATCATGCTCAACTACAGTGACGCCCCTGAGTCAACCAGTGATGGTGTAAACATTTTAGTTCTACTGAAAATTCGGCATGACCCATTCGTATTTTCTCTTAACCCCCCGCTTAAGCGGGACAACCACCAATACAAATTCACAAGGTAAAAGTACATAGAGCTCTCATGCTCGGCCAAAGACATCACACAGTCAATAAACGGAGTTCTCATGCTCCTAAAGTACACAACGCAATCAATAAACGGAGTTCTCGTGCTCCCAAATACTACGGGGTACTCGTGCCCCAAACTCGCCACCTACACGGGCATACGGGATTCTCGTGTCCCAATCTCGCCACCTCAACGGGCATACGGGATACTCGTGTCCCAATCTCGCAACCTCAACGGGCATACGGGATACTCGTGTCCCAATCTCGCCACCTCAACGGGCATACGGGATACTCGTGTCCCAAACTCAACAACAAAACACGCTCGCAACTTACCGAGACTCTAACTCGTAAGCCATCCAGAGAATGCTCGCAACCTCCCCGAGGCCAGCCAAAGAATCCAACCTTAGTACACGGGCTCTCAGGGCCACCCAAAAACAAATAACAACACGGCTGTCATGGCCACCCAAAACTCAACAACAGTAACTCACGGGCTCACAACCCCACGGCACTCACAGCCACTCAAACCAAAGGCAAAGACACGGGTTCGACGACCCCACTCAAAACACTTAATACAAGCACACATGGAGTACTCATGCTCCAGAGAAGCGGTCAACCACAAGTCAACACTTGAACAAGACCAAACTACAACTTGAGAGTTTTCGAAAAGATCCACCAAAATGGCCACACCACCAACCGTTGGCTCACTCTACAATGAATGCATAGCGGGTCGGTCATTGACCGTTAACCCAATTCCAATCTCAACCATTCGGCTTCACCGATCACTAGGGAGAGGATACCCATCAAGTGCTGCAAACGTTGTAGTGTAGGGTTTCATTTAGGACACCCTTAAAGCAACTCAAGACTCAGACTCCCTAACTCTACCCACCTAATTGACTTCGGTCCGAGGTTTGAAAATCAGTTCATAAGACACCTGTTTCAAATGTAACCAGGCTCTGATACCAAATTGTCACGCCCCAAATCCGGTTCTTGCCCGGACCCGAGGCATGACTAGTAATAAATGATTAAAAGATAATAATTCAACAACTAGTTCCTGAAAATATCCAATAATGAAAACAAATCCGCAAAACTGAGTTCAAAACACGAATAACCCTCCAGGGGTGTAATAATAATCCTCCACAAGTTTTGTTCAAAACATAAAAGTGAAAAGTACGAAGTCTCTATAATGCACCCACACCGAGAAGCTCTCGAGCTTCTACTCCTCAATCAAGCCTGTAAACACAACAGTAAATTCATAAGGGTGAGCTTGCGCTCAGTAGGGAAAACGCATAACAAAGTGGACCTTAAACTCAATAAATTCATTAGTAAAGTCAACATATAGCTCTTAACGATCACTGGCAATAGATAAACCGATCAATGTCGTGGCACATGGAGTCACCACCCTCCGATCCACATCTTATGTGTCCTCTCGGATTTTCCCTCCAATCCAGAGGAGACGCATATCATTGAGACTATCGGAAACACCCTTCAGGGCACATATCGTCGGAAGTCTCAGAAACGTCTCCAAGGGATTTTAGGTCCTCGGAACCCAGGGCATTACTCCCATAGGAAGCGCACACTTGGGCAATTTGATAACAACAGTTCATAATTGAATAACGCACTCAAACCGAAACACGCAACAGTTCAATCCCAACCACCACCAACTCATTGTCACCCAAAGTTCACACATCACCAAACCACCACAACACACAACACACGAATCACATCACCACAGCACACCAATCACAACTTACCGTTCACTTACCAGTCTCGAACCATCGGGGCATCGATCACCTGATTGCACCGCTCGGTACAACCAGTCATACTCGGTGCTCCAAGCAACCATTTAAGTAAATCAAGTAATCATTCGAACACAATCATCGATCAAGTACGAGTTTAATCAACCAATCATAAAAGCCTTCAAACGAGCATTCAAACATGCAATTTCACTAGTTCCATTAGACTCTTTAGCTTATCCACTAAGCAACCAACAACCAAGCATGTGATCCTAACACGCAACTAATCCGATGGCTTGCCAAGGCTCCTCTACCAGACAATCAATTCCCAAGTATTGAAAGCAAATTACACTAGTGATTGGCATCCTAATCGTTCACAACTAGACACTTCCGGTTATTAGTAATTGAAAGACAATTATGCTAGTTATTCGCATCCTATAGGCATTTCTAGGACCTTTCCGATTTTATTAGCCTAACATGCATACTAAGCGTCATAAACGAGAGGTTAAGGCTTTCCCTACCTCGAGGTCTTCCTCTCAACACTCTGACGATAAGCCCGGTGGTCACCTCTCCGTTCTTCACTCGGGTCCCGGCGTGATAAAAGCTCCCCTAACTCGTGTCCACGTTCTTCCTTCTTTCCCAGCTTGGTTCCAAGGTCTTAGACCACCAAAAGGCCAAAGTTAATAACTCAACAGTGTTCTTATCCCCAAGGTATAGAACAACACTTAAACAATGGAATTTAGGTTTGGAGAAATGATTTAGGAATCAAAATGGGCTAAAAGGAAGGGGTTTGAGTTCTGAGGGTCTGATATGGAATGTGACCCGTTCCATGCCACTCAGAGGGCCGGAATGTGGCACGTTCCGTGCCACTGGGAGGGCCGGAATGTGGCACGTTCCGTGCCACTCGGAGGGCCGGAATGTGGCACGTTCCGTGCCACTCAGAGGGCCGGAATGTGACACTCTCCATTCCTCGTTCCGTATCAAACCTGACCAGTTTCTTCCCCTTTCTTCCCCAACTCGAGTTTCACGAAAATCACCCTAAAAACCCCAATTCCAAGTCCTCTCGACTCCAAAATGTTCATCCAAAGTTACCCAACATCAACACCCTCAATGGGTTCATCAAAACTTCACCAAAAAAAGCAATCCAAACATCCTACTTCACTACTTCTTCTCCAAGCAACACCCACAAAGCAAGTTCTTCAACTTTTAAGCCAAAACCCACAAAACCCATAGATTGGAAGTGGAAGAAATGGAGAGTTGAGAGCATCATTACCTCTAGATAGTTGAGATGGAGAAGATGAAGTGAAAATGAAGGCAAAAGGACCAAGAACAAGCTCCAAAATCCAAGCTTTCTTCTCTATCTTCTTCCTCAAGAAAGTGAGCTCCTCCTCTCTACTAGTGATTTTAGGCTGCAACAAGAGTGAATGGGCTGAATTGTTGCTCTCATTCCCTTAAATGACCTAAAATGTCAAGTTACTCAAAAGCCCTTAAGGTCTCATCCCTTTAAAGGTAACTTAGGAGGGTATGAGGGTCATTTGAATCCTCTACTCTCATCCTCCAAGCCAAGCATGACAAGTGTCATGTGAGGTTACTCCCATTTAATAATTTTCCAGCTTCCCAAAATTTATCGACAATTAACCGATAAAAAGTCCGAGTTTGACCGACAGTTGACTTTAACAATATTACAGTCAAACTGAAGGAAACGACCCAACTAAGCTAACCGTGCTAATGGCTAAGCTTTTGGGGCCCCGGAAAGGTCCCGAATGACTTTCCGAGTCATCGGTTGACTTTTCCGGCCGAAAGTCAAACTTAGCTAGGATTCACCGGTTCCACCGGGATCGATCGGGGGCGGGTCTTACAAGTATGCCCCAATTTAGACGGTTACTCGTGGTGGCGAGCGAATAGTTTACCCCTTAACTACTTTTCCTACTGAGCGAAAGCTCGCCCCTTTTACTTTATTGTTCTACATGTCTTGAGCGGGATTTGTGCTAGCGTGATTCTCGGAGCTTGGGAGCTGGCGAGGGTCTTGGTCTAGTGTGGTCTAGAAACGTGTTGTTTTACTGTTACTAAAATTATTTATTTATTTGGTTTGCCGAGCTATTGACTCGTGATGACACTTGTATCTTTTAAACTATTAGTGGAGACTCTTTGGTTTTAAATTTTCTTTTATTAATTATTATTTTAGTTCGCGTCTCGAGTCTGGTCAAAACGAGATTTGGGGCGTGACAGAATGGTATGAGGAAGTGTAGGCCATAGGTGTCGGCTTCTCTTTTGGTAAGGGATTTATCCATGTGTCTCTTTCGGAGATTTTTGTAATTGTGGTTTCGTGTTTTTAGGCTTTTTCCTACTTGGAGATCGACCGGTTAATAAAAACATTTAGCACTTATCCAAAAACAATATAACTATAATTGAGCCTTCAACTATCAGCTTAATCTTTTAGTTGAGTTGGTCTTCTAATATTTTCACAGAACTTTTGATTCCTCACGGACCCGAGTTTAAATCTCATTATCTATAAAAAGTTCTATTTTCTTTTCTATTTATCTAATTAGCCCAATGTGGGTAAGCCCTTAACACTCTTGTTAATGGTCTCATCTCCAAACTTTTGGGCAAACTTGACCATGAGAGCGCGTACTAGAATATAATTATAATTAGGCTTTCAACTATGAGTTTGATATTTTAGTTGAGTCGGTACTCTAATAGCAGCGAGTAGTTTGTTACCATCCATCAATTAATATTCAAGGATTTCGTTTCAAAAAAATATACTCAAAGATCTTTTTAGTGAAAGAGATTATGGTTGTATTCATTCAAACGGTGATACACAGACCGTAAGAGTTGAGTTTGAATATTTTTCGTAGACATATTCAACTCATAATCTTATATATACAACCCATTTAAGTTTGTTGTTGATCCCTCCCTGGCATGAACAGATTCCACGCCGCCGCTATCGGTCTCCTTGCTCTCCACGTCGTCGCTATCGGCAACGGGGTGCAACCACCGATCGGGCCGACTAGGCACCGGCCCCACGTAGCTCCATGACAGACTCAATCAAACCCGAGTATCAATGTGGCCGTGACCGGAGCGATCCTGGAGTGTCGCTGGATTTGGGACCCGGGAGGAGGGATGCTAGGTCGGGATCTGCATCCTCGACAACCAAAGCCAGTCACCTCAATCACAACTCTCTATATTTGGTCGATTTATATTTATTCTGCTGTTTGTTGGAACTTTTTGGTTTCTCTTTTGTGTTAGACAATTTGGATTATGTCTCGTTGTTTTGAGACGTTGGTAAGGGAATGTCGTGAGTTGGTGTCTACAATAAAAAGTAGGCTATTTCTACTGGTCCATGAGCGCTGGGCTTGCTACGGTCGGCCTAGACACATATCTGGAAGCTAAAGCGGTTACGCTCTACATTGTATTGTTTTTTGTTTGCATTAATGCACTTCCCCGATTACCCGTTTCAAAAAAAATTTGCTATTGATATTTTTTTATCAGAAAATTTTGATACTGATAAATGTGATGAACACCAACAAAAAGAAATTCTAAAAGTTGAAATAAATAATTGTGGCTCACTTTAATACAAATTAGGTTGTCTGATTACCACTATATTCTTGAAGGTCACTAGTTTTTTTTGCCGTGGGATATACGACAAATGTTTCATTTAATTTCCTCTTTAAGTTATTATGGAAAGGTATATGATAATGTTAATAGATATAATAATCCAACTCTCCAATAGACACTTGTCCTACTAGACGTTTGTCTTTTTGTTTTGGATAATAACTGAGGGGATATTATAAATAAAAAATATTTACAATCAAAGAATAATAAAACACCTAACTAACACTAATTAAGAAAAAGGCACAAAAAAAAATCAGGTCACAGCCCCTCTCTCTCTGCTAGGGTTAGGTTTTATGTTTTTTCTGAGCAAACAATAGCATACCCTGCAGTCAAACTGTCTAGTACTTCCAGTGATCTTTCGGTATGGCTTGGGGAGCCGGTCGTGGAGGGGAGCGGAGCAGTGGGAGGGGACGTGCAGCCCGTGCGAACGGTCAGCGACGAGGACTTGGATCGCGATCGGCGTGAGGGGTCGGGGTCGGGGGAGGACGAGCAGATGGCACTGTTCTCGGGGGAGGAGTCTAAACCTGATGAGGAGCCGGGTTGGGGGTCGGTGAAGGAGAGCCAGGCAGTGGACCTGGACGGAACTATGGAGAGCGACGGGGTCCTATCGGGGCCGGAGTCATTGACCCCGCGTCAAGTCGGCGGGGAGGTGTTATTCTTCTCGGCCCAAAGACCCGCGGGGTATTCCCCGATGGGGGGTGACGGGATGTTCTCGGCGGCAAACATGGTGAGGCAAACGCTGACGTGGGGACCTAGGCCGAAAGTGAATCAGGGGCGTGCACATCCGCCGGTCATTGTGGCAGCCGAGGGAGGTGGCTGGTCACAGGGGCAGCGTGTGGGGCGGTCTCCGGGAGAGGAGTGGGTGGAACCAGTGGAGATATCTTCGGACACGGTGGCAACGCCGCCAGAATCGCTGGAGGCACTAGCGTGGAGGAAAAGCAAGGGGAAGGAGATTATGCGGGAGCCCTCTAGGGTTTCTGAATCGACTTTGGGCCACAAGGGGGATGCAGTGGACCGAGGTGCTGAGCTCATGCTGGATGCTAGACGGGCCGGGTAGACTCCAAGAGCGGAATTGGGTCGGGAACCACGTACAGGGGGGCGTCACCCATGATGGACACAAGGTGGGTCGGGTGATATCGCCAACTGGGCGGCCCGCTATGGGGCGGGGAGTGAGAGTCGGACCCGAGCAGGATTGGTAGAACGTGAGCTGGTTCGGCCCCAGGAGCGGGGGGTCCCGGTGAGGCCGGGGCGTGCCTCGGGTGATCTCGGCTCAGGGGACCTGATAGGGCCGATAGGGTAAAGGTTTGGGGCAGCTGAGGGGTCGGGGCATCGAGTTGGGGACCTGGGTTCTAGGATGTTGTCTCTTTGCATCAAGGAGGTGATTGTCCCTACGGGTGATATTGCTCGGGCAGGGGAGCAATTTCGGTTTGCATTGGCAGCAAAGGTATTGACCTCGAAAAAGTTTTTCCCGATGTCTTTAGTGTCTAGAATGGAAGACTTATGGAGGATGAAGGTCGAAGCGAAGCCACTGGAAGGGGGGTTAGTGGCATTCTTCTTAAGATCAGCCAAGGAAAGGGCGAGGGTGCTGGCAGGAGAACCATGGGCTTTTTGGGAGTCTATAGTGCTGTTTACAGACCTAAGGGCCCATATGCAGGTGGGGGACCTCAGTTTCCACCACTTCTCGGTCTGGGCACGGGTGTCTAACCTGCCAGTGGGTGCGTGGAATAAGGAGGTGGGCTTCAGAATAGGGAATGCCCTGGGTGTATGCCAAGGGGTGGATGCGGATAGCTCGGGACGCTGCTGGGGAGACTTTATGAAGATTCGGATCCGAGCTGATATTCAAATCTCACTGCAAAGTCAATTATGGTTCCGGCTGTCGGAATCACAGGTATGAACCCTCCTTCATGTCTCCTACGAACATCTGCTATATCACTGTTTTGGGTGCAGCTGTGGGGACATCTGTTTCCGGCTTGTCCTGTAGCAGGAGGCACAAGGTGCCACTCCCTGCGTTCCCCCATTTCCGCGGTTTGCCTTGGAGAAGGCAAAACATGGGAAGCTGGCGCCGGGGACCAACTGGGTCTACCTGGGAAGGAAGTGGGGATCAAGGGACCCTCGTACGCCTTCTCCCCGTCAGGAAGTAGGAAAAGGGGGGGGGGGGTGACTATGAACTATGAGACAGGGACTGCGGACATCCCCTCTGAGTGGCTGGAAAAGGAAGCGGGTCCGTCACTGTCTGGAAAGAAGAGACAGGTCAGGGAGGAGGAGCCGGAGGAATCAGAGGGTTCAACGGCATCAGATGGAGGCTCAGGGGTAGCAGCAGCGGCAGGGCGCAAGCATCCCTGCCTTCAGGAATGAGGCCGAGATGGCCCAAGAAGGGGGTGGTCGATTGTGACCCCTTCCTGGCGGATAGATGGCGAGGGTACCATCTCCAGTTGACATATGTCTTCCCTACCAGTCCGGTGTCAGTAATCCCGCATTCAGGAGCCCTAAAATTACCAATCAAGGGAGGACGACGCACTCCGACTCACCGGGGGAGATGACGGTCCACCAGTATTCCCCTTTCACTCGGTTTGCTCGCCAGTGCCATTTGGTAGAAGCAGGCTGTATCGGTGTCCCTGGTATTCTTGGATGCTACCGCAGATATCCCCTTCAGCCGCCCATGTGCTTGAGCAAAATTTATATTTATGTTGCTTGCTTTATGTTTCTTAGTTGGTTTCTATTTTGTACGATGCGTACATTTATGTGCGCATCACCCTATCTCTTTTCCCAGTAATAATAGTACCTTTTCTTCTATAAAAAAAGGCACAAAAGGGAAAGTGGGAAAAAATAGCTCTCTCATAAGGTTTTGAGAATAGCTATATCCTAAGGTTTTAAGACATCTGCCGCCGTCTAAACCCTCATGGTTATGTCTATTGCAATTGACATAGCTTATGCCATGTTTCTTCTTCTCTCTTCATTCCAATCTCTCCTTTGCACTTTTCTTTTGGATCCTGTAAAAAAAATTTATGCTAGGGTTTCTTTCAAGCCGTCTCTAGCCACCGCGATGTTGGCAATCTCCCGCCACCAATAGAGCATCTCCCGATCTGTTTCGGTCTCTCCTCTACCCATGTGGTTTTCGTCTCTACATCCGCCGTCCCTGATGTTTCCGCCGCCGTCCTTGAAGCCGCCGCCGCCCAGCTACTGTCGTCGCCTCTGATGCCGCCGTCATCTTTGATGTCGCCACCATCCCTAGAGAAGTCTCTGAAGTTGCAGCAGTCGGCGCATCCTTCTCCCTGGCCTCCACTACCGCAACCGCCTCGTCCCCTTTCACGATTATGGCTCTGACTAATTGAAAGGGTCTTGTTTATTTTTTTTTTGAGTTTGTCTTTGCATGATCAATGCTTATCAATCAGAGAGTAAAGGATTTCTCCCGGGAAGGGAGCATCAGAGACTGGCCCGACCAAGACGATGCTTTGCCTCCCACCATCACCATTACTGTTGAGGTCCCTCAGGATCTCCGGTACCCCCTTCCCCCTCTCTGTATTCCGTCTTTTCCCATGAGGCATCACAATAGTGTTTGTGACGGTTATGGTACTTAAAGGATCAGAGAACCATTGGTCATTCATTCTGACCTTCTCTTAGTGGTCTGGGAGCATGTTCCTCGACGCACATTAATGTAATTCGCCTTTGATTGATGATATTGCACCTTTCGCTAAAAAAACACTAATTACAAAAATTATCAAAATTGCATTGAGTCTCTCTACTAGGGTTTTGAGCCTCCACCGTCGTACGCATCACAATGGCTATGGTCATTGTCATAGCTGATGTCATGGTTCTTCTTCTCCTCTCTATCCACCCTCTCCTCGGCACATCCCCTTTGGGCTCTGCACGAGTTATCTCTGCTAGGGTTCCTCTCGGGCCATCGCTAGCCGTCGCGTCGTGGACTCTCCCCCACCACCACCGACGCCTCTATCGATCCTGTTCCGTTCCCCCTTTACAATCCTGAGGGTTGTCGTCTGGCTCACCTCGACGTCAAACAACATTCAAGCCGCCTGAAGCCGGCGACGCCTATACAGTTGTCGTCACCGTCCCTGAAGCACCCCTGAATCCGCCGCCCCGGGGGTTTCCGTCTCTATAGGCGCTGTCACTGATAATGTTGCCGCCATCCTTGAAGCTGTCGTCGTCCCTACTGTCGTCGCTGCTTCTGATACCGCCGCCGTCTCGGATGCCGCCTCTATAGTCGCCGCTGCAGTCGCCGTCATTGGTGCGTCCCTCTCCTTGGCCTCCACCGCCGCATCCGCCTCGTCCCATTTCACAATTGTGGATCTGACTAATCGAAAGGATCAATGCATGTCGAACCGAGAATCTAGGATTTCTCTAGGGAGGGGAGCATCGGGGACTGGCCCTGGGAGTGGTCCCATGTATGTGCTTTCCCTCCCACCATCACCGTTGTTAAGATCCAAGATATCTGACACCCCCTTCCCCCTCTTCATATTCTATCCTTGCCTATATGGCTTTCAAAAACCGGCTGCGACGGTTATAGTGGTAAAAGGTTCAGTGAGCCATTGCTCATTTTATCTGACCTTCTTAGTGACCTACGAGCATGTTCCCTAGCGCACATCAATGTCCTAATATTAAGTTAATACAATTTCACCTTTCGCTAAAAAACACACCTAACTAACAGTAACAAAGAAAAAATCACATTATGTAATGGATGTCTCCTAGGGTTTCATCACCGCTAGCGAAAAAAGGGTCGCTCCTCGTGGTCGCCCTTGCTCCTTCCAACATAGGTCCGGTGTTCCACCTCCTCCATTAGGGCGTCCTTCCTCTTCCTCTACAACTTGGAGACAAACACTTTTCTCTCCGGTGGTCTCATCGCGATCTCTCGTCCCAGCGCTGTCGAATATAGCCTTTGGGTCCTCCCATAACCCTTCTCCGCCTCCCCAACCTCCACAATCTCCGCCTCCTTCCCTCCCATCGCCGCCCCGACATTCATCGTCGTCGCGGGTACCTTCTTCTTCATCCGATGTTGGAGGGTCTAGTGCTCAATCTGTGGGATCGTCTGAGACTCTAGGGCTCTATCGGCCAACGCCCCCAATTTTCCCCATAGCATCCCCACGATCACCACCACCTCCGCCGCCTACGGTTCTCATGAATCTCCCACCCCCAAATTTTCCCCAAAGCATCCCCACGATCACCACCGCCGCCTGTCCAGATCCCCTTTACTGAACAGCCCCCGCCGCCCCTACAACCATAATTAAAGCCGCCATCGGTGTATCCACCTCCTTGGCCTCTACCGTGGTCTCCTTCTCGATCTCTATCCCGATTCTAGGGCCGGATGATCGTCTGGACTTGTTTTACTTTACCTGTTTTGTCTTTTTTTGAAAGGTTCATAATTTGTGAGCGAAGAGTCAAGACTTCTACTTAAGGATTCAGGGAATTTTATTGGGAGGGATCCCTGAATCATATCTACCATCTTCGCTCTCCTCCCTTGGAAGCTGTTGTTAGCAGGTTCGGTCGCATTTTACATAATATGCAGCAGCTGGGCAACACCTTGAGCAGCAGACACCGATTTTATTGTTATTTACTTTTTGTTTGCCTTTATGGCTCCCTAACAAACCTCATGTGTCAATTTATTTGCTACAGAGTTATGCGTAGACAGACCTTAGGGGCTCAATACCATGAAATAAATCTTCTACTGTGCTCAGGGGTTTCCCTGATGCACTACTACTGTCGTTAAATTATAATTAATGAAATTGCATTTTTTAGTAAAAAAAACACCTAACTAACATAAATAAAAATGAGTTTCGCACAATGGAGGACCTCAACAGAAAAGTAAAGAACTCAAGGCACCAACTGCCTCACTGAGATATTTGGAAGGGAAGCCTCACGGTAGCTTCTGATGACATCGATACAACGAGTGCAAACTGGAAGCTAGGGTTAAGCAAACCCATTGATGGAAGAGTACTATGATGGACTGAGTACTCCCCTAGGTTTCCAGTGTGGGTCGCCCTCCCTACAATGTTAATATTAGGACTCCAAAACGCGGGATTACTGACCTCCGAGTAGGTAGGAAAGTACCTTTCCATTTCTTGGTGGAACCTCTGCCACTTTACGTCCAGAGGGGCGGTGAATCCGACCGACCCTCCTTCGGACAACCTCGGCTTCATTCGGCGATGCGAGAGTGCTTAAAGCCCCCCGTTGCTGTGTGTGATACTCCTTCTTAGTAAGTGGAACCTTCCGATTCCGCCTCCCCTTCCTCCCTCTCCAAGCGCTTTCTCCCAGCAGAAACTGATGTAATGACCAAGTGCTGTGGGGGAATCTCCTGGTGATCCACTGGCCAACAAATAGGTAGACCAAATCGACCCAAGCCACAAATGGGTTGTCCTCCCAAGACCGACCCACTCTCCGACTCGCAAGATGCAAGCCCAAAACTTCTTATGACCTATCTTGGTCGGGCCGGGTCTCCAGGCTCCGCGGTTCTCCCGTTCGGGTCCTCCAATGGGCCTCGTTTTAATGACTGGTTTTGTAAGACCACCTCAAACGACCTCTTGCTCGGAACCCTAGTAGGCTGCTCTCTAGCCTATCGTCGCCCTATCGTCTCTTCCCTTTGCCCGGTCGGTAAGAGAACTTCAGGTGCTTGAGGATCCGGCACCAGCAAAACCAGGTCGGGCTGGAAACGTCCCCCATAAGCTTCAAACAACTTAGTGTCATGAAAAGAAGTTGTCCTCAGTCTTTATCTACGAAAAGAAGTAGTATTTTCTATGTTTGGTAAGAGGTTGTCCTCAGTCTTTATCTACGAAAAGAAGTAGTATTTTCTACGGGACTTTATTCTGGTACTTAGGGCCGTCAGGCCCTACTTTGTAACCGTCTGATTGGTATAATACCCGCCTATGTTTGCACGTTTAAAAAATATATATATTGTCTTTATGGGATATTAATATTTTTAATGTTATTTTATATTATTTTGATGTTGTATATTGGGTAAATTACAAATATCTACCCCAAACTTACACTAAAGTTTTATTTAACCGAAACCTACTCAGATGTTTAGTTATATAACAAATATCCCAAGCCGTTAGCTAAAATGATGAAAATGCCCTCAGTGATTTTTTTAAATAATTTTTTAAAAATAAAACTAAAGTGATTTAGTAAGTATATATAACAAAAGTGATTTTTTAAATAATTATTGAAGTGTAGTTGAGGGTATTTTCGTCATTTTAGCTAACGGCTTTGGCAATTTGTTATATAACTAAACATCTTAGTAGATATCAGTTAAAAAAACGTTAGGATATGTATCACTTAAACATTATAAGTTTAGGGTAGGTATTTGTGGTTTTGTGGTTTCTCCTTATATATTATCATAATATAAAAAAATTAGTTCCCCTTGTTACAAAAGCGGGTTCGCTACGTCTTTGGCGATTCTGATGCCTCCGGGAACGTTAAGGGTCGCCGGAACAGACGACTTGTGCTGTAAGAAAAACAACTTAAGTTGTTGAAGGTTTGTTTTACCAGCCAATCCATATACTTTCAGAATAAGATCTTCATCCCAAAAGGAGGGTTGATATTTTCAGTCTGAAAAAACACCGCATCCTCATGGAATATCCGGTCAAAAACACTAGTGGCGGTGCCAATAATCATAGGCGACGAGCTACATCACCAGCTTTATCTTTTCCTGATTTAATTTATTTCAAAAATAAATATTATAGTTTATTTATATCGAAAGACTTTTTTTTATTGTTCATAATGACCCGATTTATTGACAAACATAGCTTACTCCGCATCGGCCCATTCAAAGGAAATCGACAAACACACATCGAACAACATGATCCATATATGACAAATAATCTTCCTACTCTATTCAACAACTCTTTTGTTAAGAAAGAATCTACAACGTGCTTAGCCTTATATGCAGTATGCTAATAGGACGAATAGGTGGGGTCGACTGTTTCTTACCTTATGTCCACTAGCAATGGCCCATTGTTTTCTTATACCTCTAATTAGGAAAGAATGTCTTTTATAAGACCGGTGGTGCGATTCCAACCTATTTTCAGAATGTCTTTTATAAGAGCAGGCACAAGGGAACGCACTCGCTCGCCGCTCCGCGCGCGCCGGGTCCGAGGGCCGCTGGCCGTTCCGCTGTAGACGCGAAAAATCGCGGTCCCGCTCCCCAAACACGCGGTCCCGCTCCCCGTCCCTCGCTCCTCCCTCCCCCGACGCTGGCCGGTCCTCGCGCCCTCGCTCCTCGCTCCCTCTAATGACGTGGTCCTCTCCTGTGCCGCCACGTGGCTTCGCCAAGTAAGACCGTGTGCAACGGTCGGCTAACGACACTTTTTTTTATAATTCAAAAATCAGATAAAACGAACCCTATAAATACCCAACCTCATTCCTCATTTTTGTCACACCATTCTCTACTTTCACTCTTTCATTCTCACTTCCTACTCGCTATTTTTGAAAATGTCCGACGACGAGGTTATGTCCGACGCTGAGGAGATGACGTACGAGGAGCTGGCTCCCCGGATGCCGACTTATGAGGAGATGGCAGCCCAACTGCCGACATATGAGATCCTGAGATCCACCATCAACTACAAAATGATCTTATGGAGCACTTATGGGGTCGATTTGGAGCTGGTTTCCATGACGACGAGTAGTCGTTTGTGCTCTTGGAGCTGGTTTTTTTGGTGTTGTATTAAAAAGGGTTTAATAAAATTAGAAGTTCATTTATATTTGTGTTGAATTTATTTATTAATTATTGATTGTCATTACTTATTTTATTTCCAAAATTGTTTAAATTATAAATAATTTAAACGGTTTCTGATAACGAATTAAATAAAATAGCAAAATATCAATTAATAATCCAGTCAGCATTGTTCTGCACTCCCAAGACCTCAGAGGTCCTTTCTGTTGCAAAACACCCACTTTTCTGCACTCCCACTCCCTCACTTTTGTCCAGTCAGCACAAGTTCTGCACTCCCACTCCCTCACCAAGGTCCTTTCTATTGTACATGCTCTAAGACCGGTGGTGCGATTCCAACCTATTTTCAGAATGTCTTTTGTACCTTTTACAGAATATTCCATATAGCTGGTCTTTCAAATATATGGTACGTGTGTCTCGATCTTGGGCTTCAACCAGATGAGCTTGGTTTTGGGATCACGCCAGCCCAAGATGAGAATGTCTCTCGTTGGTGTGATTCTAGTAATCGTGCTATGCTTGGGAAGGAAGACAACGTTGTCGGGTAAGATGGGCTGAGTGGGCCTGCACAGATAGGGGTGGTTGGGCCCGAGCCTGGGCATGTTCAAGCAGACCAATCCAACCCAAGATCAGTTAGTGTTTTGACCGAAGTTGTTGAAACACCTGATAACTTGTCAACAGGTCAATCTACACAGCAGGTGGCATCTCCGTGGAAAGATGCACTCGTACATTCAAAACGTGTGACACGCCCCCCCTAAACACTTGACATAAATTTATACCTTGATGTGTAAACCGAAGGTCTCTGATCGGCAAACGTATGTCTGTCCCGTCGATATTGGGAAACAGGTTGAGCAAGTCCGAAATGGAAAATCTCAAGCCGTAGTTCCGTCTCATGATACCGATGCATGGACTACAATCGTGAGTTCGCTGCCAAGAAGAAGGCTGCGACGACTCATCGTTGAATTCGGAAGGCGAGTATTGGCGAGGTTTTCTCTATTTTGATTTTTGATCCTTGTTTTTGTTTCTAAGAAAAGGCTTGGCCTTTTTGCTCCCTTTAGTGAAGCACTTTTGTAATCGTTGGTTCTCACCCTGCTTCTTCTAGAAGCGGGGCATTCTGATTTCTTTTTTGGAATCAGTCTTATTAATAAATTTTCGAGCTTATAAAAAAAATGTCAGATTGCTATGTTCCATTATTTTTTTTTTGAGAAAGACAAAGTAATATTATAACTTAAAAGTGCTTATAAATGATAAACACTGAAAACAGTGGAATTGAAATAAACAGTAGAACATAAAATGAAACCGATCTAGAGAGATCAAGTGCTGTCTGGAGGATGGTACTGCGGTAGCGTCCGATGAACACCGATACAGCGGCTCAAACTGATTGACAAGGGCTGAGCAGACCCATTGTTGAGGTTATTGTCGTGGACTAGATATTCCCCCAGGATGTCAGCGTGTGTCGTTCTCCTCTGAATGATAGTGGTATGACTCCAAAACGCGGGAATGCTGACCTCTGAGCTGGTAGGGGAATACTGAGCTAGTAGGGTAAAATGATAATTTAAAAAACTCAAGGGACTATATTTGTTCTAGTCCCTTAGTTTTTTAAATTATCATTTTACTCTAACTATATTAAAACTTTTTTTTTATAAGCGAAGATGTTTTATTCAAATTACTTGTGAAAAAGTATAATGAAAACAGGTGAAGTGAAAGTTCTAACTGAAAACCAAACAATAAAAACCCTTTCTTGAAAGGAAAGTGAGTGATAGAAACAAAAAGACATTGTACACGCACCGGGTCTAACTCACTCGCGGCCAAGGGCAGAGTTGTCAAGAATGTTGCAGATGAACGATGTATTCTTACAAGAACACAAATTTAGGCCTCATCTACAAAATAGTGTCCTTAAGACTCCGCCTCTTATGGGCGGAAATGGATTCTCTTAAAGTCCCGGAGAGGAACTTCAACTTCTTTACTGAAAGAAGAAAGGACAAAAGGAGAAATCGTTTATCCAAATCCTCGTCTAAACAAACGCGTTCGTAACAGTCCTCTTCTTCCTCCCCGAAATCTAATTTCTCATGAATCTCAAGGTCCAAATTGTCAAACTAATCAATAGTAAAATCACATGTATTCAGGGCTTTGATACCAACATGTTTGACATAATTCCAGGAGACGTTTCTCTGATCCTTTCCTACGCTTTGATTACTGCTTTTCGTAGGGGCTTGGTAAATACCTACAATATGAGACTTTCCTTTTCGAGAACCCCTCTTATGTTTGAATTTTTATTCCGCTACCCGATTGACTTGCATTTCACGCAATCGCAAAGATGGATCAGACTGAGTTTTTTGGATAAGATCGACTGTCCCAGAGATAATTTCTGAATCTCGCTTTTCTTCAGAATTTGAAATGGCCTTATCCTTTCCAAGGAATGTCGAATTTATTGTTGGAGAGGACTGTAGATCCTGAATAAGTATATTTCCTTCATGAGAATCGGAGTTGACCAGATCTTAATCTGAAGAAATTTCTAGTGAAATTTTGCCCGGATGTAAAACTGCCAGGAGATTACTACAAGAAATGCCACTAATTACAATAGGGAAGGAAGAATTCCCTAAAAATAACTTTGAATTCAATCTCGAGAGTTTTGAATTTCTATGTAGTAGGATATAGGCTTTGTTAAACGACGATAGACAGAACAATTTGAAATGATCCAAAAAAAACATCAAATACTCTTTTTTTTTTATAGAATTAAAAATTCGTAAAGATCGTACATGAGTGGAAATGAAACTAACAGGATGAGATACAGGTTCAGTGATAGGTGAAATATTGATCATCTATCTAAACAACCGGTTAGATCGAAGAAGATGTTAGAGGTGGTTCCCAATTTCAATTGTGTTGAGTGTTGTGAATCCATTTGACTTTTCCCGTCTCGACTTGATCGATATTGTTATGTTATACCAATCGATCAAAGAGTATGCGAGGGAAAGGAAGAGGATGGGAATCAGATCGTATCTGATTCATAGATGTGAAGACCGCTCCGGTTAAAGAGGTTTATTTTATTAAATTTAATCTTTCGGGGCGTCAAGGTTGAAAATCGGATCGTTTTTGGAGCAATTGCGTTTTAAGAAGTTTTTCAAAAAACAAAAAGAGGTAGAGGGGTCGGACATGGTCGAGAAGAACCGCCCAGACCCGGCCCCTCTCCTTCAGTTGGGCTGTGCAGCCCAAGCCTGTCAGTTGGCCCAACAATTTCCCGGCCCAGGGTATTTATACCCACTTTAGGGTTTGAACCCTCACTTCTGTCCCTTCTTCTTCTCGCGCAGCCCGAGCTCCCTTCTCCCTCATCTCGAATCCCGACCCCTCTCTTGACCTCATCCTCTCCGGCAGACAAAGCCGCCACCGACCGCCCTCACCCGCCCCTCTCTCTTCCTCGTCCTCTCCGTCCAGAGTTGCAGACCGTCGCCGACCTCCTCTCCGACCTCCTCTCTCCCTTATCTTCCCCGTTCAATCCAAGCTCGTCGGCCACCCTCATCCCCGACCTCCCTCTCGCCCTCTCCGTCTAGTCCGAACCCGCGTCGTCCAGATCTACATCGAGGGGTTTCACCGTGTTCCGCCGCGCCCACGAACGCAACCAAGCCCTTCCGCCGCCGTTTTCGTTTCCCCACTGTGAGGCCTCGACCGGCGACGCCCTTGCCGGTGGTCGGCCGGTTTTGAAAAACGAACTTCGCCTCCCTTTTTCTTTGATTCTTTCCCGAGCTTTTCCTTGTGGATCTGGACTTGAATCAAGAGTTTTGGAAAGAACAGAAAAGAAACTTATTAATTATTCGGATTTAAATCAATAAGGGTTAAAAACAGATTAGTTTTAAAACGGTTTTTGAGCGGTTGAACATTGGGGAACTGAACGAATAAAATCGGACTTAGAACGGGACAAAAGTGGAACGCTGGATCGGACACCTCGGGATTTGTGTCTCGAACCCCGTGCCTCGGGGATTCGTGTCGCGAAACACGTACCTCGGGAATCATGCCTCGGAACCTGTGAATCGGGATTCGTATCTCAAAAACAGTGCATCGGGAATTGTGTCTCGAAACTCGTGCCCAGGGATACGTGCATTGGGAATCGCACCTCGGGAAACGTGCACCGGGTTCTGTGCTCGGGGCTCGAGTGCCCGAACCTGATTCACCGTATAATTCCCGTTTTGGCCCATTCGAGTTTAAAAAACGCACCCTTGAATTTAAAATGGACTGTTCAGGTCTTTTAATTTAACTTTGGAACCGGTTTTAATTATAGCTTTCCGTGTTAATTTAGAGTCCGGCTTCGAGCAAAGAGAAGACCGGAGGTAGCGAGACAAGACGTCAGCAGCTAGGAGACGTAGCGGTTGTTCTTCGGTTGATGTAGGGAACATAGCGGATACCGGTTTAATTGCGGAAAGTTACTAGTATGCATGCTAGGAATAATAAAAATGGAACGAGCGTTATATTAGATAATAACTGGATGAGTCGTAGTAACATGTAGGATGTGATTCACTAGTGTTAGCCTGCTTTAAATACTTGGGAAATTGTCGTGCTGGTAGATCGACCATGTCGAGCCGTAGGTTGTGTGCTGATTGAATTACCTGTTATTGTTTGAAATGCCCTCTGTGTGACTTAATGTCGTTAAGTTTAAGACTCGATAATTAGTATACCCAATGAGCATGATGTGGCTATGTGTGGGTGAGTGTGTCGTGTTTGTTATGATGTGAACCCTTGGATGTGATATGGTCGGGTGAGTGATAGACCGACGTGACGTGTTGTGGTACGATTGTTGGGCTTGGTAGGCCGTGTTTAATTATGACATTGCGATGTGTGATATTATCTTGATGTGGTTTCCGAGGAGTTGTTTCCGGTATGGTACCTACGACCGAGGGGGTACGCTGGTGTAGGGTAGTACCTAGGCCGACGGTGTGGTCCCACGTATGCGCGGTCCCCTGGGTAGTGGTTCCGGTACGATAGCTACATCGAGTGGGTAGTCCGATGTGGGATATTTAGGCCGACGGTTACGTGATCAGTGCTTTACCCGAAGGAGTGCCGGGAAAGTTGTGTTGGCTGTTCGCTCCCCGAAGGAGTGCCGGGAAGATGTCTAGGCTGATGGAGATTCCGGTACAACGTATTGAGATTGTGCCTCGTGTGTTTGTCGGGAAGATATCTAGGCCGACGCTGTGTGTTCCGGTACGATATGATAGAGTCGGGCTGTGGACAGCCGACGGAGTAGGGGATTACGGTACGGGACGCGTATGTGCTTTCACTGTTTACTTGTGCTTGATGACCTGTTAAGTGATGTGATTGCAGTTTGTGCTTGTTCGTTTGAGTATGTTTGTGAGTGTGGTTTGGTCTTGAGTTGAGGATGGTGGTTACGAGTTCCGTTGGAAATTAGTTGTGTGCTGTACTAGTATGCCCTAATTGGACGGTTACCCGTGGTGGTGAGCATGTGCTTATAACCTTAACTACTTTTCCTACTGAGCGAAAGCTCACCCCTTACTTTGTTGTTTTTCAGGTTCTAAGCGGGAAGTGTACTAGCTGGATGCTCGATGCTGGGGAGCTTACGAGGGTCCTAGGCTAGATAGTCTAGAGAAATACATCGTTTTGAATTATGTATTGTCTTTACGGTTTATTTAAGAGTTGTTGACCCTTTTATTCAAATTCATGAATCGCATATCATTATTTTAAGCTTTTTAATTTTACTTTAATTTAAATTTATTACTGTTTTAGTTCACCTCTCTTGTTCGGTCAAAACCGGATTTGGGGCGTGACAATACAGGCTAGGGTGTAGCTCCCCATATACACCCCGAGGTGACCTAGGTGACTCATGGCGACCCAAGAGGCAGCTCATCGTGCCTCTCTCCTGCCCCATCAGGGCCATCTTCCTCAGTTGTGTCTGTGGATTCTATGCTACCTTGGGTGGAGTGATCGAATCCATCCGTCCCTAGAGAGGTGAAGTACCGGCGGGCTCTTTCAACCTTCGGGTATGGGGGGTAGAATAAACCATCCTGGGAGGCCGGAAATCCCCAAACCCATGGGTGTCTTAAGGATTATTACCCTTATCACCCGTATGATCCATGCAAGTGCATGTGTCCAACACTACTCGGATCCGCAGCATCATGTATGTCACTCGCATTGAGCGGCCAAGGCCTTGTTTGTTTAGTCCAACATTGATCAGTTCAAAAAAGATCCCTTCATGTTGGTTGACCAGCCTCCATTGGGAAGGTTTGCTTGATCAAGACCAGCGATCTGGGATGGGCTGTGATCATGCGACAAGTTCCCCTTCCCGAGGTCCATAAGGGTGCACGGTTGCTCGGCTACGCCTAGGGCATGGTCTGGTACCAGAGGATCTGTGATAAGGGTGGGGAGGAATCGAGGTCAATGGTCGTGCCCTAGTAGAACTTCATGGGAGATTCAATGGAGGACGAGACCCTCGTCTTCATCAGCAGCACCCCTTCACCGCTATGGTATGAGCGTGTTGGTCTCCAGGATGAGAATATGCCATTTCGTGGTGTAGTAGGTTGCGATCCATGGTGATGGCAGATGATTCCTCTTATGGGATGATCCACATGCCCTATCTAGTTGGTCGGGTCGTAGAGGATCGATGTGCCGGAAGTCAGGATGGAGTAGTAGAGGTTGGCGAGCATTGTGAATGGGAATCCATGGTGATCGAGAGATGTAGGTGAAGGTAGTGATAGTCAGGAATAGGCCGAAATGGTTGTGGGGGGGGGGGGGGGGGGGGGGGGGTTGGAAAAGGATGATATCGTGTGGATGTTCTTCCATTAGTTATCTACATATCAAAGTACGAAATTTATATTAAATAATATTATTATTAGTATTCTATTATTTTCATTTCATCCCTCTCAAAAAGAAACTTCTCATATCGTAAACGAATTTTCCAAAGAATCTCCATGATTTCATGTGCATCAATCCTTCTCTAAAGACTCTCTCTAACCCTAACACTAACCCTAGCCACCCACTAATGGTGACTGCTGCTGTCCTTGTCGTTTGTGCGTCTGCACCGTCGCCCATTCCACCGATGGCGATCAATAAGCTTCCTCTCCCAAGGCGATCACCTATACAAACCCTATTTTGGGTTTGTTGAGCTTATTTAGCATCTAATTGCTTCTATGGGTATTTATCTATATTTAACCTACTTGATGTTTATTCATAATTATCTTATTACTTTGTGTTCAAATTATCATGTTTATGAACCCGATTTTCATGTTCTAGCTTTTTTGTCTCTTAGAATTCTTGATTACTTGTACCCGTAATCAGCTATTTGTGTGAATCAATATCTATGTATCTTAGGTGCTAATGTAAGAACTACGCCCGGTCAACACGACCGAAAGTGAACGCTAAAACGACTAAAAGTAGTCTTGGGAAAACTTAGAGCAATTTTGGGACAATTTCGTAAGGAGTTGACTTTTTGCCGAAAAAGTCAATCGTCGATGCTGAGACGTCAGGGACTTATCCGGGACCCAAAAAAGTTTAGCCGTCATTACGGTTAGCTTAGTTGGGCCATTTTAGGGAAAATAAGAGTTTTCGTACAAAATGTCCTTTTCGGGTCGATCGGGTTCAAATTTAGGAGTTTATCGGTTTTTAATTGTGTGCTGAATTATTTAAGAGAGGGAGTGGCCCACTTGGCCACACGGCATTAATTCTATGGAAGGGAGAAAAGAGGATGAGAAAAGACACATTTGACCTTACTTTTTTCCAAAAAGATGAAACAAGGGAAAATGAGCTTTTAAACTTTGCCACTTTAGGTTAAAGGGCACATGTGAACCAAATTTCAGCATTTCTCTTGCCTTGGCCGAAATTTAAAGAGAGAAGAGAGAGCTTAAGCCTCCATTGTTGAAGAAGAAGAATAAGAAGAAGAAGATTATTTCCCTCTGATTCTACCTTCAAAACTCCTCAATTTCTCCATATTCCTCTTCATCTCTTCATTTCCTACGGTAAGAACCCATTTCTTTTAACTTTTGAAGAACTTAAGATTGTGGGTCTTGTTGGATTTAGATAAAATTGGATTGGGTCTTGTTGGAAATGATAAAACCTTTGTGGAATTAAGTAGTAATGGAAGAAAATGGGTGAAATTAGAAGAATTTGGTGAAACCCTAACTTTTGGAATTGAGGGAAATGTGAAATTGAAACAAATTGGTGATGTTTTTAGTTGCAACTTGAGAGATTAAGGACCTAGAGCTCGGTATACGTGCCTCGGGGTGGGTGTCTTGGGGTATATACCTCGGGATTCGAGCCGAGGCCGGCCCTTGGTGGGTCCGGTCCGGCACACGCACGGCCAAATGGGGCCCCTTTGGCCAGGTGTCGTTGCTTGTGTTGCCAGTGGATTTAGTAGTTCCCAAATCGTGTCCCGTACCCGTTTTATTTAAAGAGGCGACTTGTTGGCGGTTAAATTGGGTGTTTTTCCGTTTTGTTTGACTTTGGGCTTTTATTGAGTTTTTGTGTTACTTTGTTATCTTAGACCATGTACTTGACCGTGGAGAAGGAGGTCGTTGACAGTTCGCGCTTGGTGGAGTTGGATCGCTTGTGAGGTAGGGAAAAGTAGCGGTTATTGGTTAAACTAAGGAAAGTTTCTAGTAAACGCATATAGGATGTGAATAACTAGAATCACATGTTGGATGTCAATAACTAGTGTAGTCGTTTTAAATTATAGAATCGCATGTGTGCCATATCGTGCTTGTAGGTTTGTGGACTTGTCATGCTGTAGAATCGCATGTGGGACATGTCGTGCTCGTAGGTTTGTGGACTTGCCGTGCTGTAGAACTGCATGTGGGCCATGTCGCGTCCGTAGGTTGTGTGATGTTGTGCATTGCCTCTTGATAAGTGCTTTGATTGGAATGATCGTTTGTTGTTATGCTTGAGGCATCGATTGTGCTTATTTACCGAGTAATTCAGGATTTGATGGATATATTTGATTGAGTATTGAATTAATGTGGTGATATTGATTAAGTGACTTATGAATTGATGCAATTGGTGGTATGTGAGTAAGTATTGACAGTAAGTGCAGTATTATTGGTTGGGTGACATTTTGATGATCGTTCATGACTGTGTGTTACCTCTTGTTTAGTGTTGTCATGGTAATGTCTGACTTGTTGTATGTTCGAGGCACGCCTACCTTCCGACTAGGTGTTGGTAAAATGTGCTATCGTTTCGTGATGAGGCACGCCTGCCTTCCGACTAGGTGTCGGTAAAATGTGCTATTGTTCCGTGATAAGGTGTGCTTGCCTTTCGACTCGGTGTCGGTAAAATGTGCTATTGTTCGTTGATAAGGTGTGCCTGCCTTTCGACTCGGTGTCGGTAAAATGTGCTATTGTTCCTTGATAAGGTGCGCCTGCCTTTTGACTCGGTGTCGGTAAAATGTGCAATTGCCCCAGACCGTGCAATAGGTATGTGATCCAGTGTGATGTTGGTTGCATTTGTGTGTTGTTTCTTTGTATTATTCAGTGTTTTTGCAAGTATGATCTATTGGGTTATGTCCGTATTACGTGTTTTCTTGTGTGGGAAGATTAGTCATGCTATAGTCGTGGAGGATTTTCTGTGTGACGTTTTGGTATCAAGTGCAGGTATGATGTTTGCCCTGGATGGGATGAGTGTTGATAGGTGTCTTTGTGATTAGAAATCTGTCTGTGGGACGGATGAGTTTCAGGTTTGAGTTACGGTTTTCTTGTTTTGGCTTAAGTGTTGGCATTGGGCTACTCTGTTTAAACTGTCTTTGTTGTTGCTTTGCTAGCATGCCATAGTCGGACGGATATCCGTGGCGGTGAGAAAAAATGCTCATCCCCTTTACTACTTTTCCTACAGGTTTTGTCAGCGAGTTGGACTAGAGGACGTCTCGAAGCTACGGAGCTTAGCGAGAGTTCAGGAGTTGGGTGTTATAGAGACGCACTCTTATGTACCAAACTCATTGTCTATTTTCGCATTTGAGCGTTGACTCTTACTATGTGATTTACTTGTTTAAAGGATATTTGAATCGATTTATTGTATTAAAAGCGGTTTTCATCGTTACTTTTCAGTTCACATCTCGAATCCGGTCAAAACCGGATTTAGGGCGTGACAGTTATAGTGTATATAATTTCTTTTTTGTCTAGATTCAAACAAACGTTTACCTTTTCGCCCTTTGCTTTCCCTTTCGATGATGTGGAAGTGACAGCCCACGTCCCCTAGTTTGAACAAAAATACTAATGATACCTCTACTCCTTGTGGGATCGACCGGTACTTAACTGTGTATTATATTTCTTGATGACTGTTTCCTAATGCACGTAAAAGAGGGATTTGCCACATAGTCATCCCCACACATTAGATTCCACTTCTTCAGAGGATATTATCAATATATATAGTAGCAAGTAAGGAAAGGGATCCATCAGCGATCCCAGATTCTGTCACGCCCCAAATCCGGTTCTGACCGGACTCGAGACGTGAACTTAAAACGATAATAAATAAAAAAAATTAAATGAAATAAGGTTTAAAGTAATAACAAATTGTAACCACAATCCGATAAAAGATTCAACAGCTCATAAGTCCAGAGTTAAAGTTTAATTCGAAATCACAGTACGTCTTTAGACAAGCTAGCCTAGGACCCTCGTTAGCTCCCAAACATCGAGCATCCAGCTAGTACAATCCCGCTCAAGACCTGAAACACAACAAAGTAAGGGGGTGAGCTTTCGCTCAGTAGGAAACATCAGTTCACTACCACGAGTAACCGTCCAATTAGGGCATACTAGTAAGCATAACAATTAAAAGTCAAATTAAACAGTTACCCCAAGACAACGCTTGACCTTCACTCAGGCACAACCCGTAAATCAAACTCACAATGAACCAAACACCTACACTCTTCTCAACTTGCTCTTGACACTCATCACCTAGCTATTCCCAATGGACAACGCCCACGGTTATCTCGCAACCGATCACACGTGCGAACTCGCACGGTATCACAGAAATCAGGTATAACAGCACCTCGAGTCACCAAACACTCTCACAAGACCCAAAATCACACTTAAAACAACGCACAAAGTCAATCAACATCCACAACACACACAACAGAACCACCTATAACCTAGTACAACCATTTCCAACATCTCCGGCTATCACAGCCCGTTCCATTTATGTCGTACCGGAACACGAAGCCTCGGTCCCGACATCCAATTACCGATCACTTTCACAAAGTCATAAACATACTTAGAAAAATGCACAAAGCCAACCAACATGTATAAAACACACAGCGAGACACACACAGATAACGTACAACATTTTCCAACGTCATTGAATGCACAAAGCCACTTATATCGTATTGGACCACACATCATCAATCCTGATATCTTCCCTTCATTGAGACTGGGGGTAACATCCTCGACCGGAAATCCCTCAGTCTGATGTCTTTCGCGCACACAGACGCGGGCCTTACTCAACTTACGTACTGGACCGGCACACACCTCGGTCGAACATCGTCCCGGACTACAAGTCATCGGGGTACTGATCACGCCATCCTTGCCCTTGATACACTACACTGGAACTATCCCTCGGTGTAAGTACCAATCTGGTTACGCCTTCTCTTGGAACACTTAGTAAGGGTATAACACGCAGCACAAAGCCATAGCTGGTCTCGATATACTGACCGGACCAGCTCAACATAGCACACAAACCGGTCTATCACTCACCCGGTCATATCACAACCAAGAGTTCACGTACATCAAACATGGCACACTTGCCCACACACAGTCACAACATGCAACACCGAGTATAATCTTATTTAGACTCTCACACAGCGGTTATAACACAAAGCACGCAATCGAAAGGCTCGACATGGCCCATCTACCAGCACGGCAATTCCCAAGAGATGACAGCAGGTAATCTAGTGAATCACATCCTACATGTTACTAAGACTCGTCCGGTTATTTAATAATCGAAAGCGGCTATTCTAGTGAATCACATTCTATATGCCAAATAGGACCTTTCCGGTTATTATTATTTCATAAACATGCATGCCTGTAACTTTTCGTAATGAAAGCGTAATCCACTACTTTCCCTACGTCAAGACGATCACAACAGCTACGTCTCCTATCTGCTAACGTCCGGGCCTATCTTCGGTCTTCTCGGGCGAAGTCCAAGTCTGGGTTTAACAGGTAAAAAGTCCAATGAGTTCCGGTAGTCCAAAAGTCCTCTGCTTTGTCCAATTAGTCCTTTAATTAACCATTTTTAAATCATTTAAATTAAATTAATTAATTTAATAAAATTGTCCGACCGGATCCGAGAACCACACCCGAATCCGACCCAGATCCGACCCGGTCCAAAAACCAGACCCAGAACCGACCCGGACCTGCTCCAGACCGGACCGGACCCAGAACCGGCCCAGACCCAACTCCAGACCCGAGTCCAGACCCGGTCCAGGCTCGAGTCCAGAACCCGGACCTTAGATCTGGGCCTGGCCCAAGGCCCGTGTCCTGGCCTAACGGTAGTCCTGGCCCAAGGCCCGTCAAGGCTCGATTCTGAGCTGGAACCACTCCGGCTATTCTAGGGTGCTCCGACCGTCGTCGACGGCGTTAGGGATGCTCGAGGGGGGAGAAATGGAGGCGGAGAAGGGTGTCAGGTCTCTGACGAAGACGTGGCCGTGGCGGCGGTGGCTCGAGCGCGACCCCACCTCTGCTCCCGTCTCAGATCTAACGAGCACGAGGCTCGTCGGCGATGGTTCCAGCTGAATCCGTTCGAATCGAGCTCGGGAGAACGCATTATCAAGCGAGGCGAGCTCGGAGAAGAAGGGAAAGGGGCGAGGGAGCACGAACCCTCGTCGTTCCTCTGTCATCGTCACTGATTCGAGCTCGGGCGTCGAACCAGAGAGGGTTTCTCCGGCGGTGTCTCGTTTCCGTGCACTGTGGGGCTCGGTTGTACTCAGTAAGGGACGAAGATGAGGGCGAGGTGTGGGTGTTTCTGGTTGCGAGAGGGAGAGAGGAGATCGAGAGAGAGAGGAGGAAGGATCGAGAGAGAAAGGAGGAAGGAGGCGCTGCGATTTGTCTGGGGACGCGTGCGGCTACGCGAGGAAGAAGACGAAGCGTAAGGTTAGGGTTTGGGCCGCGTGTGTTTGGGCCTGGCTCCACGTGGCGTGGGCTTGGCCCGTGTCAGCGAGCTGGGCCCGGTCCTCTGACCAGCCCAGTTCGGCCCAAAGCTCTCTTTTCCCTTTTTTTTGATTTTTTTTTCTTTTTATTTTGCACCCGTTCCAATTTTTCAGCCGTTTTCCAATCACGACATTCCAACGAATAAATTTAATTATTTAATTCTTTTAAACCGGAGCGGTCTTTACAGCCTACCCCCCTTAAAAGAATTTCGTCCTCGAAATTTAAAACGAACGTACTCTACTTAATCCTGCTCAAAGAATGCCCGACAAAGAATCTCTGTCCATCAACACCCATACTCGCAGGTATACAAAAACCAGATATTCGATATCGGAATCCTCTATCGGTAGAGAAGTCGCACCGGCACACGCAACTGCGGTCGAGATATCCTATACCGGAATCGTGCATCGGTATAGGCATCAAACTGGAGCATTGCTCACATCGCCCTTAAAACGGATCCAACACACCGACAGTTCTCCTCAACTACTCACTTCACTTGAACAAGTATTACGCACACATCAAACCATAAAATAAGCCCACGTCCCATGCCGAAGTCCCCGACTTCGCCGGCTGTTCACCGCCCGCCCCTAACATATCACACTGAAACACACAACATTGGTTTAAATAATTTCCCGGAAATCCGTCGGAATACAAACATGACACCTAGTGTCAACCACAAACCTTCGGCCTAGATGTCCTACACCGGCATGCTCCCTCGATGTAGTCATCATACCGGAACAACACACGGGGAACCGCGCGTACGTAGGACTACGATCGTTACTAAAAAAAAACCACGCCATACCCCAACCACGGTTACGTCACGACCAACCAAACCCGAAAAAACAAGGAAATAAATAGAAATCACCATAATCCTGACGTAGGATCTCACATTGTTGTACAGTCCGGAGCGACAGTACATCTTATAACCACCTTGTTGGAAGGTGTGCGCACTTCGAAACACCCAACTCGTCAGACCTCGCTATGACGACACTCCGTAAGAGCTGCCAAACAGTTATGATCAGTCATCGAAGATTACCCAATCAAGGATGTCGCGCTTACTGCTGAGTCTCGCTCACATCCTACCAATCGAGCCAAGTTATAGGTCGTTCCATCAAGAGTACCACATAATTGAAGACACTACACTTACCATTTTCTCATGGACCGAACGGCCTTGATACCTTGTGCGCACTTCAACCTTGCGCTTCCGTGTCAACTCTGCGCGGTTCTTAATCGTTCACGATTCACGCGATCCTTCAGTCGCCTCTCGAATAACTCGGGACCACAGGGTCAACTATTAGCCCTCAAGTGTGCCCTGTTTGGGCCATTGACACGACCTACCATCCAACGCTTTGTAAGGTGCCATAATGTTACTGGCCTGAAATCGTTGTGGTAGTCGCACTCGGCTAACAATTTCCGGACTTCAGCAAACAGTTCTCTTAGTTCTACTGTGCTGTCGTAGGGGTCGTACTAGTTCCCACGGAATACTGACATTCGGTCTTTACTTGTTGACAACTGGGGTGCATCGATCCCAACTTCGCACTTACTGCCCATTCATATGTGGCTGTCGTATTGCGCGATCGCACCGCCATCGGTAGCCGGTCACAGTCAATCGACGCCCCGCGTCTCGAGGGTCAGTTCATGGCACGCCCCAAATCCGGTTGTGACCGGACTCGAGACGTGACCTGAGTTGAAATAAATAGAAAACGTAAACGATAGATAAACGCTCCAAAATCTCATACAAACTCTGTCAAAATCAACATATCAGTAAATAGTTTAAAAACCTCGTGAGTCACAGCTCAACATAAATAGTCAAATAAAGGATGTTCAATACATGAGACCAACATAACTCTAGTAAAAACTCAAAGAAGTCCAAAAGCTCCCGAGCCTCGACCTCCCTAGACATCCGGTACTCTTGTAAAACAGTTAGAAACCAAAGGGGATGAGCTTACGCTCAGTAGGAAAAACCTTAATACTCACCCTTAAGTCAAAGATAAACTGCTTACAAATGTACTCGAACACCAAGGCAATACGATAAATAAGGAATTAATAAAGAAACAGAAATACTTTCAATAACATAAAGGTAACCAAGTAACCGTAACAGAAGGGAAAATTTATAGTAAATAATGCAAAGGACCAATAAAAGTAAACTGGGAAAATATCAGTATCTTACCAACCATTTGCTTTCTCAAGCCTCCGATCCGTGGATAGCTTCTGGGATCACCTCGGTTCCCATAATCCGATCCACCAGATTATCCACATCACATCAGATTTTCCCTCGGTCCAGAGGAGGTACATGCACGGGGCACCGAAGCCAATTCGGAAATGCCACCTAAGGACCATATATCATAGGGGGACCAAGTAGTGCTCCACTGGGACGCAGTTCCTTGGGGTGAAACCATAAGTAATCCTTTCCCCGCAGGGTAAACTGTCCAATTGCCCGCAGGCCCAATAACCAATGCCCCGCAGGGTCCAATAACCAAATGCCCGCAGGCCCAATAACCAATGCATCTCAAAGTATCCGAAAACCTCCAATCTCCATAACGGCACCGGATTACCCCCCCCCCCCCCCCCCGGTGTAGTACCGAACCAATCAATCAACAAACATACATTCAAGAATAAGAATAAAGGAACAAGCATTTCATTCATACATCAAGCAACACACGTCGGAACACACTTTCATCACAACCAAGACAACCAACACCATTTCATACTTACCGTACACTTACCTGTCACCAACCATCGGTACATCGATCTCATGATTGTACCCCTTTGGCACAACGAGTCATACTCGATCATCCGCTCAACCAACAATTATATCAACATAAACACTCAATCAACCAAGTATGCATTCAACCAATCAATCATCACGTGAACGAACAAATAGTCATTCGATAATAGAAGCTAATCTAGTTTCATTAGACTCTTAAGTTAACCTAATAAGTATCAACCAAGCATATGAACCTCGCACACAACTAATCCGAGAGCTCTTCACAGCGTCTCTACCAGTAAATCAATTTCCCAAGTATTGAAAGCACACTTCACTAATTGTCATCATCCTAAGCATGCATACTAGACTCATCCATTTATTAGTAATTGAAATACAATTATTCTAGTTATTCGCATCCTATAGGCAATTCTAGGACCTTTCCGATTTTATTATCCTAATCATGCATACTAAGCGTTAATTAAACAATTAAGACTTTCCCTACCTCGTGGTCTTCCTCTTAACACTCTGATGTCACACACGAAAGTCACCACACCGTTCTTCACACGGGTACCAGCAAGGTCTATGTTCTTCAAAGTCTTCGTTCTTCAAGTCTTGGTCCAAGGTCTTGTGGTCTTTGAACACAAAACAAGCTCTAATTAGACTCTACCTAACAGTAACAAAAGTTTCCCAAAACCTTTCCAAAAGATCAACTCCAAACCACGATCAAAACGATGGAAAAACCCTCAAAACCCCTCTGAAATGGTCGGTCACGGACACGGTCACGGATCCGTAGGCTGTGCCGTCACGGATCTCCTCACGGAGCCATGTCAGACGCCGTCACGGTTTCCCTCACAGAGCCGTGACGTCCTCCGTCACGATACCCGTCACGGGTCCATGACGTCTGGTACTGTTCACCCGTCTGCTTCCTCCAGCTTCGGGTTTTCACGATTTTTACCCTCCAAACCTCCATGGATGACCTTTTAGAGCTCCAAAAACAGTTCCTAAAGGTCTCTACTTCAAAACTCACCATGGGTGTTCATCAAAACTCCAAAAACACGAATTAAATCCATTAACTATCATCAAAAACCTCCATAACCAAACTCAAGCTTCAAAGTCTAACAAGTTCTTCCATTCCCCTCCAAAACCCATGAACCAAAAGTTGTAGAAACGAAATTAGATGAGGGATTTACCTTGTGAGTGAGGAATGGATGTAGAAGGTGAAGCTTTGGAGAGTTTTTGGGAGTGAAACCACCTCAAGACTCCATTTTTGCACCTTTCTTTTCCTTCAAGCTTCAAGGTTGCCTCTTCTGTCCCTTTCTCTCTCTAATTTCGGCCAGCACATAAAATGAGGAGAGAAATGGTCCAAATTGCTTTAAAACCCTAGTTTGATGACCTTCCAATGTTACCCTTAGACCCAATCCTTCCAATTTAACTTTTGTGAGGGTAGAAGGGTCAAATAGGGGTCTTTCCTTCTCCTCCAAGCCAAGAGGGACAAGTGTCTTAGTTGGGGACCACTTTGTCTCTAATAATCACCAACACTTTAATCAATTCGAAATTAGTTGATAAAAAGGATCCCGTTGACCGAAAATTGACCGCTACAAGGTTACTGTCATAATACAGGACTTGGATCAACTAAGCTAACCGTGAGGTTGGTTAAGCTCTTGGTGCCCTGGAAAGGTTCCGAATGACTTCCGGAGTCTTTGGTTGACCTTTCCGGCCGAAAGTCAAACTTCTTCGAAATTCACCTGTTCGACCGAGATCGACCGGGGGCGGTTCTTACAATCTACCCCCCTTAAAAAGAATTTCATCCTCGAAATTTATCACTGGGGTAGCTCACTATCGAACAGATGGGAAAACTGTTCGCGAAATTCATCCTCGCGTTCTCAAGTCGATTTAGCTCTTTGGTGCTTCTCTTGTACTCGTACTAGTGGGATAGTCTAATCCCGAAGGGCCTTCTCCCGTGCATCCAACGTCCTAACTGGTTGTCCTTCATAGGAGACGTCATCCGCTAAATTAGCGTCCGTTCGCTCGACAACGTGGAAAGGTCCGTAACTGGACCGTTGTTGTCGTGCAAAGCTATACGCCACTGTTCCAACTTGCCCGACAACCCAAAGATTCGATAAAACGCGGGACTAGATCGTCCCCGACGCGGTTGAACCACAATAGTCCCTTCTGCGGGTTCGTCCTCAACACAAAAAGGTTACTAAGGAAAGGGGGTCAAACGATCCTTCAACTCGGAAAAGGAGTGCTCACCCTTATAAGTCCCGGTAGTCCAAAAGTCCCCTGATTTGTCCAATTAGTCCTTTAATTCACCATTTTTAAATCATTTAAATTAAATTAATAAAATTGTCCGACCCGGATCCGATCCGGTCCAGAAACAAGACCCGACCAGACCCGGACCTGGCTCCAGACCCGATCGGACCCAGAACCGACCCGAATCCGACTCTAGACCCGACCCAAACCCGGTCCAGACCCGAGTCCAGACCTGGTCCAGGATAGAGCCTAGAACCCGGACCTTAGATCTGGGCATGGCCCAAGGCCCGTCCTGATCCAAGGCCCGTGTCCTGGCCCAACGGTAGTCCTGGCCCAAGGCCCGTCTAGGCTCGAGTTTGAGCCGGAACTACTCCAGCGATGCTAGGGTGCTCCGACCGCCTTCAACGGCGTCAGGGACGCTCGAAGGGGGAGAAATGGAGGGGGAGAAGGGCGTCAGGTCTTTGACGAAGCCGTGGCCGTGGAGGCCGTGGCTCGAGCGCGACCCAACCTCCGCTCCATTCTCATATCTGACGAGCACGAGGCTCGCCGGCGATGGTTCCGCTTGAAACCGTTCGAATCGAGCTTGGGAGAACGGGTTATCAGGCGAGGCGAGCTCAGGGAAGGGAAATGGGTGAGGGAGCACGAACCCTCGTCGTTCCTCCGTCGTCGTCACTGATTCGAACTCGGGCGTCGAACCAGAGAGGGTTTCTCCGGCGGTGTCTCGTTTCCGTGCACGGTGGGGCTCGGTTGTACTCAGAAGGGACGAAGATGAGGGCGAGGTGTGGGTGGTTCTGGTTGCGAGAGGGGGAGAAGAGATCGAGAGAGAGAGGAGGAAGGATCGAGAGAGAAAGGAGGAAGGAGGCGTTGCGATTTGTCTCGGGACGCGTGCGGCTGCGCGAGGAAGAAGACGAAGCGTAGGATTAGGGTTTGGGCCGCGTGGGTTTTGGCCTGGCTTCTCGTGGCGTGGGCTTGGCCCGTGTCAGCGAGCTGGGCCCGGTCCTTTGACCGGCCTAGTTCAGCCCAAAGTTCTCTTTTCCCTTTTTTTTTATTTTTTTTCTTTTTATTTTGCACTCGTTCCAATTTTTCAGGCCTTTTTCCAACCACGACGTTCCAACGAATAAATTTAATTATTTAATTCTTTTAAATCGGGGTTGTAAGACCCGCTTCCGGTCGAACCGGTGACTCCAGAAGTCACTAGGGACTTTTCCGGAACCCAAACGAATTAGCCATTATCACGGTTGACTTCAGGGGAGAAAACCCTTTCGTTTGAGTATAATATTGGATAAAGTCAATTTTGGTCAAAACGAGACTTTTTATCGACTAAAAGCTTTATTTTTAAAGTGGTGGAAATTAATTTGGAAAATTAAATGACCTAGGTGGACACATGTCTCTTTGTGGTTGAAGGAGGGAAAAGTGAGTAGTCCTTGACCATTTTACCCTCCCAAAAGCTTCTACATGGGTTTCTAGCTCAAGGGGTTTTAGGTCATTGCTACATCTAGGTATTATATGTGATTGAAGAAGAAAAATCAATTCATATTTGCATTGGTGCAGCCGAAATTTAGAGAGGAAGCAAGGGAGAAGAGCTCCCATGGAAGCTTGAAGGAAAATCAAAGAAGAAGAGGCCACTTGGAGTCTTCCTCTAGCCATCCACCCTCAAAATCACTAGCATCTTCTTCATCTCAACATTCTAGAGGTAATGGAACTCTCTAATCCTCATTTCTCTTCATCTATCTTCATGGGTTTTGGGTGAAAATTGCTAGATGTTGTTGGGTTTGAGTAGAAATGGTGAGAGATGATGTTGATGAGAAGCTTTGTTGGGTTTTGTTGAGAAATCATTAGGTTGTTGGAGATTTTGAAGTGGGTTTGATTTGATGAATCATTGGAAACTTGTTTGTGTGTTGATTCCTACCATGGGTAGAGGAGTATTGAAGGATTTGGACTGTTTTGGGAGTTGGAAGGGGTAAAATTCTGGGTTTGAAGGTGGTTTTTCGGAGTTTTGGGCTGGAGGTTGAAGAAGGGCGAAACTGCCCTGGTGCGCCACGGATCCGTGATGGATCTTGTGACGGGCGACGTCACGGCTCCGTGAGGGAGTCCGTGACGGCACTCGTCACGGCTCCGTGAGGGTTAACGTCACGGATCCGTGACCAGGTCCGTGACCGACCAGGGTGAGGGTTTCTTGAGGGTTTCTTGAGGGTTTTGCACCTTGGTTTTGAGCTGAACTTTGGAAGGGTTTGGGGTCTTTCTTGCTGTTTAAGTGGAGCCGAATTAGCGTTTCTTTGTGTCCAACACTTTGGGGATCGAGCTAGAGGAGCAAGGATCACGCCGGGACCCGAGGGAAGAGCGAAGTGGTGATCACCGGGCTTCATCAAAGCGTTGAAGAGGAGGACCTTGAGGTAGGGAAAGCCTTAACCTCTCGTTTACGATGCTTAGTATGCATGCTAGGTTAATAAAAATGGAAAGGTCCTAGATATGCCTATAGGATGCGAATAACTAGCATAATCGTCTTTCAATTTCTAATAACCGGAAGTGTCTAGTGGTGACCGATTAGGATGCCAATCACTAGTGTAATTCGCTTTCAATACTTGGGAATTGATTGTCTGATAGAGGAGCCTTGGCAAAGCCCTCGGATTAGCTGCGTGTTAGGATCCCATGCTTGTCTGTTGATTGCTTAGTGGATAGGCTAAAGAGTCTAATGGAACTAGTGGAATCGCATGTTTGAATGCTCGTTTGAAGGCTTGTATAATTGGTTTTTTACACTCGTATTTGCTCGTTGATTGTATTCGAATGTTTACTTGATTTACTTGAATGATGGTTTGGAGCATCGAGTATGACTGGTTGTACCGAGCGGTGCAATCAGGTGATCGATGCCCCGGTGGTTCGAAACTAGTAAGTGAACGGTAAGTTGGGATTGTGTATTTGGTGTGCTATGGTTGCGTGACTCGTGTACTATGTGTTGTGGTGAATTGGTGATGGTTGAGCCATGTGTGGAATTGGATTGGTGGTTGTTGAGCTCGTATTACTTCGTATTTCGGTTGAATGCGTTATTCAATTATTAACTGCTTATTATTAAATTGCCCACGTGTGCGCTTCCTATGGGAGTATGGCCCTGGGTTCCCGAGGATGTAAAATCCCTTGGAGACGTTTCTGAGACTTCCAACGATATGTACCCTGAAGGGTGTTTCCGATAGTCTCAATGATATGCGTCTCCTCTGGATTGGAGGGAAAATCCGAGAGGACACACAAGATGTGGATCGGAGGGTGGTGACTTCATGTGCCACGGCATTGATCGGTTTATCTTTTGCTTGTGATTGTTAAGAGTTGTGTTAACTTTACTGTTGAATCTAATGAGTTTAAAGTCCACTTCGTTATGCGTTTTACCTACTGAGCTTAAGCTCACCCCTGTGAGTTCATTGTTGTGTTTACAGGCTTGATTGAGGAGTAGAGGCTCGGGAGCTTCTCGGTGTGGGTGTCCGTAGAGACTTCACTTTTATTTCCTTTTGTTTAAGAACGGTTTTGTGGAGATTTATTATTACACCCCTGGAGGGTTACTTATACTTTACACTGATTTTTATGGTTTGAGTTACTTATTGGAGTGTTCAGGAACATATTTTAAATCGTTATCTCTTTTATTTATGTTTTACCCGTCATGTCTCGAGTCCGGGCGATAACCGGATTTGGGGCGTGACAGGGGTGGTCTTTACAGATTCAGTGGGGGACAAGGACTAAACTATGGTAGATGCTGTTGTTCAGTTCCGTGGCACGTAAGGATAACAACGCAAGAGAGGTAGGGGATGTTCAAAGCCGCAAACGTTCTTGGTGTATGAGATGGAGTCCAAATCCCGATCATTGATAAAGGCAGGGACATGACCAAAGGTAATTAGGACTATGTTAAAAGGGTAGGAATGAAAGATATTTCTTCAAGCAAGGTTGTATTGACCAATACAAAAATATATAGGCAAAGATTGCGGGTAAATTGACTCTGGACAGTGAGAACAACTATAATCTGGACGAGGTTTGTGAAGAAGAAGGAGACGGCTCTGAATATAGGGCTCATTAAGATAGTACGTGACGTCATATGAAGATTATTTCATGGAATGTGAGAGGAGTCAAATCGCCTCAAATGCGGAGGAGCAGAAAGGGAACAGTGGCGAAAGAAAATATGGATTGTATGATTTTTTATAAGCGAAGTTTTATTAAGACTTTAAAACTCCAAGACAGAGTTAAAAAGAAAAATACTACCAAAGGCTATTCTTAATACAAAAACAACCAACCTACCACAAAAACTTGCGAAAGCAGTCTTTCACGCAACAGACTATGAGCTAAAACCTACACAAAAGCCTCTGGGAGCAGGAAGACGGTGGTGCAATGACCGGGATTCTAGGGGTAGATGGTTTCAGCCCGCTAACATTGGATCCGAGACCTAAGGAATAGTTTGTTGGGTTATTTTATAATCCAACGTGTGAGCTTACAAATTGGACAAATATATTTGGGGTCAATGATTCGTATTGGGCTACTAGTTGGGAAGCCCAATTTAAAACATTAATGAATATGGGCTTTGTAATGTGTGCTACTCATATAAATCTGATTAGAGTAATGAACTTATTCTATATATAAAGGCATATTAGGGTTTGGTCCCCAAGTTCAATCAGTCGTCTCTCTTTTCTCCTTCATCCCCATCTGTAGAGCGAGAGCATATTGAGAGAGCATAAGGGATTGAGCTGTGGAAGGCTAAACCGATTTTGTTCTCGTCATCGACATGGAATCATCATGTACGCTTTCTATGTTATTCTATGTTTAAATCCCGATTATTTGACTAAGCGTTGGATTCTTAAGGGATTCGATTAGGGTTCTAACAAGTGGTATCAGACTCACGCTTCAGTCGAATTTTTGTGGTTTATTTGATGCCTTTTGACACTACTGTTCCAGTACGGCTGCCTGTATATATGGTTAATATGTTTGGTGTTCACTGGTTTTGGTGATATTTATAATTGCTATTGGTGGATCTTTTGATCATACTGGTCGATACCCTGTTTTTTTTTTATTGAACTTTAACCTGTTCACCGTAGTCTAGTATGACCTAATTAATGGTTGGCTTTCACTTTTCCATGCCTGTGTAAGACCTGTACATGATTGATTTTATTTTGGTAACTTTTATTTTGGTTCAATCATATGCATTGTCAGTCACATATACATGCAAAGTGTTTTGATATATGTATGTATACCATTGAGTCAAAGAAATTTATATTTTGGTAATACGATGATTGGGTTTATCATTGAGAAGTTGCCGTATGTGTATATGGTGTGGTTGTTGGATGCTTTCAAACTTTGTTGGTTTAATTGTCATAAATATATGCTTATATATATGGTTGTATACATGATATGGTGGCTGTGTGCATAGCATGGTTCACACCGTAATTATTTATTTTAGCTTAAATACATTATAAGTGTATGCTTGCTATGTGATGAGTTTAGTGGTTTATTTATTAACATGATCAGTACATGTTCATGCTTATTTGTATGTGATTACATGAAGGTTATGCTTTCATATTGTACTGCATATAGTTGTATATTGTTGATTCAAGTAGATATGTCACGTCCTAATTTCTGTAAACCGAACTCGGGACGTGAACCTTTAAAACAATAAAACATTTTGAAACATTTTACATTAAACCACTTTGAACGCCACTTGTTCAACAAAATAATATTTACAACTTAAAATACGTCCCAACAAGTGGACAAAAGTATGGTATCCGTCGCTAGACTCAAAATAAACCCAGAATCCCGCTCCTAGCTCTTCAAGCTTCAGAAGCTCACCTAGTCCAACCTGCGACCGGTACCTGTAGGAAAAGCAGCTAGGGGTGAGCGTTCGCTCACCACCACGGATAACAGACTGACTACGGCATACTTAGCAGACAATGCCGGTAACATTACCAACCAACTCAACACCGGGGATCACTATCCCCCAAACTCAGGTAACCCGACTGACACACACACGCCGTTACTTTCCTCAACCGACTCAACACTCGGACACGCAAAGTAGACTCGACACAACGATTGACGACCTCCTCCAAGGACACGACAGACAACCACGCAACACCCAAGATCACAAAGGATCGCACACCAAACAAGATCACAAAGGATCGCATACCAGCTGCTCAGTAACCATCTCTGTCTCTCGCCCTTTCCGATCCCAGTCGGGCCAGGCGGTCGACCTGTCGCGCAACTTCTCCCGATCCCAGTCGGGAGGCTAACCACAACCTCTCCTCTTCACCCGATCCCAGTCGGGTGGTTAGCCACACCCGCACGTCCTTCCCCCAATCCCAGTCGGGTGGTTAGCCACACCCGCACGTCCTTCCCCCAATCCCAGTCGGGGAGCTAGCCCACAACCTCTCCGCTTCTCCCGATCCCAGTCGGGAGGCTAGCTACACCACACAACCTCCACCATGATCAAGTAACCAAACACAATCACAAGCAAGTTCCACAAACAGCAACAACACAGGTTCAACACTCCACATGCACTCATGGCCACCCAAGACGCCAACAGTAAAACACGGACTCTACAATCCCACGGGCACTCACGGCCACCCAAGACACACCGACAAAACTCACGGGCTCCACTACCCCACGGGCACTCACAGCCACCCAAAACACCAACAGTAACTCACAGGCTCAACAACCCCACGGGCACTCATGGCCACCCAAAACACACCAACGGTAAAGACACGGGTTCAACAACCCCACAGGCACTCACGGCCTCCCAAGACACACCAACAGTAAAGACACGGATTCAACAACCCCACGGGCACTCATGGCCACCCACAACACACCAACAGTAATAACACGGGTTCAACAACCCAACAGACACTCATGGCCACCCACAACACACCAACAGTAATAACACGGGCTCTCATGGCCACCCAAGACTCAACAATAATAACACGCGCTCTCATGGCCACCCAAGACACGACAGTAATACACAACAACCTCCGGCATAACCAATGCCTCCAACAGTTCTAATATTACCAGTTTCACAATCAACCTCCGGGCATGGTCATATGCCTCCAGTACTCCTACTCTCGATAAGTTCGCAATCAACCTCCGAGCATGGTCATATGCCTCCAGTAATTCTAATAACGCTAAGTTCTCTGCTCCTACGACACTACTAAGTGTCACATGCATTTCCAATATTCGCTACGTTCCCGTATCATGCCTTTCTAATATTCGATAAACATACTTAACCCACGACACCACAAGTGTCACATGCAATTCTACTGTTAACTTTCCCCAGTCAGGGCCGAGATCCGGCTACTTTTCCCTACCTCGTAAAGCGTGTCACAACCAATGCTCGCTCTCCGGCAATGCTCCAAATTTCCCGCTTAACCTCCTCTTTCCACGGTAGGCGATACGGTCTACAATTATTACAATTAACACACTTTTTAAGTAAGCAAGCGAAACCCGAATTTAAAGAATTAAACGCCCAAACTCAACCCCGACAATGTCGATCACTCCCAAACTTCCCAATTACTCGACATTGTCGATAATGGGCTCGGAAAAGCCCGATTCGCCCGACATGGCGAATCTGCCCGGGTTTTGAAAACGCCCTTCTGGAGCTCCGAAAATTCCCGTTTTCGTCTCTACGGTCTTAGAATAATTCAAGGGTTCTTAGGCATTCGACGGAATCAAATTCGACTTCCGAGTAATTTAATTCGCGTTTAAAGTTTCTAAACCTGTCAATTACAACTTTCACAATTTAATTCCAAATTTTGATCCGGTTGAAGATTAATTACTTGGGGAACGTTCTAAACCACCCGAACACGAAAACCCGATACCCGGGCATGTGGGCCCCACACGGCCATAATGGCAAAATTCCCTTTTTGACCCAAAACGTTCCTAATGAACCCCAAACCTCAATCCTTCATCTTTAAACCAATTCTAACCAAAACCCAACCATATTTGAATCGTTTAAACTCAAACCCTAAAATTAGAACTTAACAAAACAAAAATCGGTTAGGTGCTCACCGTAGAGAATGACAGTGTGAACTCGATTCTTCTATCGTTGAGACGATCCAACGACTTGATCGACGGGAAAAGCCAAAACTCCAAACACCCCCTTCTCTTTTCTCTCTTCTTCTCCTTCTCTCTACTTTCCTCTCTATTTCTTCTTCTTTTTTTGAAATGGACGTGTAACCTCATCTTCTTTCCTTTTTGTTTCATTTTAAAAATAACAACTAATACTTAAAAAGCAAAATTAACCATCAAGTAGTCTTGTCTTGTTTTGTCCAATAAACCTAACACCACCATATTCATGACATGTGGCAAGTGGGTCCCATCCCTTTTTGGAAAATATCTTCTAGATATTTTCCAATCAGATTCGCGAAATTCGGCCGTCTCGGGCCCCGAACGGACACTTTTTCCAAGAAATCACGAAACTTCACGGGCTACAAGGAAACGGCTCAACTAAGACCGCTGCGACGACGGCTAAGCTTTTTGGATCCAAAACGGTCCTCGAATGGACCAAAACGTCGCTCGGTTGACTTTTCCAGCAAAAAGTCAACTTTTCCTAAACTGATCAGAAAGTTGCCCGGAGTCCCCCGGAACTCACTTTGGTCGATATCGGGGTCAACTTAAGTCCGGTATGACCCTCGGGGTCAATTTTAGGTTCAATTAAGTGTCTGCTTAAAAACTTTAAATTTTCCCGTTTTTCGCATATTTGACTGGCGTTGACCGGAAGTGGTTATTACAAGGCACTTAAAGTAAATTTAAGTTTTTTTATATTTGATATTAAAATTTTAGATTTGGGTATCTACTTTTATTATTTTTTTCCCCTATTTTGAATAAGTAAATCGACGCATAAAGTTGCCAAAGTAAGCTCTTGTGTGTAGGTTTATTTATTTAAAATAACGGGATGTGTGTTTTCATTGTTCATGCGGTCAATGCTCGCCCCAAAGGAAGGTCATTGATTGGCCGAACAATGAATACACGCATGGTTATATATGTGAATGATGATTTTGCAGTAGCCACTTGTGATATATATTAAGCTGTTAATATGCATGTATTTATATTTACTGATACATACTGGTATTGTATATTTGATTCATACATCTGATTAGTAAGTGTTTGAAATAATTTCACTTTTGATATTGATATCAAATTTCAGTTTTGGGCACTTACTAATATTATTTTTGTCCCCTATTTTAAATGAGTAGATCGATGCATAAAGTTGCCAAAGTAACCTCTTGTGTGTAGGTTTATTTATTTTAAAATAACGGGATGTGTGTGCTCATTGTTCATGCGGTCAATGTATCGGCCCAAAGGAAGGTCATTGATTGACCGAACAATGAACACACGTGTGGGAATGGTGTGTGACGATTGTAAAGTTTTCATGTGGATAACATACCGGTGCAAAGGAAAGATGTTATTTGACCGAATTTATCGTCAGCACTTGATTTCTGCGTGCAAGAGTACCACTTACGAACTAATGATTCTATCCAAAGATAGACATTAATGTTGTGCTAGGTATCTTGGTTGTATGGGCCCATCATTTCGGTTGATTGAAAATCGTGTATCACATGAGAATTGTTTGCTTATTCTTAATGTGTTATAAAATGATTTTCAATGTTTGAGCTTAGGTATTTATTTTATCTGTATTGATAGTTACTATCTGCTGCTAATATCACTGTCAACATGAATTCAATTCTTGTGCTTAACGACACAAACTTTAGGAGATAGAAATAGAACATTCAGTTAGTTCTCGATTGTGTGGATCTAGACTATGCGATAAGGTTTGAACAACCTGCTTCTCTCACGGATAAAAGTTCCACTTAGGATAAGGTGAACTTTGCGAAGTGGGAGCGTTCGAATCGCCTAAGTCTGATGATGATCCAACATAGTATTCTAGAAACATTTAGGGGCGGTATGCCAAATGAGGTCATTGTAAGGGGTTTCCTTAAAGAAATTAAAAGTCGTTTTGCAAAGAACGAAAAAGGCTGAGACAAGCAAGCTTTTAGCTGACCTTGTCCAGATGAGGTGTAAGGATAAAGGAAACATAAGGGAGTACATTATGGAGATGTCTAACATCGCTTCAAAACTTAAAGGGCTCAAGCTTGATCTGTCTGATTACTTGCTTGTGCATTTAGTCCTAATCTCACTTCCTGCACACTATGGTTAGTTTATAGTTATCTATAATACTTATTAGGAAAAATGGACTCTTAATGAGCTCATTTCTCATTTTGTGCAAGAAGAGGATAGGTTGAAGCGTGAAAAGACTGAAAGTGCTCATGCTGCAATGACCTCAATGGGAAACAAAAGAAAGAGGATTAAGGATAAGGTAATTGTAGTGGAAAGTTCACATTTATACTTGCCCTTTACCAAATTTATAGAGGAGTGTGGAATCGTCCCGCAATACACCATGCAAGGGAAACCTAGCATGAATGGTGACGCGGAGAGGCGAAACAGAACTCTTAAGGACATGGTGAGATGTATGATTAGTCATTCTTCTTTACCGAAATCACTCTGGGGAGAGGCAATTAAGATTGCAGTATACATACTGAACATAGTACCTAGTAAAGCGGTAGCTGAAACCCCTTATGAATTGTGGACATGAAAAAGGCCTAGTATTAGGCACTTGCACATTTGGGGTTGTCCAGATGAGGTGAGGCCTTATAATCTGGATTCCATAACAGTTAGGTGCTACTTTGTTGGGTATCGTGAACGGTCGAGGGGTTCTAAGTTTTATGATCCCTGAACGAAGTCCTTTTTCGAAATGGGAAATACGAGATTTCTTGAGGATGTTGTGTTTGAAGGGGGAGAGAGTATTAGGAGTGTTGTCTTTGAAGAGGAATTCGTTCCTCTACCAAATGTTGCTATTGACAATGTTCAACCTGTTGACATTGCTCAGGACACAACAAAAGACAACAATAAGGATTAACCTCTACCACTCCATGGTCAAGTTCAAGAGGTTGTTCCTGAAGAGTAACTGTTAGTCTTAGTGCCCATAGTTCAATCCTAAATGTCCAAATGTATATATCATCGTTAGCAATAAAATTAAAGCGGCTCTATATTACTTATGTGTTGGAGTAATATATCGATGTGTGCTCTGATCTATGCCCACCATGCGAATAGAACCATAGATCGAGATAGATCACACTCGATGGGTCCCTAGTCAACAAAGCTTCACTAGAAGCGACTAGTATGAAAGATGGCTCTTTATGGCTTACGTTCTGTTAGTCATTGGAATGGGATTCCGGAGTCTGATCATAGATATCATGTGGGACATGATATTGGACGACCCGCCCTGAATATGTTCCATAGATTAAGTCATGAACATATTCAGTGTCGTAGCTTGTCATGTATCCTTAGACCAAGGAGTCTTTGTGATCGCTATGTAGTCAACAACTGAGTTTGACCTGAGCCTAACGTTGTCCGTAACAGGGCTTCCATAACGGCCAGGATTGGCTTGGGGAAGGGCTACATGAGTGACACGAAAGGCGGCTAAGGGATTTATCCCTCATACTGAGGTATGGGAAAGATATCGGTTCTCGACCGCTTGATCGAGAGTGACTGAAAGAATAGCATGACCATGCACATGATACTGGGTATCATATCTTCAGTCATCTCACATATCAAGGAACGGTGATTGAGAATAATAAGGATGACGGCTCTATGCCTTATCTCAATCAGGAGAACGGAGATAAAAGGATAATGACAGGGATGACGGAAAGGTTAGAATCGACAGGGTCGATTCGTTATGCAGTGTCAGGCAATACTAAAGTCTCGTTAGTTGCCACTTAAATAGGATCAAGTAAAATGGGATTTTACGTTGATCTATTAACATGCATAAACCTAAGGGTCACACCGGAGGATGAAACTCATTAACACATTTATGGAGAATGGCCAAAAGGGAGTTGTCTCGGGACATGACCAAAACTGGGTTTTGGGTCATGTGCTCGTACGTGAATAGGACTTTACGGATCGAGACAAGGCTTGGAGTCTTGGGATTGATCGCGTCGGATAATGTTGGACATTTCCGTTAAGGAAGGCTTGGAGGCGATGAGCGAATCACGGGACCTCACTAGAAATGGCCACGGGCCATGTTCCAAGAGGCCCATGAAAGGCCCATGCAACCAAGGCCCATGGAACTAATTAATCAAGTCTTGATTAATTAGTACTAAGTAAGCAAGACAAGGATTAAGGTGTTGGTGATTCACCACCTAACCCAATCTTGTCTTGCCATACTTGTCCTATTTACACCTTACTTGACACCATACTTGTCTCATGCCTTTAGTTGGACAAGTATGGGTTTTGTTATGTTTAAGTCATCTTTTTTCAACATAACAAACACAAGACAAGAATAGGAAACACATTTTCTCTCCCTCTTCCATGGCCATTTCGGGTTTGGCTAGTTTCCACCTCCATTTTTGTGTTCTTGAGTCCTCAAAGAGAAGAACTACGTGGCTTTGATTCCCATGTGGATACGTAGGCGTCTTGGAGACTCAAGACAATCATTCGTTAACCGGTGTTCTTGTTTTGGTAAGAAATAGTGCTGAATTTTTCTCTTGTGAATCCATTCTTTGTTAGTTGCTTCATCGTTTAATCGTCTCTTGGTTTTCATTGATTTTCCGCTGCGAGTTGGTTCATCTCCAACCCTACCTCGAGACCCAACAGTGGTATCAAAGTCGTGCTACCTCCGGGATTCACAAGACGGTGTTCAAAGTTTCGGTTTTGCTTGAAAGTTTCGTTTTTGGCATGTTGTTTTGCTAAATTGATTGATAACATGTTTTAAATTATTGTTTATGGATTTAATGCATGTAAAATGAATTTTTGAAAATTATTTCAAATCTGAAAGTTTGATTTTTCGGGTCTCGGGAGCGGGACTCTCGGGGAGCCGAAACCGAGACCGAACGGGGCTCCGTTGGACGGAGCTAGGCCAAGCATGACCATTGGATGGTTGATATGCCAAGGCTAAACCGTTTTGTTAGTTATGACGAGTTTGGAACCGTCATGGCGAACTCGAAGATCAAATGTTCAAAAGTTTCATTTTTGAACGGTTTCGATAAACCGAGCATCAAAAATTTTCGAAACTTGGCTATTAATTAAATCCGGAAAATCACATGATGTTTGATAACATGCTTGTTTGATAACACGATGTGTGATGTGATGTTGGCATGGTGTACATAATAGCCCCGAGCTCGATTTAATTATTTATCGCTTTTCACGGCCTGCGAGCCGTTAGAGTTAACGTGTAATTATTCTTTCAAGGTGTGGTCGTCGAACCACTTGTTTGTAGTATTTATTTATTCCCGACCTGCGGGTCGTGTATTAAATTGTATTTTTTTACTCAAGACGAAGAAAGGGCAAAAAGGTCATTTGGAGGCTTTTCGGGTGTTGGCATCGGCTTGGAGTCGGTGGAGCTCAAGAAGCTAGTGGGAGTTAGTTTAGGGGGCTATTATGTGCACATTTATCGCTTTATGCTTGGTTTAGTTTATGCATGATTAATTCTATGTGTTTTAGAATTGCATGCTTAACTTTATTTACCGAGCATATCACCTTACATGCAAAGATAAAATTGGAATTTTAATCCTTGTGTGTGAACCCTTAGCCGTCATTGCATTGGATGTAGTTGACGGGTTCAAAGGAAGAATTACATTGGATGTAATTTGAGGCATCATTGCATTTGGAATGTAGTTGATGTGCTCATCGCATCTAGGATGTGCCAAAGTTTTGAACACAACTGGACAAGTAAAAGCGGGTCATGTCCGATACCTCCCAATCATCAACACCTTACTACCTCCCCGTCCTATGGGTGTCGTGCGCATTAGCGGAGCATCCATGGGGAAGCGGGGTAGTAGGTTTGGACGACATATGTTGGTGTCGTGCGCCTTAGCGGAGCACCTACATAGTGACGGGCCATAGTTGAAAATTGGTGGACCCGACTACGATTCTCAGCCTGAGGTTGAGCTAGGGTAACAGATAGGGTAAGTCGTGTACATAAGTACATACCCTAGCCAAGAGTCACATTGGATGTGATTGGATGGAGTCCTACCTACATAGCTCTATTAAGTGGTGAGCATTAGTTCAGCTTAATCGAGTGAATCAAGGATCTTGGTTTCAGATTCTAAAGTTTTAGAATCGATTGTTGGTGTTTAAACTTGATCTTCATAAAATTTATTCAGTTTACTGATTGAATTTTATCTGTTGTAGATCAAATGGAAAATTCAGCGAACATTAATAGTTTGTCATTAAAAACCATTCTTGACAGGGTCAAACTAAATGGGACAAACTATTTGGACTGGTACAGAATTTTGAGGATAGTCCTCAAGTCTGAACGCAAAGAATATGTCCTTGACAAGGCTGTCTCTAAGACCATATCAGAGTTACATGAAGTGTCATTAACTGCTGAGAAGAATATATCAGGGATCTAGGATCCAAGGATATTCTGATGGTCAACAAGGGAATTGGAAGTGGCAAGGGCGGGGCCCATGCACACTTGGCAGGAAAGATGAGACACATAAGAATGTCTGCTTCTACTGCCAATAGCCTGGTCATTGGAACCAGGATTACAGGAAGTTCACGGCTGATCTGAAGAAGGGCAGTGGGACTGCGCCTTCATCAAATAGCGTGGATGATCTGAAGAAGGGCAGTAGGACTGCGCCTTCATCAGGAAACCTGGATGATCTAAGGAAGGGCGGTGGGACCGTGCCTTCATCTGGTATTAACTCTATAGAGCTACATCTCTCTACTTCCAAAGATTCATGGGTATTAGATACCAGGACTGAATCTCACACATGCACTTATATATGGTGGCTGAAAGTAGGAGAGGTTTGGAAAGCACGAAGTGGACCTCAGAGTTGTGGCAACTGCTGTAGGATCCATGAGTCTTGCTTTGCCAAGAGGCCTTGTCTTAGTACTGTATAATGTATATTGCATACCTACTTTTAGTAGAAATATTATATCTGTATCCGTGTTTGACAAGGAAGGATATAATGTTAATATTGGAAATGGAGTTTTCAATGTCCTATGCAATGATATGTTTTATACCAGTACTGACTTGGTTGGAGGATTGTACATATTAGATATGGGTAACAATGCCTCAAGTTCTATATATTCCGTTAATACCAAGAAGTCTAAATCCAACGATTTAAACCTAACTCTGTTAAGCCACTGTCATTTAGGTCGCATAAACAAGAAGCACCTATCAGCACTTCAGAAGTGCGGACTTTCAGGTTCATTCGAATTCCATTCGATCGATAGGTGCAAGGTTTGTTTGATGGGCAAAATGACTAAAGTGCCCTTTTATCGATCGCGATGAAAGGGCGGGTGAATTATTGGGGCTGATACACTCGAATGTGTGTAGACCAATAAGTTCACTTGACAGGAGGGGTTTTAGCTACTTTATCACATTTACTGATGATTACAGTAAATATGGTTATGTCTATTCACTGAGACATAAGTCTGAAGCTTTTGATAAATTCAAAGAGTTTAAGACTAAAGTAGAAAACCAGCTCGACAAAGGTATTAAGGCACTTCGATTGGATCGAGGTGGACTATACTTGACCACAGAGTTATTAGATCATCTAAAAGAGAATGGGATCCTTTTGGAATGGACTCCTCCTGGGACACTGTAGATGAAAGGTGTAGCCAAACGGAGAAATCGGACATTGTTAGACAATGATCCGTTCCATTATTAGTTGGACTGATCTCCCAATCTCTTTCTGGGATTATGCTCTAGAGACGACCGCATTCATAGTGAATCGGGCTTCGACGAAGGGTGTGGAAGGGATACTATTTTTAAATGGTACGGGATTATGCCCGCTTTGTCCTTCCTAAAGATTTGTGGTTGCGAGGCTTATGTGAAACATTTGGTTTCGACTAAGCTCGAACCAAGATCTGAGATATGCACCTTCGTGTGGTATCCCAAAGCAACAAGGGGATACTACTTCTACAATCCCAATGAGAACATGGTGTTCGTCGCATGGGGTGGGGTCTTTATGGAAAAGGAGTTTTGTTTCCAAAGACGTCATTGGGAGGACTGTGCATCTCGAAGAAATTCAGGATGGTACAGATCTGTCTAAACCAATTGGCAACCTAGTAGAAAGGAGCCAGAGATTGTCGTAGAGTAAGAACCAATTCCTGTTACAATTCCGGAAGGTCCAAGGCGATTTGAAAGGATCAATCTTCCACCTCCAATATATGGTATCTGGAGGTGACAATGAAGTCATGGTGGATCACGATGATCCAGCCACCTTTCAGGAAGTCGCGGATGGGCCCAACTCCGAGTTATGGCTGGGAGCCATGAGGGAGGAAATGCAATCCATGTCGAACAACCGAGTCTGGGAACCGGTTGATCCCATCAATGGTGTGAGGACCATCGGATGCAAATGGATCTTCAAGGTGAAGATGGACATGGACGGCAACCCTCTGACCTACAAAGCTCAACTGGTGGCGAAAGGTTATAGGCATGGATTGACTATGAGGAAACCTTCTCCTTAGTGGCTATGGTCAAAATCGATCCAAATTCTTCTTGACATAACTGCGTATTATAATTACGAGATATGACAAGTGGATGTCAAAACCGCTTTCCTAAATGGAAATTTGACTGAGTACGTTTGTATGTCTCGGCCCAAAGGTTTTGACGTTCCGAAGAATAAAGGAAAGATTTATAAGTTGTTGAAATCCATTTATGGATTGAAACGAACTTCTCGGAGTTGGATCCTTCGTTTTGATGAAGCTGTAATTGGATTTGGCTTAATCAAGAACGAGGATGAATCTTGCGTTTATAAGAAGGCTAGTGGGAGCAAGATTACCTTTCTGGTTCTCATTGAAAACGACATCCCAACCTTGCACGAGACTAAAGCTTGGTTGAGGAAGTGTTTTTCAATAAATGACTTAGGCGATGCTTCTTATATCTTAGGGATTAAGATATGTAGAGATCGCACCAAGAGGGTCTTGGATTTAAGTCAGGGAACCTATGTGAACAAGGCATTGAGTAGGTTCTTAATGCTCGATTCAAAAAAATTACTCTTACCCACTAGTCAAGGCATTTATCTCAGCAAGACTCGGTGTCCTAAGACAGCTGATGAGCTGAAAATGATGATGAGAATCCTATGCGCCTAGGGGCAGGATCGATCATATATGCCATGACATGTATGATACCGGACGTCTCGTAAGCCTTATGTTGTACCAGTAGACATCATTCTAATCCGGGGAAAGATGATGCTGAACTAGTCGTCGAAGGATGAGTAGACGCTAGTTTTCCAAGGCAAATCCAGATGACTTTAGAAGTCAGTCAGGATATGTGTTTACGCTGAATGGCAGAGCTTTAGCTGGGAGAGCGTAAAGCAAGATATCATTGCCGAATCTACGACAGAGGCCAAGTACATGGATGCTGCAGAGGCAGCTAAGGAGGCTATGTGGATTTGGAAATTCATGGCAGGGTTGGGTGTAATTAAAAACCCATCCAGCCCGGTGAATCCATTTTGTGACAACACAAGGGCCATTGTGCAAGCTAAAAGCCCAGATCGCATAACAAATCCAAACATGTACTGCGGCGTATCCACCTCATCAGAAAAATACTGAAGTGAGGTGAAGTGAGGATAACATATATTGCAACAGATGATAACATAGCCAACCCTTTGACTAAGGCAGTGTCACTGCCTGAACATGTTAGACATGTAAAGTCGATGGGGACATATTGGAGTTTAGATTGGAACTAAGGCAAGTGGGAGATTGTTAGTCTTAGTGCCCATAGTTCAATCCTAAATGTCCAAATGTATATATCATCGTTAACAATAAAATTAAAGCGGCTCTATATTACTTATGTATTGGAGTAATATATCGATGTGTGCTCTGATCTATGCCCACCAAGCGAATAGAACCATAGATCGAGATAGATCACACTCGATGGGTCCCTAGTCAACAAAGCTTCACTAGAAGCGACTAGTATGAAAGATGGCTCTTTATGGCTTACGTTCTGTTAGTCATTGGAATGAGATTCCGGAGTCTGATCATAGATATCATGTGGGACATGATATTGGACGACCCGCCCTGAATATGTGCCATAGATTAAGTCATGAACATATTCACTGTCGTAGCTTGTCATGTATCCTTAGACCAAGGAGTCTTTGTGATCGCTATGTAGTCAACAACTGAGTTTGACCTGAGCCTAACGTTGTCCATAACAGGGCTTCCATAACGGCCAGGATTGGCTTGGGGACGGGCTACATGAGTGACACGAAAGGCGGCTAAGGGATTTATTCCACATACTGAGGTATGGGAAAGATATCGGTTCTCGGCCGCTTGATCGAGAGTGACTGAAAGAATAGCATGGCCATGCACATGATACTGGGTATCATATCTTCAGTCATCTCACATATCAAGGAACGGTGATTGAGAATAATAAAGATGACGGCTCTATGCCTTATCTCAATCAGGATATCGGAGATAAAAGGATAATGACAGGGATATCGCGTCGGATAATGTTGGACATTTCCGTTATGGAAGGCTTGGAGGCGATGAGCGAATCACGGGACCTCGCTAGAAATGGCCACGGGACATGTTCCAAGAGGCCCATGAAAGGCCCATGGAACTAATTAATCAAGTCTTGATTAATTAGTACTAAGTAAGCAAGACAAGGATTAAGGTGTTGGTGATTCACCACCTCACCCAATCTTGTCTTGCCATACTTGTCCTATTTACACCTTACTTGACACCATACTTGTCCCATGCCTTTAGTTGGACAAGTATGAGTTTTGTTATGTTTAAGTCATCTGTTTTCAACATAACAAACACAAGACAAGAATAGGGAACACATTTTCTCTCCCTCTTCCATGGCCATTTCGGGTTTGGCTAGTTTCCACCTCCATTTTTGTGTTCTTGAGTCCTCAAAGAGAAGAACTACGTGGCTTTGATTCCCATGTGGATACGTAGGCGTCTTGGAGACTCAAGCCAATCATTCGTTAACCGGTGTTCTTGTTTTGGTAAGAAATAGTGCTGAATTTTTCTCTTGTGAATCCATTCTTTGTTAGTTGTTTCATCGTTTAATCGTCTCTTGGTTTTCATTGATTTTCCGCTGCGAGTTGGTTCATCTCCAACCCTACCTCGAGACCCAACAGTAACCACAACTACCTCAAGAGGAAGTGCCACTTAGGCGATCCACTAGAGATAGGAGGAGTGTAATCTCTACTGATTACATTGTATTCTTTTAGGAACACGAGTTTGACAAAAGACAATGAAAGATGATCCAATCAACTTCCAATAGGTCAAACAAAGTGTCAACTGTCAAAAGTGGATCGATGCTATGGATGATGAGAAAAAATCTATGCATGATAATGGCGTTTGGAGACTCGCAAGTTGCCTGAAGGTGCGAAACCCATTGGTTTCAAATGAATATTTAAAACCAAGCGGGATTCGAAGGGCAACGTTGAGAGGTACATAGCGCGTCTGGTTGCTAATGGTTTCACTCAAAAGGAAGGTATTGACTATAAAGAAACTTTCTCTATGGTATCATCGAAAGATTCTTTTAGGACAATAATGGCACTTGTAGCTCATTTGGATTAGGAGATGCATCAGATGGATGTAAAGATGAGTTTTCTTAATGGTGAAATTCAGGAAACCATATATATGGCACAACCAGAAAACTTTGTATCAGGTGACCCAAACTCTATGGTTTGTGAACTCAAAAGTTACATCTACGGTCTCAAGCAAGCTTCCCGTCAATGGTATCACAAGTTCATACTATCATTACCTCGTATGGCTTTGAGGTCAATGTAGTGGATAATTGTGTATATCATAAGTTCAGTGGGAGTAAATTCATCTTCCTAGTGCTTTATGTCGACGATATTTTGTTGGCAAGTAGCGATATAGGTTTGTTGCATGAAACCAAGAGATTTTAACAAAACATTTTCAACTGAAAGATCTTGATAATTCAACTTTTGTGTTAGGAATCAAGATACACCGAGATCGCTCTCATGGTATTCTTGGGTTATCACAAAAGAACTATATCGAAAGGGTTCTTGCCAGGTTTGGCATGAAAGATTGTGCAGTAGAAGATACTCTCGTCGCTAAAAGAGACAAGTTTAGTCTCAAACAGTGCCCAAGAATGAATTAGAAAGAGAGGAAATGCTTAAGATTCCATATGCTTCGGTTGTTGGGAGTCTTATGTATGCTCAGGTATGTACACGTCCAGATTTGGCGTACATAGTCGGCATGTTGGGCAGATACTTAGTGACCTTGGTATGGATCTTTAGAAAGCAGCCAAAAGGGTCATGAGGTACTTATAGAGAACAAAGGAATACATGCTCACATATCGGAAGTCAAAAATGTAAGACCCGCTTCCGGTCAAACCGGTGACTCCGGAAGTCACTCGGGACTTTTCCGGAACCCAAACGAATTAGCCATTATCACGATTGGCTTCGGGGGAGAAAACCCTTTTGTTTGAGTATAATATTGGATAAAGTCAATTTTGGTCAAAACGAGACTTTTTATCAACTAAAGCGTTATTTTAAAAGTGCTGGAAATTATTTTGGAAAATTAAATAACCTAGATGGACACTTGTCTTCTTTTGGTTGAAAGAGAGAAAAAGGGATAGTCATTGTCCCTTTTACCATCCCAAGAGCTACTACAAGGGAATCTAGCTCAAGGGCCTTTAGGTCATTGCTACATCTAGGTATTATATGTGATTGGAGAAGCAAAATCAATTCATTTTGCATTGGTGTAGCCGAAACTTAGAGGGGAAGCAAGGGAGAAGAGCTCCCATGAAGGCTTGAAGGAAAATCAAGGAAGAAGGAGCCATTTGGGGTCTTCCTCTAGCCATCCACCCTCAAAATCACTAGCACCTTCTTCATCTCAACATCCTAGAGGTAATGGAACTCTCTAATCCTCATTTCTCTTCATCTATTTTCATGGTTTTTGGGTGAAAATTGCTAGATGATGTTGGGTTTGAGTAGAAATGGTGGGAGATGTTGTTGATGAGAAGCTTTGTTGAGTTTTTGTTGAGAAATCAATAGTTGTTGGAGATTTTGAAGTGGGTTTGATTTTGATGAATCATTGGAAACTTGTTTGTGTGTTGATTCCTACCATGGGTAGAGGAGTATTGAAGGATTTGGACTGTTTTGGGTGTTGGAAGGGGTAAATTTCTGGGTTTGATGGTGGTTTTTCGGAGTTTTGGAGCTGGAGGTTGAAGAAGGGCGAAACTGCCCTGGTGCGCCACGGATCCGTGACGGATCCCGTGACGGGCGACGTCACGGCTCCGTGAGGGAGTCCGTGACGGCACTCATCACGGCTCCGTGATGGTAACCGTGAGGGTTAACGTCACGGATCCGTGACCAGGTCCGTGACAGACCTGGGTGAGGGTTTCTTGGGGGTTTTTCGAAGGTTTTGCATCTTGGTTTTGAGCTGAACTTTGGAAGGGTTTTGGGGGTCTTTCTTGCTGTTTAAGTGGAGCCTAATTAGCGTTTCTTTGTGTCCAAGACTTTGGGGATCGAGGTAGAGGAGCAAGGATCACGCCGGGACCCGAGGGAAGAGCGAAGTGGTGATCACCGGGCTTCATCAAAGCGTTGAAGAGGAGGACTTTGAGGTAGGGAAAGCCTTAACCTCTCGTTTATGATGTTTAGTATGCATGCTAGGTTAATAAAATTGGAAAAGGTCCTAGAAATGCCTATAGGATGCGAATAACTAGCTTAATCGTCTTTCAATTACTAATAACCGGAGTGTCTAGTGGTGACCGATTAGGATGCCAATCACTAGTGTAACTCGCTTTCAATACTTGGGAATTGATTGTCTGGTAGAGGAGCCTTGGCAAAGCCCTCGGATTAGTTGTGTGTTAGGATCACATGCTTGGTTGTTGATTGCTTAGTGAATAGGCTAAAGAGTCTAATGAAACTAGTGGAATTGCATGTTTGAATGCTCTTTTGAAGGCTTTATGATTGGTTGTTTAAACTCGTACTTGCTCGTTGATTGTATTCGAATGATTACTTGATTTACTTGAATGGTTGTTTGGAGCATCGAGTATGACTGGTTGTACCGAGCGGTGCAATCAGGTGATCGATGCCCCGGTGGTTCGAAACTGGTAAGTGAACGGTAAGTTGGAATTGTGTGATTGGTGTGATATGATTTAATGATTCGTGTGCTGTGTGCTATGGGGAATGGGTGATGTGTGAGCTATGTGTGTTAGTGGATTAGTGGTGGTTGGATTGGATGGCGTCGTGTTTCGGTTGAGCGTGTTACTAAGTTGTTATTGGATTATGGTTGATACGGTATGGCACCTACACCGTTGAGGAGTCCAGTGTAGGGTGAGATCGGGATTATGGTTGTTACGGTATGGTACCTACACCGTTGAGGAGTCCGGTGTAGGATGATATATTGATTATTTAGTGAATTGCCCAAGTGTATGCTTCCTATGGGAGTAATACCTTGGTTCCCGAGGACATAAAATCCTTTGGAGACGTTTCTGAGAATCCCGACGATAAGCGCCCCGAAGGGTTGTTTCCGGTCGCCTCAATGTTATGCGTCTCCCTGGATTTGAGGGAAAATCCGAGAGGACACATCCTGTGGATCGGAGGGTGGAGACTTCATGTGCCACGGCATTGACTAGTTTACTTTTTACCCTTGGTTGTTAAGTTATGTTTGATTGACTTTATGGTTGATCGTGTTGGAGTTAAGGTTTACCCTGTTTTGTGTTTTCCCTACTGAGTGTAAGCTCACCCCTGTGAGTTCATTGTTTTGTTTACTTGAGGAGTAGAGGCTCGGGAACTTCTCGGTGTGGGTGTCAGTAGAGACTTCACGTTCATTTCTTTTTGTTTAAGAACAGATTTTGTAGAAGTTTATTATTACACCCCTGGAGGGTTACTTACTTTTGCACTGAATTTTTATGGATTGAGTTACTTATTGGAGTTTTCGTGAACCTATTTTCGAATTGTTATCTCTTTTATTCAGATTTTACTAGTCATGCCTCGAGTCCGGGCAAGAACCGGATTTGGGGCGTGACAAAAGTTTTTGGAGATCATTAGGTATTCTGATTCCGATTGTAATAACCACTCCCGGTCAACGCCAGTCAAACCTGCGAAAAACAGGAAAATTTAAAAATTTTAAGACTGATAGTTAAGTGAACCTAAAATGACCTCGAGTGTCATACCGGACTTAAGTTGACCCCGTTATTGACCAAAGTGAGTTCCGGGGGACTCAGGGCAACTTTCTGATCAATTTGGGAAATGTTGACTTTTCGCTAGAAAAGTCAACCGAGCGACGTTTTGGTCCATTCGAGGACCGTTTTGGATCCGAAAAGCTTAGCCGTCGTCGCAGCGATCTTAGTTGAGCCGTTTTCTTGTAGCCCGTCAAGTTTCGTAATTTCTTGGGAAAAGTGCCCGTTCGGGGCCCGAAACGTCCGTTTTTCGCAAAACTGATTGGAAAATATCAACTAGATATTTTCCAAAAGGTGTGGGACCCACCTTGACACTTGGCAATTATATGGTGGTGTTGATTTTGGGGGGAAATTGTGTGGTTGTTAAGTGTTGGCCGAGTATAAGGTTTTAAAGGAGAAAATAATAGGTTTTGTGTTAGTTTGGTAAATATGGAAAGATGGGTGTAGTTTTTAAAACAAATAAAAGGGAAAGGTTGTGTGGTCTCGGCAGAACACAAAAAAAAGAGCAAACAAGAGAGAGAAAGTAGAAAGAGGAGAGAAGGAGGAGAGAAAAAGAGAAGGGGGTTGTAGGGTTTTGCTATTTCTCGATCATCCGACCGGTGGATCGCCTCAACGATTGAAGAATCGAGTTCACACCGTCATTCTCTACGGTGAGCACCTAACCGATTTTCGTTTTGTTAAGTTCGAATTTTAGGGTTTGAGTTTAAACGATTCAAATATGGTTGGGTTTTGGTTAGAATTGGTTTAAAGATGAATGGTTGAGGTTTGGGGTTCGTTAGGAACGTTTTGGGGCAAAAAGGGAATTTTGCCATTGTGGCCGTGTGGGGCCCACGTGCTCGGGTTTTATCGTTCGGGTGGTTTAAAACGTTCCCCGGACCACTTACCCTAAACCGAATCGAAAATTGGAATTAAATTGGAGAAGTTGTAATTTATCGGGTTTAAAAACTTTAAACGTCATTTAATTGACTCGGGAGTCGGAATTCGATTCGGGCAAGTACATTAGGTTCCTTGAAATATTCTAAGACCGTAGGAACGAAAACGGGGGCTTTTGGGGCCCCGGAAGGCAATTAACAAAACCCGGGCAGATTCGCCATGTCGGGCGAATCGGGCCTTTACGGGTCCCTTATCGACAATGTCGAGTAATTGGGAAGTTTGGGAGTGATCGACATTGTCAGGGTTAAGTTTGGGCTTCGAGTTTAATGGTTTTCGGTTTATTCGTACTAGTTTAAAAGTGCCTTTAATTGTGTTCTTTTAGATCGTGCCACGGACCGAGGCAAGGGAAAGCTGGGTGAGTGACTGAGATCATCACCGGAGCTCGTGGTTTGGCTTTTGGGAGAACACGCACGAGGTAGGGAAAAGTAGCCGGATCTCGGCCCTGATGGGGAAAGTTAACAGTAGAATTGCATGTGACACCGGGGTGTCGTGGGTTGAATAGGTTTATTTAAATATTAGAAAAGCATGATACGGGATTGTAGAGTTTATCAGAAAAGCATGTTACGGGAACTTAGTAATTATTGAGAAAAGCATGTGACACTTAGTAGTGTCGTAGGAGCAGAGAACTTAGCGTTAATTGTTTTACTGGAGGCATATGACCATGCCCGGAGGTTGTTTGTGAACTTATCGATATTAGGAGTACTGGAGGCATATGACCATGCCCGGCGGTTGATTGTGAAACTGTTGATGTTAGGACTGTTGGAGGCTTGGTTAAGCCGGAGGTTGATTGCTTATTTGGTGTCTTGGGTGGCCTTGAGAGCCCGTATTTTATTATCGAGTTTTGGGTGGCCTTGAGAGCCCGTATTATTTATTGATTGAGTTTGGGTGGCCTTGAGAGCCCGTATTTTATTATCTAGTTTTGGGTGGCCTTGAGAGCCCGTATTTTATTATCGAGTTTTGGGTGGCCTTGAGAGCCCGTATTATTTATTGATTGAGTTTGGGTGGCCTTGGGAGCCCGTACTTTATTATCGAGTTTTGGGTGGCCTTGAGAGCCCGTATTATTATTGATTGAGTTTGGGTGGCCTTGAGAGCCCGTATTTTATTATCGAGTTTTGGGTGGCCTTGAGAGCCCGTATTATTTATTGATTGAGTTTGGGTGGCCTTGAGAGCCCGTGTATTTGAATTGGTGTCTTGGGTGGCCATGAGAGCCCGTAGTCAATTGTTGGTGTTTTGGGTGGCCATGAGAGCCCGTGTATTTAAATTGGTGTTTTTGGTGGCCTTGAGGGCCCGTGTACTAAGGTTGGTGTCTTTGGCTGGCCTGACCGAGTTAGAGTCTCGGGGGGGTTGCAAGCTTCCTTTAGCTGGCTTACGAGTTAGAGTCTCGGTAAGTTGCAAGCGTGTCTTATGGTTGGTGTCTTGGGAGGCCGTGAGTGCCTGTGGGGTTGTTGAGTCCGTGTCTTACTGTCGGTGTGTCTTGGGAGGCCGTGAGTGCCTGTGGGGCTGTTGAGTTCGAGTTTTACTGTTGGTGTTTTGGTGGCCATGAGTGCCTGTGAGTGTTGAACTTGTGTTGTTACTGGTTGATGAATTTGCGTGTGATTGTGATTGTGATTGTGATTGCGGATCCCGGTAGGTTGCAAGCATTCTTTGGCTGGCCTGACCAAGTTTGAGTATCAACGGGTTGCAAGCATTCTTTGGCTGGCCTGACACAGTTTGAGTAACACAGGTTGCAAGCATTCTTTGGCTGGCCTGGTCCGAGTTTGAGTAACACAGGTTGCAAGCATTCTTTGGCTGGCCTGGTCCGAGTTTGAGTATCACAGGTTGTAAGCATTCTTTGGCTAGCCTGATCCGTGTTCGTGAGAGTGGGAGAGGTTACCGAGCAGCTGGTATGCGATCCTTTGTGATCTGTTTGGTGTTGTGTAGCTGTCGTTTGAGTCCTTGGGAGAGGTCGTCAATTGTAGTGTCGGGTCTGCTTACGTGGTTGAGTGTTGAGTCGTTTGAGGAAGGTCACCGTGGGTGTTTGTAAGTTAGAGTACTTGGGTTGGGGATGGTGTTTCCCCGGTGTTGAGTTGTTATTGGTGTTACCTGCTTTGTCTGCTAATTATGCCGTAGTCAGTCTGTTATTCGCGGTGGTGAGCGAACGCTCACCCCTAGCTGCTTTTCCTACAGGTACTGTTCGTGGGACGGACTAGGTGAGCTCTCAAAGCTTATGGAGCTAGGAGCGGAGTCCGGGTTTTGTCTTTTGAGTCTAGTGACGGATACCTTGTACTTTTGTCCACTTGTTGGGACGTGTTTTAAACTGTAATTATTATTTGTTGAACAAATGGTACTTTTAAAGTGTTTAATGAAAACAGGTGTTCAAGTGTTTTTATGTTTTAAAATGTTCGCGTCCCTAGTTTGGTTTTACTGAAATTGGGGCGTGACAGCTTGGTATCAGAGCTCGAGGTTTCACACCTCGGACTGTCCGTCAATTAGGTGGGGAGGGTCGAGTCAGTGTAGACCCGTAGTGTTATGAGTCCTGGTTGAGTTTGTGTTTATGTGCAGTGTTTTTATTGCTGGCTTGTTGATTGTTTGATTTTGCTTGAAATGTTTTTTAAGCGGTCGCGGGTCGACTCAGGAGCGCTCCTGTAGTCGAACGTGGCGGTGCTGATATCAAGTCGGTACAACGTAGTTCGGGGACGCCTGGACCGGGTTGTAACTGCGTGATGTCAAGTATGGGGTTTTAAAAATGAAGTGGGGAAAGCTTTAAAAATTTGATTGTTTTGATGTTGTTTGACGCCGTGGGTGTTTGTGCTTGACTTTGATTGGCCCGGTGGACGAGGTTCGGTGTTGGTAGGCCCGGTGGGCGTGTCTTGATTTTGTGTGACACCGTGGGCGTTTGTGTTTGACTTCGTTTGGCCCTGTGGGCGTATTGTGATTGTTGTTGGTTGGTCCGGTGGGCGTTGTTTGACTTTGGTTGGCCCGGTGGGCGGGTGTCGTCGTTGTTGTTGCTATGGGTGTTTGGCCGGTTTGGCTTGTTTTTGTGGTTTAGTCGGGTTTTGTGGTACGTGTTTGGTCATTGTGGTGGTTAAATGTGTGCGACGCACAAGTGTGCAGGTCGCCAAGAGACGGGTAGGATGCGAGTGTCCTAGGATCGACGTGACGGGGTGTTAGGGGCGAAACGGTCGCGGCTACGGGACGGACCACGGGCCGACCTGGTACGTGACCAGGACGGGCTCGCTGGTCCGATCCGGCAGCCAGCCCGGCACGGTTCACATGCCGGCCCGGCGGCCCATATGGTCTGGCCCACTTACCGGACCGGTCCAGCCGGTTTTCAAAAAAAAAAGGGAAGAAAAAGGGTTTGTTTCGTTGGGCGTTTAGGGTTGTAGTTGTGTGACTCAGTTCACGTTCGTGCGGTTGAGCGTTGGTTGTATGGGTTTGTGTTTCGCAGTTGTGGGTTGTAGAGGTCGTAGGCCTGCTGTACGGTTGAGTTGTTGTTGAGTTTTTCGCTTACGTATTAGTATACTTAAGGCTTTAATATCGCGAGCAGTGGTGTTTTACTGATATTGAGGACGTGTTTCCCGTGTCGAGGATCATCTTACTCGAACAAGTACTTGAGGTGTTGTTAGCATGGACGGTGGGATGTTTGGCTTCAGTTTGAGGTGGTGGTTTGCCCTGACTAGAGTGGTAAGTCCTTGGTGCGTTACTAGTATGCCATAATCGAACGGGTGTCCGTGGAGGTGAGCGTAACGCTCATCCCCTTTACTACTTTTCCCGCAAGGGACGAGTAGCGAACACTGGTTTGGTTGCGGAAAGTTATGAGTAAGTGCATAAGGGACCGAATAAGGGCTTGGTGTACGGTTGTGTGGTTAAGTTTGAGGTTCCGCTTAGCGTGAACGGTGTGGCGTTTAGTAGCAAGTACGTTGGGTAGACGTAGACCGTGTGAACGTTAGTGTATTCGAGCTTGTTGTCTTGTTTGAGTTCACAAACTGAACGTTTGCGTGTATCCGTGCAGAGGATACCTGCTGATGGCTCGTGGTAGACGAGGAAGAGCAGCAGTGGCACGGGAACGAGCGCCCTCGCGAGGCAGGTGGGGACGGTCAGTGGGGACACCAGGACGGGTGCCCACCGTTGAGCCCGCCGAGTACGCCGAGGCGCAGGGTACTCCTGTCGGTGAGGATAGGAGGAGCGATGCGGGACCTTCTACGGGCACGCCCAGCGTCCCACCGGTCACAGACCCACCCGTAGTGACTGCCCTGGGTGAGCTGACCAGGACAGTCCAGAGTTTGGTGGCGGTCATCGCCAACCGAGAGTCGGCTTCACCAGCTCCAGAGGCAGCCGCGGTCCCAGTGAGGCCCGGTCAGACAGAGGATCACACATCCAGAGCACTACTAGACTTCCTGAAGCTCGGGATACCTACATTTGTCGGGGAGCCAAACCCCGACCTAGCCGAGAGGTGGCTAGAGCAGGTCACGCGCGACCTGGATACATCGGGTGTCGAGGAGGGTCGTCGCAGGGTGTCCTTCGCGGCCCACCAGCTGAGAGACAGCGCCTACCACTGGTGGGGGCGTGTGAAGGACATGGTCGGTTATGACTATAGCATCTTCCAGACAGTTTTTATGGAACAGTACTTTCCCGAGTCGGCTCGGTTGGAGCGACATCGGCAGTTCCTAGACTTGGAACAGGAGGGGATGACGGTAGCAGAGTACGAGGCCAGGTTCACAGCTTTGGCCAGATTCGCGCCGGAGATGGTGATGACCGAGCAGAACCGTTGTCTGCGGTTCCAGGGAGGACTGAGGCAGGGGATTCGGAACCAGGTTCTCGCCTTGAGACTGCGGAAGTACACAGATCTCGTGGACACCGCAGCGACGGTGGAGCAGGGGATCCAGGATGCGGCCAGAACCCGCGAGGTTCGACAGCGGCCGACCGACTTTGCAGGGCCGTTAGAGTCACGAGACCCAAGGAGGCAGAGGACCTCTGGATTCTTCCGACCGCCGACTCACCAGGGTGGAACGAGACAGCATGGGTCAGTGGCGTCCATGGGGCCAGTCGCGACACAGAGGGTGCCGACATGCCATCTCTGCAAGGAGCCAGGCCACTTGCGGCGGGGGTGCCGGGCAGGCCAGGGCTCGGAGTCGGGAGCCGATGGGACCAGCTGTCTCCGGTGCGGCCGTGTGGGACACACGATGGAATGGTGTCGTGAGCCGTTGGGAGCGACATCGGTGCAGCGGCCGCAGCAGTCGCGGACGGTACAGTCACCCAGGGGTCGCCCTCGTCAGAGTCAGCAATCGAGGTTTTCGCTGCCATCGACGAGCGTGCCAGCTCCGAGACAACAGCGGAGCTATGGTTATCCAGCAGTTGGTGCGCCGAGCCAGAGGCAGCAGACGCCAGCGGGGAGAATGTACGCGGTTACTGATTCCCGGGCCCCAGGATCCTCTACCTACCGCGAGACCTATCAGGGTACGTGTTCTTTTGTACCTTTTATGAGCGTTATTCAAATTTCGCGGACGAAATTCCTTTAAGGGGGGTAGATTGTAATAACCACTCCCGGTCAACGCCAGTCAAACCTGCGAAAAACAGGAAAATTTAAAAATTTTAAGACTGACAGTTAAGTGAACCTAAAATGACCTCGAGTGTCATACCGGACTTAAGTTGACCCCGTTATTGACCAAAGTGAGTTCCGGGGGACTCAGGGCAACTTTCTGATCAATTTGGGAAATGTTGACTTTTCGCTAGAAAAGTCAACCGAGCGACGTTTTGGTCCATTCGAGGACCGTTTTGGATCCGAAAAGCTTAGCCGTCGTCGCAGCGATCTTAGTTGAGCCGTTTTCTTGTAGCCCGTCAAGTTTCGTAATTTCTTGGGAAAAGTGTCCGTTCGGGGCCCGAAACGTCCGTTTTTCGCAAAACTGATTGGAAAATATCAACTAGATATTTTCCAAAAGGTGTGGGACCCACCTTGACACTTGGCAATTATATGGTGGTGTTGATTTTGGGGGGAAATTGTGTGGTTGTTAAGTGTTGGCCGAGTATAAGGTTTTAAAGGAGAAAATAATAGGTTTTGTGTTAGTTTGGTAAATATGGAAAGATGGGTGTAGTTTTTAAAACAAATAAAAGGGAAAGGTTGTGTGGTCTCGGCAGAACACAAAAAAAAGAGCAAACAAGAGAGAGAAAGTAGAAAGAGGAGAGAAGGAGGAGAGAAAAAGAGAAGGGGGTTGTAGGGTTTTGCTATTTCTCGATCATCCGACCGGTGGATCGCCTCAACGATTGAAGAATCGAGTTCACACCGTCATTCTCTACGGTGAGCACCTAACCGATTTTCGTTTTGTTAAGTTCGAATTTTAGGGTTTGAGTTTAAACGATTCAAATATGGTTGGGTTTTGGTTAGAATTGGTTTAAAGATGAATGGTTGAGGTTTGGGGTTCGTTAGGAACGTTTTGGGGCAAAAAGGGAATTTTGCCATTGTGGCCGTGTGGGGCCCACGTGCTCGGGTTTTATCGTTCGGGTGGTTTAAAACGTTCCCCGGACCACTTACCCTAAACCGAATCGAAAATTGGAATTAAATTGGAGAAGTTGTAATTTATCGGGTTTAAAAACTTTAAACGTCATTTAATTGACTCGGGAGTCGGAATTCGATTCGGGCAAGTACATTAGGTTCCTTGAAATATTCTAAGACCGTAGGAACGAAAACGGGGGCTTTTGGGGCCCCGGAAGGCAATTAACAAAACCCGGGCAGATTCGCCATGTCGGGCGAATCGGGCCTTTACGGGTCCCTTATCGACAATGTCGAGTAATTGGGAAGTTTGGGAGTGATCGACATTGTCAGGGTTAAGTTTGGGCTTCGAGTTTAATGGTTTTCGGTTTATTCGTACTAGTTTAAAAGTGCCTTTAATTGTGTTCTTTTAGATCGTGCCACGGACCGAGGCAAGGGAAAGCTGGGTGAGTGACTGAGATCATCACCGGAGCTCGTGGTTTGGCTTTTGGGAGAACACGCACGAGGTAGGGAAAAGTAGCCGGATCTCGGCCCTGATGGGGAAAGTTAACAGTAGAATTGCATGTGACACCGGGGTGTCGTGGGTTGAATAGGTTTATTTAAATATTAGAAAAGCATGATACGGGATTGTAGCGTTTATCAGAAAAGCATGTTACGGGAACTTAGTAATTATTGAGAAAAGCATGTGACACTTAGTAGTGTCGTAGGAGCAGAGAACTTAGCGTTAATTGTTTTACTGGAGGCATATGACCATGCCCGGAGGTTGTTTGTGAACTTATCGATATTAGGAGTACTGGAGGCATATGACCATGCCCGGAGGTTGATTGTGAAACTGTTGATGTTAGGACTGTTGGAGGCTTGGTTAAGCCGGAGGTTGATTGCTTATTTGGTGTCTTGGGTGGCCTTGAGAGCCCGTATTTTATTATCGAGTTTTGGGTGGCCTTGAGAGCCCGTATTATTTATTGATTGAGTTTGGGTGGCCTTGAGAGCCCGTATTTTATTATCGAGTTTTGGGTGGCCTTGAGAGCCCGTATTTTATTATCGAGTTTTGGGTGGCCTTGAGAGCCCGTATTATTTATTGATTGAGTTTGGGTGGCCTTGGGAGCCCGTACTTTATTATCGAGTTTTGGGTGGCCTTGAGAGCCCGTATTATTATTGATTGAGTTTGGGTGGCCTTGAGAGCCCGTATTTTATTATCGAGTTTTGGGTGGCCTTGAGAGCCCGTATTATTTATTGATTGAGTTTGGGTGGCCTTGAGAGCCCGTGTATTTGAATTGGTGTCTTGGGTGGCCATGAGAGCCCGTAGTCAATTGTTGGTATTTTGGGTGGCCATGAGAGCCCGTGTATTTAAATTGGTGTTTTTGGTGGCCTTGAGGGCCCGTGTACTAAGGTTGGTGTCTTTGGCTGGCCTGACCGAGTTAGAGTCTCGGGGGGGTTGCAAGCTTCCTTTATCTGGCTTACGAGTTAGAGTCTCGGTAAGTTGCAAGCGTGTCTTATGGTTGGTGTCTTGGGAGGCCGTGAGTGCCTGTGGGGTTGTTGAGTCCGTGTCTTACTGTCGGTGTGTCTTGGGAGGCCGTGAGTGCCTGTGGGGCTGTTGAGTTCGAGTTTTACTGTTGGTGTTTTGGTGGCCATGAGTGCCTGTGAGTGTTGAACTTGTGTTGTTACTGGTTGATGAATTTGCGTGTGATTGTGATTGTGATTGTGATTGCGGATCCCGGTAGGTTGCAAGCATTCTTTGGCTGGCCTGACCAAGTTTGAGTATCAACGGGTTGCAAGCATTCTTTGGCTGGCCTGACACAGTTTGAGTAACACAGGTTGCAAGCATTCTTTGGCTGGCCTGGTCCGAGTTTGAGTAACACAGGTTGCAAGCATTCTTTGGCTGGCCTGGTCCGAGTTTGAGTATCACAGGTTGTAAGCATTCTTTGGCTAGCCTGATCTGTGTTCGTGAGAGTGGGAGAGGTTACCGAGCAGCTGGTATGCGATCCTTTGTGATCTGTTTGGTGTTGTGTAGCTGTCGTTTGAGTCCTTGGGAGAGGTCGTCAATTGTAGTGTCGGGTCTGCTTACGTGGTTGAGTGTTGAGTCGTTTGAGGAAGGTCACCGTGGGTGTTTGTAAGTTAGAGTACTTGGGTTGGGGATGGTGTTTCCCCGGTGTTGAGTTGTTATTGGTGTTACCTGCTTTGTCTGCTAATTATGCCGTAGTCAGTCTGTTATTCGCGGTGGTGAGCGAACGCTCACCCCTAGCTGCTTTTCCTACAGGTACTGTTCGTGGGACGGACTAGGTGAGCTCTCAAAGCTTATGGAGCTAGGAGCGGAGTCCGGGTTTTGTCTTTTGAGTCTAGTGACGGATACCTTGTACTTTTGTCCACTTGTTGGGACGTGTTTTAAACTGTAATTATTATTTGTTGAACAAATGGTACTTTTAAAGTGTTTAATGAAAACAGGTGTTCAAGTGTTTTTATGTTTTAAAATGTTCGCGTCCCTAGTTTGGTTTTACTGAAATTGGGGCGTGACAGCTTGGTATCAGAGCTCGAGGTTTCACACCTCGGACTGTCCGTCAATTAGGTGGGGAGGGTCGAGTCAGTGTAGACCCGTAGTGTTATGAGTCCTGGTTGAGTTTGTGTTTATGTGCAGTGTTTTTATTGCTGGCTTGTTGATTGTTTGATTTTGCTTGAAATGTTTTTTAAGCGGTCGCGGGTCGACTCAGGAGCGCTCCTGTAGTCGAACGTGGCGGTGCTGATATCAAGTCGGTACAACGTAGTTCGGGGACGCCTGGACCGGGTTGTAACTGCGTGATGTCAAGTATGGGGTTTTAAAAATGAAGTGGGGAAAGCTTTAAAAATTTGATTGTTTTGATGTTGTTTGACGCCGTGGGTGTTTGTGCTTGACTTTGATTGGCCCGGTGGACGAGGTTCGGTGTTGGTAGGCCCGGTGGGCGTGTCTTGATTTTGTGTGACACCGTGGGCGTTTGTGTTTGACTTCGTTTGGCCCTGTGGGCGTATTGTGATTGTTGTTGGTTGGTCCGGTGGGCGTTGTTTGACTTTGGTTGGCCCGGTGGGCGGGTGTCGTCGTTGTTGTTGCTATGGGTGTTTGGCCGGTTTGGCTTGTTTTTGTGGTTTAGTCGGGTTTTGTGGTACGTGTTTGGTCATTGTGGTGGTTAAATGTGTGCGACGCACAAGTGTGCAGGTCGCCAAGAGACGGGTAGGATGCGAGTGTCCTAGGATCGACGTGACGGGGTGTTAGGGGCGAAACGGTCGCGGCTACGGGACGGACCACGGGCCGACCTGGTACGTGACCAGGACGGGCTCGCTGGTCCGATCCGGCAGCCAGCCCGGCACGGTTCACATGCCGGCCCGGCGGCCCATATGGTCTGGCCCACTTACCGGACCGGTCCAGCCGGTTTTCAAAAAAAAAAGGGAAGAAAAAGGGTTTGTTTCGTTGGGCGTTTAGGGTTGTAGTTGTGTGACTCAGTTCACGTTCGTGCGGTTGAGCGTTGGTTGTATGGGTTTGTGTTTCGCAGTTGTGGGTTGTAGAGGTCGTAGGCCTGCTGTACGGTTGAGTTGTTGTTGAGTTTTTCGCTTACGTATTAGTATACTTAAGGCTTTAATATCGCGAGCAGTGGTGTTTTACTGATATTGAGGACGTGTTTCCCGTGTCGAGGATCATCTTACTCGAACAAGTACTTGAGGTGTTGTTAGCATGGACGGTGGGATGTTTGGCTTCAGTTTGAGGTGGTGGTTTGCCCTGACTAGAGTGGTAAGTCCTTGGTGCGTTACTAGTATGCCATAATCGAACGGGTGTCCGTGGAGGTGAGCGTAACGCTCATCCCCTTTACTACTTTTCCCGCAAGGGACGAGTAGCGAACACTGGTTTGGTTGCGGAAAGTTATGAGTAAGTGCATAAGGGACCGAATAAGGGCTTGGTGTACGGTTGTGTGGTTAAGTTTGAGGTTCCGCTTAGCGTGAACGGTGTGGCGTTTAGTAGCAAGTACGTTGGGTAGACGTAGACCGTGTGAACGTTAGTGTATTCGAGCTTGTTGTCTTGTTTGAGTTCACAAACTGAACGTTTGCGTGTATCCGTGCAGAGGATACCTGCTGATGGCTCGTGGTAGACGAGGAAGAGCAGCAGTGGCACGGGAACGAGCGCCCTCGCGAGGCAGGTGGGGACGGTCAGCGGGGACACCAGGACGGGTGCCCACCGTTGAGCCCGCCGAGTACGCCGAGGCGCAGGGTACTCCTGTCGGTGAGGATAGGAGGAGCGATGCGGGACCTTCTACGGGCACGCCCAGCGTCCCACCGGTCACAGACCCACCCGTAGTGACTGCCCTGGGTGAGCTGACCAGGACAGTCCAGAGTTTGGTGGCGGTCATCGCCAACCGAGAGTCGGCTTCACCAGCTCCAGAGGCAGCCGCGGTCCCAGTGAGGCCCGGTCAGACAGAGGATCACACATCCAGAGCACTACTAGACTTCCTGAAGCTCGGGATACCTACATTTGTCGGGGAGCCAAACCCCGACCTAGCCGAGAGGTGGCTAGAGCAGGTCACGCGCGACCTGGATACATCGGGTGTCGAGGAGGGTCGTCGCAGGGTGTCCTTCGCGGCCCACCAGCTGAGAGACAGCGCCTACCACTGGTGGGGGCGTGTGAAGGACATGGTCGGTTATGACTATAGCATCTTCCAGACAGTTTTTATGGAACAGTACTTTCCCGAGTCGGCTCGGTTGGAGCGACATCGGCAGTTCCTAGACTTGGAACAGGAGGGGATGACGGTAGCAGAGTACGAGGCCAGGTTCACAGCTTTGGCCAGATTCGCGCCGGAGATGGTGATGACCGAGCAGAACCGTTGTCTGCGGTTCCAGGGAGGACTGAGGCAGGGGATTCGGAACCAGGTTCTCGCCTTGAGACTGCGGAAGTACACAGATCTCGTGGACACCGCAGCGACGGTGGAGCAGGGGATCCAGGATGCGGCCAGAACCCGCGAGGTTCGACAGCGGCCGACCGACTTTGCAGGGCCGTTAGAGTCACGAGACCCAAGGAGGCAGAGGACCTCTGGATTCTTCCGACCGCCGACTCACCAGGGTGGAACGAGACAGCATGGGTCAGTGGCGTCCATGGGGCCAGTCGCGACACAGAGGGTGCCGACATGCCATCTCTGCAAGGAGCCAGGCCACTTGCGGCGGGGGTGCCGGGCAGGCCAGGGCTCGGAGTCGGGAGCCGATGGGACCAGCTGTCTCCGGTGCGGCCGTGTGGGACACACGATGGAATGGTGTCGTGAGCCGTTGGGAGCGACATCGGTGCAGCGGCCGCAGCAGTCGCGGACGGTACAGTCACCCAGGGGTCGCCCTCGTCAGAGTCAGCAATCGAGGTTTTCGCTGCCATCGACGAGCGTGCCAGCTCCGAGACAACAGCGGAGCTATGGTTATCCAGCAGTTGGTGCGCCGAGCCAGAGGCAGCAGACGCCAGCGGGGAGAATGTACGCGGTTACTGATTCCCGGGCCCCAGGATCCTCTACCTACCGCGAGACCTATCAGGGTACGTGTTCTTTTGTACCTTTTATGAGCGTTATTCAAATTTCGCGGACGAAATTCCTTTAAGGGGGGTAGATTGTAATAACCACTCCCGGTCAACGCCAGTCAAACCTGCGAAAAACAGGAAAATTTAAAAATTTTAAGACTGACAGTTAAGTGAACCTAAAATGACCTCGAGTGTCATACCGGACTTAAGTTGACCCCGTTATTGACCAAAGTGAGTTCCGGGGGACTCAGGGCAACTTTCTGATCAATTTGGGAAATGTTGACTTTTCGCTAGAAAAGTCAACCGAGCGACGTTTTGGTCCATTCGAGGACCGTTTTGGATCCGAAAAGCTTAGCCGTCGTCGCAGCGATCTTAGTTGAGCCGTTTTCTTGTAGCCCGTCAAGTTTCGTAATTTCTTGGGAAAAGTGTCCGTTCGGGGCCCGAAACGTCCGTTTTTCGCAAAACTGATTGGAAAATATCAACTAGATATTTTCCAAAAGGTGTGGGACCCACCTTGACACTTGGCAATTATATGGTGGTGTTGATTTTGGGGGGAAATTGTGTGGTTGTTAAGTGTTGGCCGAGTATAAGGTTTTAAAGGAGAAAATAATAGGTTTTGTGTTAGTTTGGTAAATATGGAAAGATGGGTGTAGTTTTTAAAACAAATAAAAGGGAAAGGTTGTGTGGTCTCGGCAGAACACAAAAAAAAGAGCAAACAAGAGAGAGAAAGTAGAAAGAGGAGAGAAGGAGGAGAGAAAAAGAGAAGGGGGTTGTAGGGTTTTGCTATTTCTCGATCATCCGACCGGTGGATCGCCTCAACGATTGAAGAATCGAGTTCACACCGTCATTCTCTACGGTGAGCACCTAACCGATTTTCGTTTTGTTAAGTTCGAATTTTAGGGTTTGAGTTTAAACGATTCAAATATGGTTGGGTTTTGGTTAGAATTGGTTTAAAGATGAATGGTTGAGGTTTGGGGTTCGTTAGGAACGTTTTGGGGCAAAAAGGGAATTTTGCCATTGTGGCCGTGTGGGGCCCACGTGCTCGGGTTTTATCGTTCGGGTGGTTTAAAACGTTACCCGGACCACTTACCCTAAACCGAATCGAAAATTGGAATTAAATTGGAGAAGTTGTAATTTATCGGGTTTAAAAACTTTAAACGTCATTTAATTGACTCGGGAGTCGGAATTCGATTCGGGCAAGTACATTAGGTTCCTTGAAATATTCTAAGACCGTAGGAACGAAAACGGGGGCTTTTGGGGCCCCGGAAGGCAATTAACAAAACCCGGGCAGATTCGCCATGTCGGGCGAATCGGGCCTTTACGGGTCCCTTATCGACAATGTCGAGTAATTGGGAAGTTTGGGAGTGATCGACATTGTCAGGGTTAAGTTTGGGCTTCGAGTTTAATGGTTTTCGGTTTATTCGTACTAGTTTAAAAGTGCCTTTAATTGTGTTCTTTTAGATCGTGCCACGGACCGAGGCAAGGGAAAGCTGGGTGAGTGACTGAGATCATCACCGGAGCTCGTGGTTTGGCTTTTGGGAGAACACGCACGAGGTAGGGAAAAGTAGCCGGATCTCGGCCCTGATGGGGAAAGTTAACAGTAGAATTGCATGTGACACCGGGGTGTCGTGGGTTGAATAGGTTTATTTAAATATTAGAAAAGCATGATACGGGATTGTAGCGTTTATCAGAAAAGCATGTTACGGGAACTTAGTAATTATTGAGAAAAGCATGTGACACTTAGTAGTGTCGTAGGAGCAGAGAACTTAGCGTTAATTGTTTTACTGGAGGCATATGACCATGCCCGGAGGTTGTTTGTGAACTTATCGATATTAGGAGTACTGGAGGCATATGACCATGCCCGGAGGTTGATTGTGAAACTGTTGATGTTAGGACTGTTGGAGGCTTGGTTAAGCCGGAGGTTGATTGCTTATTTGGTGTCTTGGGTGGCCTTGAGAGCCCGTATTTTATTATCGAGTTTTGGGTGGCCTTGAGAGCCCGTATTATTTATTGATTGAGTTTGGGTGGCCTTGAGAGCCCGTATTTTATTATCGAGTTTTGGGTGGCCTTCAGAGCCCGTATTTTATTATCGAGTTTTGGGTGGCCTTGAGAGCCCGTATTATTTATTGATTGAGTTTGGGTGGCCTTGGGAGCCCGTACTTTATTATCGAGTTTTGGGTGGCCTTGAGAGCCCGTATTATTATTGATTGAGTTTGGGTGGCCTTGAGAGCCCGTATTTTATTATCGAGTTTTGGGTGGCCTTGAGAGCCCGTATTATTTATTGATTGAGTTTGGGTGGCCTTGAGAGCCCGTGTATTTGAATTGGTGTCTTGGGTGGCCATGAGAGCCCGTAGTCAATTGTTGGTGTTTTGGGTGGCCATGAGAGCCCGTGTATTTAAATTGGTGTTTTTGGTGGCCTTGAGGGCCCGTGTACTAAGGTTGGTGTCTTTGGCTGGCCTGACCGAGTTAGAGTCTCGGGGGGGTTGCAAGCTTCCTTTAGCTGGCTTACGAGTTAGAGTCTCGGTAAGTTGCAAGCGTGTCTTATGGTTGGTGTCTTGGGAGGCCGTGAGTGCCTGTGGGGTTGTTGAGTCCGTGTCTTACTGTCGGTGTGTCTTGGGAGGCCGTGAGTGCCTGTGGGGCTGTTGAGTTCGAGTTTTACTGTTGGTGTTTTGGTGGCCATGAGTGCCTGTGAGTGTTGAACTTGTGTTGTTACTGGTTGATGAATTTGCGTGTGATTGTGATTGTGATTGTGATTGCGGATCCCGGTAGGTTGCAAGCATTCTTTGGCTGGCCTGACCAAGTTTGAGTATCAACGGGTTGCAAGCATTCTTTGGCTGGCCTGACACAGTTTGAGTAACACAGGTTGCAAGCATTCTTTGGCTGGCCTGGTCCGAGTTTGAGTAACACAGGTTGCAAGCATTCTTTGGCTGGCCTGGTCCGAGTTTGAGTATCACAGGTTGTAAGCATTCTTTGGCTAGCCTGATCCGTGTTCGTGAGAGTGGGAGAGGTTACCGAGCAGCTGGTATGCGATCCTTTGTGATCTGTTTGGTGTTGTGTAGCTGTCGTTTGAGTCCTTGGGAGAGGTCGTCAATTGTAGTGTCGGGTCTGCTTACGTGGTTGAGTGTTGAGTCGTTTGAGGAAGGTCACCGTGGGTGTTTGTAAGTTAGAGTACTTGGGTTGGGGATGGTGTTTCCCCGGTGTTGAGTTGTTATTGGTGTTACCTGCTTTGTCTGCTAATTATGCCGTAGTCAGTCTGTTATTCGCGGTGGTGAGCGAACGCTCACCCCTAGCTGCTTTTCCTACAGGTACTGTTCGTGGGACGGACTAGGTGAGCTCTCAAAGCTTATGGAGCTAGGAGCGGAGTCCGGGTTTTGTCTTTTGAGTCTAGTGACGGATACCTTGTACTTTTGTCCACTTGTTGGGACGTGTTTTAAACTGTAATTATTATTTGTTGAACAAATGGTACTTTTAAAGTGTTTAATGAAAACAGGTGTTCAAGTGTTTTTATGTTTTAAAATGTTCGCGTCCCTAGTTTGGTTTTACTGAAATTGGGGCGTGACACCGATCTTGCGGGTTGTCAAGATACTAGGAGATCCACCTCTGGTTATGTTTTTCTGTTGTCAGGAGGAGCTATATCTTGAAGAAGTGCTAAGCAGACACTTATAGCTTATTCCACCAAGGAAGCAGAATTCATAGCTTGTTATGAGGCAACCAATCAGGCTATATGGCTGCGAAATTTTGTCACCGAGTTGCAGGTTTTAGATGGAATCAAAAGACCTCTAAAGGTCTATTGTGACAACCTTTCTGCAGTCATGTATACGAATAACAACAGAAGTTCGTCAAAGTCTAAACACGTTGACATCAAGTTTCTGGTTGTTAAAGAAAGAGTTCAGAGCAGGATAGTGTATATTGAGCATATAGGAACAAACTACATGCTAGCAGACCCACTAACTAAGGGCTTGACACCTAAAGTGTTTCATGAGCATACTGCTCATATGGGTGTTGTCTTAATTGACGATATGCGGTTTTAGTGGGAGTTTGTTGCCTATGTTTGCTATTTGGAATGACACTATACTTGTTAAGTATTCTGCAGAATAAAGTTGATGATATTATTATCATTGTTGCTCTGAATGTTTTGTCTTTCAATTGCGGTTTAGCATAAGGTTTGAAAGACTAAATATTGATCTCACTTAAGCATTAAGGACCAAGTGGAAATAGGCATGAATGATATCTCATTGCATGAAATTTCCAGTTACACATCCATACTTGATCTATGTCATTGAATGTATTTGGCATGGTGATCATTGATGGGTCTAGTTACGATTGTTATAACAAAGGCTGTAATAATCACTCCCGGTCAACGCCAGTCAAACCTGCGAAAAACAGGAAAATTTAAAAAGTTTGAGCAGACACTGAATTGAACCGGAATTGGACCCCGAGGGTCATACCGGACTTAAGTTGACTCCGTTATCGACCAAAGTGAGTTCCGGGGGACTCAGAGCAACTTTCTGATCAATTTGGGAAATGTTGACTTTTCGCTGGAAAAGTCAACCGAGCGACGTATTCGAGGACCGTTTTGGATCAGAAAAGCTTATCCGTCGTCGCAACGGTCTTAGTTGAGCCGTTTCCTTGTAGCCCGCCAAGTTTCGTAATTTTTGGGAAAAAGTGCCCGTTCGGGGCCCGAAACGTCCAATTTTCGCGAATCTGATTTGATTTTATCTAGTAGATATTTTCCAAAAGGTGTGGGACCCACCTTGCCACTTGTCAACCAAGTGGTGGTGTTAGGTAATTTGAACGAGACATTTGTCATAATTGTGGTGGTTGTTGGTTTTTAAATTAAAGAAAAAGAAGTAAGAGATAGTTGTTTGTTTTTAAAACAAAATATAAGAGAGGAGTTGAGAGATGCACGACTAAGTCAGAAAAAAAAAAGAGAAATAGAGAGAGAAAGAAGAGAGAGAAAGGGAAGGAGAGAAAAGGAAAGAAAAGTGGAGATTTTTGGAGATTGTCGACGATCCGACCGTTGGATCGGGTTTATTCTTGCACAACCGTCATCCCCTCATCGTTGTCTACGGTAAGAACCCGACTTTTTCTCGTTTTGACACATTTGATTTCTAAGTGTTCGTTTAGAATTGATTAAATTATGAACGGTTGAGGTTTAGAGTTCGTTAGGAACGTTTTGGGGTGAAAAGAGATTTTTTCCCATTATGGCCGTGTGGGGCCCACGTGCTCGGGTGCTCGGGTTTTATCGTTCGGGTGGTTTAAAACGTTCCCCGGACCATTTATCCTTAACCGAATCGAAAATTGGAATTAAATTGGAGAAGTTGTAATTTATCGGGTTTAGAAACTTTAAACGTCATTAAATTGACTCGGGAGTCGGAATTCGATTCGGGCAAGTACATTGGGTTCCTTGAACTATTCTAAGACCGTAGAAACGAAAACGGGGGCTTTTGGGGCCCCGGAAGGCGATTAACAAAACCCGGGCAGATTCGCCATGTCGGGCGAATCGGGCCTTTACGGGTCCTTTATCGACAATGTCGAGTAATTGGGAAGTTTGGGAGTGATCGACATTATCGGGGTTAAGTTTGGGCATCGAGTTTAATGGTTTTCGGTTTATTCGTACTAGTTTAAAAGTGTCTTTAAATTGTGTTCTTTTAGATCGTGCCACGGACCGAGGCAAGGGAAAGCTGGGTGAGTGACTGAGATCATCACCGGAGCTCGTGGTTTGGCTTTTGGGAGAACGCACGAGGTAGGGAAAAGTAGCCGGATCTCGGCCCTGACTGGGGAAAGTTAACAGTAGAATTGCATGTGACACCGGGGTGTCGTGGGTTGAATAGGTTTATTTAATTATTAGAAAAGCATGCTACGGGAACTTGGTAATTATTATAAAAAGCATGATACGGGATTGTAGCGTTTATTAGAAAGGCATGTTACGGGAACTTAGTAATTATTGGAAAGGCATGTGACACTTAGTAGTGTCGTAGGAGCAGAGAACTTAGCGATAATTGATTTACTGGAGGCATATGACCATGCCCGGAGGTTGTTTGTGAACTTATCGATATTAGGAGTACTGGAGGCATATGACCATGCCCGGAGGTTGATTGAGAAACTATTGATATTAGGACTGTTGGAGGCTTGGTTAAGCCGGAGGTTGATTGATCTTTTGGTGTTTGGGTGGCCTTGAGAGCCCGTTTTATTATTGTTGAGTCTTGAGTGGCCTTGAGAGCCCGTGTTAATTGTTGTTGAGTTTGGGTGGCCTTGAGAGCCGTGTTATTTGTTGTTGAGTTTGGGTGGTCTTGAGAGCCGTGTTATTTGTTGTTGAGTTTGGGTGGCCTTGAGAGCCGTGTTATTTGTTGTTGAGTTTGGGTGGCCTTGAGAGCCCGTGTTATTTGTTGTTGAGTTTGGGTGGCCTTGAGGGCCCGTGTTGTTTATTGTCGAGTTCGGGTGGCCTTGAGAGCCGTGTTGATTATTGTTGAGTTTTGGGTGGCCTTGAGAGCCCGTATTGTCATCTTGGTGTTTTGGGTGGCAGTTAGTGCCCTTGGGGTTGTGAACCTGTGCCTTTACTGTTGGTGGTTTTGAGTGGTCGTGAGTGCCTGTGGGGCTGTTGAGTCCGTGTCTTACTGTCGGTGTGTCTTGGGAGGCCGTGAGTGCCTGTGGGGCTGTTGAGTCCTAATTTTACTGTTGAGGTGTCTTGAGTGGCCTTTAGCGACTGGTTGTTGAACTTGCTTGTGTTTGTGGTTGTGTTTGCCCGAACCGACTGTGTGTCGGGGAGTGGTGTGGATTTTGGCAGGTTACGAGCATTCTTCGGCTGGCCTGACCAAACTCGAGCCTCGACAGGTTCTGAGCATTCTTCGGCTAGCCTGTTCCGTGTCCGGATCCCGAAAGGTTATGAGCATTCTTTGGCTAGCCTGATCCGTGACCGGGTCCAGCAGGTTACGAGCATTCTTCGGCTGGCCTGATCCGTGTACGAGGCTCGGCAGGTTCTGAGCATTCTTCGGCTAGCCTGATCCGGGTTCGTGTCTTTGGGGAAGGTCATTGTTGGTGGTGTCGGTTCTACTTTACAAGTTTGAGGTTGAGTCTGGTGAGGGAGGTTACTGAGCAGCTGGTTTGCGATCCTTTGTGATCTTGTTTGGTGTGTGATCCTTTGTGATCTTGTTTGGTATTGCGTAGTTTCTTTCGAGTCCTTGGGAGAGGCCGTGATCGTTGTGTCGGGTCTACTTTACGTGTCAAAGTGTTGAGTTGGTCATGGAAGGTAACGGGTTGTGTGTCAGTTAAGTTACTTGAGTTTGGGGATGGTATTCCCGGTGTTGGGTTTAGTTTTGGTGTTACCGGCTTTGTCTGCTAATTATGCCGTAGTCAGTCTGTTATCCGTGGTGGTGAGCGAACGCTCACCCCTAGCTGCTTTTCCTACAGGTACTGTTCGTGGGACTGACTAGGTGAGCTCTCGAAGCTTGTGGAGCTAGGAGCGGAGTCCGGGTTTTGTCTTTTTGAGTCTAGTGACGGATACCTTGTACTTTTGTCCACTTGTTGGGACGTGTTTTAAACTGTAATGATTATTTTGATGAACTAAATTGGTATTTTAAAGTGTTTAATGAAAACAGGTTTCAAGTGCTTTTATGTTTTTAAAACGTTCGCGTCCCTGGTTCGGTCTACTGAAATTGGGGCGTGACAAAGGCCGCTTTGGTCTCAAGTTGGTACAGGAGATGGACCAGATTGACTAAGGGGGAATGTTTAAAGAATATTGACCATTTTGTGCGCACATACAGTTTTCAAATATAATTGTCATTAGGAATCGATTTGTAGTCCAAGTGGGAGATTGTTGGGTTATTTTATAATCCTACGTGTGGGCTTACAAATTGGACAAATATATTTGGGGTCAATGATTCGTATTGGGCTACTAGTTGGGAAGCCCAATTTAAAACATTATTGAGTATGGGCTTTGTAATGTGTGATACCCATATAAATCTGATTAGAGTAATGGGCTTTATTCAGATTCTATATATAAAGGCATATTAGGGTTTGGTCCCCAAGTTCAATCAGTCGTCTCTCTTTTCTCCTCCATCCCCATTTGTAGAGCGAGAGCATATTGAGAGAGCATAAGGGATTGAGCTGTGGAAGGCCAAACCGATTTTGTTCTCGTCATCGACATGGAATCATCAGGTACGCTTTCTATGTTATTCTATGTTTAAATCCCGATTATTTGACTAAGCGTTGGATTCTTGAGGGATTCGATTAGGGTTCTAACATAGTTGTCTAGAGGATGGGGTGCCCGTGTGACAATGGACCCAAGACCTAATTCGGGACACCAATTTCCTACCTGGGGCACCAGCCGGCCAGCCGCGATAAGCCTTCCTGGGTGGTCCGCCCCAAACCCTCCGGATTTTGTACACGCGAAGATTCGGAAGGAGTCGGGGGATGATCAGCTCTTTACGGTTTCGGTTGCTGATCCCCTACTCTGGGAGCTTGGGGAGTTTGGAGGTGGAGGACGCGCGCATCCATGGGCGCGACGTGTTGAAATTCCATCGGCCATTATCTTTGGGAGCGCTAATGATGGAACACGGTAGATGATGGAACCAACTCCTATGTGGGGAGTGATACTACAGGCGGGGAAGAAGCCCCATCAGGAGGAATAATATACGGTCTAGGCATTGGGGACTGACTCTAGGAGGGGTCCCTGGACGATGCTTTGACTCCCACCATCACAACTGTTGAGCTCTTAGAGTTCCAGTACCCCGTTCCACCCCCCCCCCCCTTCGTATTCTGTCTTTGCCCGTGGGACATCACAATATCGTATGTGACGGTTATGATGTTAAAGGGTTTAGTGAACCATTGTTCATTCATATTGACCTTCCGTGGTCGAGAAGCATGTTCCTCGAGGCACATCAATGTAATTGATTTTAAGAAGGTATAATATTTCCCTTTCTCTAAATAAAAGACATTTAAAGCAAGACATGTTAATATTAATGAAACTCCATGTTAAGGGGTGATATACACTCGTATCTATAACACTCTCTTATGTTAGTCGCGTGTCTTTCTCAAAGAAACCCTACCTTCTAACCTATTTATGTCGCCACCTCCGTTTATCATCGTCGCACCTCTGTCCACCGCTCATGTCTCTTCGCCGCCTGCACCACCAATAGTTGAAGGCTTGGTTGTCCCACCACCACACCCTTCCATGGACGTTGTTAGTCCACTAAAATATAGTCAAAAGAGGAAGCCGAAGCCATTGACTTTGGCACCAACCACGACTCTACCACCACGAATGACCATCGTGGCGTTCTCTCCGGGGATCACTTCGCCGGAGACCCCGCGATTGACACCAAGAAAGGGCTAACAATCTAAAGCCCTAATTGTGTCAGCGATATTCAATCCACCGCCACTCCTTGCCCTTACCCACAGTGACGGCCCCGAGTTACCGAGGCGTCTGAACTCAAGACCTCCCTTGGAAGAGTTCCAGTTTGGCCAAGGACAATTGCGTGGGAAGGAAGGAATCTCGTTCCGCATCTCGTTTCCACTACCGAACGCCGACCATATTCCTGTTATACCCTCTGCCCTAGCTATATCGGATTACATGCTGCATCAGGGGGACTCCTCCGCCACAATCGGAATCTATCCTTACATTGGCTGTCTCAGTCCCGCCTAGCTTGCCTATCTCATCGATGGTTAGTCTGCAGGAGTCTCTCCTCTTGCTCGATTGAGGAGGAAGAGGACATGGAGGTGCTGGTCCCTTATGTTAGTCTTAGTGCTCGTAGTTCAATCCTAAATGTCCAAATGTATATATCATCGTTAGCAATAAAATTAAAGCGGCTTTATATTACTTATGTGTTGGAGTAATATATCGATGTGTGCTCTGATCTATGCCCACCATGCGAATAGAACCATAGATCGAGATAAATCACACTCGATCGGTCCCTAGTCAACAAAGCTTCACTAGAAGCGACTAGTATGAAAGATGGCTCTTTATGGCTTACGTTCTGTTAGTCATTGGAATGGGATTCCGGAGTCTGATCATAGATATCATGTGGGACATGATATTGGACGACCCGCCCTGAATATGTGCCATAGATTAAGTCATGAACATATTCAGTGTCGTAGCTTGTCATGTATCCTTAGACCAAGGAGTCTTTGTGATCGCTATGTAGTCAACAACTGAGTTTGACCTGAGCCTAACGTTGTCCGTAACAGGGCTTCCATAACGGCCAGAATTGGCTTGGGGACGGGCTACATGAGTGACACGAAAGGCGGCTAAGGGATTTATCCCTCATACTGAGGTATGGGAAAGATATCGGTTCTCGGCCGCTTGATCGAGAGTGACTGAAAGAATAGCATGGCCATGCACATGATACTGAGTATCATATCTTCAGTCATCTCACATATCAAGGAACGGTGATTGAGAATAATAAGGATGACGGCTCTATGCCTTATCTCAATCAGGATATCGGAGATAAAAGGATAATGACAGGGACGACGGAAAGGTTAGAATCGACAGAGTCGATTCGTTATGTAGTGTCAGGCAATACTAAAGTCTCGTTAGTTGCCACTTAAATAGGATCAAGTAAAATGGGATTTTACGTTGATCTATTGACATGCATAAACCTAAGGGTCACACCGGAGGATGAAACTCATTGACACATTTATGGAGAATGGCCAAAAGGGAGTTGTCTCGGGACATGACCAAAACTGGGTTTTGGATCATGTGCCCGTAAGTGAATAGGACTTTACGGATCGAGACAAGGCTTGGAGTCTTGGGATTGATCGCGTCGGATAATGTTGGACATTTCCGGTATGGAAGGCATGGAGGCGATGAGCGAATCACGGGACCTCATTGGAAATGGCCACGGGCCATGTTCCAAGAGGCCCATGAAAGGCCCATGCAACCAAGGCCCATGGAACTAATTAATCAAGTCTTGATTAATTAGTACTAAGTAAGCAAGACAAAGATTAAGGTGTTGGTGATTCACCACCTAACCCAATCTTGTCTTGCCATACTTTGTCCTATTTACACCTTACTTGACACCATACTTGTCCCATGCCTTTAGTTGGACAAGTATGGGTTTTGTTATGTTTAAGTCATCTTTTTTCAACATAACAAAGACAAGACAAGAATAGGAAACACATTTTCTCTCCCTCTTCCATGGCCATTTCGGGTTTGGCTAGTTTCCACCTCCATTTTTGTGTTCTTGAGTCCTCAAAGAGAAGAACTACGTGGCTTTGATTCCCATGTGGATACGTAGGCGTCTTGGAGACTCAAGCCAATCATTCGTTAACCGGTGTTCTTGTTTTGGTAAGAAATAGTGCTGAATTTTTTTCTTGTGAATCCATTCTTTGTTAGTTGTTTCATGGTTTAATCGTCTCTTGGTTTTCATTGATTTTCCGCTGCGAGTTGGTTCATCTCCAACCCTACCTCGAGACCCAACACCTTACGCGTCCGTGGACTTGAGTGTGCTGGTCCGCCAGCAATTTGGAATGGTCGTGAAGCTTATGGCTCCACGTCCCTCTAGAAGAAAACCCTACTGAGGATAATCACCAATGAATGAAGACGATCAACAGTAGGCTTGGTCATCAAGGACATCTTACAAAGGATATTCGAGTTCTACTTTGAATCCGATGAGGCTCTCTCTTGGGTACGGAGCAATGAGCCGTGATGCTTTGACGACCACCCACTGCTCCTTGGGGATATTGATCCGATGGCCCGAGATATTCCTGACCTGAACCACCTGTAGTTGTGGGTCCATGCCCACGGCCTCCCACCACTAGTAAGGACGAGGACAACTAGAGAGACGATTGGAGCCACTCTGGGAATTTCTTTTGAGGTGTCGTGTGATCAATGAGGGTAATGTTGGGGAAGGGCGGTCAAAGTATGATTATGGCACTCTATGGATCTCCCCCTTACGGCGTAGTCTCCTACTACGCTTCAAGTAATTCTAGGACCCGGTCTGGTGCTCCCTCACCTACACCAAATTGCCAATATTTTGTGACAATTGTGGGCGGAATGGCCATAGGCCTTAGGCATGCGATCGAGAGATGTCAGGCGCCCTTTGTTTTGACACATTGCTTCTGGAATTTCACAGAGACCAAAAAGTATGCGACGAACTAGATGACCAAGAAACCCCAAAATCCTCCAACTTTTTTCTGGCCTTAGACCTAGAACATTATACCTAAAGAGCTGTTACCTCTAGGAAGTGACCCAATAGTAACACAGAACACTATACCTAATGGTATAGTGGATTTGGTTGTTGTTCCCGGTTGGAAAAACTTGGAGGTCAGCCAATCCTCGAGTAGTGGGAATAAAGAACCCACGATGGGAAAAGCTGGAATGAAGAGGGGGTCAGTTTGAGAACAATGTGATGATTAGACGAGGGTTGGTAAATAACCTCCCCATAAGGGATGGGTGGATACCATGGCTACAGGGACTCGACTTGGGAGGGGTCCGTAACAAAAGTCATTCCTCCCTATGCTACTGATGAATATAGGTTTAGTTTTCAAACAGACAAACAAGTCCTCTCTATGGGATCAGGCAGCACTTAGGCCACACTTTAAGTAGTCTTCATCAATTTCAGTAGTTTAGTAGTTTTGTTTATGTTTGCTTTTATAACTTTTAAAAAAAACGTGCTAGATGGTCTCATGTTACAAAGTTATTGTTCGACCGCTCAAGGATTTCAAACATGTAATGACTCTTTTCTAAGGTAATAAAATTCGTATATTTTGCTCAAAAAAAGCAAGGCATGTTTCTTTAATGGTCCAAAGAAAAACATAATATTCATCGACAAGAGAAGAAAAATATTTAACAACACATTGAGTATAAATTTATATATTTTAATTATACTCTACTTATTCTCTTTTAACAATCTTCTTAACATTGATATATGATTATTTATTCTCCTCACTCAACAACTTAAACATCTAGACATCAAGAACCTAAGAATATATATGGTTGGGGTTTGTAATTAAAAGTTCAGATTCATAAATAGTGAATCCGAATTTGTACGAGGGAACTTTTGATTTATTTATTTTTTTTGATCAGCGAAAGCAAATATATAAATTAACCCCTTTTGAGGAAAAAAGAGTTACAAACAAACAAGTAACCTAGCTACAGGTTACAATAAAAACCAAATAATGATAGCAACACAGCAGGGGCAGTATCAAGAAATGGGCACGTACTAGTTGGAAAAGGAGAGACCAGAGGTACTCGTAGCAACTAAGAGGGGAGACCAAAGTATAGGGTTGCAATAAGCATGAGTTTTCAAAAAGTGAGGGTGAATGTTTGAGCCTGAGGTTGGCTGTTGGAGGCGACCGGCCAGATTTGTGCACTACAGAGTGTTGTGTGGTTGCTGTAGAGGAAATTTGTGAATTTCATAGTGGTCTGGAGGTAGGTGCGAGGCATGATCCACTTCAGAGTGTTGTGTGATTGCTGCAGAAGCAATTTGAAGGTTTCAGAGTGATCTGGACGCAGGAGTGGAGCATGATCCATGCCCCATTGATGTATCGAAATCAAGAACATGGGCTATACAGATAGTACTAAGAATTGACGGTTAAGATTATGATCCAAAGTTAGGTACCTTGCAGTTCAAGTAACCAAAGCAGAAAACAAGGAGCTCAAGAATGAGCACTCTCATCACACACAGAGAAGGGAAGGAGAGGAGAAGAAGATGGAAAGAAAAGCCCACACACAGATAGGAGATCAAACCCAATGGCACTCAAATCCTATCCTCACCAATGAACTATCCTCACAACCCACCCAACCCCCAACCCTCCCAGAACCAAAACCCCAATACCAGAATAGAACAATAACAAATGAGGAGGAGCTCAAAACCAGTTGAAGAAGAGCAAAGAGGTATCCAAATAGCAAGGTAGCTGAGGTCAATGCAATAATCTTGGAGAGGACAGCCAGACACTTATTGAGAAGTGTTTATCAGAATTGAAAGAGGCCCATTCCCAACTATATGTCATATTTATGATTCTTGTGAATGTAGCAAATGGAGGATCCTTGATGCCATTGAACATTAAATTGTTCCTTGATAGCCAGAGATGCCATATTGTGGCTTGTAAAATTGATATCCAGAGCCTTTTATATCTTGGGGGAACTAGTTGAGTCCAAGAGCTGAAGAGAATTTTGACTGAGGGAGGAGAAACCCAGATGATTCCCCACAAGGATAGAATTAGGTTCCATGTGCTCTAGGCTTTATGGCAATGGAGGAAGATATGAGAGCCATATTCAAAGTCCCAGTTGCAGTCTAGAGACGTACCGTTTTATTTGAACTGTTTGACCGTTGGTTTTTTTATCGAGCTGTGACTCGTGTGGTGTTTAAATTTTTTTTAAAATTATGAGATTAAGACTTATTGGCTTTATTTTCGTTTAAAATTATTATTGTTTTAGTTCACGTCTCGAGTCCGGTCCAAACCGGATTTGGGGCATGACTTGTTGTTGTTTGATATGCCTGCCGTGTGAGTCGTTGTCGTTAGGGTTAGTAGACAAGATTAGTATATCCGTTGAGCATCTTGTTGTTATGTATGGGCGAGTGTGCCGTGGTTGTGTTGATGTGAAACCCTTGGTTTTGTGATGGTCGAGTGAGTGATAGATCGACGTGACTGGTTGTGGTAAGATTATAGGGCTGGGTAAGCCGTGTTTAATTAGGACATTTGTTTTATTATTCTTGACGCTTTGCCCGAAGGAGTTCCGGGAAGGTTGTTTCACCTTTGCTTTGCCCGAAGGAGTTCCGGGAAAGCCGTTTTCTTCTATCCTTTGCTTCGCCCGAAGGAGTTCCGGGGAAGTTGTCTCACCTTGTTTCACCTTTGCCTTGCCCGAAGGAGTTCCAGGAAGGCTGTTTTATCTATCCTTTGCCCGAAGGAGTTCCGGGAAAGAGAGTTAGGCCGATAGAGGACGATTGAGGAGACATTCAGATTCTACAAGCTGCTGGTTGGATTGATGTGCAACATTCATTGAAAGTTGTCCAATTGCTCTGGTCGAATAGGCATCTGAGTCTCGTCGATGTTGGAAATTTTTTCCAAAGTTAAAAGTAATCTTTTTTGACTGGCATATCAAAAATAAAACCGAAAATGATAAAAATTATAATCCATGTCATTAGGGATGCTTGATGCTTCTCATTCACACAACTAATGACTGTTACTTTTTTTTTTGAAGAAGCAATTATAATTTATTTATGCTCTCTAGAACCCGAGGAGGATTCTAAAGAGAGGAGGAAAGTACCTCCAAAACATAGATAAGGGTTAAAACCCTCGAACTAACAGAGAAGGTCAGCAATGACCCCTTCAAACCAAACAGATACAGGGCTCATACCTAGATAATCCTACCGACGTGCAAAGAATTAAAGACTTACAAACAAGGAGCGTACCATTCGAGGCACCTCAAACCAAACTAACAAAAGGTCTAAAAACCCAGATAAAACAATAAAGCAATAAACTACCAAAAGCACCCCGAATCTGCACTGAGAACCCAATTAGTCAACAAGTGTAATTGTGCATACTGAAACCACAACCCTCCACGACCTAACGTTGAGAACACTTGCCACTGCAACACAACCCAGAAAGCACTATCAAGCACTGCTCAGCTCTCAAGAAGAGAACCCGTCGAAGGCCAGCACCTCAAGACGACCCTAAAGGGGAGTCGGAACCAAGTGACCCTAGAATCATCGTCAGAGAAACTAGTAAAAGCGACTCAATACCGTGCTCGCTCAAACCAACTGGACTAAATAACAACAGGCAAGTGCCTAATACCTCTACAAATACCTAATACCCTACCCACCAAGCACTGCTCGATCGACTCAGAGAACCAAGCCAACCCGCCCCGGGCCAACCTTCCGGACGATCCACGAGGGAGAGTTAGAACAATTCCAACCATAAGTCTCCTCCGAAAAAGACTTAGAGAGAAAACTATTCTAAACCAGACAGGTGTGGGAAAAAGTATCTGAAGAGGACGAGATGACGGAAACACCTATTGAGACCAAATTGACGAACCGACCCGTACCACCACCAAAACTGCACCGAAGCTCCCAAAGCCACTCCAATTCCAATAAAAGTTGAAGCCCTTAACTAACAAGCCGACCCAATCGGTCGAAACCAATCTCCCTCAGCGGAGTAAACTGGAAACAATGTGCAGCACTGGAAAAACCGAAACAGCAAGGTCTTGCTACGAAGAGCAGATCAAGATCACTGCAGAACAAGAGGTGCCGACGATAGAACACCCACAACTCCACACCGGAACAAAATAGTCCAAAATCTCCCAAATACCATACCAGCCCCACTGTACCTGAAGCATCCAAGTACCGGTGAAGGTCGAGCAGCGGATAACCACCAAAGTACCAACAGATACGATTTCTGCCACGAAGGCCAGAAAAAATATGGTTGGGCCGAGTGCCGAACACCATAGTTGCCGGATCTGGAATAAACTTCCATTTCCATTGGAGACCCGAGTAGATTTGAGGATGAGACACACAGCAGCACGACGGTCGGACCCGAGGGGAGAGTCAGGTGAAAGATACCGGCAAGGCGGGCGGGTAGGCGTAGGAGCTGCCAAGTAGCCGTCGAACGGAGATTCCGGCGAAGTAGAAACAAAGCCCAGGCCACCAAAAGCTGTTCGCCCAGGCCACCAAAAATTGTTCCTGCCCATCGGACATCCAGAAGCACCGGTGGAGGGCGAGAGTGCCACCGGAAAGCCAGGCCCGAGCCGGTGAGTACCCGAGAGTTTCCATAACCAAAAAGGACAAAGAAAAGACCAGGACAAAGAGGGAGAGATGTAGACGAAGAAGGGTGGGGGAGAGTACCACCGGCGGCCAGCCGGTCAGTGACGACCAGGCCAGCAGCCGGCGGCCTTAGAAAAGTAGATCTAAGGTTTCAAAAAGGGGGAAAGTCTACTGTTCGCAGAGAGAAGAAAATTTCACGTCACTAATGATTGTTATTAATGTGTAGTTTGTAATTATATATATGGTTTGTACTAGATGACAAATCTATGCATATTTCTTAGTGCTTTAGAAAAAAATCATATAACTTAGTGCTATGTTACAAAACGAAAAACTCCATTTTATTGGCTAGTCTCTGTAACTAGCTTACTACAAAAATGGCTTTCACAGATACCTCTTACCTCCCACAATCTTCATTCACTACATATGTAACATTTTCACTCTTATATACCAACAACCTACGAAGATCAACCACATAACCAACAACACATCTCTACAACTCCAATGTATACAATCTATTCCTCTCAAGTACTACAGATCCTATATAGTTACAGCAACATACTAGGGACTTTCTAGCGGAAGCTTCCCCATTTCAAAGCCATCAATGGCAAGGCCAGAACCTGAGTCCTCTACTTGCTCTTCCATATCTGCCTGTTTCAGTTCATCCAAAGTTCTTTTTGCATACACAGAGAATGCCACCGTCGACACAATTGCAACAATCAGAGAGATCACGTTGTATACGATCTCGACTGTTGTCATCTTATAGTTCCCATACGTCACATCTGCGTAGGTTCTGATTAATCGGCCACTGCAAAAATATAAAGCAGTACAATTGAGAGAAGTGAAGAAGAAATCAAGAAAATAACCCGTGTTTAGCAGAAGTTTTTTAAGCTGTACACCACTTAAATAATGGGTTGACTGTAAATAGCTATTGCATACTATACGTCTTTATACCTAATTGTCTTAGTATTAAAACGTTATTTACAAATACCTAAATTTCAAATATTACATATAGATATTTGGGTTAAATATAGAAACTTATTCTTAAGTATTGGTGAGGAACAGTACATTATCCAACATTTCAAATTGATATGTACAATATTTTAAGTATTGGACACACGATTTTATTAGTAAAAATGGATGAAATATTCCATTTCGTTAGTCATATGACCTAAAGTGTCATATAATGGATGGTAAAATAACATTTTCCCCCCCTTAAGTATTTGACTTTTATACATTTTGTAAGGAACAATAACGAGGATACAATTGTAATGTTTCTTATAAAATGTATAGAGGTCAGCTAATCAAGGGAAACGTTATTTTACTATCCAGTATATAACATTTGAGATCATATGACTAACGGAATGGAATATTTCGTCAGTTTTTACTAATAAAATCGCGTGACCAGTACTTAAGATAATGCATTTGTTATTTTGAAATGTTGGATACTGTAGTGTACGTGACTGATGTTTAAAAGTAAACTTCGATATTTAACCCTAAATCTTTTCACCAAAAACCATCATCTCATAAAATACCAGGGTTTCATCTTTTTAATAGTTTTATCTTTTCCAGATATATAGCGGATCCTTGATCAATGGCCTCAAAATTTGGAAATGATGGGATGGTAAGTGTAAGTAGGAAATGGAGATAGCATACCTATAGATGTAAATGAAAGCTTCGGGTACCATCCCTGCTATAGATCCACATAAATAAGGCCAGAAACTCATACCCGTAACCACTATTGCATAGTTGAAAATGGTGTACGGAAATGGAGAAACCCTGAACAGAACAACCACTCGGAATTGATGGAACCATGTCCCTTCCCCTGCCAGTCTAAGCATAGCAGCTGTGTGAGGCCATTTCCTTAACCATTGCTGTTTCACACAAACAAATACATGAGTCGTCATTGAGATCCGTGATAACTCCTGATCATAACTATCGATAAAGGTGGTTTTGGACATCAGGCGACAAAATTCGTTCGAACTATCAAGGTCCGCTAACTGACCATGCAATGTCAAATTTGCTTTTAAAATAAAAGTCAGCTAGGGTTATGAAACAATAGACAAACCTCATGTCATAACTATAACTGGCCTTTTTTTGAAGTCATACCCCTATAGTTGACCTTTTTAAGGACAAATTTATTTTATCAGCTAAAAAAATGATTTTATAGCAATCCAAGAACAACGCCACAAAGGAGAAGATACAATCAGGAAGGAGGAGAAAGAGCTAACAGAAAAAACAAGAACGACAAAACAAAAGCATGCGCCCCAAGATATCGGGGGGGGGGGGGGGGGGGGGGGGGGGGGGGGGGACTCTGAAAAACTCTAAGGACGTCGTCTCACAAGCACTTGTAGAGAATCCTAAAGATTTACATAGCTCCCAAGAATGCTTGATTAGTTAACGGGCTTGACGGTTCGAACAGGTTTGGTTAGTTTTTAACGGTTTTCTCGATAGCTGATTATTATGATCTTCTAGATACGGTGAGGGATATGACGATAGAATGAACCATAATACAACTTGTTATTAAGCTTCACATAACACTTCAATATGAGGGTTACGTACATGGATGCGATCCCGGAACAGTAGTCCAACCATGTAAGGAAGGATCATGCCAATAGTTGTTCCAACCATGATGATCACAAAACCCAACCCATACCCGAAAACCATTCCGGCCAACCACATTAAAGGCCCGGAAGGCAATAAGATCAAGGGGAACAGGGAAAGGGAGGCAACAAGCACAACAACAAGAGCTGGACGGCCAAAGGAAGTGGCTTCCCATTCCATGAGTGACATGAGAACCTACAGCAAAATTAATAAAGATTGAGGATCAGAACTCGACCGACGCAATATCTTCTTCTGATCCCTCAGATGAGTTTGTCATCTTCCCTGGGACTCCAGGAACCTGTCAAATGAAGGAGCATAATTTGGGATGGATGACAAAAAAGAAGACAAATTCACAAGAATTCCATGTGAGAGGTGAAATGTTTCTCAACATCTTATTGTTGGACCAACTAAGCACTAGTAAATATAGTGTGTGATACAAAAACAACGACAACTGTTTTCTCAACAGAGAATATAAAATTGAAAAAAGAACATGGCTGGACAGGGTAAATATAGTTTGGGATACAAAAACAAGGACATATCTATTTTCTTATCAAAGATGATTAGCAAATAGATTAGGCTTATGACTTGAATTGCCCACCAGTTTTAGGTTTTTCATTTGTTGCACCTTATATGCAGCCTAATACATATTGTGAGTGAGTATATGATGGGTGGAGATATTTAGCATATTCTGTTATCAAAACTAGCATTCATGTATGCTGAACTTAGCTTTAGAGTTAGCCGTTCAAAATTATTATTGTGCCTGGACGATAAAATTATACGTTTTTAGCATAGAATTCAAGAATAATCTCAAAAAAATACACTTAGTATATATTTCTCAATTAACTATATTGATATTGAATAGTCTCTCAGGTCTTTTTATTAGAGGACCAGCTGATAATTAAAAGGCTCAGTTATAGTTTTATATTATAGGGAAAATATCAGATTGATACCCTCAACTATACGTTTTTAACACACTGGTACCCTTAACTAATTTAATCACTAAAAAGCTACTTTAAGTTTTCAATCAGTAACACGTTAGTGTTTTCGTCCATTTTTTAACGGAAAATGGTCATGTGCAATGCACATGACCTTAAACTTTCAAAAAATGACAAACATACACCTCTAAGTTCAAACCCCAATGATTCTTTTACCATATTTCTCCTACGCTACCTTCATCTTCCCCATTTTATTTTATACATACGCTTCCTTCACCTCCCTCGCCGTGAAAGTTAAGGGTCATTTTTTGAAAGTTTAAGGTCATGTGCATTGCAGATGACCATTTTCCGTCCAAAAATGGACGGAAAACACTAACGTGTTACTGATTGGAAACTTAAGGTACCTTTTTAGTGATTAAATTAGTTAAGGGTATCAATGTGTTAAAAACGTATAGTTAAGGATACCAATATGATATTTTCCCTATATTCTAATACGCATCTAAACGGTCAAATCCTTTTACGGGTATAGAGATAAATTATTTACAAGAGAAATGATCTCATTGAGAAGATAGATAAGGGCTTTCCCATGAATAGAAAATTAGATAAACAGAGAAGAAATGTTTCTTTTGTAGATAATGGTTTCGAACCCGTATTTGCGATGCACAATCTTTGACATTATATTAAAGGTTCAATTCAACTAAAAACTCAAATTGATAGTTAAAACCTTCACTATAATTTTATAGGAATAACTCTGGTTCCTAACCTTCTTGAACGTTTCGTTTTAACGTCCTAACCCAGACCAACGTTTTGTTACAGTTCCATACACGAAAGGTGGGAACTTTTACAAAACCTAATATGAACCGTTTAAATTAACGATTTCGTTGACATAAGAAGTGAAAAGTCGAAACTACCCCTCCATTCAAGTTAACCTTTCAGCTCATCTTTCCCAAAATAATGCATTATTTTGAGTCTTGCATCCTCTTGTTCTTGGTCTATTCATCAACTCGATGTCAAGAATGCATTTCTTCACGACAACCTTAACGAGACAGTCTACATGCATCAGCCACTCGGTTTTCAGAGCCCCTGTCACGCCCCAAATCCGGTTTTGACCAGACTCAAGACGCGAACTTGAAACGAAATTTAAATAATAAACATTGAAATAAACTTTAAATAAATCACATCGAAAATTTTATAATTCGAAACTAACCAACAAATTAGAATATCACAAGTAGTAAAAACGAATGATTTAATACACCAATGAAAAGTACGTCTCTAATAATTAAACGCCCAGACTCTCAGTGAGCTCCCGAGCTCTAAAGTGTCCTACGGCTTACTCAACAAGGAAACATGTAAACACAACAATAAACACTAAGGGGGTGAGCTTTCGCTCAGTAGGAAAATGTAATAATATTAAAAGACCCTCATTTCTCAATAAAATCGATTTATAGAAATTACCCGACAGAAATTAAATAAGAAAGTGAGAATCATAATAATTTATAAAAGGAAACGTTAAGGGGTATCAATGCAGAGATAACAGGTGCGACCAAACTTATTAAAAACATTAATTATAGGAGCACAACAAATACTGAAATGATAAATATCAACTCCAAGACCCTGATCCGTACACTGATCGGTACATCATATCAGATTGCCCCTCGGTCCAGAGGTGACACATGTCATCAGGATTTCCTGAGTCATTTTCTTAGAATGCATATCGTTGGAGATCCCGGAAATGCCTCCAAGGGACCATAGATCATCGGGACGAAAACCAGTCACCAGTGCCATACCGGAAACGCACATTGGCCTAGATATCTTCCTGGATTACCCCCTCGGGGTGAACAATCATACGCCATACCGGAAACGCACATCAGCCTAGACGTCTTCCTGGTAACGCACATCGGGGAGTATAATCGTATACCATACCGGAAACGCACATCGGCCTAGGTATCTTCCCGGATTATCCCCGCAAGGCGAATAGTCTCACGTCGCACCGGAAACGCACATCGGCCTAGACGTCTTCCCGGTAACGCACATCAGGGTCCATAATCATATACCATACCGGAACCGCACATCGGACTAGGTATCTTCCCGGTATATCCACCTCGGGGTCACACTCACATCATACCGGAACCACACCTCGGACTAGATGTCTTCCCGGTATGTCCACCTCGGGGACCATAATCAAAACACGCAAGGCATAGCACACCCAATACAATCCAACTTAAAGACTCACACGAGAATAGCATACTAAAAAATCATGGAACAACCAAAGCTTAGCAAATCACAATTCTATCACAACACGCCATAAGAATCCAAGTAACTTTACACTTACTGATATACTTACCAACCGCGATCCATCGGTCTATCACTCACCCGATCATATACCATTTAACACAATCAATTACACTCCAACATTCAGACCGGCATTCATCCAAGCATTTAATCAAACGAACATTCAAACATCCATTCAACCAAACATACCAACATTCATTCAATCAACCATTTAAGCAATCATAAACTAACGACGCATTCTACCTAGTTTAATTAGACTCGTATCATAACGTAAATACTAAGCAAGCAAGGCATGTGAGGCAAACACAAACATTCTTAAGGCACGTCATGGTCATTCTACCAATACGGCTATTCCCAAGTATTGAAAGCAGCTAAACAAGTGAATCGCATCCTACATGTTGCTAAGACTCGTCCGATTATTATTTAATCGAAAACCAGTGATTCTAGTAAATCACATCTTATATGCGTTCAAGGACCTTTCCGGTTTTATTATCCTATAGGCATGATATCAGCGTTATTGAAGTTATCAGATGAGTTTAGTACTTTTCCCTACCTCAATGACGAACCAACAGCTGCGTCTTCTAGCTGCTGACGACCGGGCCAACTCCGTCTTCTCGGGCGGAGTCCAAGTTCTCGGGCGAAGTCCAAGTCTGGGTTTTTAACAGTTCAAACTTACGATCAGATCAGGTACGGTCCAAAGTAAATTCATTACGTTACCTTTTAAACTCGAACGGGATAAAAGCGGGATTAAACGAGGAGTCGGGTTCGAGCACCTGAGCCCAAGCACAGAAACCGGTGCACGTTTCTCGAGGCACGTTTCCCGAGGCACGAGTTTTGAGGCACAATTCCCGAGACATGTGTTTTGAGGCACGATTCCCGAGGTCCAGCTCATAGTTCCACTTTTAGCCCGTATAAGTCCAATTTTTAATTGTCCGTGGTTCCAAATCCGGTCACAGTCCAAAACCCGTCTTAAATCAATTCTGATTTTTAATTTCTTTTTATTTTAAAACCTTTTTCCATTTAAAACTGATTTTCTTTATTTTATTTCATTTAAATTAATTTCTTTACTTTTCGATTCAACACTTTCATAAGTTACGAGTCAACTCGTCCAGATTCACCAACAAATTGCTCGGGAAGAAATCAGAGAAAAAGGGAGAAGATGCACGGTTTAGAAACACCGGTGACCATCGGCGGTGACTAAACCCGCCAAGGTCTCACAGTGTGAAGCTGACCGTGGGGGAAGGAAACAACGGAGATGGTTGTGGCGCGACGGTGGGAGCGGTGGAGCCCGGCCGTCTCTCGCCTCAGATCTGGACGAGCGCGGCGATTTCATTCCAGATCCGCCGAGGGCGCCGGCGAGGGGCTCGGGGCGAGGACGTCGACAGCGCATGGGCTGAACGGAGAAGGGAGAGGGTGACGACGGTGAGGGTGTGACGCGGGTTTTGAAGGCGGGTCGTTCGAAGGAAAAGAGGGACGGGTTTAGTTGCAGAGGGGAAGGTGAGAGGATTTGAAGGAGAAGAGGGAGTCGGGACGAGGACTCGGCGCGGCGGAGCAGAGGGACGGACGGCGACGATGGGTTTGTAGACGGAGAGGGAGCTCGAGCTTGAGAGAGGGGAGAGAGACGGCTCAGTGCTGAATGGTGCAAAACCCTAATTTTTGAGTTTTTATACTCACAGCCCCTCATGGGTTTGGGCCAGAAGCGGGCCGGCTCGATACTTGGGCTTCTAACGCGAGTGCTGGGCCGCACGGCCCAAACGAGTAGGACTGATCGAGCGGGCCTGGCCTGGCCTGGTCTGTTGGTCGGGTCGGGTCCGACCCGGTCCGATCCTTTACCCTTTTTTTATTTTCTTTTTGTTTCTTTTTCTCTTTTTTTTTGAAGTCGATCCCACATTCGACTCGTTCCCCCAAATCAAAGACGGTTCCAACGTTAAAATACGAAATAAAAACACAGGTCTTTACAACCGCACTCATCCCGACTATGTCTGTTTGTTACACCGCTCTCTATACGGTCTCAAACAGGCTCCTCGGGCTTGGTATCAGCGTTTTACTGATTTTGTCACATTTATTGGTTTTTGTCACAGCAGGTCCGATCATTTGTTGTTTATCTTCTGGCACGACTCTGACACTGCTTACATCTTACTATATGTGGACGACATCATTCTTGTCTCATTCAGCGATGCGCTTTGTCTCTCCATCATGTCATACCTTAGCTCCGAGTTCGCTATGAAGGACCTTGGCCCAATCCCCTATTTTCTTGGGATTGTTGTCACTCGGCACTATGGTGGTATGTTTCTGTCTCAACAGAAATACACTGACAATATTATTGATCGTGTTGGTATGACGACTTGCTCTCCTTCGGCCACACCAGTTGACACTCAGGGCACACTCAGCTCTTCTGATAGTCTTATGTTTGAGGATCCTACTCTCTACCGTAGTCATGTAGGGGCGCTTCAGTATCTCACCATTACTCGCCCTGATATATTTTATGCGGTGCAACAAATTTGTCTTCATATGCATGATCCTCGTATCCGTCACATGGCAGCGCTCAAGCTTATCATTCGCTATCTTCGGGGAACGCATCATCTAGGTCTTTATCTCTACTCCTTGCTTGGGTCCGACCTTGTCACTTACACAGATGCTGATTGGGCTGGGTGCCCTGACACACGTCCATCCACCTCGGGTTTCTGCGTGTTTTTGGGTGACAACCTGGTCTCTTGGTCTTCCAAGCGTGTAAAACCCCACTCTTTCAAAAGGGTAACATTTTGGAAAAATCAAAAACTTGAGGTGGGTTTTGCAACAAGTTAATTTTGAGAAGAAAAATTCAAAAAAAGGAGGAAAGAAGGACTTTGGGCTGGGTTGGGATTTTGGACCAGGCAGGTCGAGACTGGGCCGGACCGGCACAGGCCCAAACCAGACCCAGTCCACTCCCGAAACCTAGCAGCACACTAACCCTCCGGCGCCGTTTCGAGTCCTCAGAATTCACGCACGCAACATGAGGCACGAAGCCTCTCTCTCTTCTAGCTCGAGCTCTCGCCGGACGAGGCTCTCGGAGCTTGAATCCCGGGCGCGTTCTTCACCGGTGACGAAGGTCAGGAGGTTCGTACGGCCTCTCGTCATCTTCCCCCTCTTTATCGACCTCGTCGGGACGGGGAGTGGGAACTCCGGAGCTCGATTCGAGCGGCGTGGGTCGGACAGGTCTCCGAAGACAGCGAAATCGAGTGTGAGTGCCTCCCGCGCCTCTTCCCTCTTCGATTCCGACTTCACCTCGCCAGAAATTGAGCCTTCCGAGCTCGTTACGAGCAGATTCAGACGAAACCCTCGCCGACGAAGCTGGTTCTCCAGATCTGAAAGAACACGACGTGGGTCACGTCCCAGGCCTCGCCGTCACGGCTACGACGTCCCACCCTCCGCCCCTCGCTGCTCCGTTCCCTCTCAATTCCAAGCGTTTCTGTCGCGGTGGTCGGCGACCGGAGCACCATAACTCGCCGGAGACGCCGCCGGAGCCAGGGCACCCTCGAGCTCGGGCTCGAGCAAGCCTTGGGCCAGAAGACCCTTGGGCCGAGAAGGCCTTGGGCCTGACAGAATACTTGGGTCATGAGAAGGTCAGTGTGGACCTGACCAAGTTCGGGCCTTGAGCCCACCTGGACTTCAGAACCGGGTCTGGACCGGGTTCGGGCTCGAATCCGGGTCAACCCGGCAGTAAAGAAAATGTTTTTAAAATCAGTTTTAATTAATTAATTGATTTAAATTAATTGGATATAATTGGATAATTAAAAGGCTTTTTGGTTAAATCAGTGGACCTTCGGACTTTTACCGGTTTTGATTGGACTTTTCTTTGTCAAACCTAGACGGGACTTCGCCCGAGCACAAGGGCTTGGACCCGAGCTAGAAGAACGAAGATCACTCCGGAACCCGTGTGAAGAACGGAGTTGCGACCACTCGAGCTTTTCATCAGAGTTTTATTAGAGGAAGACCGCAAGGTAGGGAAAATCTTAATTTCTTATTTAAATGTTTAGTATGCATGTTAGGATAATAAAATCGGAAAGGTCCTAGAATTGGCTATAGGATGCGAATAACTAGAATAATCGTCTTTCAATTACTAATAATCGGAAGTGTCTAGAATGCATGTTTAGGATGAAGATAACTAGTGTAATTCGCTTTCAATACTTGGGTTTTGATTTACTGGTAGAGAGGCTGTGAAGAGCTCTCAGATTAGTTGTGTGCTAGGTTCACATGCTTGGTTGCTCGTTATTAGGACAAGTAAGGGTCTAATGAAACTAGTTAGCTTATATGATTGAATGTTTAATTGATCGTTCACATGGTTGTTGACTGGTGGAATGTTTACTTGGGTAATTGAGTGATTGTGTTGATAAATTGTGGTTTGAACGGATGATCGAGTATGACTGGTTGTGCCAAGGGGTACAATCAGGTGATCGATGTACCGATGGTTCGTGACAGGTAAGTATATGGTAAGTATGGAATGGTGTTGGATGTCTTCGTTGTATGAAAGTGTGTTCCGATGTGTGTTGATTGATGGATGAATGATAATGCTTGTTTCCTTTATTCTTACTCTTTAAATGTATGCTTGTTCGTTTGTTTGTCTGGTTGCTTGCTTGGTTCGGTACTACACCGGGGGGGGGGGGGGGGGGTTATCCGGTGCCGTTCTGGTGGTTGGAGTTGGACAGATACAGTGTAATGTGAGGAGTCTATGGCTCGGCAGATCCTGCGGGATACATTGAGTGATGTGAGGAGCCTATGGCTTGGCAGATCCTACAGGATATTGATTGATTATTGGAGCCTGAGAGCTCGGCAGATCCTACGGGATATTGAGTGATGTGAGGGGCCTAAGGGCTCGGCAGATCCTACGGGATATTGAGTGATGTGAGGGGCCTAAGGGCTCGGCAGATCCTACGGGATATTGAGTGATGTGAGGGGCCTCAGGGCTCGGCAGATCCTACGGGATATTGAATGGAATTACTTCATGAGAGATGGTTTATGAGGTTTCACCCAAGAGTGTGTGTGTCCTACGGGAACACTATCTTGGTTCCCTATGACTATGGCCCTTTGGAGACATTTTCGAGAATACCGAAGATGAGCATCCTCATGGGATGGTTTCCGGTACTCCGACGTATGTGTCTCCTCCAGACCGAGGGAAAATCTGATATGATATGAATACTCTAGTGGATCGGGATATGGGAACCGAGGTGACACTAGAATTTATTCATAGATCGGAGCCTTGAGAAAGCAAGTGGTTGGGGTGATATCAATTAATCCTTTTTAATCGTTACGACACTTTATATTGACTATTTTATGGAACCTTTCCGGTTAACGTTATCTTGCTTATTTATTATTTCTTCGTACTTATCTTATTCTATTTTTGTTACTCATTATTCCATTGTTAATCGTATTTTTTACTGTTATTTGAGTTATCTGCTTATCCAGTACAGTATTGACCTAAGGGTTGAGTTGTTAAGGTTTTTCCTACTGAGCGTAAGCTCATCCCCCTTTGTTTTCTTACTGTTTTACAGGCGTAACTGATGTCTAGTGAGTTCGAGGCTCGGGGCTTTGGACATCTTGGGGTTAATCTTAGAGTTATGTTGGTCTTGTGTTTTAAACATTATTTATTCGACTCTTTATGTTGAGTTGTGAATCATTGGAAGTTTTGGAACTATTTTACATTGTTGATCTCAGAGAGTTTATCTTGATATTACAAAGGTTTTGGTAGTTAATTATCGCTTTTCTACTTTTACTTCCGGTCACGTCTCGAGTCCGGTCAATACCGGATTTGGGGCGTGACAAAGCGTCAATCGACATTATCTCGATCTAGCAATGAGATAGAGTATCATGGAGCGGCCAATGTAGTGTCCGAATCCTGCTGGATTTGCAACCTTCTCCTTGAGCTCCATTGCCCTGCTTCACGAGCTACATTGGTATATTGTGACAATATCAGCGTCATCTACCTATCTCACTATCTGGTGCAATACCAACTCACTAAACATATCGAGCTTGACATACATTTTGTTCGAGAGAAGGTTGCCAACGGTCAGGTCCGCGTCCTACATGCCCCCTCCCGCTCTTAGCTTGCTGACATCTTCACCAAAGATCTACCCCGAGTTTTGTTTCTCGATTTTCGGTCCATCCTGAGCGTCCGGGAACCTCCCGCTCAGACTGTAGGGACGTGTTAGCGATAAGGTTATCTAAAGAGTTTGAATGAAATCAAACTGTAGATAGTATATTATGTATTGTTTAAATTCCCTTTGCCTCATCTGTAATTGTTGATATATACTGTAAATCAATCAATAAACAAGGCAAGGAATTAAACTCCAATGGTCTACGTTTTTTTAGTCATCAAATTTGCAGTCTTGACTCTCTCTTCACCAATGTGCATCTCCCGAATTGCTTCCCAGGCAGATTTCGTGGTTTTCTTCCATGCGATCGAATTGAATGCCGCATTTGGGATTGCTTGCAATATCACTGCAAACAGAGAAATAGCAGCAATAAACGTTGTGTTTTATTCGAGCTGAAGTAAAAAGCTTAAGTAGAGGAAAGAGATAACAAAATACTCAGTAACAAACTTATCTTCACAATCCAAAGACTAAGATTGAAACTAACAAACTATTGACTGGATTTATTGACTTAAGAAACAAACTAAATCAAGGAAATATCTAACAAGTGTTCCTATCAAATTTATTCTCATTCCAATTTCAGTCTACTTTGTCAGCTTTGCATCCTTGTCTTCATAGGTCAAAGGAATAGGCTCAAACAGCAAGTCCGATACAAGTTCCTTTGCGTATTGTTCGTCACTGTGCCCGTCCCCGTGTCTATAAAAGAAATGCGAAATCCTTGCAAAGTTGACCATAAACTCAACACTACTCTTGGGAAGTGGCACATCCTCTCTTAGGCATTCTTTGACCTTGTTCCATGTCTCCCTTATCAATTGCTTCACATGTTCTCTAGCAGCTTCTTCTGAGGCACCCGTTTCGTGCGTGTAGCACTGACTCGCTTTCAAAACGTCTCCTCTTTCCAACTCGTTCTGTATCAAAACAACAAGTACGTAAGGTTTTCAATAAGCCGGTACTAAGTATCGATACGAAATGTAGTTTAGTCCTCATCTATACGTACCGATGAGGTTCCCAAATCATCGTTAAGTCGGATGATCGTACATGTCCACCTTAGAATATCCGGATGGTTTAGGAGATACTCCATTTCCGTCTCAAGTACTGGCTTCGCATCAACCGCATAGCACATAGCTGTTACCATAGGAATTGCAATGCTAACCCATCCATTGTTCAAGTACTCTTCCAATGTTGGTGCATACCCTGTGTGGTACCATTTTGCCTCCACTAAGTAGGCTTTCACTAAACCTAACCACTGTTGCACAATTGTAGAACAAAGAATCAATAGTTAAAGGGTCATATAATGATGAACTTGGACAATGAAATAGGTCAATTAATTTACCGCATTCTTCAGATACAAGACAATATCAGAACCTTGCTCCTTGAGCACATCATAAGCTGTTTCATTAACTAAGTTGTAAAGTGCAAAAAAGATTATCTTCATGTACTCGGGGAGGTGTTTCATTGCGGTAATATCCCACCTGAAATTCAAAAAATAAACACATAAATATCTTTAATAGAGATTAGAGAAGCTATAACAAGTAGCTAAGATCAAGGATGAGTTTAACATGGCCAACCTCTCAACAGCATCGGTGAAAATTTCAAGTTCATCCAAGGTTCCATAGACATCATACATGTCATCTATCAAAGAGAGTAGGTTAACACTCTTCCCGATCACTTTCCTGACATTTCCCAACTGAGGCTCAACAGCCGCTCCTAACCCCCACAAGTATCCAGACACGATTTTGTTCCTATAAAACTTCGCTTGCGTCCCAAGATTAGTACTCTTCCACCACCTTTATGATCCACCAATAGAAATTTAATGAGTTGGGACGACATTTCATGAACGGAAAACTCTTTTTACATGTTAAAATATAATTATAATTATATTTTAACATGTAAAAAAAGCTCATTGTTTGTGTGATGTAAATTGCTAATCTCGACAGTGCATGTCACAATAGTTTTTTGGGAAAACTCTGGGTCCTAATCTTATTGAACGTTTCGTTTCGGACGTCCTAACCTAGACCAACGTTTCGTTACAGCTCCATACACGAAAGGTTGGAACTTTTACAAAACCTGATATGAATCGTTCATCAAATTAACGATTTCGTTAACATAGGAAGTGAAAAGTCGAAATTACAACTCCATTCACGTTAACCTTTCAGCTCCCCATGCCCGTTAAACATGCAATTAGAATACTTAGTATACATATCCAACAATTTTTCAACACTGAATTTCAAAATAATGCATTATTTTGGGAAAGATGAGCTGAAAGGTTAACGTGAATGGAATTGTAGTTTCGACTTTTCACTTCCTATGTTAACGAAATCGTTAATTTGAATGGTTCATATCAGGTTTTTGTAAAAGTTCCAACCCTTCGTGTATGGAACTGTAACGAAACGTTTGTCTGGGTTAGGACGTAAAAACGAAACGTTCAAGAAGGTTAGGAACCAGAGTCATCCCTAGTTTTTTTTGATAAGCGCAAGAATTTATTAAAGAAAAGAAGGATCCAAGTAGGATCGATCCAAAACACAACCAAAACAAGAGACCTCTCATCTGGAGCTGCGGGAAAAAACCCCGACAAAGAACAATCCAAAAAAATAAAAAAAATAAACAGGCCGATATACAGTGTCATCGAACCAGAGAAATAAACTGATTCACAAGATCAACCACCGGTCCCACTCTTCGCTTTCCAAAGTCAAGTTCGGATGTATAGGGAAAACGCTGGCTCCTAACCTTCTTGAACCGTTGGTTATCACATCCTAACCTAGACCAACCTTTGGTTACAATTCCATACATGAAAGGTTGAGAATTTTACAAAACATGATACCAGTCGTCCAACTTAACGATTTCGTTAACTGGGAAGGGAAAAGTCGAAACTACCCCATAAATCGTGTTAACCTTTCATGTATGGAATTATAACCAAAGGTTGGTCTGGGTTAGTATGTGATAACCAAAGGTTCAAGAAGGTTAGGAACAAGCGTTTTTAATTTTTTCTGACTCTTCCTGTGACTTACACGTGGTCGACGAGTTAACAGTGTTGTTAACTTGGACAGTTTTTTTTTATAATTTTTGTAAAATTCCTAACCTTTTATATATGGAATTGTAACAAAAGGTTGGTCTGGGTTAGCATGTGATAATCAAAGGTTCAAGAAGGATAAGAACCGGAGGTTACCCTAGTGTATACATGCCACACGATTTCTATGTTTGAGTATGTGAACTTTGGCGATGAAGTTATTACGAATGTGTTTGTCTATATACCTCGACACCTCTTTGATTTCATCTTGGTACAATGCTAGAAGACTGTTATAGTCCAACTTGGCAAGCTCAATAAGAAGAGGATCGGTGTCTCCTCTCTTCTCAAATGCATGTATACACCATCTTGCCTCTAGCCTATCCACCTTCCATCGGAGCGGAACCTCCAAGGCGCGTTTCACTTCCATTACAAGGCCTGCATCATCCGAATTCCTCTCTACTTCTTTCAGATATTTGCTACTCATATCCATGGCCTCTTCCATTATACTTTCGCCCTCCATTCCGTAGAAGGAGGCTTCATACAAACTCAGCATACCCTTCACATCATTGTTATTACCAATGCTTGCTTTGAAACCTCTATCCTTGTCATTGAAACTGCCGAAAATGTCTGCAAAAGTATTACAATTTAAAATATAACCACTTGTAATAGTGGCAACTCCAAAAAAATGGGGAACTATGGTTTCTAATCTATTTTGAGTTTGGTTTTTGCGATAAAATTAACGTTCCCGTTAATTTTAACGACAAACGATAATCCGTGTAAAAAAATGTAAAGTCATAGTTGGCAAATGCAACGAAAAGTAAACCTAACTTAGGATCGCAAAAACAAAGCTCAAAATAGGTTAAGAACCATGATTTCTCCAAAAATAAATAATGATTCGAATACCTTGAGAAACGCTGTACCCGTGCTCTCTAAGGAGCCTAAATTGGAGAGCTGTAGTATGTAAAGTATAGTTTGTGTCACCATTACGAGTCATGGTTTTGTGTATGCGTTCCAATGCATGTTTTATCTCTGACTTAAAGTGATAAGCCAGTCCCAGCCTTTCCAAGGAATCAATGAGCTCAAGACGTCGATCAAGAGTTTCATTAGTAGCGTTGAGCATGGTCTTCACCATATCGATCAATTTCTCGGCCCTTCGGGAGTATACCTCTCCCTGCAGGGTATGGATAACATCAATATAAATACAAGACATGCAACATGTTCGGAACAACAACAGCACCAACAACGTTATTAGAGAAAGAAGTAAGTACAGTATAAGGGTTATTCAAGGACTGTAAGTAGTTGTCATCATCCCAAACGCTAGGCTGATAGTTTCCGGATCTTCTTGAAACTGTAGTAATGGGATCAGATAATTGGGTTGCAGAGGAAGCAGTGGACTTCACATGTTCCTTGAGTTGTGAACGAACCGATAAAGTGGAGGTGAATCTACGCGAAACAGTTGGTTTAGAAAGTAGAGATGTGATGGTGGAGAAAAGAGGCATCGAAGTGAGCACAGAAGTAGAAGAAGCCATGGAAGCCTTAAGATCAGTTGTGATTAAGCGTAAAAGATGATGAGTATGCGTATAACAACGATCTGCACCTATTTATGGTCAGTATGGGAATCCCAAATTAATTACAAATATAGACCACACACCTAATTTTTTCGTTGTAACAGGTAGAGTTTGCTACCACCCAACCCATGTTGAGGTCATTTAATGGCTACTATGGTAGACTTGACCCAACTTGAATTTGAATTTCTTTTTTTGGATAAGCTCGAAAAAATTTATTAGGAAAAAAGTTAAATTCAAGACGGATCTAACTAGAAACAACTATTACAAAGCAGCTCTCAGGAGGAGCTGCGGGAACAAACCCTGAAAAAAAACCGACCACAAAATCAACCATTAGTGACCCACTCTTCACCTTCCGAAGTCAGGGTCGGGTCATCAAAAGCTTTAGCTGCATGAGCTACCCGAGCCTCTTGCACCTGCTTATCAATGTCCACTGGAACGTATCGCTCCCGACTCCGGGAATGGGCTGGTTTGATTTGAATTGTGTAGTAATCTCCAAAAAACTTAGGAGGTCGACACTGACGATTCGAAGCTCTAGACGGTAGCTTCGGCTGACGACCCTTGTCAGAAGGTTTAAGTAAAGCCTCCTTCCACGGGCTAAGTTGTTGTTCTCCTTGAAGAAAAGGGCCACCCTCTGCCACTGGGCTCAGGTCAGCATATCCATCCACAGGCCCAGATGACTTCGGCCCAATTGAATCAAGAGTGGAATGCGACCCATCTGCAGCTTGCACCGCAGGTCGCGATTCCAAGCTGGGACCAACTATTGAAACCGCTACTTGGGCCGATGGAACAGGCCCAACACCAAAGGGTTGGCACACAAGCCCACCTATGTCTACTGTGTTGTCATCTTCGCGTGAAGCCTCTTCCCCACGCACGACTACGCTAACTTCAGGAGAATGGTTCGCAACCAAAATATCTCCATATTTTCCCACTGATTGCGAATCACGATTTGAATTCGAGAGACTCCCCTGAATTCCGGGATCTCGAATCAGATCCAACTCCGACGGAGAGTACTCGACAGATAGAGGATCTAACTCCAGTGTAACGCCGGTAAGGACCTCAGTCTGCCCTCCAGACCCTTGCATCCGCGACACCTCAGGTGAAGAAATATTCTGACCCAACGTCCCAAGTACGTCGATGCTCTGTTTCGGGACACAGTTCGCCGACAACTCCTTCCGGCGCCGTGCAATAGCGACAAACAAGGAAAAACCGTTGATCTTGAATCCGTTGAGACCATCAACAGCCTGAGACACCTGTTCCTTCGTTTCATACCTCACAAAACCGAAGAAGTTGTTGTTTCGGTTTGGTCGGGATGGATAAGAGGCGGTCGTAATAACACCAAACGCACCAAAAACGTTGCGAACCCACACCTCCATGGTGTCGTAGGGTAAGTTACAGATAAACACTTCGTTTTCTTGCAACTGATACACCTTAGGCTTCGACCAACGACACGCTTTTGAAACTGTTTTTGTTGCCGGAACGTTTGCCTTCTCCGAAACGATCTCTGTCGCGTTGATCCCACCTGTATCGAAGGGAGCTTCCTTGATCCCATCAGATACATCAATGGAACCAACCTGTCTCTGTTTTCCGATCTCCTTTGACCTGGTAGAAGAGTTCGTAGTCTAAACATCAATTTTCTGGCGACTACGCATACCCCGTGTTCCCTTCTTTACTGTGTTGTTAGGCTTTCTCTTCTCCATTCCGTTGATTGCTTCCTTGTCAGTCCCATGAAGGATTGAACAATACTCCTTGTACGAGACGAAGGAACTAAATGAAAGAGACAGTGGCTTAAGCCCTCTCATTCCTGACTGTTGGGCATCATGAAAGCTTGTGTCAAGGCGAAAACAGTGTTGAAGCTTCAATTATTTAGCAATGATTGTCAATCTTGCTACTTGTCTCAAGATCGAACAAACAGTAGAAATATCAATCAGGTTAGTTGTGTCACCTGCATAGCATGTTGGGTGACGTATTGCTGCAATCCTCTAATAAACATGTAAACATTGAACACAACACCGTTACAATTCAAACAAAGTTTAGCATGAACAAGCCTGTTTTTGTTTTCACAGCGACCGAATCAAAATTAAGTCGATGTTGTTCCGTGCGCTCGTCTAAATAACTTGAACTTGAATTGTTATATGAATTTGCTTATGAAAAACTTGTAGGGTCCTTAAGAGCATGTGCATCGTGCGACTCGCGTTCTGATTTATGATTTAGTGAGTCGTGAATCATGATTTGTACTTTATTGTCACGCCCCAAATCCGATTTTTGACGAACTCGAGACGTGACCGGAGTTAATAATAGAAAAGCGATAAATAACTGATATAAACATTTAAAATATCAAGATAAACTTCCTCAAATCAACATCAGTTGATAGTTCAAAAATCTCCAATGAGTCACAGCTCAACATAAAGTGTAAGATATAAAGTGTTAAGTACACAAGACCAATACAGCTCTAGGACAATCCCCAAGACAAACTGAAGCTCCCAAGCCTCGAACTCTCTAGACATCAAGTACGCCTGTAAAACAGTAAGAGAAACAGACAGGGTGAGCTTACGCTCGGTAGGGAAAATCGTAAACAACTTTAGCCTCCAAATTTAATAATAAAACTGCTTTAGTCCGGTGTCACAAAAGTGCTTAAAACCCCTTAGACCAAAAGATGTAATAAACAAATAAAAAGTAACGGCAACAATAACGCATTCCCAAGGATAACAATAACTTCCCAGAGAATACATAGAGAACACTATAACAAAATAGAATACCATCACAACTGGAAACGAGTAAATACTATTAATCAATGAAATGCTATGGAATCAGGGTAAATAAAATAGCATCTCTTTTTCAAAGATAACGATAACTTTAAAGATTCCATGAAAATACTAAAAACGAATCGTAACTACTAAAATGGGAGCAAATAATGTCACACCAACCACTTGCTTTCTCAAGCCTCCGATCCATGAATAGATTCTAGTATCACCTCGGTTCCCATATTCCGATCCACTAGAGTATTCATATCACATCAGATTTTCCCTCGGTCCAGAGGTGGCACATACATCGGGGCTACTGGAAACCATCCCCTCGGGACGCTCATCGTCGGGATTCCCGGAAATGCCCCCAAAGGACCATAGGTCATAGGGAACCAAGGTAGTGCTCCCGTAGGACGCACACACTTGGGTGAAACCACAGTAACCCTTTCTCACAGAGTAATACATCCAACTGTCCCGTAAGTCCATCTCCAATAACCAATGCCCTCATACTCCAATAATCAATGCCCGTAGGGTCCAATAACCAATGCCCTCAGGCTCCAATAATCAATGCCCCGTAAGATCCAATAATCAATGCCCTCAGGCTCCAATACTCAACCATTATCACGAAGAATCTGTCAAACTACCCCCCCCCCCCCCAAAAAAAAAAAAATTAACAAGTCAACCAACCAACGCTCATCAAGCCACACATTCACCACAACACACCCAAGACATCCATTCAATCCTTCCACTTACCGTATACTTACCTGTCACGACCCATCGGTCCATCGATCACCTGATCGTGCCCCTTAGCACAATCAGTCATACTCGATCATCCGTTCAAACAAACAATTAATTCAACACGCAGTCACTCAACCAATCAAGTAAACGTTTAATCAATCAAACATAAAATTAAACTAGTTTCATTAGACTCTTGATTATCCTAATAACTAGCAACCAAGCATGTGAACGTAACACAACAACTAATCTGAGGGCTCATCACGGCCTCTCTACCAGTAAATCAATTCCCAAGTATTGAAAGCGAGTTACACTAGTTATTCTCGTCCTAAGCATGCATTCTAGACACTTCCGGTTATTAATAATTGAAAGACGATTATTCTAGTTATTCGCATCCTATATGCCGTTCTAGGACCTTTCCAATTTTATTATCCTAACATGCATACTAGTAATGAATTACACGAGTAGTTAGGACTTCCCTACCTCGTGGTATTCCTCTAAAACTTTGTTGTCAAACTCGGTAGTCACAACTCCGTTCTTCACACGGGTTCCGGCGTGATCTTCTTTCTTCTAGCTCGGGTCCAAGTTCTTCCTTCCTTCCTTTCTTGGTACCACGGTCTTAGACCACAATAAGACCAAAATTAATAACCCAACGGAGTGTTCCTCAATCCAAAATCAAAAGAATAAACCTCAAACAGTGGAAATAGGGTCAAAGAAGTGATCTAGAAATCGAAATGGGCTAAAAGGAAGGGTTTTTGGTTCTGGGGTTCTGATCCGGAATGCCATCCGGACCGTGTGGCTAGCCGTGCCGGAACCTAGCACGGACCGTATCACAGTCCGGCCCGGGAACCAGCACGGACCGCGTCACAGACCGGCCCGGAGTCTGACACGGACCGTGTGAGGTACCGTTCCGGACTCCCGTCCGTTCCGTGCCGCGTGCCGTGCCGGTACCAGGCCCGTTCCGTGCGGCCTGCCGTGTCGGCACCTGGCCCGGTCCGGGTCACGTTCCGTGCCAAACCTGACCAGGTCCTTCCCCTCTCTTCCCCAACTCGAGTTTCATGAAAATCACAACAAAAACCACATTTCCAAGTCCTTCTAACTCCAAAATGTGTTCATCCAAAGTTACCCAACATCAACACCCTCAATGGGTTCATCAAAACTTCAACCAAAAACACAATCCAAACATCCTACTTCACTACTTCTTCTCCAAGTAACAACCACAAAGCTAGTTCTTCAACTTCAAGCCAAAAACCCACAAAACCCAAAGATTGAAAGTGGATGAAATGAGAAGTTTAGAGCATCCATACCTTGAAGATGTGTAGAGATGAAGCTAGCAAGCTTGGGAAGGAGAAATGGTGGAAAGATGGGCCAAAAATCTTCTCTTTGCTCTCTTTCTTTTTGCTCAAGCCAAGAGCTTCTCTCTTCACTCCCTTTAGAAATTCTCAGCTGCAAAATGAGGGGAATGGCTGAATTTGTGTCCAACAAATGCCTTAAATGACCTAAATGCTAAATGACCAAAAGCCCATTTCTAGTTTTATCCATTTAGAGTCTTTAGGGAGGGTCAAGAGGTCATTTCAACTCCTTTACTTCTCATCCAAGCCTTCAATTCCATGTGGCATTGTGGGAGCCACTTTATTTTATTAAAGTTCAGCAGTCCAATTTTAGTTGGGAAAGTCGATATAAAATCCAAGTTTGACCAGAAATTGACCGTTACAAAATTACAGTCAAACTGAAGGAAATGACCCAACTAAGCTAACCGCGATGACGGCTAAGCTTTTTGGGCCCCGGAAATGTCCCGAATGACTTCCTGAGTCTTCGGTTGACTTTTCCGGCCAAAAGTCAAACTTGGTTGGAAATCGCCGGCTCTCCCGGGATCGACCGGGGGCGGTTCTTACATTTATGATGCGCGAGTTGTTACTCGCGACTTACTAAATCGCGATTCACGATTCGTGGCCGAACCGCGACTCACAATTGTGAGTCGCTGGTTTGTGAATCGTAAGTCGCACTCATGTCAATCAGGTGTTGACACATGGCAAGGTAAGGAAAAAAATCGGACCGTTGCCCCAACAATCCGATAACGGTATTTTTTTTATTAAATAAATACAAAAAACACTTAAACAATCACTTTTCACTCACCTATAAATACCCCATATCCTATTAATCAAACCACCAACACTTCTCTTAATTTTCTATCAACTTTCACTCCCAAATTATCCACTTTCTCCCTAAAAAATCCGATCAACAATGTCTGACAACTCTACTCAACCTTCGTCCTCACCGGAGCAACAAGAGTACACGCCGGACCAATCAGACTATTCGGCCGATCAGGTCAACACATCTCAAGGAGACGGCTATCAAGAGATGTTGACCACACATTTCAACCCCACTACCGGTGGTTGGGACTCTGTCGCTTTCACCGCATTCATGTAACAACATTGGAACCTAGGTACATTCCAACAACTAAGTCTTTCATTTCATTATTTTATTATTATGCATGTTGTTAAATGCATTTCAATAATTTATTTTTTATTAAAATTTGTGTTGTTAAATGCATTTCATAAATTCATTTTTTATTATTATTTATGTTGTTAAATGCATTTCAAACAATGTACAATCCGACCACTGTCCAACCAAGGTACATTCTAAAGACTACCTTTCGACCCCCTGCCTTACAACCCCTCTATCAATTATTATGGTTATCCCAGGGACAGTCAATGCTACCAACAACACGTCGACGACAGCAACGGAACCTGGATGTCGTCTCATTCGTCCTTAATTATCCCTATACAACGAAAGAAGACGGTAGAAGAACCAAACGCCTCCCTGAGGTGGACACGCTCCTGATACATATATGGCTACGCACAAGCAAATACCCCATTAAAGGCAACTCCCAAGATGGTAGTACCTTCTGGGGCACAATTTTAAAACAGTTTTGGAAAGAGGGTCGTTTTGATCCATAAGAGTGGCCTTGGAAAGCCATAAAGAGTCATTGGAACTAACAGGCACCTCGGGTGCGGAAGTTCGTCACCATTTTGAGAATCACAGAGGTTGATGACCGAAGCTGATGGACCGAAGAAATGTACAAAGAGGAAGGCAGAAAAATTTACAAGACCATAGTGAAGGGAAACAAGTCGAAGAATTTCAAACTCGATCATTGGGTCCGCTTTGGCAGACGAAGACAAGTTTTGGGCGGAGGAAGACACAATCGGGGTTGTACAACGACGATTGGATGAGGTTGGTTCTTACAGCTCAACCCCACCCACTTGTTCTACCACCGATGATGAACATGTTACAGCTCTCGGTGGTGAGTCCCAACTGTGTATGGTGTCCCCCGATCCTCCCGAGGGAGGTAGTACTTGATGTGAACTTAAAATGCATCTAGGAGTCTAAATGAGGAGTTTTAGAGCTAAATAAAGCAAAAATAAACTTAAGGGATTTTGGGGTCTAGCTAATCTTGTGAAGAGCATAACTTTTGCATCCGAACTCCTATTTTCGCCTGGTACATATAAAATCAAAGGGAATTTAAAGATATACAACTTTGATGAAGGATTTGATGTTGAAAAATGTAGGTTATTTGCACAGCGTGCATCTAACCGTGCATTCTAGAACAGAGGCGCTAGACAAATGCACCAGAAACTTGCACGGCGTGCAAGTTGCCGTGCCACTTAAGATGCATTGATTATTTTAACCCCGTGCAAATGCCCAAAGACGCGTTTTTCAACCAAAATTCCCGTTTTAATTAGTTTTATTTCTAGATATAAAAGGGTATTAGGTTAGAAAATGGGTATTGCGAGTTTTAGAGAGAAAAACACAAGTTTGAGAGCTGGGATTCAAGGTTTGGAGTTTTGGAGACTGGTAATCGAAGTACTTCATCGTTGTGATTATTAATCGTGTATTTGTATCGATTTCGCTAGTTATGATGTTTATGGTTACATTCAACTGCGTTTTGTGGTCTTATTCCGCTGTCATGAAGTAAATACATTTTGATCTAGGATATAGGGTAACGATATGATGACGTAAATGAATGGGTTTCGGCTTTACACTTGTTAAATTTGTATTTATGCTATCGTTTATATAATTTCGTGTGTAATGCTTTGTCGCCTTGATCACATGATAGATGTAGGAATTGTATTAACTAACAATTGAGAAATGAGGTTATTAGGAAGAAAAGGAAATTATATAACTCGGTTTTCAATCTAGACTAGACTATGGTTAGACTGACAAAAGTGCAATTACTATAGGATTAAAACCCGAAAGTTAGAGGAATTCATAAATCTTAATGCTTGGTACCTTTCTACACCTAGATTAGAGAGAATAGGTGGTCGGAGTACGATAGGGTCCTAATGCGATCGAGAGATGGTTAGGAGTAGTGATAGAGAATTCATGTTGCCTTTAGAATAGTATTAGTCGCAAGTATAGACCGAATCCTGATCATTTATTCATCACAACAAAACACCATCAATGTCCTAGATCGCTTCAAATCTCTGACTTTAAATCTGCTTTTAATATTGTGTTCTTGAATTCTCGGATCATTTACATTATTACATAATTGCATTAGATCAATATTTATGAAACAAAACCAACCATCGGTATAAGAATAGCTTGACGAACGAATTAATTAATAAAAATGCTTGTCTAATTTCTCCCTTGGGTACGATATCTCATACTAGACCTCGAATACTACTCGACGACCGGTACTCTTGTCATTCCATTCTGAGAGTTAATTCTCGGAGTGTCAAGTTAATGGCGCCGTTGTCAGAGAGCAACTAAGGAAACTCTGATATATTTATAATTCATGTTAAGACTATTTCTTTTTTTCTGTATATTTGTTTAGTTGATTCATTGTATTATAACTTTTATGGAGAATTAGTATTCTGATAATGTGTATTGTGATTTTTGTGGAGCTTATGATCATTCTAACTGCAATTGTGAGTACTTACATTCAAATGTCCATTGTCGATATTTGGAGGACACTTCCACTTTTGTGTTAGGTCTCGAGGTAGGGTTGGAGATGAACCAAATCGCAGCGGAAAATCAATAAAAACCAAGAGACGATTAAAACCATGAAACAACTAACAAAGAATGGATTCACAAGAGAAAAATTCAGCACTATCTCTTACCAAAACAAGAACACCGGTTAACGAATGATTGGCTTGAGTCTCCAAGACGCCTACGTATCCACATGGGAATCAAAGCCACGTAGTTCTTCTCTTTGAGGACTCAAGAACACAAAAATGGAGGTGGAAGTTTGCCAAACTCGAAATTGCAAGGGAATGGGGAGAGAAGTTGTGTTTCCTATTCTTGTCTTGTGTTTGTTATGTTGAAAAAAGATGACTTAAACATAACAAACCCCATACTTGTCCAACTAAAGGCATGGGACAAGTAAGGTGTAAATAGGACAAAGTATGGCAAGACAAGATGGGGTTAGGTGGTGAATCACCAACACCTTAATCCTTGTCTTGCTTACTTAGTACTAATTAATCAAGACTTGATTAATTAGTTCCATGGGCCTTGGTTGCATGGGCCTTTCATGGGCCTCTTGGAACATGGCCCGTGGCCATTTCCAACGAGGTCCCGTGATTCACTCATCGCCTCCAAGCCTTTCATACCGGAAATATCCAACATTATCCGACGCGATCAATCCCAAGACTCCAAGCCTTGTCTCGATCCGTAAAGTCCTATTCACTTACGGGCACATGACCCAAAACCCAGTTTTGGTCATGTCCCGAGACAACTCTCTTTTGGCCATTCTCCATAAATGTGTCAATGAGTTTCATCCTCCGGTGTGACCCTTAAGTTTATGCATGTCAATAGATCAACGTAAAATCTCATTTTACTTGATCCTATTTAAGTGGCAACTAACGAGACTTTAGTATTGCCTGACACTACATAACGAATCGACCCTGTCGATTCTAACCTTTCCGTCGTCCCTGTCATTATCCTTTTATCTCCGATATCCTGATTGAGATAAGGCATAGAGCCGTCATCCTTATTATTCTCAATCACCGTTCCTTGATATGTGAGATGACTGAAGATATGATGCCCAGTATCATGTGAATGGCCATGCTATTCTTCCAGTCACTCTCGATCAAGCGGCCGAGAACCGATATCTTTCCCATACCTTAGTATGAGGGATAAATCCCTTAGCCGTCTTTTGTGTCACTCATGTAGCCCGTCCCCAAGCCAATCCTGGCCGTTATGGAAGCCCTGTTACGGGCAACGTTAGGCTCAGGTCAAACTCAGTTGTTTACTGCATAGCGATCACAAAGAATCCTTGGTCTAAGGATACATGACAAGCTACGACAATGAATATGTTCATGACTTGATCTATGGCACATATTCATGTCGGGTCGTCCAATATCATGTCCCACATGATATCTATGATCAGACTCCGGAATCCCATTCCAATGACTAACAGAACGTAAGCCATAAAGAGCCATCTTTCATACTAGTCGCTTCTAGTGAAGCTTTATTGACTAGGGACCCATCGAGTGTGATCTATCTCGATCTATGGTTCTATTCGCATGGTGGGCATAGATCAGAGCACACATCGATATATTACTCCAACACATAAGTAATATAAAGCCGCTTTAATTTTATTGCTAACGATGATATATACATTTGGACATTTAGGATTGAACTATGGGCACTAAGACTAACAATCTCCCACTTGCCCTAGTTCCAATCTAAACTCCAATATGTCCCCATCGATTTTACATGTCTAACATGTTCAGGCAGTGACACTACCTTAGTCAAAGGGTTGGCTATGTTATCATCTGTAGCAATATACGTTATCTTCACTTCACCTTAGTTCAGTATTTCTCTGATGAGGTGGATACGCCGCAATACATGTTTGGATTTTTTATGCGATCTGGGCTTTTAACTTGCGCAATGGCCCTTGTGTTGTCGCAAAATGGATTCACCGGGCTGGATGGGTTTTTAATTACACCCAGCCCTGCCATGAATTTCCAAATCCACATAGCCTCCTTAGCTGCCTCCGCAGCATCCATGTACTTGGCCTCTGTCGTAGATTCGGCAATGGTATCTTGCTTTACGCTCTCCCAGCTAAAGCTCTGTCATTCAGCGTAAAAACATATCCAGACTGACTTCTAAAGTCATCTAGATTTGTCTTGGAAAACTAGCGTCTACTTATCCTTCGGCGACTAGTTCAGCATCATCTGTCCCCCGGGTTAGAATGATGTCTACTGGTACAACATAAGGCTTACGAGACGTCTGGTCTCATACATGTCATGGCATATATGATCGATCCTGCCCCCAGGCGCATAGGATTTTCATCATCCTTTTCAGCTCATCAGGTGTCTTAGGACACTAAGTCTTGCTGAGATGAATGCCATGACTAGTGGGTAAGAGTCCTTTCTTTGAATCGAGCATTAAGAACCTACTCAATGCCTTGTTCACATAGGTTCCCTGACTTAAATCCAAGACCCTCTTGGTGCGATCTCTACATATCTTAATCCTTAAGATATGAGAAGCATCGCCTAAGTCCTTTATTGAAAAACACTTTCTCAACCAAGCTTTAGTCTCGTGCAAGGTTGGGATGTCGTTTTCAATGAGAACCAGAAAGGTAATCTTGCTCCCACTAGCCTTCTTATAAACGCAAGATTCATCCTCGTTCTTGATTAAGCCAAATCCAATTACAGATTCATCAAAACGAAGGATCCAACTCCGAGAAGTTCGTTTCAATCCATAAATGGATTTCAACAACTTATAAATCTTTCCTTTATTCTTCGGATCGTCAAAACCTTTGGGCCGAGATATACAAACGTACTCAGTCAAATTTCCATTTAGGAAAGCGGTTTTGACATCCACTTGCCATATCTCGTAATTATGATACGCAGTTATGTCAAGAAGAATTTGGATCGATTTTGACCATAGCCACTAAGGAGAAGGTTTCCTCATAGTCAATCCATTGGATCTGCCTATAACCTTTCGCCACCAGTTGAGCTTTGTAGGTCAGAGGGTTTCCGTCCATGTCCATCTTCACCTTGAAGATCCATTTGCATCCGATGGTCCTCACACCATTGATGGGATCAACCGGTTCCCAGACTCGGTTGTCCGACATGGATTGCATTTCCTCCCTCATGGCTCCCAGCCATAACTCGGAGTTGGGCCCATCCACGACTTCCTTAAAGGTGGCTGGATCATCGTGATCCACCATGACTTCATTGTCACCTCCGGATACCATATCTTGGAGGTGGAAGATTGATCCTTTCAAATCGCTTTGGACCTTCCGGAATTGTAACAGGAATTGGTTCTTACTCTACGACAATCTCTGGCTCCTTTCTACTGGGTTGCCAATTGGTTTAGACAGATCTGTACCATCCTGAATTTCTTCGAGATGCACAGTCCCCCCAATGATGTCTTTGGAAACAAAACTCCTTTTCCATAAAGACCCCAGCCCATGCGACGAACACCATGTTCTCACTGGGATTGTAGAAGTAGTATCCCCTTGTTGCTTTGGGATACCACACGAAGGTGCATATCTCAGATCTTGGTCCGAGCTTAGTCGAAACCAAATGTTTCACATAAGCCTCACAACCACAAATCTTTAGGAAGGACAAAGCGGGCATCATCCCATATCATTTTAAAATGGTGTCCCTTCCACACCCTTCGTCGAAGCCCGATTCACTATGAATGCGGTCGTCTCTAGAGCATAATCCCAGAAAGAGATTGGGAGATCAGTCCAACTAATAATGGAACGGACCATTGTCTAACAATGTTCGATTTCTCCGTTTGGCTACACCTTTCATCTACAGTGTCCCAAGAGGAGTCCATTCCAAAAGGATCCCATTCTCTTTTAGATGATCTAATAACTCTGTGGTCAAGTATTTTCCACCTCGATCCAATTGAAGTGCTTTAATACTTTTGTCGAGCTGGTTTTCTACTTTAGTCTTAAACTCTTTGAATTTATCAAAAGCTTCAGACTTATGTCTTAGCGAATAGACATAACCATATTTACTGTAATCATCAGTAAATGTGATAAAGTAGCTAAAACCCCTCCTGGCAAGTGAACTTATTGGTCTACACACATTCGAGTGTATCAGCCCCAATAATTCACCCGCCCTTTCATCGCGATCGATAAAAGGGCACTTTAGTCATTTTTCCCATCAATAATTCTGTACATGTAAATAATGATTGTATAGTTGTAAAAAGTATTTCACAAACTCATTTTGATCCAAATCTTCCCATAGTATCCATAGAGTTGGCTGACAAATCTATTAGATGTCCAACGGGTACTATGGAAGATGCTCACAAGAAAGGGCTTGTATTTGAATCTCCCATTGATTTTATTTTGCTAGACATCGAGCATGATGTCAAAATTCCCTTTAGTGTGGGAGATTCATTTCTAGATTCTAGCAAATCAACTCTTTTTGTTCAACCAATCCCATTGTTTTTAAAATTTAACGTTGAGCATAGAGTTTTTAATATTGAGCATAATTTTTGTGATATATTTGTTAGTCATCATTCCCTGTTTTTGAGCTTTTACTCTATTGAGGTATATGCTCTTGACCTCGTTGTCATGAGCATTTTCCACTTCATGGGATTCATATCCCTACCAAGTTATGCCAAGATGAGCAAAATCCTAATTATTCTGTTAAGGCAAGCTAGATGAAGTTAGCATTGAGTTTGGAACTTTTACAAAACTCAAGGAAAAGAATCTTGTGCTACATTGCATTTATTTTCTCACATTTCCACTCACATTTAAAGAGAAGGGTGCAATGGAAGTATGAGATTTTTGGGAGGCCTCCTGATTGAGTCTCATTCCCGTCGAGCTAACGACGCTAAACACATGCGCTTGTTGGGAGGCAACCCAATATCCCTACCCCTCTTCGTTTGTATATGTTTAGTCTTGCTCTTATCTGATTATTTGTGCAAGTTGGTGATACAGGATGGAAGCTTGAGGGTTAAAGTTAGATTTATTGGTGCTGAGTTCTCAAGAACTCACTTGGGCGAAGTAGCATTCCATCTACCATGCACAAAGGCAATTTCAAGTATTCAGGAAAAAGTAGTAACGGTGAAGGGGCAGTATCTCTATCTCTCTATTGTTTATTATGTTTAATATCTACTTGTGAACTTTGATGTTTTCTGGTGGGTGTTGAGCACCCGATTTGTTGTGCTGATAGGTTATGTATCTTAGTACTCTGAATTGCTTGATTGTTCTACACTAGTGTGGGGTTGCCTGTTTGTGGTTAGGAGCAAGTATAGGATTGAGTTGCAATGGAGACAGTGCAAGGTTTTAAGTGTGGGGTGGAGATCGTAGATCTTAGTGTGTTTGCATTGTGTGCTTCATGCATCATTGTGTTAAAAAACTTCAAAAAAAATTGAAAATCAAATAAATATTTTCAGTTGGTTTATTGAGCTTAATGCATATGATTTTAAGGTTTCAATGATTGGAATGTTGGACATGATCATTTTTCTTGCATAATTCAAAGGAGTTTATTGATTTAGTATCAATTAATTGACTTGTGTAAGAACATGTAGTGAGGCATGCTCGTTTGTTTGCATTCTGGGAAGTTACTTTGATGTGTGCTTGAGTCCTCTAATTCCTATGCATGGGAACCTGAGTCTAGAATTTCACAGATATCCCCTCGAGGCGAAATAAAAATAAGGAATTAGGTGGTTAGTAAAAGGGGTTACTCCATGTCCTAACGCCCAACTTTCATAAATCGTTAAATCCAAACCCTATACAATGGAAATTGCCATGTAGTAACGGTCAATTAACTGAAATTGCCAACTGTTTCTAAGTTTAAACAGATGTTAACTTGGACAAGTGAAAAGTCGAGTTTACCCTCAAATATTTTCTTCCTACGGACGCTAACTTGGCCTAACTTCATCTCTTCGTGACCTCGTCTCTTCATCTCAACTCTTCGAACTTCATCTCTTTGTGTCCGAGCTTCGAATTTCATCTCTTCGTGACCTCAGCTCGCCCAAGCTCCATTATAAAATGAGTCACGTCAGACGCACGTGATTCACTGTTCACGAAAACAGTCAATTTAAACAGTACTTTTTGGTTTTTAATAATTCAGTTTTTAAATTTGTTACTATTTGACAATTTTCCAAAGCTTGAGTGCGGATTTGACAATTAAGTGTAGGAGGGGGTTAGGGCATGGAGTAACCTCTTAGTAAATTTATCATAGGCAATTATTGGACCGTTTGTGCTAAATTTCCTACCTATGCATATATTGTTAACCATTAGTCACCCTTATTTGAGCTTTGGCCTTTCGTTTCTGAGTTAAATACTACAACCCTATGTGCCCTTCATTTCATTTAAATATCCTCTGTTTTATTTGAAGCTGTACTTTTTGGCTTAGGTGCTTCATGAGTGTGGTTATTGTGGTTGGTGGTTGGGAGTGAGAATATAAATGACTGGAGAAACAAGTGTTCGTTAATGTGTCGGGTTTATTGTAATATTTGGGCTCTCAGTCTTCCCTTAAAAGATAAGAGAAAACAAAAATGTAAGATCTCTTTCGCGTAGGCTGAAAATTAGCACAGGTAGAAAGAAAGGCAATAGAAGTTATTAAAAAAAATGTTTTTATTGATGTGTACAAGGATACAAAATGGTGCAGAAAAGTGAAAGGGGTATTTAGTGCACAAATGGGGGTTATGGGTCGAGAGATACACTATCGGGAAGTGAGTTGAAGCATGTTTGCCAAGATGTATTTATTGAGCTTCTTTTCATGTACCTTACCACACCCTATGCCCAATCTATCATTATAAGCCGAGTTAAAGCCATGTGTGATTCATGATCACATAGATTCCTTATAATTAGTGGACAAGGGATTGAAAATGTTTGTTTATGAATCTCTAAGAAATGTGTGTGTAGGGAAAAGAGGAATGCATATCAAAGTTAACAGAAGGATTGTAAGCTAAATTTAGTAGGCTTTAGTGCAGGTAGCTTCACATGCAGTATGTTCATCGGTTTATGCACTCTTTTGAGTTGTGTAAGAACCTTTGGCATGTGATAACTTTGAGAAATCTCTTTTGATCAATGTGTGCTTAAGCTCGTAAATTACCAACTTTTCGTGAACTTTTGCATGCATCATGTACTTGAGTCATAGGTTGCATTAGTTATAGGATCATGCATTGCACGTTGTAAAGACCGCCCCGGTTAAACCTCGTTTTATTTATTTTATTCGTTTGGACTGTCGATTGGAGAAAAATTTAGACAAAAAAAGGGAGAAAAAGAGCAGACCTTGGGCCAAGCTAGACCAGGCTCAGTCAACCGGACCAGGCCCAGCTCGCCCAGCCTAAGTCGGCCACCCCTAACCCTAGCATTGTTCATCTTCTCCCTCACTTCGCGCGCGCATCCCGAGACACATCTATCTCTCTCTCCTCTCACATCCTTCCTCTATCTCTCTCTCTCAGACCTCTCTCTCTCCCTCTCTCTCACTTGACGCCGCCTCGCCATCACCGTGCTCTGCTTCCGCGTGCGAATCGGACCACGCCGGCAACGAGATATGGACGCCGCCCCCTTCTTCTCTCCCGGGTTCGAACCGCGCCACGCCAGTGACAGAGAAGTAGCACGGGTTCGTGCCACCCTCGTCCTATTCGACTTCCCCGACAACGTCCACCGGAAAACCCTCGCGCGGCGACGCTGGTTTGGACGAGCTCAGTTGGAACGACGCCGGCGAACCTCTCACTCTCGCCAGAACTGAGACGGAGGAGGCTGTTGGTTGCGCGCCAACTACCGTCGTCCTCGTCCAGGTCAGGCCGGCGCTCTGCCGCCACTCCCAAGCACCGTCGCACGTTCCTTCGAGCTCCCCAGCCGCCGGCCTCCGCCTCCTCGAGACGAAACCATCACCGGCTGTTACCCTCGACCAAGCCGGGCCTCGGGCCAGGACTGACTCGAGCCAGGCTGGGCCTCGTCCAGGTTGGGCCTCGGGCCGGGCCAGGTCTCGGGCCAGGCCAGGTCTGGGTCTGGTCGGGTCTGGGTCCGGGTCTGGGTCAGGTCTGGGTCTGGGTCTGGACCGGGTCTGATCCGGGTCGGATTCGGGTCCGGTTTCTGGGTCGGGTCAGATCTGGGTTAGGTCAGATTAATTAATTATTGAGTTTAAACCAGTTAAATTTAAAGGACTTAATTGATAAATTAGAGGACTAATTCAGACTGAACTGAGATTGATTACCACCTTTACTTGTTAAAATCAGACTTTGACCTCGATCGTGGAGAAGACCGGAGGTAGGCTCGGACGTCAACAGGTAGGAGTTTGAGTTGCTTTCTGTTGAGGTAGGGAATGTAGCGAATAGCGGTTTGATTATGGAAAGTTATTAGTATGCATGTTAGATAATAATAATAATGACCGGAAAGGTCCTAGTTGGCATATAGGATGTGATTCACTAGAATAATCGCTTTCAATTACAATAATAATCGGACGAGTCTTAGTGTGCATGTAGGATGTGATTCACTAGATTAATCGCTTTCAGTTCTTGGAAAATTGTCGTGCTGGTAGAATGGTCATGTCGAGCCTTAGGATTGCATGTTGTTTGAGATGCCTGCTGCTTGATGTAGCCGCTGTTTGAGAGTCTTAATAAGATTATATTCGGTGTAGCATGTGGTGACTATGTGTGGGCAAGTGTGATGTGTTTGTTATGATGTGAATCCTTGGTTGTGATATGAACGGGTGAGTGATAGACCGATTTGTGTATTATGGTGAGTTGGCTCGGTTGGTATACCGTGGTCGAACTATGGCTTCTGCTGCGTGTTATTCTCTTGTTGTGTGTTCCAAAAAGAGGTGTATCCGGTGCGATACCTACACTGAGAGAGTATGTTGATGTAGAGTATCGAGGACGAGGATGGTGTAACCATGACCCCGATGTTATATGGTCCAGGAAGGCGTACGACCGAGGTATGTGAGGGTCCGTTATGCGTGAGGTCCCGAGTCTCCGTGACGGGAAGACATCCGACTGAATGTATTGCCGGTCAGGTATGTTACCCCGAGTCTCGGTGACGGGAAGATATCGGGACCGGTGCTTCGTGTTCCGGTACGATATAAATGGGACGGGTTGTGATAGCCGGTGATGTTGGGAACGGTTGTACAAAGCTATGTGTTGTTCGGTTGTATGTTCGTTGTGTGCTAGTTGGCTTTGTGCGTGGTTTCATGCGTTATATTGGTCTCGCTAGAGTGTTTTGGTGGCTGGTACTTGTCCTGTGGATGTGGTTGATAGTCATGCTTTGCTAGTATGCCCTAATTGGATAGTTACTCGTGGTAGTGAACTGATGTTTATAACCTAAACTACTTTTCCTACTGAGCGAAAGCTCACCCCTTACCTTGTTGTCTTTCAGGTGTTGAGCGGGATCAGTATTAGTAGGGTTCTCGGATTTTGGGAGCTGACGAGGGTCTTGGTTAGTGTCTAAAGACGTATTGTTTTTACTGTTTCTAAAATGAGTTACTTTTTTTTGTTGACGAGCTGTTGACTCGCGTTATTTTTGGAGCTTTTAAACTGCTATCAGAAACCCTTTTTATTATTAAACTGCTTTTATCTTTTAATTCACGTCTCGAGTCCGGTCAAATCCGGATTTGGGGCGTGACACATGTGCATCTTTATTTTCATTGTCCGAATAAAGGAGGCTCAGACTCCTCCTATCGCGGTGAACCTCGGGGTTTAACCGGGACATATCTTACTTCTTTATTTAGTTTAATTTTCTCAGAGCGAGAAAAGATTAAGTGTGGGGTGTTGATGTGAACGTAAAAAGCATCTATTCTAGATGTTTTTAGTCCACATTTCTAAGCTTTTCAGGCCCGGGATTATGTGATTTAATGTATTTTCTCTCTATTTATGTAATTGGTCTCTTTTCGGGGTTATTTAGGAGTTTGATGTGAAATAAGGAGTTTTAGAGCTAAATGAGGCAAAAATCAGCTTAAGGAACTTTGGAGTCTAGCTGATCTTGGAAGAGCATAACTTTCGCATCCAAACTCTGATTTTCGCCCGGTACATATCAAATCGAAGGGAATTTAAAGATCTATAACTTTTATGAAAGATTTGATGTTGAAAAATGCACCGGTTATTTTCACGATGTGCATCTAACCGTGCATTTTGGAACAGAGTCGCCAGACAAATGCACCAGAAACTTGCACGGCGTGCAAGTTGTCGTGCAACTTAAGATGCATCGGTTATTTGCACCCCGTGCAAACACCCAAAGACATGTTTTTCAACCAAAATTCCCGTTTTAATTAGTTTTTTTTTCTAGATATAAATGGGGTATTAGGTTAGAAAAGGGGAATCACGAGTTTTAGAGAGAAAAACACAAGTTTTAGAGCTAGGATTCAAGGTTTGGAGTTTTGGAGACTTGTAATCGAAGTAATTCATTGTTGTGATTATTAATCGGGTACTTGTATCGCTTTCGTTAGTTATGATGTTTATGATTACATTCAACTGCGTTTTGTGTTCTTATTCCTCTGTCATGAATTAAATACATTTTGATCTAGGACATAGAGGAACGATATGATGACGTAAATGAATGGGTTTCGGCTTTACACTTGTTAAACTTGTATTTATGCTATCGTTTATATAATTTCGTGCGTAATGCTTTGTCTCCTTGATCACGTGATAGATGTAGGATTTCTATTAACTAACAATTGAGAAATGAGGTTATTAGGAAGAAAGGGAAATTATATAACTCGGGTTTCAATCTAGACTAGAATATAGTTAGACTGACACGAGTGCAATAACTATAGGATGAAAACTCGAAAGTTAGAGGAATTCGTAAATCTTAATGCTTGATACCTTTCTACACCTAGATTAGAGATAATTACCTGTTCGGAGTACGATAGGGTCCTAATGCGATCGAGAGATGGTTAGGACTAGTGATAGAAAATTCTCGTTGCCTTTAGAATAGTACTAGTTGCAAGTATAGACAGAATCCCGATCATTTATTCATCATATCAAATCCTTGTCAATGTCCTAAATCGCTTCAAATATCTGATTTTAAATCTACTTTTGCTATTGTGTTTACGCATTCTCGTATCATTTACATTATTCCATAATTGCATTAAATCAATATTTATGAAACAAAACCAACCATCGGTATAGGAATAGCTTGACGAACGAATTACTTAGTAAAAGTGCTTGTCTAATTGCTCCCTTGGGTACGATATCTCGGACTAAACCTAAATACTACTTAACGACCGGTACGCTTGCGGTGACATTCTGAGAGTTAATTCTCGGAGTGTCAGTACCCCAAGTGCGCATCTGTATGTACAATAGCGCCCGTTGGTCCAGAAGTCCATGAAGAGGAAGGGGAAGGGCATTTCAACCCAAGTACAAGCCATTACCGAAATGGACAAAGCCAAGTGTGAGAAGGCGGACAAAGTGGTGATGCTAGATGCCAAGTTCGAAAAATACTACACCAAATACAAAGAACTACAGAGCAAGGACCCGTCAGGCTTCGACGAGGAGCAGATGGTCACTCACGCAAGAATGTTATCTTTAATGTACGCACAATGTGAGAAGATCTAGGCTCATATTGACACTCTCCAATGAAATTGCACTACTTCTATTTAGTTAATTTTTTATTTTATTAATTAATCAATATAATATTTGGTATTCAGTTAATTTAATTTTTTTCTGTTAATTACAAGTTCAAGTTTAATTTCATTTTGTTAATTTAATTTTTTTTATTGATTAACGTTATCAACTTTATTTATTATTAATTGTTTTAAATCATAATTTAATAAATTCAGCAAAAGATCAATTAATTATCTATTCAACATCCACCTAACATCCATGCAACTCATGTGTTTTTTTACACTGTGGAACATGGCTCAATTTAGAGAATCGCATCATAATTCAATACAGTCACAACATGACTCAACTCATGACTCTTACATATGAGTCTCTCACCATACATGATCTGACGTGATATAACATTCTTTATTGTGTTGTCCAGATACTTACGGTACGTAGCTTGAGCGAAACTAATGAAACAATATAGTCTACATCTCCCTAACACAAGGGCACACAATGCTTATGCCTCTCTCATAGCATTTCACAATAGTGAAAGCACGTATGGATAACTATTGTGTTGTTTAAGTTTATTCTTAAAATTTAGAGTTACAAGTAAAAGTTTTTTTTTATCAGAAAAAAAGTTTTTATTGAAATCATGAAGGCAAGGGGGTACAAAGAAGGACACAAGTCCCAATAAAAAAAATAAGAGAGGCCCAAAGAACATCTTGGGAAGAATAATTACTACGCATGAAACTTGAGACATTGCCTTGAGAAACCAAACACACACACGCAGCACAACCACGCCGGAAGAGGGAGAGGTTCCCGAAGACTCAGGTGGCCAACACCGTAAGAGCAGAGGCGGGAGGAATCAACAACCGGACAACTCGGCCACCACTAATCGAACCACATGCAAGGGAAGTTGTTGGGGTCAGCACCCTGAATACAAACGGCGAGCCCCGCCAACACCGTCACAAAGCTCCAGGTAGGGTCGAGGAGAGACGGAGAACCTGAGCCATGAGTGAAAGGAGGCGGTCGGAGCACTCCGACGGAGGAGGAGCGTTGGGGGCCAACACCCACGAGACCAGCGAAACCACGAGACCAGTATTTGGTTGAAGATCCTACCGTGATTCTCGGTCATGCGATTGTGACTGATCGGGGAGATTGGATGTGTACTCTAGATGGAAATATCTCATATTCTACACATCGAAACGCATCGAATCCGGTGGAGGTTGCTACGACGAGGACTTCTTCGTTGGGTCAAGTTGAAGACCAAGCTTCTATGTTCACTAGGGCAGTTACTGGTTTGGGCTACACGGATCAGCCCAAGGACAAGGTTGATGTGGGGTTTGAAGCCCAATCTCTCCCGTTCGATGGTTTAGCTCACCTTGTGGTTGTTGACGAAGTTCCGAATGTGGGCCGTGTGGAAGCCTATTAGGTTCAGGGTGAATCTGTTATTCAGGCCGTAAGCCCAACTTTGGTGGATGCTTCTTCTACTTTTCAAGAGGATTCATTAAGTGATTTAGGTCGGCCCAAGGTTGGTGGAAAGATGTTGGCTGGACCTATATCCGTCGTTGGGTTGGGTTAGTCTTTAGAGAAGGGTGCTTCTTCCGGGGATCAGGTCGGTAAATGGAAGGATGCCCTCCTCAAACCTTTGAAACGTTTGAGTCGGACTCTCAAGCATTTTTCAGATTATGTTACTGATAAACCTAAATCGCACTTGGAAGTCCAAAAGGGAACCAAGGACGTCATTTTTTGTTTGAAACTTCCACCCATTAAGGACGTGTCTCAAGGTGCTCTAACCCGAATTCGGTACCTCCTCCAATGTTCCTCATACTCACAATACTACGTCCAAGACTCGAGCCTTCGATCGGGAGGCTCCCAATAATCTGATGTCGTCAGATAGCGAGTGGTATGACGAAGTTTAGGTCTTGTTGCCGGCATTTGATGGTTGGTTTTTTGGGTTAGCAACTATTGTGGCTTTTCTTTTGTTCAAGGACTTTTCCCTATTTATCATTCGAAGATTTTTGTAATCGTGGTTTTGTGCTTTTGGCTTTTATTTTCTTGAATATCGACCTTTCGATAAAATTTTCTAGCGCTTATCCCCAAAAAAATATATATCAATTCGTAACCATAATCGATATTTTTATATCAGTTTTGTTGTGAAACTATCAAATAACAACTAAAATCAGGCAAGGCAAAACAAAAACACGGCATTGAACTCACACACGGATTATCAACCTATTTGTTCATTCTAAGATTGATCATGAACCCAATCACACATAACTAAAACCTATCAGGCCTATGTTGTCACGCCCCAATTTCAGTAAACTGAACTCGGGACGCGAACGTTTTGAAACAATAAATCATTTTGAATCCCTTTTTATAATTAACTTTAAAATCACCAATTGTTCAACAAAAAAATATTTACATCTCAAAATAAGTCCCAAAAATTGGACAAAAACGTGGTACACGTCACTAGACTCAAAATAACCCAGAAACCCGCTTCAAGCTTCAAAAGCTCACCTAGGCCAGCCTGCGAACGATACCTGTAGGAAAAGCAGCTAGGGGTGAGCGTTCGCTCACCACCACAAATAACAGACTGACTACGGCATACTTAGCAGACAAAGCCGGTGACACCAACAACGACTCAAAAGACACACACGCGACAAATACTTTCCTCAACTGACTCAACACTCGGACACGTGATGTAGACCCCACATAACGATTGACGACCTCCTCCAAAGACACGACTGACAACCACGCAATACCAAGATCACAAAGGATCGCACACCAAACAAGATCACAAAGGATCGCATACCAGCTGCTCAGTAACCCAATCTCTGTCTCTCGCCCTTTACCGATCCCAGTCAGGTCAGGCGGTCGACCTGTCGCGCAACTTCTCCCGATCCCAGTCGGTAGGCTAACCCACAACCTCTCCGCTTCACCCGATCCTAGTCGGGTGGTTAGCCACACCCGCGCGTCCTTCCCCCGATCCCAGTCGGGGAGCTAGCCCATAACCTCTCCGCTTCTCCCGATCCCAGTCGGGAGGCTAGCTACACCACACAACCTCCACCATGATCAAGTAACCAAACACAATCACAAACAAAGTTCAACATACAGTAACGACACCAGTCCCAACTCCACAGGCACTCAAGGCCACCAAGACACCAACAACAAAACACAGGTTCAACAACCCTACAGGCCTCATGGCCACCCAAGACACCAACGGTAAAGTACGGGTTCACAACCCCACGGGCACTCACTGCCACCCAAAACTCCAATAATAACAACACGGGCTCTCATGGCCACCCAAGACTCGACAATAATAACGCGGGCTCTCATGGCCACCCAAAACTCAATAATAATAACACGGGCTCTCATGGCCACCCAAAACTAAACAATAATAACACGGGCTCTCATGGCCACCCAACTCAACAATAATAACAAACAACCTCCGGGCATGGTCATATGCCTCCAGTAATTCTAATATCGCTAAGTTCACTGCTCCTACGACACTACTAAGTGTCACAACCTTTTCTAATAATTGCTATGTTCCCGTATCATGCTTTTCTAATATTCGATAATCTAAATAACCCACGACACCCCGGTGTCACATGCAATTCTACAGGTAACTTTCCCTAGTCAGGGCCGAGATCCGGCTACTTTTCCCTACCTCGAGTAAGTCCTCGAAAAGCCAACCAACGAGCTCTGGTGTGACCTCAGTCACTCACCCAGCTTTCCCTTGCCTCGGTCCGCGGCACGATCTAAAAGAACACAAATTTAAGGCACTTTTAAACCGGTAGGAATAAACCGAAATTCAATAAACTTAACGCCCAAACGTAACTCCGACAATGTCGATCACTCCCAAACTTCCCAATTACTCGACATTGTCGATAAAGGACCCGTAAAGGCCCGATTCGCCCGACATGGCGAATCTGCCCGGGTTTTGGAAATGCCCTTTCGGGGCTCCAAAAGTTCCCGTTTTCGTTTCAACGGTCTTAGAATAATTCAAGGATCCCAAAGCACTTGACGGAATCGAATTCCGACTTCCGAGTCAATTAATTAACGTTTAAAGTTTCTAAAACCCGTTAATTACAACTTTTCCAATTTAATTCCAAATTTCGATTCGGTTAAGGATAAATGGTCCGGGGAACGTTTTAAACCACCCGAACACTAAAACCCGAGCACCCGAGCACGTGGGCCACACCCAACCCACCTTGGCCGTGGGCCCTAGGGTCTTTTAGGGCTCGGCCCACCTTGGTGGTGGCTAGCCCTAGCTCCGGCCAGCCACCCCGAGGTCCGGCCAGCACCGGCCAGCTCCGGCCAGCCTCTACAAGGCACGACCAGCCACCTCACACGGCCGGCCGGCCAACCCACATGGTGCCCGGAGCTCCCCCGAGCTCCCGGTCACCGGAAAACGTTCCAAATCCGCCCCAAAACGTCTCTAACAAGCCCCCAACCTCAATACAACCCTAACTAGTCATTTTTAACCAAACCCTAACATTTGAAAACTATCAAATCGACGATCGGTTCGGTGCTTACCCAAGAGGAGAACGAGGGAAACTAGATTGCTCCTTGCCTTGAGACGATCCGAAGGTGGGATGACGTGAATAGTGGAAACCAAGCCCTAGCTTCTCTCTTCCTTCTTCTCCTTCTCTCTCTAACACTCTCTTCCTTTTTTTTCTATTTTTTTTCTCTTTGTTTTACCCCTTGGCCGAACCCCCCTTGTAGTCTCTCTTTCATTTCCCCCCAAAACCTAACACCACCACTTGGTTGACAAGTGGCAAGGTGGGTCCCACACCTTTTTGGAACAATATCTAGAAGATATTTTCCAATCAGATTCGCGAAAATCGGACGTTTCGGGCCCCGAACGGGCACTTTTTCCAAGAAATTACGAAACTTGATGGGCTACAAGGGAACGGCTCAACTAAGACCGCTGCGACGACGGCTAAGCTTTTTGGATCCAAAAAGGTCCTCGAATGGACCAAAACGTCGCTCGGTTGACTTTTCCAGTAAAAGTCAACATTTCCCAAACTGATCAGAAAGTTGCCCTGAGTCCCCCGGAACTCATTTTGGTTGATAACGGGGTCATCTTAAGTCCGGTATGACCCTCGGGGTCAATTTAGGTTAAATTAAGTGTCTGTCTTAAAAATTTTAAATTTTCCTGTTTTTCGCAGGTTTGACTGGCGTTGACCGGAAGTGGTTATTACATATGTTATTGGTAATGGTCAAGACAACAGAAACAACGTGTATCATCCATTATGACTTGTAACTGCTCTGTTTTCATTCATATGATTTATATAAATTTGAGAAATTTTCACTTTAACACTCTATCAAACATTTAATTCTATTTTGATACTCTGACATAAATTTTTAACACTTTCATACATTAGCTAAACTTTTAATTTCACTTTCATATCCAGTTATCAGATTCTGATAATTTTCCATCCAAAATAGATAAAATGTCCAAAACACCCCTAACTATTACTCAAAATTTCAAATTCATGTCATTGAAGTCAGAATTTGAAAATAAGTGAAATGACAATAAGACCCTCCATTGTTTAGGTGTTAAAATGAAATTTTCACTATTTTTAAAATAAAATCAGTTTTTTTTATAAATTCAGTTTTTATTTATGAAAATTATTTTTATTTTTCGAAAATTCAGTTTATTTTTTATAAATTCAGTTTTCATTTATGAAAATTATTTTTATTTTCAAAAATTCTGTTTTTATTTACGAAAATTATTTTTATTTTCAAACATTCATATTTGAATTTAAAAAATACATAAAAAATCATTTTTTTTTAATTTAATCAATATTTTTTTATTTTTTTATTTAGTTTTTTCATTTTTTTACCCATAATAGTTTTTATTAAATCTAATTCTAATTTTATTAATTAAAATTATCATAGTATCAGATTCACACCTAAATGCATTAATGAAAATGACCAAATAATTTCATGGTACCAAATCCATTAATGATACCTACATTAGTATCAGTTTCACAACCAAGAAGCATTCAATCACATTAAAATCCACAACAAGCATTGAATCATAATTAAACCCATTTAATTGACTTAAAACTTCATAGCAAGCATTCAATTTAGGGGTGGGCAAAAAAAAACAGAAACCGCTAAAACCAACCACCACCAACCGGAAACCGCACCGGAAAACCCGAAACCGGAAAGTTAACGGTTGGTTGCGGGATCTTGATGATCGAACCGGAAAGTTAACGGTTGGTTGTCGGTTCTTGAAACGTCAAACCATCGGTTAACCAACCAAACCAGTACTGTTCACATATACATGTGGCTTCATAATAATCATTGATCTGATATAAATGAATGGCCCATGAGCACTCTTTTGTGTCACACGGATTGCTAACATATAACACGATGACTTATATATAATTTTTTCTTTTGTTTTGGAGAATGTATTAATATATTTTGGTTTGAAATAAAAATATGTGTATGGTTATTGGTATCTAAATTTGTACTTACATGTAGTAAAGTGGTTGGTTGGTTGAAACCACTAACCAAACAGTCAGTGAAGTGGTTGGTTTCACCGTAAAAAATTGGTTTTTGGGTTGGGGCTGGTTCCAAGATATGTCAAACCGATAATATCGGGTTGGATTCGTAAAAAAGTCCATTGGGTGGTTTGTTGGGTCTCGAGGTAGGGTTGGAGATGAACCAACTCGCAGCGGAAAATCAATGAAAACCAAGAGACGATTAAAACCATGAAACAACTAACAAATAATTGATTCACAAGAGAAAAATTCAGCACTATCTCTTACCAAAACAAGAACACCGGTTAACGAATGATTGGCTTGAGTCTCCAAGCCGCCTACGTATCCACATGGGAATCAAAGCCACATAGTTCTTCTCTTTGAGGACTCAAGAACACAAACATGGAGGTGGGAGCTTGCCAAACCCGAAATTGCAAGGGAAGGGGGAGAGAAGTTGTGTTTCCTATTCTTGTCTTGTGTTTGTTATGTTAAAAAAAAGATGACTTAAACATAACAAAACACATACTTGTCCAACTAAAGGCATGAGACAAGTATGGTGTCAAGTAAGGTGTAAATAGGACAAAGTATGGCAAGACAAGATTGGGTTAGGTGGTGAATCACCAACACCTTAATCCTTGTCTTGCTTACTTAGTACTAATTAATCAAGACTTGATTAATTAGTTCCATAGGCCTTGGTTGCATGGGCCTTTCATGGGCCTCTTGGAACATGGCCCGTGGCCATTTCCAACGAGGTCCCGTGATTCGCTCATCGCCTCCAAGCCTTCCATACCGAAAATGTCCAACATTATCCAACGCGATCAATCCCAAGACTCCAAGCCTTGTCTCGATCCGTTAAGTCCTATTCACTTACGGGCACTTGACCCAAAACCTATTTAAGTGGAAACTAACGAGACTTTAGTATTGCCTGACACTGCATGACGAATTGACCATGTCGATTCTAACCTTTCCGTCGTCCCTGTCATTATCCTTTTATCTCCGATATCCTGATTGAGATAGGGCATAGAGCCGTCATCCTTATTATTCTCAATCACTGTTCCTTGATATGTGAGATGACTGAATATATGATACCCAGTATCATGTGCATGGCCATGCTGTTCTTTCAGTCACTCTCGATCAAGCGGCCGAGAACCGATATCTTTCCCATACCTTAGTATGAGGGATAAATCCATTAGCCGTCTTTCGTGTCACTCATGTAGCCCATCCACAAGCCAATCTTGGCCGTTATGGAAGCCCTGTTACGGACAACGTTAGGCTCAGGTCAAACTCAGTTGTTGACTACATAGCAATCACAAAGACTCTTTGGCCTAAGGAAACATGACAAGCTACGACACTGAATATGTTCATGACTTAATCTATGGCACATATTCAGGGCGGGTCGTCCAATATCATGTCCCACATGATATCTATGATCAGACTCCGGAATCCCATTCCAATGACTAACAGAACGTAAGCCATAAAGAGCCATCTTTCATACTAGTCGCTTCTAGTGAAGCTTTGTTGACTAGGGACCCATCAAGTGTGATCTATCTCGATCTATGGTTCTATTCGCATTGTGGGCATAGATCAGAGCACACATCGATATATTACTCTAACAAATAAGTAATATAAAGCCGCTTTATTTTTATTGCTAACGATGATATATACATTTGGACATTTAGGATTGAACTACGGGCAATAAGACTAACATGGTTAACCACCCAATGCCCACCCCTAATTCAATCACATAGATCTTTAATTTACCATTTGAAATCAAACATTCAGCCACAAAAAACCGAGAAGAAAAAAACCAGAATCAAATCGCAGATCAGTTTCAACCAAGGTCACCAAAAGCTAAGATTGGTATATTCGGGCCGAGACGGGAGGATGGTCTGATATGACGATGTCCTTACAGTGGAGGCCGGTGGAGGGGTCGGCGGAAGGAGGAGTGGTGACAATCGGGCGATCGGTTTTATCGATGCGACCATCCTTGTAGACCCGGAAGAAGCGAAAGTCATGAGCGAGGTCCCCGTCTCCGTCTCCGGTTGGATCCAACAGGAATGAGGTGGAGCAAGAGCGGATCTGTTGCAAGGACGAGGCATGATGAAGAAGACGAGAAGGGAAACGCAAGAAGACGTGTGGGTATTGATTCTGGGTAGAAAAATGAAAAACTGAGGAGAGAGACGAAGATAAAGAGGAGAGATTGGGTGAATCTAGGTAGAGAAACGAAAAAATGAAAAGAAAAAAACAAATATAATAAAATATTAATTAAATTAAAAAAGAAATTGATTTTTATGTATTTTTAAAAATAAAATCTGATTTTTATGTATTTTTTAAATTAAAATCTAAAATTTTGAAAATAAAAATAATTTTTATAAATAAAAACAGAATTTTTGAAAATAAAAATAATTTTCATAAATGAAAAATGAATTATAAAAAAATAAAATGAATTTTTGAAAAATAAAAATAATTTTCATAAATAAAAACTAAATTTATAAAAAAAACTGATATTGATTTAAAGGGTTAATATCATAAAGCACCACACAAGTATACACATTTTTCAAATAACACACTAAGTTATGATTTTTTTCATGTGGCACACGTGTGTACCAACAAATTATCAAAGTTTGTTTATACATAGGTGTGCCACATGTAAAAATCGTCGATACATAGATGTGTCACAGGAAAAAAATCATAACTTAGTGTGTTATTTGAAAAACGTGTATACTTGTGTGGTACTTTATGATATTAACCCTATTTTAAAAATAGTGAAATTTTCATTTTAAGACCCTAACAATGGAATGCATTATTGTCATTTCACTTATTTTCAAGTTTTGACTCCAACGTCATGAGTTTGAAAATTTGAGTAATAGTTAAAGGTATTTTGGACATTTTACCTATTTTGGATGGAAAGTTAACAGAATCTGACAAATGGGTGTGAAAGTGAAATTAAAAGTTTGGTTAGGGTATGAAAGTGTTAAAAATTAATGATAGGGTATCAAAATGAAATTAAATGTTTGTCAGGGTGTTAATGTGAAATTTTCAGTTTATATATGCTGGGGCGGATCCAGGAATAAGGTATGACATTAACCATTTCTAAATGTGGTAACAAGTAAATGAATCATACACTCACATGAAAACTATGTGCAAACCACGTGCAAGACAAATCTTAAAATGACCATAACTTTTCATACAAACTCCGATTTAGGCCTGTAACATATCAGTTCAAAGGTAATTAAAAACTCTACAACTTTATGTAACTCTTTTGGACGAGGGAATGCGAAGGCATACCCTATACCCCCCTAAAGTTTCTCATGTTCGCATGATTTCTAGTATTATTAGACTTCTTTGGATGTTTGGATGGTGTGGGTGTTGATTGTCTTCTTGATTTTGGATTTTTTTATTGTTTTAATATATCTATTTTTATTGAAGGGTGATTTTGCACAGAAAAAGTCGTTTAGTTTTGTATTTGATGTTTCTGAAACCTTTAATGGGTTGGGATGTATTTTTTGGAGATCCCTGCTAACAGTTAATTCCAATGTTGTGCTGGTTGACTAGAGTGTATATTGGTCTTAATCCTAAATTTTTGTGTTGTATAGCTTTTGTTGTTTGATTTATATGTCAGATTTTTTATTTGTTTTATTTCAGACATTGTTTTAGGTTATTTTCAGCAATGACTGGTGATTATGATCGAATTTGTGGTTTTGTGAAAACAAACAACCATGTGGGTGGTTTCGGAATTTGGGGTGATTTTTCCCATGGTTTACGTAAGCCTAAGAGTTAATATCACCAAAACTAATCTATATTTCACGTTTTTCATTTAGATATATTTTTTTTACTTATCACCCAGTTATTATAGGTTTCATATGTAATGACTATCATATTTCCCGTCAACCCTAGTGCAAAATGTCAGATATTGTTCAGTTTTTTAAAATGTTGTTATTCAGTTTATGCTTTTTGTTTGAGTTTGGTCTTAAAATCTTCGTGGGCTTGAGCCAATTTCATCTTGAGGAAGCGAATACCCATATACGATATATGGACTCTAATCTTTTAAGCTGAAATATTTTGTTAGAAGTGAGCCGACGTGGTTTTGGTAACTTGCTTGTGAGGTTCCAGGCCATCAGATCAAAACTGAAGAGTTGAATCCTCGAGAGGATAGCGCCCTCATATTCAAAAGATGAAAAGAAAATCAATGCAATCCGGGCGAGCCAAAGGAACCAAAACCCACAAAATCTTGACAGATCGAAAGGGGTTAAACCGGGCCATTGATGAATTAATTCAAGAGGGGTGGCTGAGAGGCAACCTCGCGACACATCGCCTCAGATAGTAGAATCTGCATTCCTCTCTCTTTTAGATACTGACTTACAAGGAATCGCCTCGAGGGCCACAAGCCAACCAAAGAGAGTAATTTTTGGAGGTAGCTTAGCTTTCCAGGGGAAAGAAGCCCAGTCAAGTTTTGGGTCGGTGACACTAAGCCTAATTGCTTCATAACAAGTTGTGACAGGGAAGAAGTTAGACTCGTGATTCCAACGAAATTGATTTGGTCTCGGCCAGGGACAGAAGAGGGCGAGCTAGGATAGAAGGAGAGAGAGTAGGTTAGACTCATAAACCAACAAACGAGTTCTTCTTAATCTAGGCCACCGGCATTCATCGACCCAACAATCTGACACCAGAGCTTGTTTATTTTCTGCGATTTAGTACGGTATGGGGTAAAGAGAGACCCGCATTTCTGACCCGGTCCAACAATCGGTCTAGAAGTGAATACGGGCTCCCGAGCCCAGCTCATATCTAATACCATCAGGGCCAAATAAGTTGGTTATGCGAGTGTCTTGAAATAAGCCTAGGATATTTGAGATGTTTGTCGAGACACGGGAAGATGAGGTTGACGAGAGGTCCCAAGAAAGTTCCGACCAGCCATAGACAGAGTAGAGTACCCGTTTCCAAAGAGTGTTCAATTCTGAGGCAAATTGCCAAATCCATTTGGAGAGCAGAGCGCGGTTGAAATCAGAGAGACATCGAACAGCCAGCCCTCAAGAAATCTTGGGTTGAAGGACTGTTAACCAAGCTACCTTGCAAATGTTGGGGTATAACAACGTGGAACAATATTCAAGCAAGAAGAACACAAGGGAAAATAAGCAATCACACAAGAACACAAGAATTTACGTGGTTCGTCAATTTGCCTACGTCCACGGTCTCACTACTCTCTTCTTATTGCTCTCACAATGAATGAATGATTTGGGTTTACAAGTACATGGTATTTATAGGAGAAGACAATGGGTAAAATAAGGTAGGAATTAGGTTTCCTAATCATAATAGGAAATATCCTCTAATTGCCTACTCAAGTCTCTTACCTAAATCTATTAGGAAGACTAGACATTTCCTAAATAAAATAGGAAGTCTCCACACAACCCTAACAATCTCCCACTTGGAGACTGTCCATGAATGTCTTCACTTCACTCCTACTCATGTAACTCCAATAACACCCCAATGCACCATCAATAAGCTTCTGAGGTAGTGAGACATCTTCCTTCAACTAACCATGAAGGCCAGCTGAAGTTATGCATAACTTCAGCTTCTCCGTTGGAACAACCTTGGTCAACATATCTGCAGGATTCTTTGACCCAATGATTTTCTTCAAGGACAAAGTACCATCATTCATTAATCCTCTAATGAAATGATATCTCAATTGGATATGCTTCGTCCTAGCATGAAACACAGGATTCTTGGCGAGATGAATGGCGCTCTGACTATCGCTATACAAAGGACTGTCTGCCTGTTTTTTCCCTAACTCCTCCAAGAAATTCTTCAACCATATCATTTCTTTTCCAGCTTCTGAAATAGCCATGTACTCAACTTCAGTGGTTGAAAGAGCAACACTCTTCTGCAGTCGAGACATCCAACTAACTGCTGTGCCACCCAAGGTAAAGACGTACCATGTAGTACTCTTCCTTGTGTCCAAACATTCACCTAAGTCTGCATCAGAAAACCCTTCTAAGATTACATCCTTCTTCTTGAAATGTAGTGCAACCTTTGAAGTGCCTTTCAAGTAGCGAAACAACCACTTGACTGCTTCCCAATGCTCTCTCCCAGGATTAGACATGAATCTACTAACAACTCCCACTGCATGTGCAATGTCTGGCCTTGTGCAAACCATTGCGTACATCAAACTGCCCACTGTTGATGCGTACGGGACTTTAGCCATTTCTTCCTTGTCTTTATCCGTCTTAGGTGACTGTTCTCGAGTGAGTTTGAAGTGACCTCCCAACGGCGTACTTCATGTCTTAGCATCTTGGAGACTGAACTTGTTCAAGATCTTCTCAATATACTTCTCTTGAGATAGCTTTAAACTTCCATCAGATCGATCCCTACTGATGCTCATTCCGAGTATTTGCTTTGCTACGCCTAAGTCCTTCATCTCAAACTCTTCAGACATATGTCTCTTCAATTTGTTGATTTCTACCATGTTGGATTCTGCAATCAACATGTCATCAACGTACAACAATAATATGATGTAGGATCCATTGAAATGCTTGACATAGCAACAATGATCCATGACACATCTTGAGTATCCACTCCTCATCATAAAATCGTCAAACTTCAAGTACCACTGTCTTGGTGCTTGTTTTAGACCATACAAACTTTTCTGCAATTTGCAAACTAGGTCTTCACTCCCAGCTCTCTGGAAACCCTCTGGCTGTACCATATAAATATCTTCGTCAAGATCACCATGTAAGAACGCGGTCTTCACATCTAGTTGCTCTAGATGAAGATCCTCTGCAGCCACGATACCTAACACAAGCCTGATAGTAGTCATCTTGACTACTGGAGAGAATATCTCATTGTAGTCAATCCCCTTCTTCTGTTGAAAGCCTTTGACTACTAACTTTGCCTTTTACCTCTTGCTACCATCATGTTCTTCCTTGACCCTGAACACCCATTTATTTTTTAGAGCCTTTTTCCCAGCCGGTAACTTGGTCAATGACCAAGTCTCATTCTTTTCAAGAGATTTCATCTCTTCATCCATGGCTGACTCCCACTTAATCGAATCATCCATTTGAATTGCCTTTGTATAACACTGAGACTCTGCATTCTCAGTCAACAACAGATAATGTAGTGAAGGAGAGAACCGTTCTGGAGGTCTTGAAACTCTGCTCGATCTCCTCACTTCAGCTACTGGGGTAGCCGGTACTATCTCCTCATTATTTTCTTGTAGTTGACTCTCACTGCCGCCTGTAACATCTTCTATTGTTATATCTTCCAACATTGCTTCTTCCTTGCCTTCGGGTTCTTTAGTGATATCTTGCTCCACACTCAAGCGATCCTTGTACATAGCGCTTTCACAGAATGTGACATCTCTGCTTCTGATGACTTTCATCTTTGACTCATCCCAGAATCTATACCCCATGTCATAAGATCCATAGCCAATGAATGCACACTTCTTTGCTTTTGGATCAAGCTTGTCTCTGTCGGAATCCTTTACTCTCACATAAGAAACACAACCAAAAACTCGCAAATGTTGAAGATTTACCTCTTTTCCACGCCATTCTTCTTCAGGAATCTTGAATCCCAAAGGAACTGAGGGTCCACGATTGATGAGGTGTGCTGATGTGCTCACTGCGTCTGCCCAAAACCTTTTAGGCAATCCTGCTTGAATCCTCATACTCTTCGCCCTCTCGTTCAGCGTTCTGTTCATCCTCTCAACAACACCATTATGTTGGGGCGTCTCAGGCTCAGTCTTTAGAATCCTTATACCATGCTCAGCACAATAATCAATAAACTCATCACTACTATACTCACCACCATTGTCAGACTTTAAACACTTCACTTTTAAGTCAGTTTCATTCTCAACAGCAGCTTTCCACTTCTTAAAGGTATTAAAAACTTCATCCTTGTGCTTTAGAAAGTAAACCCATACCTTTCTTGTGGAGTCATCAATGAAGGTGACATAGTAACGAGATCCTCCAATGGATGGAACTTTTGTAGGTCCATACACGTCTGAATGCACCATTTCCAGCTTCTTTGCCTTAGGAGGTTTCCCTGACTTTGCAAAGCTAACTCGTTTCTGCTTTCCGAACACACATGGTTCGCAAAAACTAACCTTCACATTCTTCAGTTCTGGAATCTTCCCCTTTGAAGCTAACATCTTCATTCCTTTCTCACTCATATGCCCAAGTCGTTGGTGCCATAGAGTTGAAGGATCAGGCCCATCAGTAACTACATTAACATCTTCCACTGGCATCTCCGCCATGTACAAAGTTCCTCTCTTCCTTCCTCGAGCAATAATCAAATTCTCTTTTGATACCTTCCATTGGCCGTTCTTAAAGGTTATACCATATCCCAAACTGTCCAGATGACTTACAGAGATCAACATTCTCCTTATGGTAGGGATATACCTTACATCTTTTAACGTCCAAATTGTACCCATGGGAGTTTTGAGATTCACATCTCCTATGCCCGCAATTTCTTCCGTCTCATCATTGGCTAGATGAACTATACCTTTTATAGGTCTAAAATTAACTAGCATATTTTTATAATGGGTAGTATGGAAAGAAGCACCTGAATCCATGATCCATGACTCAACCGGGCTTTCTACACAACAGATCAAAGCATCATCTTCAAATTCTTCTATCGCATTCACCGAGTTGTTCTCCTTTCTTTCCTTCTTTGGGTTCGGGCATTGACTCTTGAAGTGGCCAGTTTGTTGACAATTATAGCAAGTCACATCTGCTCTGCTTTTAGATTGTCCTCTCCTTCCAGACTTCGATCTGCCTCGCCCTTTGTTCTTACCCCTTTCATAATTCCTACCTCCTCCGTCCACGTTCAACACGGAGCCTGACGGTTCTCCAAAATTCCTTCTACGAATATCTTCCCCAAGAATCAAGTCTCTTATCCCCTCGAACGACAGCTTAGTAGATCCAGACGAACTACTAACTGCTGTGACGGTTCCTGACCAGCTATCAGGTAACGAAGACAACAATAATAGGGCTTGTACCTCATCATCGAATTTAATATCCACCGACACTAATCTGGATAGTATCGTATTAAATTCGTTCACGTGATCAGTAACATTAGCACCTTCCCTCATCTTCGTGTTAACTAATAGACGAATCAAATATACCTTGTTTGATGCAGACGGCTTTTCGTGCATATTTGATAGCGCCTTTATTAGTCCGTAGGTAGTTGTCTCCTTCATTACGTTGTAGGCAACGTTCCTTGTCAGTGTCAACCTCACCGCACCAAGTGCTTGTCGATCTAGCAACTGCCAATCGGCCGCACTTAGCTTCTCTGGTTTGGTCTCTGACAACGGTTCATGTAGCTTCTTCTGGTACAGATAATCCTCAATCTGCATCTTTCAGAATCCAAAATCTTTCCCATCGAACTTTTCGATTCGAACTTTCCCATCTTCTACCATTGCTCCCACTTGCCACGAACCAGGCTCTGATACCAGTTGTTGGGGTATAACAACGTGGAACAATAATCAAGCAAGAAGAAAACAAGGGAAAATAAGCAATCACAAAAGAACACAAGAATTTACGTGGTTCGGCAATTTGCCTACGTCCACGGTCTCACTACTCTCTTCTTATTGCTCTCACAATGAATGAATGATTTGGGTTTACAAGTACATGGTATTTATAGGAGAAGACAATGGGTAAAATAAGGTAATAATTAGGTTTCCTAATCATAATAGGAAATATCCTCTAATTGTCTACTCAAGTCTCTTACCTAAATCTATTAGGAAGACTAGACCTTTCCTAAATAAAATAGGAAGTCTCCACACAACCCTAACAGCAAAAGGGTCTGCGATTGATCTTAGCGCTCCATAAGAAAGCCCTCTCGATATCCTCTAACTTTTTGATGACCTTGACTGGCGCTTTGTATAAGGACATAAAGAACATTGGGATTGGGTTGAGAGTAGAACAAATTAGAGTGTGCCAACCTCTTAAGGACAAATTTTTCGCTTGACACGGATCCGTCGCTTGGAGAAAGTTAGAAATAATTGGTTACCAAGTTGAGGCCAGTCTCGGGTTCGACCCAAGTGCGAAGCACAAATATTTGAAAAGGAGGCGACCCGGGACACAAAAAAGTAGATCGTAAAAGATTTGGGCTTCAGACTGAGGGCCATTGAGAAAAACCAATACCGATTTGGAGTAGTTGACTTCGAGGCCTGAGGCCATATAAAATGCTACCAGAATTGCTTTGGGATTCAATAAACCTTGTTGGTCTGGTTGAAGAAACAACAGCGTGTCGTCCGCATATTGAAGGTGAGTGATGCTAGTCGGGAAATTAGGAATGGAGATACCTTTGAATTTCCCTTGTGCTTCCCCTTCCTCAAGCATTAAATGCAGGCCTTCCACTGCTAAAATAAAGAGAAATGGCGAGATGGAACAACCTTGCCTTGCTCTGCACGTGGAGGAAAAACCTTAAGACATCCAATCGGACTATGTGCCGAGCTTTATGAAAGAACTTGAGATAAAAACTGTCAGGGCCTTGCGCCTTGTCCCCATTAATATTCATGATGCAGTCCAAAATTTCTTCTTTATCGAAGGAAGATTCTAAGGCCTCAGTGTAAAACCCACTTCGTCTAAAAGGGTATTATAGTGCGAACTAAAACTTGGGGGGTTGTTTTTGCATCAAGTTTGGTTGGAAAAGAAAAATCAAAAAAAAAAGAGAGAAGAGGAGTTCTGGGCTGGATTGGGCTGTCAGACACGAACTGGGCCTGACCCGCGCTGAACCCAGCCCAACCTATTTCGAGCCCAAACCCTAGCGTTAAAAGAACGCAGCGCCGCTTCAGAATCCAGTTATGTGCACGATTACCGAGGGCTCTCTCTCTCGCGCAGCTTCGTCTTCGCGTACCCAAAACCCATAAATCGCCACCGCCCTGTGTCGCCGTCGCACCACCTCCTTCCTCACCTTCTTCTTCTCCAGCTCCTCTTCATCTTCCCTCTCCTTCATCTACTTCCGTCCTCAAATAAACCCAGCCATCTGAAACCCTCTTTCCCCTTCGCCCTCACGTCCGTTCGAAACCCTCGTCGGGGTCGATTCGAGGACGTCCGTGGCTGGTTCAGGCATCTTCGTCAACGTTGAGTTGTTCCTCACCAGTTCCACCTTCCTCACCCTCTTCTTCGCTGGAAATCATGAGCTCCAGGCTCGTCCTGGCTTCGGACGGAGTGCTCAAGTTGGGGATCTGGAACTTGCACGCTGGCGAGCTCTTTGGCCGTCAGATCTGGCCGGGAGAGCTCGGGCCTCGCCCCAACCGACCTTCTCTTCGCGTTCTCGAGCTCCTGACGTACCCGCCGCCGTCAAAACTGTCGTCGTCACCGAAGTCCGCCAGAGTCCGCCAGAACCCTAGCCCCGTCTACCCCCATTCACGGCTCAGGCAGAACTAGACCTCGTGTTAGGCTTGGGCCTGGATTCAGTTGGGCCTCGGGCCTGGACGGGTTTGGGCCTCGGGCCTGGACCGGTTTGGGCCTGGGTCTGACTGAATCTGAGTCCGGGTTCGACTCGGGTCTGGATCCGGGCCTGGGTCGGGCACGGGTCGGACCGGGTCTGGACCTGGATCCAGGTCTGTTTCTGGGTTCGGGTCGGACTCGGCTCGGCCGGGTCGGACAGACTCACTTAATTAAATTAAATCTAATTTGACACTTTGGACTAAGTGGCGTATTTAAAGAAAAGGACGAACAGTTAATTTAAAGAACTGGGAAATCTGGATCCGATCTAACTTTGGACCGTTTGTATGTAAACTCAGGCTTCGCCCGAGAGCTTGGACTTCGCCCGAGCAGACGAAGACCACTCCGGTACCCGTGCGAAGAACGGAGGAGCGACTGTTCGACTTTACAGCAGAGAGTGGTTAGAGGAAGACCACGAGGTAGGGAAAATCCTAACTCCTCGTTAAATAGCGCTTAGTATGCCTATTAGGTTAATAAAATCGGAAAGGTCCTAGAATTGCTTATAGGATGCGAATAACTAGAATAAATGTCTTTCAATTACTAATAACCGAACATGTCTAGTAAGCATGCTTAGGATGTGAATCACACGCGTAACTTGCTTCGATACTTGAGAATTGTTTTACTGGTAGAGAGGTCGTGATGAGCCCTCGGATTAGTTGTTGTGTTAGGTTCACATGCTTGGTTGCCTAATTTGGATAAGTTAAGAGTCTATTACAACTAGATAATTCGATCAACCAAATATGAATGCTTGATTGCTTAATTGTGTACTTGATTGAATGCTTGAACCCTTGAACGACTGAATGACTGAATGGGGAATCGAGTATGACTGGTTGTGCCAAGAGGTATGATCAGGTGATCGATGAACCGATGGATCGTGGTTGTAAGTAAATGGTAAGCGTAAGATTATGATTGATTCTCGTGGTGTGTTGTGTTGGAATTATGAATCGTTAAGCGTCGGTTGCTCCTTGATTGTTTGAGAGTGTTACCCACTTGTGAGTCCTTAAACTAGCTTTTATATCGGTATGGCACCACTACACCAGAAACCAACTTGCCCAACGAAAATTGTTGGTGTTGAAAAATTTCAACCCCAACCAATTCAGACTTCGTTGGAGTTGAATGTTTCAATTCCAACGATTTCTCATTCGTTGGCGTTGAAACATTCAAACCCAACGAAATATTAATCCGTTGGGTTTGAATTATTTTAATTCCAACGAATTAATATTTCGTTGGGTTTGAATGTTTCAACGCCAACGAATTTGTATTTCGTTGGGTTTGAATATTTCAACGCCAACGAAATGTTAATTCGTTGGATTTGAATTATTTCAATTCCAACGACCTCTTAATTCGTTGGAGTTGAATCTGAAATTTTATGGAAAGTGGACAAAATGCTCTGTTTTTTTTTTCTCGATTCATTTTTATACCCGATTGATCTTTTTTTTTTTGAAAAAAACACATGCATAAATTGTTTTACTCCAATGCAAATCTAGTGGTATAAAAGTTTTGAATTATCGACATCGTATATATATATATATATATATATATATATATATATGTGTGTGTGTGTGTGTGTGTGTTTCATACCCAATTATTCTTATTATTTCGTTGGGTATGTTTTATGGACAGTGGGCAAAATACTCTGGGTTTTTTACTCGATTCTTTTTTATAACCGAATGATCTTTTTTTTTTGAAAAAAAAACACATGCCTAAATTGTTTTACTCCAATACAAATCTAGTGGTATAAAAGTTTTGAATTATCGACATCGTTTAATATTATTATATATATATATATATATATATATATTCATACCCAACGATTCTTGTTATTTCGTTGGGTATGTTTTATGGACAATGGGCAAAATGATCTGTTTTTTTTTTCTCAATTCATTTTTATACCCGATTGATCTTCTTTTTTTGAAAAAAAAAACACATGCATAAATTGTTTTACTCCAATACAAATCTAGTGGTATAAAAGTTTTGAATTATCGACATCATTTAATATTATTTTATATATTTTTTTTTCATACCCAACGATTCTTGTTATTTCGTTGGGTATGTTTTATGGACAGTGGGCAAAATGCTCTGTTTTTTTTTTCTCGATTCATTTTTATACCCGATTGATCTTTTCTTTTTGGAAAAAAGCACATGCCTAAATTGTTTTACTCCAATACAAACCTTGTTGGGCAAGTAGCTTTCCCCACTAGTGCACCCACGCTGCGGGTGGGGTAGTGTCATAGGGTACCCACACCAAAGGGAATGCCGGTGCGGGGTAGTACCTAAGACGATAACTTGATATCCGATATGGTACCTACACCGAAGGAAGCGCCGGTGTGGGGTAGTATCATAGTCGGTATCCGGTATGGTACCTACACCGAAGGAAGTGCCGGTGTGGGGTAGTATCATAGCCGGCGGATTGGACCCTGCGAGACATAGATTACGGACCCTACGGAAAATTGGATATTGGACCCTACGGGGCATTTGGACGGTTTACCCTACGGGGATGGTTACTGGTTATTTCACCCAAGTGTATGCGTCCTACGGGAGCTATACCTTGGTTCCCGATGACATATGGTCCTTTGGAGACGTTTCCAAGAATCCCGACGATATGCGCCCTCAAGGGTTGTTACTGGTAGCCCGACGTTATGCGTCTCCTCTGGACCGAGGGAAAATCCGACATGACACGACGAATAATGTGGATCGGAGGGTGGTTACTCATGTCCCACGGCATTACTTTGAATACCCTAACCTTTATTGATTATTTAAGAAATAAAATTGTCACGTCATTTTCTTATGATTACTGTTGACTTTTCTTGATCGCTAAACACTCGTCTTACTCCTGTTTTTCAATATATTCGCAATTACTCGTATTTAAGACCCGAACTAAAATTGTGAAGGCCTATTTTGTTAAACTAAAGGGCAGACCTGGTTATGCAATTTTCCCTACTGAGCGTAAGCTCACCCCTATCTGTTTATGACTGTTTTACAGGCTTGCGTGGTGACTAGTGGACTCGAGGCTCGGGAGCTTCTTGGGTCCGGGTGCTTAGAGATGTTGGTCTTTATTTTGTAGTCTTGAACCTTTATTAAAGATCTATTATGACTTTTGTAAAACCTATTGTTGGAGGATTACTTTAGAAGTGGTGTTTTGAAGACTTTATACTGTATTAAATTCGGATGTTTTTTTTGGCTTTATGTCGTTTTTTATTTTAATTGTTTCTTTTTAAGTTGCGTCTCGAGTCCGGTCAAGAACCGGATTTGGGGCGTGACAATTTGGTATCAGAGCCTGGTTTCATTTGAAATAGGTATTATTTTGAACTTGTTTTCAAAACCTCGGACCGCACGTCAATTAGGTGGGTAGAGTTAGGGAGTCTAAGTCGTGGCACTCAGTGACGCAATTTGGAAACATAAATGCGGAGAGTTGGAACGACACGAGTCGTGGATTGCTTCAATGTGGTTTAAGTTGAACCTTTTACACTACAATGATCGCATTGCTCTATTGGTATCCTTTCCCTATTAACTGTAAGTTACAGTGACCGGTGAAGCCGAGCGGTTGAGATCGGAATTGGATTAACAGGAAATGATCGACCCACTATGCATTCGTTGTAAAGTAGGCCGATTGTTGGTGGTGTTGCCATTTTGATGAATCGTTTCTAAAATTTTCAAGATTGAAGTATGGTCCCATTCAATTGTTGATTTGTTTAAATGACCACTGTCTTGGAGCACGAGGACTCCGTGTATCGATTGTATTAAGAATTTTGGGAGCACGAGAACTCCGTAGTATTTGGGAGCACGCGAACTCTGCATACCGATTGTACTGAGAAATTTGGGGAGCACGAGAACTCCGTATACCTGTTGTATTGTGTACTTTAAGGAGCATGAGAACTCTGTGTGTTGATTGGGTTGCGTACTTGGCCGAGCATGAGAACTCCGCGTACTATTATCTTATGAAATTGATTGGTAAATGTCCCGCATAAGCGGAGGGTTAGTGGAAAATACGAATAGGTCATGCCGAAATTTCTGTAAAACTGAAATGTTTGCACTATCACGGGTTGACTCAGGGGCGCCACTGTAGTCGAGCGTGATGGTTGGATGTCAAGTCGTTACAATGATATTCGGGGACGCCTGAATCGGGTTGTAACGACGCGAGATCGACATGAAGGTTGAGTAAAAGTTAAAGTGTTAAGAAACTTTAGGAAGGAAAGGAATGTTAAGTCTTAATAAAAGCGATCGATTACGATACTAGACCCCACGTTTTGGAAGATACCCGAGTGAGGGGTATGTCTGTTGCCTTGTGCCTTGTGAGAGTTACTTGAGATTAATCCTCCTGTAGGAGTCGATGGAGTAATTTGATTGAACCCTCCCGCGGGAGTTGGTTGTTTGATTTGGTTGAATCCTCTTGTGGGAGTCGATTGATTGTTAGATTTGATTGAACCGCTGATTGTTGTGTGAGATGCATTGAGATGCGGCCTTATCTGACTATATATAAGTATTATATATATTTACCGAACCTAGTGATGTTGATCTTATACGACCCGGGTGTGACGCGCGTGAACGTCCTTGTGATTGATCGAACCGTGGTCTAAACTGGAAACTGAACTTGTGCGTATTCCGTGCAGGCGGATAGACGACATGGCATGTGGTTACACTCCGAGAGGTACAAGGAGCCGCTCAGCTGGGGGCCCGAGTAAGGCACCTGCCTCTGAGCAGGCGAGGGCAGCTGACGCCCAGGGTGCTGCTTTCACCGAGCACTAGAGTTTTGAGGGTGGACCATCAGAGGCACCACCCAGGACATCTCCAGTCGCTGAGTCGACTCAAACGACCCCTCTAAAGGAGGTGTTCGTGTAGTGCTGGCCGCCATGGGCGCAGAGCAGGGGACTGCAGCACCGGCACCAGAGCCCGTGCCTACTGCCGCAGCAGTCACCAGTGAGGGACCAGGCCCGCTTGACAGTTCCACGGCCTAGGCCCTCAGATATTTTCGTAGACTCGGCACACCGGTCTGTTGGGTCTCGAGGTAGGGTTGGAGATGAACCAACTCGCAGCGGAAAATCAATGAAAACCAAGAGACGATTAAAACCATGAAACAACTAACAAAGAATGGATTCACAAGAGAAAAATTCAGCACTGGTTCTTACCAAAACAAGAACACCGGTTAACGAATGATTGGCTTGAGTCTCCAAGACGCCTACGTATCCACATAGGAATCAAAGCCACGTAGTTCTTCTCTTTGAGGACTCAAGAACACAAACATGGAGGTGGAAACTAGCCAAACCCGAAATGGCCATGGAAGAGGGAGAGAAAATGTGTTTCCTATTCTTGTCTAGTGTTTGTTATGTTGAAAAAAGATGACTTAAACATAACAAAACCCATACTTGTCCAACTAAAGGCATGGGACAAGTATGGTGTCAAGTAAGGTGTAAATAGGACAAAGTATGGCAAGACAAGATTGGGTTAGGTGGTGAATCACCAACACCTTAATCCTTGTCTTGCTTGCTTAGTACTAATTAATCAAGACTTGATTAATTAGTTCCATGGGCCTTGGTTGCATGGGCCTTTCATGGGCCTCTTGGAACATGGCCCGTGGCCATTTCCAACGAGGTCCCGTGATTCGCTCATCGCCTCCAAGCCTTCCATACCGGAAATGTCCAACATTATCCGACGCAATCAATCCCAAGACTCCAAGCCTTGTCTCGATCCGTAAAGTTTTATTCACTTACGGGCACATGACCCAAAACCCAGTTTTGGTCATATCCCGAGACAACTCCCTTTTGGCCATTCTCCATATATGTGTCAATGAGTTTCATCCTCCGGTGTGACCCTTAGGTTTATGCATGTCAATAGATCAACGTAAAATCCCATTTTACTTGATCCTATTTAAGTGGCAACTAACGAGACTTTAGTATTGCCTGACACTGCATAGCGAATCGACCCTGTCGATTCTAACCTTTCCGTCGTCCCTGTCATTATCCTTTTATCTCCGATATCCTGATTGAGATAAGGCATAGAGCCGTCATCCTTATTATTCTCAATCACCGTTCCTTGATATGTGAGATGACTGAAGATATGATACCCAGTATCATGTGCATGGCCATGCTATTCTTCCAGTCACTCTCGATCAACTGGCCGAGAACCGATATCTTTCCCATACCTTAGTATGAGGGATAAATCCCTTAGCCGTCTTTCGTGTCACTCATGTAGCCCGTCCCCAAGCCAATCCTGGCCGTTATGGAAGCCCTGTTACGGACAACGTTAGGCTCAGGTCAAACTCAGTTGTTGACTACATAGCGATCACAAAGACTCCTTGGTCTAAGGATACATGACAAGCTACAACACTGAATATGTTCATGACTTAATCTATGGCACATATTCAGGGCGGGTCGTCCAATATCATGTCCCACATGATGATCAGACTCCGGAATCCCATTCCAATGACTAACAGAACGTAAGCCATAAAGAGCCATCTTTCATACTAGTCGCTTCTAGTGAAGCTTTGTTGACTAGGGACCCATCGAGTGTGATCTATCTCGATCTATGGTTCTATTCGCATGGTGGGCATAGATCAGAGCACACGTCGATATATTACTCCAACACATAAGTAATATAAAGCCGCTTTAATTTTATTGGTAACGATGATATGTACATTTGGACATTTAGGATTGAACTACGGGCACTAAGACTAACACGGTCTACTCCGGGGGAGCAGACACCGAGGCAGCCGCAGGCTGGTTGGAGCGTATTACCCGCAACCTCGATACCTTTGGAGTATTTGAGGGACGTCTGAGAGTATCATTCGCCACATTTTAGCTCGAGGGAGAGGCCTACTATTGGTGGCAGTCAGTGCAGACCAGAGTTGGGGACGACTATCAGTTATTCAGCAGGATGTTCCTGGAGCAGCATTTTCCCCGATCCATTCGAGATGATAGACGCCAGCAGTTCTTGGAACTGCGTCAGAGAGGACTGAGCGTCTCTGAGTATGCAGTGAGATTCACTTATTTGGCCCGCTCTGCACCGGAGTTTGTGCAGACAGAGGAGAGTCGCTGCAGGCGATTCGAGAACGGGCTCATCCCGTCGATTGCTGACAGGGTCATCGCTTTCAGGACCGATGAATACTCTAGACTCCTGGATCAGGCTTTGGCCATAGAGAGGCACTTCAGAGAGACCGCCAGGGTGCGGGAGATCAGGCCGAGGTCTAGTGGATTCCTACGACAGTCAGAGAGGCGCGATGCATAGACAGAGAGTTTCTGGATCCTTTCAGCCTCAGTTTCAGTCTGGAGGCATGCGCCGGGCAGGGACTGTAGCTTCAGTTGGACCTGCCCCAGTGTCACAGTTATGTTCTCTGTGGGCAGCAGGGCCACCTAGCCCGAGACTGTCCGAGAGGCAGTGGACCTGTAGAGCGACGGATTGATTATCCATAGAGGGTTGAAGATAGACCACGGATTGATGAGAGGGCATGCTACCAGTGTGGTCGACATGGACACCTTGTCTATGCTTGCCCTGATCGAGCTGGAGGAGCGTCGAGGCCTCAGCAGGCTCAGGCTCGTCAGGCACCTCCTGGCCGACCACGTCAGGCACAGCCTCAGAGAGCTCCGCGTCAGGCGGCGGGAGAAGCAGTTCAGAGACATCAGCCGAGGGCTTGACAGCAGGTGGCACTTCCACCACCACCAAGAGGAGGACCACCGGCACGGCAGGGCCGAGTCTATGCAGTTACTGATGCCAGAGTTGAGGGACCGTACGCCGGCCATGAGGCCACTCAGGTGACAGTGATATCGAGCGTAATAGAAACGTCCAACATGAAAGACAAACAAAATAAGAAACAAAATGCAGGGAAATAATGTGTTGTTCTAGTTGTCATCCCGAGGTAGTCTAACATTGGCCACCTCGGGTCTTCTAGGGGAGGCATATGGGTCGTCCCCCCTTTCCCTAGGGCCTTCCTTTCTCTTGACGAGGCTGTTGAGGAGCCTTCGCCTGATGGTTACTGTCATATGTACTTTCCTTCTCATCCAGCAGCTGATGGGGTTGGCCTAGGATGCCAGACAACTCTAGCACCTTCTTTATTTTGGTCGTACAGGTGTAGCATTGGCTCGTCTTCCTTTTACCCTTCTGCTTCAGAATCTTTGTCCATATGGGACCAACCCCCTAACTCGAGCATGAAGTTCTTTCTGTTTCCCCATCCTTGTTGGGGATTTACCTGTGGAGAAGTCAGGCAAGAGATAATCCCCATCTTCGGACAGGTTAGCCAAGTTAGCGGGCTATGTTGTGCCCGGGACTCTCAGAAATAATGTCGTGGGATTCTCCTTTATGTGCAAACTTTCCATATCAAGGGTTTCCTTATCCAAGTTACTAGACTCCGAACCTGCCTCCTCCCTTGTTCCCAAGGCTGGAAAACCCAGGGGGTTGGAGGACTCGGGGAGAACCTGATCCACTGCCACCCACAAGGTCCTGTATCGGATCCAGTGAGATGGATGTCGAGCGACGATCGATTGCTATCGGCGTCAGGTGATAGTGAGGTCAGGTGACAGTGAGGTCAGGCGACCGAGTCATTACTTGTGTGTTGGGTAGCAAGAGCGGAGTCCTTCTGTCCGCCTTAACTACGGGAGCTGAGTCAGATACGGTGCAGAGTAGAAGAGACCTACCGAGGGTGGTGTGTGGGTTCCCAGACGTGTTCCCGGAGGAGCTATCAGGCTTACCGCCAGCGCGCGAGTTAGAGTTTCGGATCGACTTGATCCCAGGCACAGCGCCGATTTCGATGACCCCATATCGGTTTGCACCAGCTGAGTTAGTCGAGTTGAAGCGACAACTTGAAGAGCTGCAGGAGAAGGGCTTCATCCGCCCTAGTGTTTCTCCGTGGGGAGCACCCGCCCTCTTCGTGAAGAAGAAGGGTGGCGCTTTGAGGATGTGCATCGATTACCGGAAGCTAAACCGGGTTACGGTGAAGAACCGCTATCCGATGCCGAGGATCGATGATCTGTTCGACCAACTGAGGGGAGCGACATGTTTCTCCAAGATTGATCTGAGATCAGGCTACTACCAGTTGAGAGTCCGAAAGGAGGAAGTGGAGAAGACCGCCTTCCGGACACGGTACGGCCACTTCGAGTTTCTATTGATGCCGTTCGGATTGACGAACGCGCCAACAACCTTCATGGATTTGATGAATGGCATTTTCTGACCGTACCTGGACCAGTTTGTCGTAGTTTTTGTTGACAACATCTTGATTTACTCGCCTAGTGAAGAGGCACATGAGGAGCACTTGAGGATAGTATTGACTCTATTACGTACTCACAAGCTGTACGGGAACTTGGAGAACTGCGAGTTCTGGCTCGCAGAGGTGAAATTCCTAGGACATGTTGTGTCCCGAGATGGTATTCTAGTCGACCCAGTGAAGGTCGATGCAGTTTCGAAGTGGGCAAGGCCCAAGAATATGTTTGAGATCCATAGCTTTCTGGGATTGGCAGGGTATTATCGACGCTTTGTTCAGGACTTCTCACGTCTAGCAGCGCCTATGACAGAACTGACCCGCAAGGGAGTAGAGTTTCTATGGACAGATGAGTGTGAGCACTCCTTTACCGAGCTAAAGGCTCGATTGACTACCACTCCAGTGTTGATTGTTCCGGAGCAAGGAGTAGGTTATGACGTGTACTGTGACGCCTCAGGCGAGCGACTGGGTTGTGTGTTGATGCGGTGCGGGAAGGTAGTTGCTTACGGCTCGAGGCAGTTGAAGGTACATGAGCGCAACTACCCGACCCATGATCTAGAGCTGGCAGCAGCGGTTTTTGCTCTGAAGAGTTGGAGACACTATTTGTACGGTGAGCTTTTCAGGGTGTTCTCGGATCACAAGAGCCTCAAGTATATTTTCTCCCAGCGCGACCTGAACATGCGCCAAAGGCGATGGATGGAGTTACTTGAGGAATACGACTTCGAGCTGCTCTATCATCCGGGCAAGGCGAATGTCGTCGCCTATGCCCTGAGCAGGAAGTCGACTCATTGTGTTGCCAGCATAGCCGTCCGAGAGTGGGGCATGCTGGAGGAGTTGAACTCATTCAGACTTGAGTTAGAGGAGGTCACGGATGGTATGGCCTTGTGCGCATTAGTGGCCCAGTCCACTTTGGTTGCTCGAGTGTTGGAGGCACAGACCGAGGATGCCGAGACGGTAGGGATTCGTTAGAGACTGGCCGACGGTGTTGAGATCGAAGGTTGGGAGTTGGGTGCTGATCAGAGTGTCCGTCATAGAGGATGGTTGTTTGTACCACGGGGTTGTAGGGACACTGTGTTGAGAGAGTGTCATCACTCCCGTCTTGTTGTGCACCCTGGTGGCACTAAGATGTATAGAGACATCCGACGACAGTTCTGGTGGAGCGGGATCTGTAGAGCAGTTGCAGATTTTGTTTCGAGGTGCCTCACCTGTCAGCAGGTGAAGGCCGAGCATCAGCGTCCCGCCGGCTTACTACAGCCCTTACCGATCTCCGAGTGGAAGTGGGAACATGTTACTATGGATTTCGTTTCGGGACTACCGAGGTCGTCGAAGGGGCACGATGCTATATGGGTTGTGGTTGACCGACTGACCAAGTCAGCACACTTTCTGGCCATGCAGATGACCGATACTGTTGATGTGTTGAGCCGGTTATACGTTAGAGAGATTATTCGCCTTCATGGAGTGCCAGTATCAGTTGTATCTGATAGAGATCCTCGCTTCACGTCCAGATTTTGGAAGAGTTTACAGAAGGCATTAGGGACTGACGTGCTTCTTAGCATAGCTTATCATCCACAGACAGATGGACAGTCAGAGCGTACTATACAAGTTTTGGAGGATATGCTTCGAGCTTGTGTACTGGACTTTCGGGGGTCATGGGAGGATCACCTACCTTTAGCAGAATTCGCTTATAACAACAGTTATCAGTCCAGCATTGGGATGGCACCATTTGAGGCTTTGTACGGCAGACCATGTAGGTTGCCGGTGTGTTGGGCTGAGGTGGGGGATCAGAGCTTACTTGGACCAGATATGGTCAGGGAGACGACCGAGAAGGTCGCAGTGATTAGGGAGCGGTTGAAGACCGCACAGAGCCGTCAGAAGAGCTATGCTGACAGACGTCGCAGACCGCTTGAGTTCTCGGTCAGAGACCATGTATTTCTGAGGGTGAGCCCGAAGAAGGGCTTACTGCGGTTTAACCGCGGTGGAGGCAAGCTGTCACCACGATTCATCGGACCATTTGAGATCTTGGATAGAGTTGGAGCCGTGGCTTATCGGTTAGCATTGCCACCGCAGCTTGGGAACGTCCATAACGTTTTCCATGTGTCCCAGTTGCGGAAGTACACAGCAGATCCCTCACATGTCATCGAGTGGGCAGACATCGAGGTGGCCGATGATGTCTCTTATGAGGAGCAGCCTATCAGGATTGTGGATACGGGAGAGAAGGTCTTGCGGAAGATGACTATTACGTTGGTACGGGTGCAATGGAGACACCAGGGAGCTGAGTCGACCTGGGAGCGCGAGGACGAGATCCGGGAGAAGTATCCCCACCTGTTCGACGCTTGAGGTACGTCTGTTTTAAATTTCGAGGACGAAATTCTTCTAAGGGGGGTAGACTGTAAAACCCACTTCGTCTATAAGGGTATTATAGTGCGAACTAAAACTTGGGGGGTTGTTTTTGCATCAAGTTTGGTTGGAAAAGAAAAATAAAATAAAAAAAGAAAGAGAGAAGAGGAGTTTTGGGCTGGATTGGGCTGTCAGACCCGAACTGGGCCTGACCCGCGCTGAACCCAGCCCAACCTATTTCGAGCCCAAACCCTAGCCTTAAAAGAATGCAGCGCCGCTTCAGAATCCAGTTACGCGCACGATTACCGAGGGCTCTCTCTCGCGCAGCTTCGTCTTCGCGTACCCAAAACCCAGAAATCGCCGCCGCCCTGTGTCGCCGTCGCACAACCTCCGTCCTCACCTTCTTCTTCTCCAGCTCCTCTTCATCTTCCCTCTCCTTCATCTACTTCCGTCCTCAAACAAACCCAGCCATCTGAAACCCTCTTTCCCCTTCGCCCTCACGTCCGTTCGAAACCCTCGTCGGGGTCGATTCGAGGACGTCCGTGCATGATTCAGGCATCTTCGTCAACGTTGAGTTGTTCCTCACCAGTTCCACCTTCCTCACCCTGTTCTTCGCTGGAAATCATGAGATCTGGGCTCGTCTTGGCTTCGGACGGGACTGGAGAGCGTCGCCGGAGTGCTCAAGTTGCGGATCTGGAACTTGCACGCTGGCGAGCTCTTTGGCCGTCAGATCTGGCCGGGAGAGCTCGGGTCTCGCGCTCTTTGGCCGTCAGAACCCTAGCCACGTCTACCCCCATTCACGGCTCAGGCAGGACGATACCTCGTGTTAGGCTCGGGCCTGGATTCAGTTGGGCCTCGGGCCTGGACGGGTTTGGGCCTCGGGCCTAGACCGGTCTGGGCCTGGGTCTGACTGAATTTGAGTCCGGGTTCGACTCGGGTCTGGATCCGGGCCTGGGTCGGGCACGGGTCGGACCGGGTCTGGACCTGGATCCGGGTCTGTTTTCCGGGTTCGGGTCAGACTCGGGTCGGCCGGGTCTGACAGACTCACTTAATTAAATTAAATCTAATTTGACACTTTGGACTAAGTGACGTATTTAAAGAAAAGGACGAACAGTTAATTTAAAGAACTGGGAAATCTGGATCCGATCTGACTTTGGACCGTTTGTATGTAAACCCAGGCTTCGCCCAAGCAGACGAAGACCACTTCGGTACCCGTGCGAAGAACGGAGGAGCGACTGTTCGACTTTACAGCAGAGAGTTGTTAGAGGAAGACCACGAGGTAGGGAAAATCCTAACTCCTCGTTAAATAACGCTTAGTATGCCTATTAGGTTAATAAAATCGGAAAGGTCCTAGAATTGCTTATAGGATGCGAATAACTAGAATAAATGTCTTTCAATTACTAATAACCGAACATGTCTAGTAAGCATGCTTAGGATGTGAATCACACGCGTAACTTGCTTCGATACTTGAGAATTGTTTTACTGGTAGAGAGGTCGTGATGAGCCCTCGGATTAGTTGTTGTGTTAGGTTCACATGCTTGGTTGCCTAATTTGGATAAGTTAAGAGTCTATTACAACTAGATAATTCGATCAACCAAATATGAATGCTTGATTGCTTAATTGTGTACTTGATTGAATGCTTGAACCCTTGAACGACTGAATGATTGGTTACTCATGTCCCATGGTATTACTTTGAATACCCTAACCTTTATTGATTATTTAAGAAATACAATTGTCACGTCATTTTCTTATGATTACTGTTGAATTTTCTTGATCGCTAAACACTCGTCTTACTCCTGTTTTTCAATATATTCGCAATTACTCGTATTTAAGACCCGAACTAAAATTGTGAAGCCCTATTTTGTTAAACTAAAGGGCAGACCTGGTTATGCATTTTTCGCTACTGAGCGTAAGCTCACCCCTATCTGTTTATGACTGTTTTACAGGCTTGCGTGGTGACTAGTGGACTCGAGGCTCGGGAGCTTCTTGGGTCCGGGTGCTTAGAGATGTTGGTCTTTATTTTGTAGTCTTGAACCTTTATTAAAGATCTATTATGACTTTTGTAAAACCTATTGTTGGAGGATTACTTTAGAAGTGGTGTTTTGGAGACTTTTTACTGTATTAAATTCAGATGTGTTTTTTTTTGGCTTTATGTCGTTTTTTATTTTAATTGTTTCTTTTTAAGTTGTGTCTCGAGTCCGGTCAAGAACCGGATTTGGGGCGTGACACTCAGCTTCAGACCGAGAGATATTCTTGAAGCGAAGATGGGGGAGGCTGAGGTGCATGGGCAGACTGTCTGTGAATTGATCTTTGAAATAGGATGAAGCAAAGGCCTTCACTTCCGATGGATTGGAGATATTCCCAAGTTCAGAGCTTATTGAATTGATTTTATTCTTGAAGGCTCGTCGGTTGACAAACTTGTGGAAGAAACTTGAGTAGGAATCTCCACACGAGATCCAAATTGTTCTAGATTTGTGCCACCATAATTTTGCTCGGAGCTTAAGCAACCTTATAAGAGAGGCTTGTAGCGTGGATCTTTGGGACTGATCTGTCAGAGTCAGGGGCTTATAGGAGATGAGCAAGTCCAATTCCTAGATTTCCTTAGTTGTATCTGCTATGGTGAATTCAAGAGTCCCAAAGACCATATGTTTCCATTGGACAAGATCAGATTAGGGGAGCTTCAACTTGCTCCAGAGCTTCTTCTTGAGGTTGAAAATTTGGTTGTTAATGAAGAGTATTATGGTCGCTTTACTTGTTTTGGATAGAAAACTCGACAGAAAGTTAACAGTGGGTACTAAAATATAATTAATGAAAGTTTAGGGTATTAAGGTGACACAAAAAAGATTTAGAATATTCTAATTCAGTTAATAACATTTAGGATACTGAAGTAACAAAAATAAATTATACGATATTCTAAATTAAATATAAAACATTTAGGATACTAAAGTAAAATTATCCCTAAATACGAAGGAGAAATATAATGGAAACCTCTCTAATCCTAAAAACTGTGTAAACTAATCCTAGCCATACACCCTTAGAATCCAACATTCACCATAATGTCACATCATCATCCCAATCCCAATCAAAACTCACGCCACTTTCTTCCTTTCCCACACAAGCAAGGGCATAATTGTAATACCATGGTGCCATGTGGACAAGTGTCCATTTTTTTCTTCCACAATTCACTAATTTAATCACTCCCGTTTCGTTTCAACTCCGATTAGCTTCAAAGTTGCGCCAATAATTTTCTTTTTCCAAGGGCTTTAAATCAAGATCAGTCATGGAAATATTTTGAAGCGTGAAAATAAAAAGTTATATAGTGTGATAAAAATAATGTTTAATGTTGATAAATTTTCACTAATAAATGTTTTATATCGGGGTAATTAACTAGTGTTAAATGTTAATATAAAACATATACTGAGGTGATAAAAAACATGTACAAATTGGATAATAAGTGTGATAAACTAGAGTTTAGTGTTGATAAAAAAACATGTGATGTGGTGATAAAACACATGTAATTTAGTGATAAACATAGTGTTTAGTGTTGATAAAACTAGTGCTTAGTGTTCATAAAAAAACATGTGATGAGGTGATTAAAAACATGTAAAAATTGGATAATAAGTGTGATAAAGTAGAGTTTAGTGTTGATAAAAAAAACATGTGTTTTGGTGATAAAACACATGTAATTTAGTGATAAACATAGTGTTTAGTGTTGATAAAACTAGTGCTTAGTGTTCATAAAAAAACATGTGATGAGGTGATAAAAATCATGTTCGGTTTTGAAAAATGAGGTGATAAAACTAGTGTTCAGTGTTGATAAAACCAGAGTAATGTGTTGATAAAACCAGTGTAAAGTGTTGATAAAATTACCCCATATATAATTTTTTTATAAATCATCCCCGAAATAATTTATTTTTTTATTGCTTTAAAACATATTCACCACCAATTTTGATAGAAATCCCTTGAAAAAACAAAGATATTGAAACAAGTTTGAAGCCAATCGGAGTTCAAACAAAGCGGGAAAAATTAAATCAAGTTTAGGTTTTTTAAAGATGAGGTGATAAACCTAGGGGGAAAGGCCGCTTCCCAACTATGGTTCACCTTTGTTTCCATCGTCCACACTGCGACTGAACTTCGTTCCCCATTCCCATCGGTGAACTTTTCGCGATTTTCAGAAACTAACGGAAACTGTCTGTTTTGACGGCACCGTCAGTATTTTCAGCGCGTGACAGTCACGTGCCTTTCCATTTTTTCGTAAATGGCCAGATTGCCCTTAGGGGAAAAGCCACATCCCAACTATGTTTCACCTTTGATTCCACCATCCTAACTGCGACTTACCTTTGATCTCAATTCCCATCTGCGAACTATTCGCTATTCTTCAAAACTATCAACCATCAACATCACGCCATACCCATCTCCCATGCTCATCTCTCATGACCTTCTTCCCATACCCATCATCTTCTTTTTCCATACTCATTCATGGTGAGCATCCATGGTGAAGCTCGGGTTAGATTTAAAAAAACTCTTCCCTTTCTTTTCATGAAAAAAACATGCTTAAAAAAAGCCCCACACGAATTGCATATCTGAGAAGTTCATCCCTCCGTGGGCGTGAACCAAATAAGGAGATTTGGGGATTTTATTGGATGTGGTTTCAGAGTTCGTCTTCTTGGATTTGGCTCTGCAGAGTACATAATCTCGAACTCACCGATGCTCTCCGTCTCCGATGGAGCTTCGGTTCTGCAGATTTGAGATGATGAACATAGAACCACCATCGTACTCTATTTGTGTCCATATTTGGGTTTGAAAAAAAAGTATCAAAATGATAAATAAAAAAAATAAAAAAGAAGAAGATTTGGGTCTGTGTTCATCGGTTGGAGATTTGGGGAAGAAGAAGAAAATGTCAAAAAAATTTCAATTTTGGTTCAAAAAAATATATTTATAATTAAAATATGATTATTATATATAAAAATATTTAAAAATCAGATTTGTTAATATCAGATTATAAATAAATTTAAAAAATTTATTTATAGATAAATTAAAAAATATATTTATTAATTTGATTTAAAACAAATCTATTTCAAGTTTGAGGGCAAATTCGTCTTTTTCCAAGCAAAACTAACGGTGTCATCCAAAATAACAGATTTTGATAGTTTTGAAGAATCGCGAATAGTTCGCAGGTTGGAATGGGGAACGAAGGTCAGTCGCAGTGTGGACGATGGAAACAAAGGTGAACCATAGTTCGGATACGGCCTTTCCCCTAAACCTAGTGTCCAGTGTTAATAAAATCAGTGTGATGTGTTGATAAAACCAGTGTAAAGTGTTGATATAAATTCTCCAGATATAAAAAAAAATTAAATCAGCCCCAAAATAATTTTTTTTCGTGCTTCAAAATATATTCATGACTGATCTTGAAAGAAAGCCCTTGAAAAAACAAAAATATAGGCTCAAGTTTGAAGGCAATCGGATTTCAAACGAAGCGGGAAAAATTAGATTTGTGAATTGGTAAAAAAAAATATGATAGTTTTAACCAAAAAGCCCCTATAACTCCCCCAAAAAAATGCTGTTTTTTTGCATCTCATCCATCCATTCTTAAATTGGATGGCTTGGATTAGTTCACATTGTTTTTACATTAAAAGGTGGTTTCTATTTGATTTCTTATATAAAAACATATTCCATAAGCACAACTCTCTCTATTTTCCTCTGCTAGGGTTTAGGGCGAGTTTTGTGAACCTTCGTGCTTTCATGGCGTTTTCGAGCGAGATGGAGGGTGGGGAGAAGGGCTGCGACGATGGGGTACACTAGGGACCACGTCTGTCGGAGCAGGACGTATAGGGCTCGATTGATGGGTCAGGTTCGGAGGCGTCGGAGTAGGAGACGGCGGAGGAGACGGCGGGAGAGGAGGACCTGATGCCGGAGGAGGAGAAGGCGAGGGAGGAGGACCCAATGATCTCTGTGGGTGAGATGACGGAACGGGAAGAAGGGGCAACGGTGATGCACTTCTCGGCCCGGTCTGGAGAAAAGGACGGTTGGGTTGCAGGTGGTCGGGACCGTGTTGCCTCCACCGCACGCCCGCGAAAAGCCCTCGGCCGAGACGGCTGGGCAGTGGGGTAGAGCGGAGATCGCTGGAGGCGGGAGCAGATCGGGTCGGCGGTGGTGGGGGTTTTGATCCCTTACTGCCGCATCCATGGGGGAGGAAAACACCCCAATCTCGGTCTCATCTGGTTCGGAAATCATGCCGGAGGAGACGCCTGAGGCGATTGCTTGGCGAAAAAGGAAGGGGAAAGGCTTGATGGCGCCAAAAGCGGGTAGGGTTGCGCAGGGTCGGGTTGGAGAAGAAGTGGGCCTGGGCCGTGGGTTTATGAGTGATGCTCGTTGAGCTGCTGGACTGGGTCAGAAATCTGTTTAGACCCAAGGTGGGGGAGATGATGTAGCCCATTGGGCAGCGAGATTTGGAGTGGGCCGGGTCGATGCTGATGGGCCGGGTGGGCTGAGGATCGAACCGGGCGAGCGGGGCGGCACTGGACTAAAGCTTGGTTGAGGAAGTGTTTTTCAATAAAGGACTTAGGTGATGCTTCTTATATCTTAAGGATTAAGATATGTAGAGATCGCACCAAGAGGGTCTTGGATTTAAGTCAGGGAACCTATGTGAACAAGGCATTGAGTAGGTTCTTAATGCTCGATTCAAAGAAAGAACTCTTACCCACTAGTCATGGCATTCATCTCAGCAAGACTCAGTGTCCTAAGACACCTGATGAGCTGAAAAGGATGATGAAAATCCTATGCGCCTGGGGGCAGGATCGATCATATATGCCATGGCATGTATGAGACTAGACGTCTCGTAAGCCTTATGTTGTACCAGTAGACATCATTCTAACCCGGGGGAAAGATGATGCTGAACTAGTCGTCGAAGGATGAGTAGACGCTAGTTTTCCAAGACAAATCCAGATGACTTTAGAAGTCAATCAGGATATGTGTTTACGCTGAATGGCAGAGCTTTAGCTGGGACAGCGTAAAGCAAGATATCATTGCCGAATCTACGACAGAGGCCAAGTACATGGATGCTGCAGAGGCAGCTAAGGAGGCTATGTGGATTTGGAAATTCATGGCAGGGCTGAGTGTAATTAAAAACCCATCCAGCCCGGTGAATCCATCTTGCGACAACACAAGGGCCATTGCGCAAGCTAAAATCCTAGATCGTATAACAAATCCAAACATGTACTGCGGCGTATCCACCTCATCAGATAAATACTGAACTGAGGTGAAGTGAAGATAACCGATATTGCAACAGATGATAACATATCCAACCCTTTGACTAAGGCAGTGTCACTGCCTGAACATGTTAGACATGTAAAGTCGATGGGGACATATTGGAGTTTAGATTGGAACTAGGGCAAGTGGGAGATTGTTAGTCTTAGTGCCCGTAGTTCAATCCTAAATGTCCAAATGTATATATCATCGTTAGCAATAAAATTAAAGCGGCTTTATATTACTTATGTGTTGGAGTAATATATCGATGTGTGCTCTGATCTATGCCCACCATGCGAATAGAACCATAGATCGAGATAGATCACACTCGATGGGTCCCTAGTCAACAAAGCTTCACTAGAAGCTACTAGTATGAAAGATGGCTCTTTATGGCTTACGTTCTGTTAGTCATTGGAATGGGATTCTGGAGTCTGATCATAGATATCATGTGGGACATGATATTGGACGACCCGCCCTGAATATGTGCCATAGATTAAGTCATGAACATATTCAGTGTTGTAGCTTGTTATGTATCCTTAGACCAAGGAGTCTTTGTGATCGCTATGTAGTCAACAACTGAGTTTGACCTGAGCCTAACGTTGTCCGTAACAGGGCTTCCATAACGGCCAGGATTGGCTTGGGGACGGGCTACATGAGTGACACGAAAGACGGCTAAGGGATTTATCCCTCGTACTAAGGTATGGGAAAGATATCGGTTCTCGACCGCTTGATCGAGAGTGACTGGAAGAATAGCATGGCCATGCACATGATACTGGGTATCATATCTTCAGTCATCTCACATATCAAGGAACGGTGATTGAGAATAATAAGGATGACGGCTCTATGCCTTATCTCAATCAGGATATCGGAGATAAAAGGATAATGACAGGGACGACGGAAAGGTTAGAATCGACAGGGTCGATTCGTTATGTAGTGTCAGGCAATACTAAAGTCTCGTTAGTTGCCACTTAAATAGGATCAAGTAAAATGGGATTTTACGTTGATCTATTGACATGTATAAACCTAAGGGTCACACCGGAGGATGAAACTCATTGACACATTTATGGAGAATGGCCAAAAGGGAGTTGTCTCGGGACATGACCAAAACTGGGTTTTGGGTCATGTGCCCGTAAGTGAATAGGACTTTACGGATCGAGACAAGGCTTGGAGTCTTAGGATTGATCGCGTCGGATAATGTTGGACATTTCCGGTATGGAAGGCATGGAGGCGATGAGCGAATCACGGGACCTCGTTGGAAATGGCCACGGGCCATGTTCCAAGAGGCCCATGAAAGGCCCATGCAACCAAGGCCCATGGAACTAATTAATCAAGTCTTGATTAATTAGTACTAAGTAAGCAAGACAAGGATTAAGGTGTTGGTGATTCACCACCTAACCCAATCTTGTCTTGCCATACTTTGTCCTATTTACACCTTACTTGACACCATACTTGTCCCATGCCTTTAGTTGGACAAGTATGGGTTTTGTTATGTTTAAGTCATCTTTTTTCAACATAACAAAGACAAGACAAGAATAGGAAACACATTTTCTCTCCCTCTTCCATGGCCATTTCGGGTTTGGCTAGTTTCCTCCTCCATTTTTTGTGTTCTTGAGTCCTCAAAGAGAAGAACTACGTGGCTTTGATTCCTATGTGGATACGTAGGCGTCTTGGAGACTCAAGCCAATCATTCGTTAACCGGTGTTCTTGTTTTGGTAAGAGATAGTGCTGAATTTTTCTCTTGTGAATCCATTCTTTGTTAGTTGTTTCATGGTTTTAATCGTCTCTTGGTTTTTATTGATTTTCCGCTGCGAGTTGGTTCATCTCCAACCCTACCTCGAGACCCAACAGTGGTATCAGAGCCGTGCTACCTTCGGGATTCACAAGACGGTGTTCAAAGTTTCGGTTTTGCTTGAAAGTTTCGTTTTTGGCATGTTGTTTTGCTAAATTGTTTGATAACATGTTTTAAATTCTTGTTCATGGATTTAATGCATGTAAAATGAATTTTTGAAAATTATTTCAAATCTGGAAATTCTGAAAAAAATTTGATTTTTCGGGTCTCGGGAGCGGGACTCTCGGGGAGCCGAAACCGGGACCGAACGGGGCTCCGTTGGACGGAGCTAGGCCAAGCATGACCATTGGATGGTTGATATGCCAAGGCTAAACCGTTTTTTTAGTTATGATGAGTTTGGAACCGTCATGACGAACTCGAAGATCAAATGTTCAAAAGTTTCATTTTTGAACGGTTTCGATAAACCGAGCATCAAAAAATTTCGAAACTTGGCTATTAATTAAAACCGGAAAATCACATGATGTTTGATAACATGCTTGTTTGATAACACGATGTGTGATGTGATGTTGGCATGGTGTACATAATAGCCCCGAGCTCGATTTAATTATTTATCGCTTTTCACGGCCTACGAGCCGTTAGAGTTAGCGTGTAATTATTCTTTCAAGGTGTGGTCGTCGAACCACTTGTTTGTAATATTTATTTATTCCCGACCTGCGAGTCGTGTATTAAATTGTAATATTTTACTCAAGACGAAGAAAGGGTGAAAAGGTCATTTGGTGGCTTTTCGGGTGTTGGCATCGGCTTGGAGTCGATGGAGCTCAAGAAGCTAGTGGGAGTTAGTTTAGGGGGCTATTATGTGCACATTTATCGCTTTATGCTTGGTTTAGTTTATGCATGATTAATTCTATGTGCTTTAGAATTGCATGCTTAACTTTATTTACCGAGCATATCACCTCACATGCAAAGATAAAATTGGAATTTTAATCCTTGTGTGTGAACCCTTAGAACCGTCATTGCATTGGATGTAGTTGACGGGTTCAAAGGAAGAATTACATTGGATGTAATTTGAGGCATCATTGCATTTGGAATGTAGTTGATGTGCTCATCGCATCTAGGATGTGCCAAAGTTTTGAACACAACTGGACAAGTAAAAGCGGGTCATGTCCGATACCTCCCAATCATCAACACCTTACTACCTCCCCGTCCTATGGGTGTCGTGCGCATTAGCGGAGCATCCATGGGGAAGCGGGGTAGTAGGTTTGGACGACATATGTGGGTGTCGTGCGCATTAGCGGAGCACCTACATAGTGACGAGCCATAGTTGAAAATTGGTGGACCCGACTACGATTCTCAGCCTGAGGTTGAGCTAGGGTAACAGATAGGGTAAGTCGTGTACATAAGTACATACCCTAGCCAGGAGTCACATTGGATGTGATTGGATGGAGTCCTACCTACATAGCTCGATTAAGTGGTGAGCATTAGTTCAGCTTAATCGAGTGAATCAAGGATCTTGGTTTCAGATTCTAAAGGTTTAGAATCGATTGTTGGTGTTTAAGCTTGATCTTCATAAAATTTATTCAGTTTACTGATTGAATTTTATCTGTTGCAGATCAAATGGAAAATTCAGCGAACATTAATAGTTTGTCATTAAAAACCATTCTTGACAGGGTCAAGCTAAATGGGACAAACTATTTGGATTGGTACAGAATTTTGAGGGTAGTCCTCAAGTCTGAACGCAAAGAATATGTCCTTGACAAGGCTGTCTCTAAGACCATATCAGAGTTACATGAAGTGTCATTAATTGCTGAGAAGAATATATCAGGGATCTGGGATCCAAGGATATTCTGATGGTCAACAAGGGAATTGGAAGTGGCAAGGGCGGGGCCCATGCGTACTTGGCAGGAAAGATGAGACACATGAGAATGTCTGCTTCTACTGCCAATTGCCTGGTCATTGGAACCGGGATTACAGGAAGTTCACGGCTGATCTGAAGAAGGGCAGTGGGACTGCGCCTTCATCAAATAGCGTGGATGATCTGAAGAAGGGCAGTAGGACTGCGCCTTCATCAGGAAACCTGGATGATCTAAGGAAGGGCGGTGGGACCGTGCCTTCATCCGGTATTAACTCTATAGAGCTACATCTCTCTACTTCCAAAGATTCATGGGTATTAGATACCAGGACTGAATCTCACACATGCACTTATATATGGTAGCTGAAAGTAGGAGAGGTTTGGAAAGCACGAAGTGGACCTCAGAGTTGTGGCAACTGCTGTAGGATCCATGAGTCTTGCTTTGCCAAGAGGCCTTGTCTTAGTACTGTATAATGTATATTGCATACCTACTTTTAGTAGGAATATTATATCTGTATCCGTGTTTGACAAGGAAGGATATAATGTTAATATTGGAAATGGAGTTTTCAATGTTCTATGCAATGATATGTTTTATACCAGTACTGACTTGGTTGGAGGATTGTACATATTAGATATGGGTAACAATGCCTCAAGTTATATATATTCCGTTAATACCAAGAGGTCTAAATCCAACGATTTAAACCTAACTCTGTTAAGGCACTGTCATTTAGGTCGCATAAACAAGAAGCACCTATCAGCATTTCAGAAGTGCGGACTTTCAGGTTCATTCGAATTCCATTCGATCGATAGGTGCAAGGTTTGTTTGATGGGCAAAATGACTAAAGTGCCCTTTTATCGATCACGATGAAAGGACGGGTGAATTATTGGGGCTGATACACTCGAATGTGTGTAGACCAATAAGTTCACTTGCCAGGAGGGGTTTTAACTACTTTATCACATTTACTGATGATTACAGTAAATATGGTTATGTCTATTCGCTGAGACATAAGTCTGAAGCTTTTGATAAATTCAAAGAGTTTAAGACTAAAGTAGAAAACCAGCTCGACAAAGGTATTAAGGCACTTTGATTGGATCGAGGTGGAAAATACTTGACCACAGAGTTATTGGATCATCTAAAAGAGAATGGGATCCTTTTGAAATGGACTCCTCCCGGGACACTGTAGATGAAAGGTGTAGCCAAACGGAGAAATCAGACATTGTTAGACAATGGTCCGTTCCATTATTAGTTGGACTGATCTCCCAATCTCTTTCTGGGATTATGCTCTAGAGACGACCGCATTCATAGTGAATCGGGCTTCGACGAAGGGTGTGGAAGGGACACCATTTTAAAATGATATGGGATGATGCCCGCTTTGTCCTTCCTAAAGATTTGTGGTTGCGAGGCTTATGTGAAACATTTGTTTTCGACTAAGCTCGAACCAAGATCTGAGATATGCACCTTCGTGTGGTATCCCAAAGCAACAAGGGGATACTACTTCTACAATCCCAGTGAGAACATGGTGTTCATCGCATGGGGTGGGGTCTTTATGGAAAAGGAGTTTTGTTTCCAAAGACGTCATTGGGAGGACTGTGCATCTCGAAGAAATTCAGGATGGTACAGATCTGTCTAAACCAATTGGCAACCCAGTAGAAAGAAGCCAGAGATTGTCGCAGAGTAAGAACCAATTCCTGTTACAATTCCGGAAGGTCCAAGGCGATTTGAAAGGATCAATCTTCCTCCTCCAAGATATGGTATCCGGAGGTGACAATGAAGTCATGGTGGTGTTGGGTCTCGAGGTAGGGTTGGAGATGAACCAACTCGCAGCGGAAAATCAATGAAAACCAAGAGACAATTAAAACCATGAAACAACTAACAAAGAATGGATTCACAAGAGAAAAATTCAGCACTAGTTCTTACCAAAACAAGAACACCGGTTAACGAATGATTGGCTTGAGTCTCCAAGCGCCTACGTATCCACATGGGAATCAAAGCCACGTAGTTCTTCTCTTTGAGGACTCAAGAACACAAACATGGAGGAGGAAACTAGCCAAACCCGAAATGGCCATGGAAGAGGGAGAGAAAATGTGTTTCCTATTCTTGTCTAGTGTTTGTTATGTTGAAAAAAGATGACTTAAACATAACAAAACCCATACTTGTCCAACTAAAGGCATGGGACAAGTATGGTGTCAAGTAAGGTGTAAATAGGACAAAGTATGGCAAGACAAGATTGGGTTAGGTGGTGAATGACCAACACCTTAATCCTTGTCTTGCTTGCTTAGTACTAATTAATCAAGACTTGATTAATTAGTTCCATGGGTCTTGGTGTTGGGTCTCGAGGTAGGGTTGGAGATGAACCAACTCGCAGCGGAAAATCAATGAAAACCAAGAGACAATTAAAACCATGAAACAACTAACAAAGAATGGATTCACAAGAGAAAAATTCAGCACTATTTCTTACCAAAACAAGAACACCGGTTAACGGATGATTGGCTTGAGTCTCCAAGACGCCTACGTATCCACATGGGAATCAAAGCCACGTAGTTCTTCTCTTTGAGGACTCAAGAACACAAAAATGGAGGTGGGAACTTGCCAAACCCGAAATTGCAAGGGAAGGGGGAGAGAAGTTGTGTTTCCTATTCTTGTCTAGTCTTTGTTATGTTGAAAAAAGATGACTTAAACATAACAAAACCCATACTTGTCCAACTAAAGGCATGGGACAAGTATGGTGTCAAGTAAGGTGTAAATAGGACAAAGTATGGCAAGACAAGATTGGGTTAGGTGGTGAATCACCAACACCTTAATCCTTGTCTTGCTTACTTAGTACTAATTAATCAAGACTTGATTAATTAGTTCCATGGGCCTTGGTTGCATGGGCCTTTCATGGGCCTCTTGGAACATGGCCCGTGGCCATTTCCAACGAGGTCCCGTGATTCGCTCATCGCCTCCAAGCCTTCCATACCGGAAATGTCCAACATTATCCGACGCGATCAATCCCAAGACTCCAAGCCTTGTCTCGATCCGTAAAGTCCTATTCACTTACGGGCACATGACCCAAAACCCAGTTTTGGTCATGTCCCGAGACAACTCCCTTTTGGCCATTCTCCATAAATGTGTCAATGAGTTTCATCCTCCGGTGTGACCCTTAGGTTTATGCATGTCAATAGATCAACGTAAAATCCCATTTTACTTGATCCTATTTAAGTGGCAACTAACGAGACTTTAGTATTGCCCGACATTACATAACGAATCGACCCTGTCGATTCTAACCTTTCCGTCGTCCCTGTCATTATCCTTTTATCTCCGATATCCTGATTGAGATAAGGCATAGAGCCGTCATCCTTATTATTCTCAATCACCGTTCCTTGATATGTGAGATGACTGAAGATATGATACCCAGTATCATGTGCATGGCCATGCTATTCTTCCAGTCACTCTCGATCAAGTGGCCGAGAACCGATATCTTTCCCATACCTTAGTATGAGGGATAAATCCCTTAGCCGTCTTTCGTGTCACTCATGTAGCCCGTCCCCAAGCCAATCCTGGCCGTTATGGAAGCCCTGTTACGGACAACGTTAGGCTCAGGTCAAACTCAGTTGTTGACTACATAGCGATCACAAAGACTCCTTGGTCTAAGGATACATGACAAGCTACAACACTGAATATGTTCATGACTTAATCTATGGCACATATTCAGGGCGGGTCGTCCAATATCATGTCCCACATGATATCTATGATCAGACTCCGGAATCCCATTCCAATGACTAACAGAACGTAAGCCATAAAGAGCCATCTTTCATACTAGTCGCTTCTAGTGAAGCTTTGTTGACTAGGGACCCATCGAGTGTGATCTATCTCGATCTATGGTTCTATTCGCATGGTGGGCATAAATCAGAGCACACATCGATATATTACTCCAACACATAAGTAATATAAAGCCGCTTTAATTTTATTGCTAACGATGATATATACATTTGGACATTTAGGATTGAACTACGGGCACTAAGACTAACAATCTCCCACTTGCCCTAGTTCCAATCTAAACTCCAATATGTCCCCATCGACTTTACATGTCTAACATGTTCAGGCAGTGACACTGCCTTAGTCAAAGGGTTGGCTATGTTATCATCTGTTGCAATATCGGTTATCTTCACTTCACCTCAGTTCAGTATTTATCTGATGAGGTGGATACGCCGCAGTACATGTTTGGATTTGTTATGCGATCTAGGCTTTTAGCTTGCGCAATGGCCCTTGTGTTGTCGCAAAATAGATTCACCGGACTGGATGGGTTTTTAATTACACCCAGCCCTGCCATGAATTTCCAAATCCACATAGCCTCCTTAGCTGCCTCTGCAGCATCCATGTACTTGGCCTCTGTCGTAGATTCGGCAATGGTATCTTGCTTTACGCTTTCCCAGCTAAAGCTCTGCCATTCAGCGTAAACACATATCCTGATTGACTTCTAAAGTCATCTGGATTTGTCTTGGAAAACTAGCGTCTACTCATCCTTCGACGACTAGTTCAGCATCATCTTTCCCCCGGGTTAGAATGATGTCTACTGGTACAACATAAGGCTTACGAGACGTCTGGTCTCATACATGTCATGGCATATATGATCGATCCTGCCCCCAGGCGCATAGGATTCTCATCATCCTTTTCAGCTCATCAGGTGTCTTAGGACACTGAGTCTTGCTGAGATGAATGCCATGACTAGTGGGTAAGAGTCCTTTCTTTGAATCGAGCATTAAGAACCTACTCAATGCCTTGTTCACATAGGTTCCCTGACTTAAATCCAAGACCCTCTTGGTGCGATCTCTACATATCTGAATCCTTAAGATATAAGAAGCATCGCCTAAGTCCTTTATTGAAAAACACTTCCTCAACCAAGCTTTAGTCTCGTGCAAGGTTGGGATGTCGTTTTCAATGAGAACCAGAAAGGTAATCTTGCTCCCACTAGCCTTCTTATAAACGCAAGATTCATCCTCGTTCTTGATTAAGCCAAATCCAATTACAGCTTCATCAAAACGAAGGATCCAACTCCGAGAAGTTCGTTTCAATCCATAAATGGATTTCAACAACTTATAAATCTTTCCTTTATTCTTCGGATCGTCAAAACCTTTGGGCCGAGACATACAAACGTACTCAGTCAACTTTCCATTTAGGAAAGCGGTTTTGACATCCACTTGCCATATCTCGTAATTATGATACGCAGTTATGTCAAGAAGAATTTGGATCGATTTTGACCATAGCCACTAAGGACAAGGTTTCCTCATAGTCAATCCATGCCTATAACCTTTCGCCACCAGTTGAGCTTTGTAGGTCAGAGGGTTGCCATCCATGTCCATCTTCACCTTGAAGATCCATTTGCATCCGATGGTCCTCACACCATTGATGGGATCAACCGGTTCCCAGACTCGGTTGTCCGACATGGATTGCATTTCCTCCCTCATGGCTCCCAGCCATAACTCGGAGTTGGGCCCATCCACGACTTCCTGAAAGGTGGCTGGATCATCGTGATCCACCATGACTTCATTGTCACCTCCGGATACCATATCTTGGAGGTGGAAGATTGATCCTTTCAAATCGCCTTGGACCTTCCGGAATTGTAACAGGAATTGGTTCTTACTCTACGACAATCTCTGGCTCCTTTCTACTGGGTTGCCAATTGGTTTAGACAGATTTGTACCATCCTGAATTTCTTCGAGATGCACAGTCCTCCCAATGACGTCTTTGGAAACAAAACTTCTTTTCCATAAAGACCCCACCCCAAGCGACGAACACCATGTTCTCACTGGGATTGTAGAAATAGTATCCCCTTGTTGCTTTGGGATACCACACGAAGGTGCATATCTCAGATCTTGGTTCGAGCTTAGTCAAAACCAAATGTTTCACATAAGCCTCGCAACCACAAATCTTTAGGAAGGACAAAGCGGGCATCATCCCGTACCATTTTTAAAATGGTGTCCCTTCCACACCCTTCGTCGAAGCCCGATTCACTATGAATGCGGTCGTCTCTAGAGCATAACCCCAGAAAGAGATTGGGAGATCAGTCCAACTAATAATGGAACGGACCATTGTCTAACAATGTCCGATTTCTCCGTTTGGCTACAACTTTCATCTACAGTGTCCCAAGAGGAGTCCATTCCAAAAGAATCTCATTCTCTTTTAGATGATCTAATAACTCTGTGGTCAAGTATTTTCCACCTCGATCCAATCGAAGTGCCTTAATACCTTTGTCGAGCTGGTTTTCTACTATAGTCTTAAACTCTTTGAATTTATCAAAAGCTTCAGACTTATGTCTCACCGAATAGACATAACCATATTTACTGTAATCATCAGTAAATGTGATAAAGTAGCTAAAACCCCTCCTGGCAAGTGAACTTATTGCTCTACACACATTCGAGTGTATCAGCCCCAATAATTCACCCGCCCTTTCATCGCGATCGATAAAAGGGCACTTTAGTCATTTTGCCCATCAAACAAACCTTGCACCTATCGATCGAATGGAATTCGAATGAACCTGAAAGTCCGCACTTCTGAAGTGCTGATAGGTGCTTTTTGTTTATGCGACCTAGATGACAGTGCCTTAACAGAGTTAGGTTTAAATCGTTGGATTTAGACCTCTTGGTGTTAACGGAATATATAGAACTTGAGGCATTGTTACCCATATCTAATATGTACAATCCTCCAACCAAGTCAATACTTGTATAAAACATATCATTGCATAAAACATTGAAAACTCCATTTCCAATATTAACATTATATCCTTCCTTGTCAAACACGGATACAGATATAATATTCCTACTAAAAGTAGATATGCAATATACATTATACAATACTAAGACAAGGCCACTTGGCAAAGCAAGACTCATGGATCCTACAGCAGTTGCCACAACTCTGAGGTCCACTTCGTGCTTTCCAAACCTCTCCTACTTTCAGCCACCATATATAAGTGCACGTGTGAGATTCAGTCCTGGTATCTAATACCCATGAATCTTTGGAAGTAGAGAGATGTAGCTCTATAGAGTTAATACCGAATGAAGGCACGGTCCCACCGCCCTTCCTTATATCATCCAGGTTTCTTGATGAAGGCGCAGTCCTACTGCCCTTCTTCAGATCATCCAGGCTATTTGATGAAGGCGCAGTCCCACTGCCCTTCTTCAGATCAGCCGTGAACTTCCTGTAATCCCGGTTCCAATGACCAGGCTGTTGGCAGTAGAAGCAGACATTCTCAGGTGTCTCATCTTTCCTGCCAAGTGCGCATGGGCCCAGCCCTTGCCACTTCCAATTCCCTTGTTGACCATCAGAATATCCTTGGATCCCAGATCCCTGAGATATTCTTCTCAGCAGCTGATGACACTTCATGTAACTCTGATATGGTCTTAGAGACAGCCTTGTCAAGGACATATTCTTTGCGTTCAGACTTGAGGACTATCCTCAAAATTCTGTACCAGTCCAAATAGTTTGTCCCATTTAGCTTGACCCTGTCAAGAATGGTTTTTAATGACAAACTATTAATGTTCGCTGAATTTGCCATTTGATCTACAACAGATAAAATTCAATCAGTAAACTGAATAAATTTTATGAAGATCAAGCTTAAACACCAACAATCAATTCTAAACCTTTAGAATCTGAAACCAAGATCCTTGATTCACTCGATTAAGCTGAACTAATGCTCACCACTTCATCGAGCTATGTAGGTAGGACTCCATCCAATCACATCCAATGTGACTCTTGGCTAGGGTATGTACTTATGTACACGACTTACCCTATCTGTTACCCTAGCTCAACCTCAGGCCGAGAATCGTAGTCGGGTCCACCAATTTTCAACTATGGCTCGTCACTATGTAGGTGTTCCGCTAATGCGCACGACACCCACATATGTCGTCCAAACCTACTACCCCGCTTCCCCATGGATGCTCCGCTAATGCGCACGACAACCATAGGACGGGGAGGTAGTAAGGTGTTGATGATTGGGAGGTATCGGACATGACCCGCTTTTACTTGTCCAGTTGTGTTCAAAACTTTGGCACATCCTAGATGCGATGAGCACATCAACTACATTCCAAATGCAATGATGCCTCAAATTACATCCAATGTAATTCTTCCTTTGAACCCGTCAACTACATCCAATGCAATGACGGTTCTAAGGGTTCACACACAAGGATTAAAATTCCAATTTTATCTTTGCATGTGAGGTGATATGCTCGGTAAATAAAGTTAAGCATGCAATTCTAAAACACAGAATTAATCATGCATAAACTAAACCAAGCACAAAGCGATAAATATGCACATAATAGCCCCCTAAACTAACTCCCACTAGCTTCTTGAGCTCCACCGACTCCAAGCCGATGCCAACACCCGAAAAGCCACCAAATGACCTTTTCGCCCTTTCGTCATCTTGAGTAAAATATTACAATTTAATACACGACTCGCAGGTCGGGAATAAATAAATATTACAAACAAGTGGTTCGACGACCACACCTTGAAAGAATAATTACACGCTAACACTAACGGCTCGCAGGCCGTGAAAAGCGATAAATAATTAAATTGAGCTCGGGGCTATTATGTACACCATGCCAACATCACATCACACATCATGTTATCAAACAAGCATGTTATCAAGCATCATGTGATTTTCCGGTTTTAATTAATAGCCAAGTTTCGAAATTTTTTGATGCTCGGTTTATCGAAACCGTTCAAAAATGAAACTTTTGACCATTTGATCTTCGAGTTCGTCATGACGGTTCCAAACTCGTCATAACTAACAAAACGGTTTAGCCTTGGCATATCAACCATCCAATGGTCATGCTTGGCCTAGCTCCGTCCAACGGAGCCCCGTTCGGTCCCGGTTTCGGCTCCCCGAGAGTCCCGCTCCCGAGACCCGAAAAATCAAATTTTTTTCAAAATTTCCAGATTTGAAATAATTTTCAAAAATTCATTTTACATGCATTAAATCCATAAACAATAATTTAAAACATGTTATCAAACAATTTAGCAAAACAACATGCCAAAAACGAAACTTTCAAGCAAAACCGAAACTTTGAACACCGTCTTGTGAATCCCGAAGGTAGCACGGCTCTGATACCACTGTTGGGTCTCGAGGTAGGGTTGGAGATGAACCAACTCGCAGCGGAAAATCAATGAAAACCAAGAGACAATTAAAACCATGAAACAACTAACAAAGAATGGATTCACAAGAGAAAAATTCAGCACTATTTCTTACCAAAACAAGAACACCGGTTAACGGATGATTGGCTTGAGTCTCCAAGACGCCTACGTATCCACATGGGAATCAAAGCCACGTAGTTCTTCTCTTTGAGGACTCAAGAACACAAAAATGGAGGTGGGAACTTGCCAAACCCGAAATTGCAAGGGAAGGGGGAGAGAAGTTGTGTTTCCTATTCTTGTCTAGTCTTTGTTATGTTGAAAAAAGATGACTTAAACATAACAAAACCCATACTTGTCCAACTAAAGGCATGGGACAAGTATGGTGTCAAGTAAGGTGTAAATAGGACAAAGTATGGCAAGACAAGATTGGGTTAGGTGGTGAATCACCAACACCTTAATCCTTGTCTTGCTTACTTAGTACTAATTAATCAAGACTTGATTAATTAGTTCCATGGGCCTTGGTTGCATGGGCCTTTCATGGGCCTCTTGGAACATGGCCCGTGGCCATTTCCAACGAGGTCCCGTGATTCGCTCATCGCCTCCAAGCCTTCCATACCGGAAATGTCCAACATTATCCGACGCGATCAATCCCAAGACTCCAAGCCTTGTCTCGATCCGTAAAGTCCTATTCACTTACGGGCACATGACCCAAAACCCAGTTTTGGTCATGTCCCGAGACAACTCCCTTTTGGCCATTCTCCATAAATGTGTCAATGAGTTTCATCCTCCGGTGTGACCCTTAGGTTTATGCATGTCAATAGATCAACGTAAAATCCCATTTTACTTGATCCTATTTAAGTGGCAACTAACGAGACTTTAGTATTGCCCGACATTACATAACGAATCGACCCTGTCGATTCTAACCTTTCCGTCGTCCCTGTCATTATCCTTTTATCTCCGATATCCTGATTGAGATAAGGCATAGAGCCGTCATCCTTATTATTCTCAATCACCGTTCCTTGATATGTGAGATGACTGAAGATATGATACCCAGTATCATGTGCATGGCCATGCTATTCTTCCAGTCACTCTCGATCAAGTGGCCGAGAACCGATATCTTTCCCATACCTTAGTATGAGGGATAAATCCCTTAGCCGTCTTTCGTGTCACTCATGTAGCCCGTCCCCAAGCCAATCCTGGCCGTTATGGAAGCCCTGTTACGGACAACGTTAGGCTCAGGTCAAACTCAGTTGTTGACTACATAGCGATCACAAAGACTCCTTGGTCTAAGGATACATGACAAGCTACAACACTGAATATGTTCATGACTTAATCTATGGCACATATTCAGGGCGGGTCGTCCAATATCATGTCCCACATGATATCTATGATCAGACTCCGGAATCCCATTCCAATGACTAACAGAACGTAAGCCATAAAGAGCCATCTTTCATACTAGTCGCTTCTAGTGAAGCTTTGTTGACTAGGGACCCATCGAGTGTGATCTATCTCGATCTATGGTTCTATTCGCATGGTGGGCATAAATCAGAGCACACATCGATATATTACTCCAACACATAAGTAATATAAAGCCGCTTTAATTTTATTGCTAACGATGATATATACATTTGGACATTTAGGATTGAACTACGGGCACTAAGACTAACACTTGGTTGCATGGGCCTTTCATGAGCCTCTTGGAACATGGCCCGTGGCCATTTCCAACGAGGTCCCGTGATTCGCTCATCGCCTCCAAGCCTTCCATACCGGAAATGTCCAACATTATCCGACGCAATCAATCCCAAGACTCCAAGCCTTGTCTCGATCCGTAAAGTCCTATTCACTTACGGGCACATGACCCAAAACCCAGTTTTGGTCATGTCCCGAGACAACTCCCTTTTGGCCATTCTCCATAAATGTGTCAATGAGTTTCATCCTCCGGTGTGACCCTTAGGTTTATGCATGTCAATAGATCAACGTAAAATCCCATTTTACTTGATCCTATTTAAGTGGCAACTAACGAGACTTTAGTATTGCCTGACACTGCATAACGAATCGACCCTGTCGATTCTAACCTTTCCGTCATCCCTGTCATTATCCTTTTATCTCCGATATCCTGATTGAGATAAGGCATAGAGCCGTCATCCTTATTATTCTCAATCAATGTTCCTTGATATGTGAGATGACTAAAGATATGATACCCAGTATCATGTGCATGGCCATGCTATTCTTTCAGTCACTCTCGATCAAGCGGCCGAGAACCGATATCTTTCTCATACCTCAGTATGAGGGATAAATCCCTTAGCCGTCTTTCGTGTCACTCATGTAGCCCGTCCCCAAGCCAATCCTGGCCGTTATGGAAGCCCTGTTACGGACAACGTTAGGCTCAGGTCAAACTCAGTTGTTGATTACATAGCGATCACAAAGACTCCTTGGTCTAAGGATACATGACAAGCTACGACACTGAATATGTTCATGACTTAATCTATGGCACATATTCAGGGCGGGTCGTCCAATATCATGTCCCACATGATATCTATGATCAGACTCCGGAATCCCATTCCAATGACTAACAGAACGTAAGCCATAAAGAGTCATCTTTCATACTAGTCGCTTCTAATGAAGCTTTGTTGACTAGGGACCCATCGAGTATGATCTATCTAAATCTATGGTTCTATTCGCATGGTGGGCATAGATCAGAGCACACATCGATATATTACTCCAACACATAAGTAATATAAAGCCGTTTTGATTTTATTGCTAACGATGATATATACATTTGGACATTTAGGATTGAACTATGGGCACTAAGACTAACAGGTGGATCACGATGATCCAGCCACCTTTCAGGAAGTTGTGGAAGGGCCCAACTCCGAGTTATGGATGGGAGCCATGAAGGAGGAAATGCAATCGATGTCGGACAACCGAGTCTGAGAACCGGTTGATCCCATCAATGGTGTGAGGACCATCGGATGCAAATGGATCTTCAAGGTGAAGATGGACATGGACGGCAAACCTCTGACCTACAAAGCTCAACTGGTGGCGAAAGGTTATAGGCATGGATTGACTATGAGGAAACCTTCTCCTTAGTAGCTATGGTCAAAATCGATCCAAATTCTTCTTGACATAACTGCGTATCATAATTACGAGATATGGCAAGTGGATGTCAAAACCGCTTTCCTAAATGGAAATTTGACTGAGTACGTTTGTATGTCTCGGCCCAAAGGTTTTGACGATCCGAAGAATAAAGGAAAGATTTATAAGTTGTTGAAATCCATTTATGGAATGAAACGAACTTCTCGGAGTTGGATCCTTCGTTTTGATGAAGCTGTAATTGGATTTGGCTTAATCAAGAGCGAGGATGAATCTTGCGTTTATAAGAAGGCTAGTGGGAGCAAGATTACCTTTCTGGTTCTCATTGAAAACGACATCCCAACATTGCACGAGACTAAAGCTTGGTTGAGGAAGTGTTTTTCAATAAAGGACTTAGGTGATGCTTCTTATATCTTAAGGATTAAGATATGTAGAGATCGCACCAAGAGGGTCTTGGATTTAAGTCAGGGAACCTATGTGAACAAGGCATTGAGTAGGTTCTTAATGCTCGATTCAAAGAAAGAACTCTTACCCACTAGTCATGGCATTCATCTCAGCAAGACTCAGTGTCCTAAGACACCTGATGAGCTGAAAAGGATGATGAAAATCCTATGCGCCTGGGGGCAGGATCGATCATATATGCCATGGCTGTTAGTCTTAGTGCCCGTAGTTCAATCCTAAATGTCCAAATGTATATATCATCGTTAGCAATAAAATTAAAGCGGCTTTATATTACTTATGTGTTGGAGTAATATATCGATGTGTGCTCTGATCTATGCCCACCATGCGAATAGAACCATAGATCGAGATAGATCACACTCGATGGGTCCCTAGTCAACAAAGCTTCACTAGAAGCGACTAGTATGAAAGATGGCTCTTTATGGCTTACGTTCTGTTAGTCATTGGAATGGGATTCCGGAGTCTGATCATAGATATCATGTGGGACATGATATTGGACGACCCGCCCTGAATATGTGCCATAGATTAAGTCATGAACATATTCAGTGTTGTAGCTTGTCATGTATCCTTAGACCAAGGAGTCTTTGTGATCGCTATGTAGTCAACAACTGAGTTTGACCTGAGCCTAACGTTGTCCGTAACAAGGCTTCCATAACGGCCAGGATTGGCTTGGGGACGGGCTACATGAGTGACACGAAAGACGGCTAAGGGATTTATCCCTCATACTAAGGTATGGGAAAGATATCGGTTCTCGGCCTCTTGATCGAGAGTGACTGGAAGAATAGCATGGCCATGCACATGATACTGGGTATCATATCTTCAGTCATCTCACATATCAAGGAACGGTGATTGAGAATAATAAGGATGACGGCTCTATGCCTTATCTCAATCAGGATATCGGAGATAAAAGGATAATGACAGGGACGACGGAAAGGTTAGAATCGACAGGGTCGATTCGTTATGTAGTGTCAGGCAATACTAAAGTCTCGTTAGTTGCCACTTAAATAGGATCAAGTAAAATGGGATTTTACGTTGATCTATTGACATGCATAAACCTAAGGGTCACACCGGAGGATGAAACTCATTGACACATTTATGGAGAATGGCCAAAAGGGAGTTGTCTCGGGACATGACTAAAACTGGGTTTTGGATCATGTGCCCGTAAGTGAATAGGACTTTACGGATCGAGACAAGGCTTGGAGTCTTGGGATTGATCGCGTCGGATAATGTTGGACATTTCCGGTATGGAAGGCATGGAGGCGATGAGCGAATCACGGGACCTCGTTGGAAATGGCCACGGGCCATGTTCCAAGAGGCCCATGAAAGGCCCATGCAACCAAGGCCCATGGAACTAATTAATCAAGTCTTGATTAATTAGTACTAAGTAAGCAAGACAAGGATTAAGGTGTTGGTGATTCACCACCTAACCCAATCTTGTCTTGCCATACTTTGTCCTATTTACACCTTACTTGACACCATACTTGTCCCATGCCTTTAGTTGGACAAGTATGGGTTTTGTTATGTTGAAGTCATCTTTTTTCAACATAACAAACACTAGACAAGAATAGGAAACACATTTTCTCTCCCTCTTCCATGGCCATTTCGGGTTTGGCTAGTTTCCTCCTCCATTTTTGTGTTCTTGAGTCCTCAAAGAGAAGAACTACGTGGCTTTGATTCCCATGTGGATACGTAGGCGTCTTGGAGACTCAAGCCAATCATTCGTTAACCGGTGTTCTTGTTTTGGTAAGAACTAGTGCTGAATTTTTCTCTTGTTAATCCATTCTTTGTTAGTTGTTTCATGGTTCTAATTGTCTCTTGGTTTTCATTGATTTTCCGCTGCGAGTTGGTTCATCTCCAACCTTACCTCGAGACCCAACAGTGGTATCAGAGCCGTGCTACCTTCGGGATTCACAAGACGGTGTTCAAAGTTTCGGTTTTGCTTGAAAGTTTCGTTTTTGGCATGTTGTTTTGCTAAATTGATTGATAACATGTTTTAAATTATTGTTTATGGATTTAATGCATGTAAAATGAATTTTTGAAAATTATTTCAAATCTGGAAATTTTGAAAAAAAAAAAATTGATTTTTCGGGTCTCGGGAGCGGGACTCTCGGGGAGCCGAAACCGGGACCGAACGGGGCTCCGTTGGACGGAGCTAGGCCAAGCATGACCATTGGATGGTTGATATGCCAAGGCTAAACCGTTTTGTTAGTTATGACGAGTTTGGAACCGTCATGACGAACTCGAAGATCAAATGTTCAAAAGTTTCATTTTTGAACGGTTTCGATAAACCGAGCATCAAAATTTTTCGAAACTTGGCTATTAATTAAAACCGGAAAATCACATGATGTTTGATAACATGCTTGTTTGATAACACGATGTGTGATGTGATGTTGGCATGGTGTACATAATAGCCCCGAGCTCGATTTAATTATTTATCGCTTTTCACGGCCTGCGAGCCGTTAGTGTTAGCGTGTAATTATTCTTTCAAGGTGTGGTCGTCGAACCACTTGTTTGTAATATTTATTTATTCCCGACCTGCGAGTCGTGTATTAAATTGTAATATTTTACTCAAGACGAAGAAAGGGCGAAAAGGTCATTTGGTGGCTTTTCGGGTGTTGGCATCGGCTTGGAGTCGGTGGAGCTCAAGAAGCTAGTGGGAGTTAGTTTAGGGGGCTATTATGTGCACATTTATCGCTTTATGCTTGGTTTAGTTTATGCATGATTAATTCTATGTGCTTTAGAATTGCATGCCTAACTTTATTTACCGAGCATATCACCTCACATGCAAAGATAAAATTGGAATTTTAATCCTTGTGTGTGAACCCTTAGAACCGTCATTGCATTGGATGTAGTTGACGGGTTCAAAGGAAGAATTACATTGGATGTAATTTGAGGCATCATTGCATTTGGAATGTAGTTGATGTGCTCATCGCATCTAGGATGTGCCAAAGTTTTGAACACAACTGGACAAGTAAAAGCGGGTCATGTCCGATACCTCCCAATCATCAACACCTTACTACCTCCCCGTCCTATGGGTGTCGTGCGCATTAGCGGAGCATCCATGGGAAAGCGGGGTAGTAGGTTTGGACGACATATGTGGGTGTCGTGCGCATTAGCGGAGCACCTACATAGTGACGAGCCATAGTTGAAAATTGGTGGACCCGACTACGATTCTTAGCCTGAGGTTGAGCTAGGGTAACAGATAGGGTAAGTCGTGTACATAAGTACATACCCTAGCCAGGAGTCACATTGGATGTGATTGGATGGATTCCTACCTACATAGCTCGATTAAGTGGTGAGCATTAGTTCAGCTTAATCGAGTGAATCAAGGATCTTAATTTCAGATTCTAAAGGTTTAGAATTGATTGTTGGTGTTTAAGCTTGATCTTCATAAAATTTATTCAGTTTACTGATTGAATTTTATCTGTTGTAGATCAAATGGCAAATTCAGCGAACATTAATAGTTTGTCATTAAAAACCATTCTTGACAGGGTCAAGCTAAATGGGACAAACTATTTGGACTGGTACAGAATTTTTGAGGATAGTCCTCAAGTCTGAACGCAAAGAATATGTCCTTGACAAGGCTGTCTCTAAGACCATATCAGAGTTACATGAAGTGTCATCAGCTGCTGAGAAGAATATCTCAGGGATCTGGGATCCAAGGATATTCTGATGGTCAACAAGGGAATTGGAAGTGGCAAGGGCTGGGCCTATGCGCACTTGGCAGGAAAGATGAGACACTTGAGAATGTCTGCTTCTACTGCCAACAGCCTGGTCATTGGAACCGGGATTACAGGAAGTTCACAGCTGATCTGAAGAAGGGCAGTGGGACTGCTCCTTCATCAAATAGCCTGGATGATCTGAAGAAGGGCAGTAGGACTGCGCCTTCATCAGGAAACCTGGATGATCTAAGGAAGGGCGGTGGGACCGTGCCTTCATTCGGTATTAACTCTATAGAGCTACATCTCTCTACTTCCAAAGATTCATGGGTATTAGATACCATGACTGAATCTCACACATGCACTAATATATGGTGGCTGAAAGTAGGAGAGATTTGGAAAGCACGAAATGGACCTCAGAGTTGTGGCAACTGCTGTAGGATCCATGAGTCTTGCTTTGCCAAGAGGCCTTGTCTTAGTATTGTATAATGTATATTGCATACCTACTTTTAGTAGGAATATTATATCTGTATCCGTGTTTGACAAGGAAGGATATAATGTTAATATTGGAAATGGAGTTTTCAATGTTCTATGCAATGATATGTTTTATACCAGTACTGACATGGTTGGAGGATTGTACATATTAGATATGGGTAACAATGCCTCAAGTTCTATATATTCCGTTAATACCAAGAGGTCTAAATCCAACGATTTAAACCTAACTCTGTTATGGTACTGTCATTTGGGTCGCATAAACAAGAAGCGCCTATCAGCACTTCAGAAGTGCGGGCTTTCAGGTTCATTCGAATTCCATTCGATCGATAGGTGTAAGGTTTGTTTGATGGGCAAAATGACTAAAGTTCCCTTTATCGATGGCGATGAAAGGGCGGGTGAATTATTGGGGCTGATACACTCGAATGTGTGTAGACCAATAAGTTCACTTGCCAGGAGGGGTTTTAGCTACTTTATCACATTTACTGATGATTACAGTAAATATGGTTATGTCTATTCGGTGAGACATAAGTCTGAAGCTTTTGATAAATTCAAAGAGTTTAAGACTATAGTAGAAAACCAGCTCGACAAAGGTATTAAGGCACTTCGATTGGATCGAGGTGGAAAATACTTGACCACAGAGTTATTAGATCATCTAAAAGAGAATGGGATCCTTTTGAAATGGACTCCTCCTAGGTCACTGTAGTTGAAAGGTGTAGCCAAACGGAGAAATCGGACATTGTTAGACAATGGTCTGTTCCATGATTAGTTGGACTGATCTCCCAATCTCTTTTAGGGGTTTTGCTCTAGAGACGACCGCATTCATAGTGAATCGGGCTTCGACGAATGGTGTGGAATGGACACCATTTTAAAAATGGTACGGGATGATGCCCGCTTTGTCCTTCCTAAAGATTTGTGGTTGCGAGGCTTATGTGAAACATTTGGTTTCGACTAAGCTCGAACCAAGATCTGAGATATGCACCTTCGTGTGGTATCCCAAAGCAACAAGGGGATACTATTTCTACAATCCCAGTGAGAACATGGTGTTCGTCGCATGGGGTGGGGTCTTTATGGAAAAGAAGTTTTGTTTCCAAAGACGTCATTGGGAGGACTGTGCATCTCGAAGAAATTCAGGATGGTACAGATCTGTCTAAACCAATTGGCAACCCAGTAGAAAGGAGCCAGAGATTGTCGTAGAGTAAGAACCAATTCCTGTTACAATTCCGGAAGGTCCAAGGCGATTTGAAAGGATCAATCTTCCACCTCCAAGATATGGTATCCGGAGGTGACAATGAAGTCATGGTGGATCACGATGATCCAGCCACCTTTCAGGAAGTCGTGGATGGGCCCAACTCCGAGTTATGGCTGGGAGCCATGAGGGAGGAAATGCAATCCATGTCGGACAACCGAGTCTGGGAACCGGTTGATCCCATCAATGGTGTGAGGACCATAGGATGCAAATGGATCTTCAAGGTGAAGTTTGACATGGACGGCAACCCTCTGACCTACAAAGCTCAACTTGTGGCGAAAGGTTATAGGCAGATCCAATGGATTGACTATGAGGAAACCTTCTCCTTAGTGGCTATGGTCAAAATCGATCCAAATTCTTCTTGACATAACTGCGTATCATAATTACGAGATATGGCAAGTGGATGTCAAAACCGCTTTCCTAAATGGAAATTTGACTGAGTACGTTTGTATGTCTCGGCCCAAAGGTTTTGACGATCCGAAGAATAAAGGAAAGATTTATAAGTTGTTGAAATCCATTTATGGATTGAAACGAACTTCTCGGAGTTGGATCCTTCGTTTTGATGAAGCTGTAATTGGATTTGGCTTAATCAAGAACGAGGATGAATCTTGCGTTTATAAGAAGGCTAGTGGGAGCAATATTACCTTTCTGGTTCTCATTGAAAACGACATCCCAACCTTGCACGAGACTAAAGCTTTGTTGAGGAAGTGTTCTTCAATAAAGGACTTAGGCGATGCTTCTCATATCTTAAGGATTAAGATATGTAGAGATCGCACCAAGAGGGTCTTGGATTTAAGTCAGGGAACCTATGTGAACAAGGCATTGAGTAGGTTCTTAATGCTCGATTCAAAGAAAGGACTCTTACCCACTAGTCATGGCATTCATCTCAGCAAGACTCAGTGTCCTAAGACACCTGATGAGCTGAAAAGGATGATGAGAATCCTATGCGCCTGGGGGCAGGATCGATCATATATGCCATGACATGTATGAGACCAGACGTCTCGTAAGCCTTATGTTGTACCAGTAGACATCATTCTAACCCGGGGGAAAGATGATGCTGAACTAGTCGTCGAAGGATGAGTAGACGCTAGTTTTCCAAGACAAATCCAGATGACTTTAGAAGTCAATCAGGATATGTGTTTACGCTGAATGGCAGAGCTTTAGCTGGGAAAGCGTAAAGCAAGATACCATTGCCGAATCTACGACAGAGGCCAAGTACATGGATGCTGCAGAGGCAGCTAAGGAGGCTATGTGGATTTGGAAATTCATGGCAGGGCTGGGTGTAATTAAAAACCCATCCAGTCCGGTGAATCCATTTTGCGACAACACAAGGGCCATTGCGCAAGCTAAAAGCCTAGATCGCATAACAAATCCAAACATGTACTGCGGTGTATCCACCTCATCAGATAAATACTGAACTGAGGTGAAGTGAAGATAACCGATATTGCAACAGATGATAACATAGCCAACTCGTTGACTAAGGTAGTGTCACTGCCTGAACATGTTAGACATGTAAAGTCGATGGGGACATATAGGAGTTTAGATTGGAACTAGGGCAAGTGGGAGATTGTTAGTCTTAGTGCCCGTAGTTCAATCCTAAATGTCCAAATGTATATATCATCGTTAGCAATAAAATTAAAGCGGCTTTATATTACTTATGTGTTGGAGTAATATATCGATGTGTGCTCTGATCTATGCCCACCATGCGAATAGAACCATAGATCGAGATAGATCACACTCGATGGGTCCCTAGTCAACAAAGCTTCACTAGAAGCGACTAGTATGAAAGATGGCTCTTTATGGCTTACGTTCTGTTAGTCATTGGAATGGGATTCCGGAGTCTGATCATAGATATCATGTGGGACATGATATTGGACGACCCGCCCTGAATATGTGCCATAGATTAAGTCATGAACATATTCAGTGTTGTAGCTTGTCATGTATCCTTAGACCAAGGAGTCTTTGTGATCGCTATGTAGTCAACAACTGAGTTTGACCTGAGCCTAACGTTGTCCGTAACAAGGCTTCCATAACGGCCAGGATTGGCTTGGGGACGGGCTACATGAGTGACACGAAAGACGGCTAAGGGATTTATCCCTCATACTAAGGTATGGGAAAGATATCGGTTCTCGGCCTCTTGATCGAGAGTGACTGGAAGAATAGCATGGCCATGCACATGATACTGGGTATCATATCTTCAGTCATCTCACATATCAAGGAACGGTGATTGAGAATAATAAGGATGACGGCTCTATGCCTTATCTCAATCAGGATATCGGAGATAAAAGGATAATGACAGGGACGACGGAAAGGTTAGAATCGACAGGGTCGATTCGTTATGTAGTGTCAGGCAATACTAAAGTCTCGTTAGTTGCCACTTAAATAGGATCAAGTAAAATGGGATTTTACGTTGATCTATTGACATGCATAAACCTAAGGGTCACACCGGAGGATGAAACTCATTGACACATTTATGGAGAATGGCCAAAAGGGAGTTGTCTCGGGACATGACTAAAACTGGGTTTTGGATCATGTGCCTGTAAGTGAATAGGACTTTACGGATCGAGACAAGGCTTGGAGTCTTGGGATTGATCGCGTCGGATAATGTTGGACATTTCCGGTATGGAAGGCATGGAGGCGATGAGCGAATCACGGGACCTCGTTGGAAATGGCCACGGGCCATGTTCCAAGAGGCCCATGAAAGGCCCATGCAACCAAGGCCCATGGAACTAATTAATCAAGTCTTGATTAATTAGTACTAAGTAAGCAAGACAAGGATTAAGGTGTTGGTGATTCACCACCTAACCCAATCTTGTCTTGCCATACTTTGTCCTATTTACACCTTACTTGACACCATACTTGTCCCATGCCTTTAGTTGGACAAGTATGGGTTTTGTTATGTTGAAGTCATCTTTTTTCAACATAACAAACACTAGACAAGAATAGGAAACACATTTTCTCTCCCTCTTCCATGGCCATTTCGGGTTTGGCTAGTTTCCTCCTCCATTTTTGTGTTCTTGAGTCCTCAAAGAGAAGAACTACGTGGCTTTGATTCCCATGTGGATACGTAGGCGTCTTGGAGACTCAAGCCAATCATTCGTTAACCGGTGTTCTTGTTTTGGTAAGAACTAGTGCTGAATTTTTCTCTTGTTAATCCATTCTTTGTTAGTTGTTTCATGGTTCTAATTGTCTCTTGGTTTTCATTGATTTTCCGCTGCGAGTTGGTTCATCTCCAACCTTACCTCGAGACCCAACAATGGCATGTATGAGACTAGACGTCTCGTAAGCCTTATGTTGTACCAGTAGACATCATTCTAACCCGGGGGAAAGATGATGCTGAACTAGTCGTCGAAGGATGAGTAGACGCTAGTTTTCCAAGACAAATCCAGATGACTTTAGAAGTCAATCAGGATATGTGTTTACGCTGAATGGCAGAGCTTTAGCTGGGACAGCGTAAAGCAAGATATCATTGCCGAATCTACGACAGAGGCCAAGTACATGGATGCTGCAGAGGCAGCTAAGGAGGCTATGTGGATTTGGAAATTCATGGCAGGGCTGAGTGTAATTAAAAACCCATCCAGCCCGGTGAATCCATCTTGCGACAACACAAGGGCCATTGCGCAAGCTAAAATCCTAGATCGTATAACAAATCCAAACATGTACTGCGGCGTATCCACCTCATCAGATAAATACTGAACTGAGGTGAAGTGAAGATAACCGATATTGCAACAGATGATAACATATCCAACCCTTTGACTAAGGCAGTGTCACTGCCTGAACATGTTAGACATGTAAAGTCGATGGGGACATATTGGAGTTTAGATTGGAACTAGGGCAAGTGGGAGATTGTTAGTCTTAGTGCCCGTAGTTCAATCCTAAATGTCCAAATGTATATATCATCGTTAGCAATAAAATTAAAGCGGCTTTATATTACTTATGTGTTGGAGTAATATATCGATGTGTGCTCTGATCTATGCCCACCATGCGAATAGAACCATAGATCGAGATAGATCACACTCGATGGGTCCCTAGTCAACAAAGCTTCACTAGAAGCTACTAGTATGAAAGATGGCTCTTTATGGCTTACGTTCTGTTAGTCATTGGAATGGGATTCTGGAGTCTGATCATAGATATCATGTGGGACATGATATTGGACGACCCGCCCTGAATATGTGCCATAGATTAAGTCATGAACATATTCAGTGTTGTAGCTTGTTATGTATCCTTAGACCAAGGAGTCTTTGTGATCGCTATGTAGTCAACAACTGAGTTTGACCTAAGCCTAACGTTGTCCGTAACAGGGCTTCCATAACGGCCAGGATTGGCTTGGGGACGGGCTACATGAGTGACACGAAAGACGGCTAAGGGATTTATCCCTCGTACTAAGGTATGGGAAAGATATCGGTTCTCGACCGCTTGATCGAGAGTGACTGGAAGAATAGCATGGCCATGCACATGATACTGGGTATCATATCTTCAGTCATCTCACATATCAAGGAACGGTGATTGAGAATAATAAGGATGACGGCTCTATGCCTTATCTCAATCAGGATATCGGAGATAAAAGGATAATGACAGGGACGACGGAAAGGTTAGAATCGACAGGGTCGATTCGTTATGTAGTGTCAGGCAATACTAAAGTCTCGTTAGTTGCCACTTAAATAGGATCAAGTAAAATGGGATTTTACGTTGATCTATTGACATGCATAAACCTAAGGGTCACACCGGAGGATGAAACTCATTGACACATTTATGGAGAATGGCCAAAAGGGAGTTGTCTCGGGACATGACTAAAACTGGGTTTTGGATCATGTGCCTGTAAGTGAATAGGACTTTACGGATCGAGACAAGGCTTGGAGTCTTGGGATTGATCGCGTCGGATAATGTTGGACATTTCCGGTATGGAAGGCATGGAGGCGATGAGCGAATCACGGGACCTCGTTGGAAATGGCCACGGGCCATGTTCCAAGAGGCCCATGAAAGGCCCATGCAACCAAGGCCCATGGAACTAATTAATCAAGTCTTGATTAATTAGTACTAAGTAAGCAAGACAAGGATTAAGGTGTTGGTGATTCACCACCTAACCCAATCTTGTCTTGCCATACTTTGTCCTATTTACACCTTACTTGACACCATACTTGTCCCATGCCTTTAGTTGGACAAGTATGGGTTTTGTTATGTTTAAGTCATCTTTTTTCAACATAACAAAGACAAGACAAGAATAGGAAACACATTTTCTCTCCCTCTTCCATGGCCATTTCGGGTTTGGCTAGTTTCCTCCTCCATTTTTTGTGTTCTTGAGTCCTCAAAGAGAAGAACTACGTGGCTTTGATTCCTATGTGGATACGTAGGCGTCTTGGAGACTCAAGCCAATCATTCGTTAACCGGTGTTCTTGTTTTGGTAAGAGATAGTGCTGAATTTTTCTCTTGTGAATCCATTCTTTGTTAGTTGTTTCATGGTTTTAATCGTCTCTTGGTTTTTATTGATTTTCCGCTGCGAGTTGGTTCATCTCCAACCCTACCTCGAGACCCAACAGTGGTATCAGAGCCGTGCTACCTTCGGGATTCACAAGACGGTGTTCAAAGTTTCGGTTTTGCTTGAAAGTTTCGTTTTTGGCATGTTGTTTTGCTAAATTGTTTGATAACATGTTTTAAATTCTTTTAAATTGTGTTTTAAATTGTTTTAAATTGTTTGATAAAGTTTCGTCCAATGAATCGGCCGAGCACCCATACGCAAGCATCCGTATCGCGGCGGTGCACTTCTGTTCCGTTGATAATCCAAATCGTCCAGTCGCGTCCCGCTTCTGAACGAAGTAATTGTCGTGTTCCTTGACCTTGTCCATAACCTGTTGAGAAAGTGGTTTGCACATACGGAACCGACACCTAAACATATCTGACCCATATATGGGTTGATTGGCAAAAGAATACCTCATTAGTTGGTCGTGGGCTTCGACACGACCTCTATGAATCTCTTGTCGTATTGGTTCCCGACGGTCGGTCCTCTTCCTCAGAGCGTTGATCCTTGGCATTGCTCCCTGTATGCCTCTCTTAATCTTTTGCTGGACTCATTGTTCAACCATCCGCATTTGGGCTGCCAACTCTTCATATGATGGACCCTCATCGTTGGACATTTTGTATCGAAATGTAGAAAGAAAATTTGTAGAGAAGTTGTAGGATGGTTAGTGGTTTGAGAAAGGGGTTTGGGGTATTTATAGTGTTAGAAATTAGGATTTTTGAATTAAAAAAAAGTAGTCGTTAAATACCAACGATCGAGACACGTGGCACGCGGCCATTGGCTGGCCTTTAGATGCGGAACGCGGGCCTCAGCCCGTCCACGATTTTCGGACGCGGGACTCGGCCCGACCCGTGTTTTTGCGGGACGGGAGACGCGAAAAGCCGTCTCACAACAGGACGTCCCGCGTCCTACGTCCCGTAAAAACACGGGCCGGGCCGCGAGATGCGATACGGGCCCAACCGTTGTGCGTGATCTAAGTGTGTGAAATAAAGATGAAGGCAAAGAAAATCCCTCCATAAAAAGTTACTTACAAATCATGGCAACTTAAAATGATCCTTGGAATTGAAACTTACAATACAAGTAACCTCAACCACCCAAAACCCCTACACACCACTGCACAATTACAATACAAGAACAGCTAAGGGAAGAAACAGAACCTCCAAACCCTCTCAGAAATACACCATTTAGATCAAACAGAAAGAAAAAACCACACCCTCGTCCCCAAGACACGTCATCGACAAACCAGAGAGGGAAGGGAAAAGAACGACACAAAACCAGAGCAAAGAAGGAACTGAAATCCAAGAAAGTCAGTGAACACTATCTTAAGAGGTTTGACCTTCAAATGTTCCTCTTTTGTAGTACAATGAAAGGGTTGAAATCCAATAAATAAAAGGGAAAGATGAGGTCCCTTTAAATTTTCCCCAAAACAGTTGATAGCTGTAACTTTGAATCTGTTGAAATACTAACTGAAGATTGACCAATCCTTCAATGCTTACTGGTCCTCAACTTAATAGCTTAGTTTCGTGGGGGTGGTGGCTTCCTCTGTCATCTTTGTACCCTCGTCTTCGTAGTTCAAAGGAATAGGCTCAAACAACATGTCCGATGCAAGGTCCTTCGTGTAGTGTTCGTCACTGTGCCCATCCCCGTGTCTATAAAAGAAATGCGAAATTCTTGCAAAGTTGACCATAAATTGAACACTACTATAAGGAAGTGGCACATCCTCTCTTAGGCATTTTTTGATGTTGTTCCATGTCTCCGTCGCCAAATTCCTCACGTGCTCTCTAGCAGCTTCCTCTGAGGCACCCGTTTCGTGCATGTAACACTGTATCGATTTCAAAACGTCCCCTCTTTCTAACTCATTCTGCATAAAAACAACAAGTGCGTAAATTTGTCGATAAGTTTGTACGAAATGTATGTTAGTCCTCATGTACACGTACAGTTGAGGTTCCCAAATCATCTTCAAGTCGAACCATCATGGAGCTCCACCTTAGAATGTCCGGATGGCTTTGGACATACTCCATCTCCTTCTCTAGTACTGGTTTCGTCTCAACGGCATAGCACATAGCTATTATCATAGGAACTGCTATGCTAACCCATCCATTATTCAAGTACTCTTCCAATGTTGGTGCATGCCCTGTGTGGTACCATTTTGCCTCCACTAAGTAGGCTTTCACTAAAACTAACCACTGTTACATATTTGTAAAACAAAGAATCAATAAACGGTCACAAGGGGTAATTACGCCTCAATACCTTAAATCATTTATATTTTATTTTGAATATCTTAAATCTTTTGTGTGTCAATTCAGTACCCTAAATTTATATTAATTCATTTATAGTATTGTAAATTTTTTTGTGTCACCTCAATACCCGAAACTTACATTAATTTCATTTTAATCCCACTATTAACTTTTCATCTGATTTTTCATTCAAAACAAGTAAAATGACCATAATACTCTTCACTAATAATCAAATTTAAGGTAAAGTTAACGGTAGGTATTAAAATATAATTAATAAAAATTTAGGATACTGAGATGACACAAAAAAATTTGAATTAATGAAAATTTAGGATATTAAGGTAGTACAAAAAAATATTTAAGATACTCTCAATAAAGTATGAAGCTAAGGTGCAATATGATGATGGACAATGAAATATGTCTATTAAGTTACCGCATTCTTCAGATACAAGACAATATCAGAACCTTGCTCCTTGAGCACATCATAAGCTGTTTCATTAACGAAGTTGTAAAGTGCAAAAAAGATTATCTTCATGTACTCGGGGAGATGTTTCATTCCGTTAATATCCCATCTGAAATTCAAAAGAAAAAAATCACCATAAATATGTTAATTGGTATTAGAGAAGCTATAACAAGTAGCTAACTTGACCAACCTCTCAACAGCATCAGTGAAAAGTTCAAGTTCATCCAAGGTGCCATAGATATCATACATGTCATCTATCGTAGCAAGTATTGCAATACTCTTCCCTACCATTTTCCTGCCATTTGCAAACTGAGGCTCCACAGCAACTCCTATCCCCCACAAGTATGAAGATACGATTTTGTTCCGAGAAAACCTCACTCGCGGTCCAAGATTAGTACTCTTCCACCATCTTCATTACCCACCAAGTAGAAATTTAATGAGTAATTTCACGAATGACTTGTTTTTATGAGCGTATAGAGAGTTTATCAGTCAGAAAAAGACGATACAAGGGCAAGTATATCCGTAAAAATAAAGAAATACTGAAAATTAAAGGGTGAGACATAATTTATGACCCGTAGGTACTAAACGCTATAACCAGATACCCGGGTAATCCAAGGAAAATCTGTTGGATTACTGTTTTGAATCACAGTCTTGTGAGTGACACGAGATTCGTTGACTCGATCTGAAAATAAACTCGGGATATCTGATATGAGGTGTTTGAAGGGATAACATAACAAGCACACAAAGAGAACACCAGGATACGTGGGAACCAAAATATCGGATTTACACTGACCTCCGTTGGGCGAGGTGTGCGTCCCAACTTATACCTAGGGGTGTCAAAGTCCCAATCCAACGGATGGGGTTGGTGCGCCGAGTTTGCACCGGAGACCGGTATGAGCAGCTGTTGATTCTAGTTTCCCTGACTTCTAGCGAGAGTGTCAGGGTCCCGATCCAACGGATGGGGATGGAGCGCCTCTGCACGAATTCCCCGATTGATCAGGTGTACCATAGTCCTAACGCCATGCCCTAGGTTGGGCCATCGTTGATATTGGACAATCGTCGTGTAGTTGAGAAGATGTATAATCTCAGTCGATCCATACCAAAGAGGTAGGAAGTAGGCATGTGGCGGAAACCACATAAGAGGCGGAGGAAGAGGCTCTGGTGGGAAAGGAGGCGAGAACGGTGATGGCTCTAGTGGTAGAGGAGGAGGTGGCGGCGGCTCAGGTGGAAGCATAGGAGGTGGCGGTGGAGGCGTTAGCAGTAGAGGATAAGGTGGTGGTGCTAGGTCGTGAGCGATGGTGGGGCTCGATCCCGTTCGGTTGTGGGATAGCGGAATGCCGTGATGGTGGGGATGTGGGAGATGCCACAGAAAGAGAGGGGGATCGACGGGGGTGGTGTTGATGTCATATGGTGGTTACGGTGAAGATGGAGAGGAGGTGGTGGTGGCGGCGGTGGGGGAAGAGGCGAAGGTGGCTGTGGGGAACGGGGCAGGAACGTGAGAGGCAAGGGTGTTGGTGGTGTTGGAGGCTAAAATGTTAGTGACGGTAGGATCGGCGACTATGAGGACCGCAGTGTTGGGGGAAGTGTTGGCGACAACGACATTAAGGATGTCATCGTTGGAGATGGTGGGTGCGGTGACTTTAAAGGCGACGGAGGCGGCACAAGAGGCCGAGGAGAAGTCGAAGAGTCTTCTTCCTTAATCGCAACGGCTTAATAAAGCTTATCGGTGTAGTTGGGGGTGGATCATCGTATGATTGGAGATAGGACTAACAACAACATCAGTTAAATTGTTGATAAGAACAACGATGACAATTACAAAAAAAAAAGATTTACTATGAAAAAGACAGGAGTTACGTTTGGGAAGGGAGGCTCCCATACAAGACCTATTAATTGCAGCTTTCTCCAAAGTAAAAATAAAAAATAAAAACAATTGTGAAAGAAGCAAAGGAGGAAGCTCTAGACTAAGATTTTGGTTTCTTATCCAAAATCATTGAAAGTCAATGACTTAACTTCTATAAATAATTTTTTCTTATCATATTTGGGTAACGGGGGATTAATAATACACCTATATGCGACATACTTTGCTCCACTTACATACAAGTGGCACACTTTATGGGTCTGTTTATATTCAAAATAATTGTACCCTTTATTATATCTCAAAAATTATAAAAATATATCTTGTTCCTTTTTATAACCCAAAAACTCTAGGGGTTGTGCTCTCTGTGCAGTCTCCTCCCCTTTCACCCCCTCCCCCCTCCTTCTCCACCATGGAAACTCTTGAAACTCCTAATTGTCGGACCGGCCCCGCCTTCGAGCCAGTAGCTACCTTGACCCCCTTGCCGTTCTTCGGAATACGGACTCCACGCGCCGCCTTCCATCAACGGCCTACCGCCCAAAGCTCACCCCTCGCCGGCATGGGCCTGCTCCCTAGATGAATCTGAGATCCGGGTGGAGGGACTGTAGTCTGGGACCTATTTCACAGGCACCCAAAATCAGGACTCTCAACCCCGAACAATCCTTTGCAGCAGGGAGGTCTCGGGGAATCCGCACTAAAGGTTGATTCTCTAGAAGGTTTCACTGTTTCAGGTCGAATAACATTTTGGCTAAATAAGTTTAGGAATTTGGTTTATTATCATATTGTAACGTTGGATCGAAGAACTATTGAGGTCGGGTCTGCGAAACAAAGCAGACTATATGTATGGAACCATGTGCGCCCGACAGACTACGGCCGGTTGGGACAAAAATCTGTTATCCGGGACTGTTATGTCCCTTCGTGTAAGCTTGAGATGAAATCTTAATACAATACTTCTTTCCCTTTCAAAAAAAAATATCTCAAAATTAATTCATAATTATACCTGATCTTTGATTTTAAATATTACATGTAACTTTTTAAAAGTGTCAATAAAGTTTTAGAAACTAACGCAAATAAACGTTAGTTTCTAAAAAAATCATCGTTATTCTATGTTAAAGTTATAATTTTTGAAAAGTCACAAAAAAGATTTAAAACCATTTTTCAATCAGATATAGGATTTAAAAAATAAAGGTTGGAAGAAGAAAATAAAGAACTAAAAGTTATTACCAATGTGTGTATGTATATACCTGGACACCTCTTTGATTTCATCTTGGTATAGTGCTTGAACACTGTTATAGTCCAACTTGGCAAGCTCAATAAGAATAGAGTTGGTGTCCCCTCTTCTCTCAAAGGTCAGTATAAACCATCTTGCCTCTAGCCTATCCACCTTCCAACGGAGCGGAACCTCCAAGGCACGTTTCACTTCCATTGCGAGGTCTGCATCGTCCGAATTCTTCTCTACTTCTTTCAGATATTTGCTACTCATATCCATGGCCTCTTCCATTATACTTTCCCCTTCCATTCCGTAGAAGGAGGCCTCATACAAACTCATCATACTCTTCACATCATTGTTATTACCAATGCTTGCTTTGAAGCCTCCATTATTGTCCTTGAAACTGTCGAAAATGTCTGAAAAAACAGTACTATTTAATTGAGATGTCTCATGTCTAACTGATAGGTGAAAGCCTAATTACAAGGGTTTGTCTGTTTTGGATAAATTCCATAAATTAGAATTTTTGTAGTTAGTGAGGTTTGAACCCGGGTCCGTAAAAGATCAGACTTTGACACTATATTAAAGAATCAATTCAACTAAAAGATTAGGCAGATAGTTGAAAGCCCAATTATAGTCTTGTTCTAACAAATACAATAAAAAATCATGTTTTGAAATACCTTGGGAAACAGGGTAGCCATGATCTCTAAGGAGCCTAAATTGGAGAGCTGTGGTATGTAAAATATAGTTTGTGTCACCATTCCGAGTCATGTTTTTGTGTATGTGTTCCAATACATCTTTTATCTCAGACTTAAAATGATAAGCCAATCCGAGCCTTTCCAAGGAATCAATGAGCTCAAGACGTCGGTCAAGGGTTTCATCAGTAGCGTTGAGCATGATCTTCACCATATCGATCAGTTTCTGGGCCCTTCGGGTGTATACCTCTCCCTGCAGGGTACGTATAACATCAATATAAAGACATGCGCCATGTTCGGGACAACAACAACAACGACAACACCAACAACAACAACAACGGTATTAGAGAAAGAAGTAAGTACAGTGTAAGGATTATTCAAGGACTGCAAGTAGTTGTCATCATCCCAAGCGCTAGGCTGATAGTTTCCGGATCTTCTTGAAACTGCGTGAATGGGATCAGACGATTGGGTTGCAGAGGAAGTAGTGGACTTCACAGGTTGGTGAAGTTGTGAACGAACCAATAAAGTGGAGGTGGATCTACGCGACATAGTTGGGTTAGAAAGTTGAGATGCAATGGTGGAGAAATGAGGCATCGAAGTGAGGACAGAAGTTGAAGAAGCCATGGAAGCTTTATTAAGAGCTGTGATTAAGTTTAAAAGATGATGCATATAAACAACGATCTGCATCTATTTATAGTCACTATGGGGATCCCAAATTAATAACACCTAACCTTTTAGCTGCTGCAACTAGAGTTTTTTACAACCCATCAATAAATATATATTTTTATCAGTAAAGTAGTAATATAAATTTATGCCCTTTTAGAAAATGTAAAAGAAAAACAGAAAGAGTTCTAGTTAAAGAAACTTAACAGAACAAACAATAACACTAACATTCAAAGCACACCCTCAAACCAAAAAGAGGATCAAGACACACCTCGTCCAAATCAGAACACAACTAAATGCAAATAAACCTGAGCGCTGACTATTAGGCTCAATCTAAAAGAAACATGACCGAAACAAACTAAGGCCTTAAAAGCCAAATATTACAATCAATAAATATATAACAAATGAACATAAAAGAAGGTCTATATCCCGGATTTTACAAACATGAAGCTCATGAAAAGAGGTCTAGAACCCTGATTTTGCAACCATGAAGCCCAAGTAAAACAACCGCCCATCTCACAAGAGACCCAAAACGAAACCTGAGCTTGAAGAAGACATCAATCTCATCAGTGTCCCAACTTGGAGAATTAAAGGACACCGACACGCAGGCGGTCAACACCGCAATACGACAGAGATAGATCGGAGATTAAATCCCCGATACTGAACATCTAAAGAAAAAGAACCCTCTCGATTTCCAATAGTGGTCCTTAGTCCGAAAATCACCCATTAGAGGCCAACACCTAACTAACCAACGGACCCCGCCAACAAGGGGTGGAGAGACAAATGAAATCAAAGGAGACTAAATCTTTTGTATGAGTAGAATTCCACAAGCAACGGATAACGTAAAGGAAGAAGCGTAATCCTTACCATCCGCAACGACGAGGGACAAGATCGGATCCACAACGAATCCATGACAATAAACGCTTCCCATAGTAGATCTGAAACGATTCGTCGGAGAAGGAGCATAGGACTACAAAACCAACCGAAAAACGTCGATCAATAAAAGACCAGCATAAGCGCGCGATAGGGTTCCCCTCGATTCGTGCGCCACCGCTGTTGTGTCGCGCCTAGGGACAGTGTGTTACCGCTGCGGGAGCCATAGTCTCTGATTGACGGTTTCTGTTGTGGGAACTCGCTTGGATTCCTTGCTACGAAGCCGTGTCCGGGATTTTGACTCAAAGGCGGGGTGTGTTGCAGGTTTCTTTTCCGGCGTGCGATTCCGTGGACGAGGTCGTTCTTAGGCCGGTTTCTCGGGACGGGGTTGAGGTGAGTGGGGTCTTTGCAACGCCGATCTCAAGCCGTTTTGGAGGAGGAGAGTTTCGGATTTTTTGGGGATTGAATCAAACCAAAGGTCTCGAAACCGTTGAGGACATTTGTTGATCATTGGTTGTGTTTCACAATTTGATTCCAATGGATCTCTCGCCTCTTTCACGACGCCAGAGTTATAAGGTTTCTGTCCAAGGAATTTTGGCGGAGGTGACTATGACTCTAGGGTCAATTGTGATGGCTCTAAACCATGTTTTAACCATCTCGGAGAGTTCGTTGAAGGATCGTGCTCGTGGCTCACCAAAGAAGCGGCATGTTAAGGTCCGTAAGGGTCCGACAAAGGAGAAGAAAGTTGAGACGGATGTTCTTGTCTCGGATTCTGCCCCTGTTTGTCGTACCAAACAGAATCGAAGGCGCTCAGTCGTTGCTCAGGTCGCTGCACCCTCTGCGTCTACTGATCTTGTAGTGCGTACTGACAAGACGGAGTCAGCGTTAGTTCTTTGAGCTGGTGCAGCCACACAAACGGTTTCAGATATGAAACAGTCACAAGCAGCAAAGGTTGTTCGCCGGCCTCGGATAACGAGGAACGACAGGTTCGTGGAACAAGAGGATGAGATTTTCGTGCATAGTTTACCTTTCGGATCATCGGAAGAATGGACTATAAATGTATTCAGTCCATTTGGCACGATTGTGTCTACAAGCGTTTCCACACAGCCAAGTCGAACCTATCGTTATTTTGGTTTCGTTCGTTTCGATTCCAAAGGAGCAGCAACTAAGGCGATCGAGGTTATGAACGGTTTTAAAATTGATGGTTATGTTTTATTTGTTGCTATGGCGTGACGTCGCCGATCAGGATTGGAGCTTCAATCAACGAATGCAAGGATGGTCACCTCTGTTTCGGATGTCCAGAAACAGAGTAACTTGTTGGGTGGTTTTGCTCCTTCGAAAGATCAACATATGGCGGCTGTGGAGGTTTTGAGCTCGCCGGTGTTGTTGCAAGGGACTGAAGGGGGGGCGTCAGACCATCTCGGGGACTCGACGGAGGTGGTTGTGCATGCCGCTGCCGAGTCTCATGGTGTTTCAAATTCAAGTTCTGAGTTTGGTTTTGATGGGCCTCACACAGGTGGGCTAGGTTCTGGTATCACGTCATCCCAGGACGAGAATGTCTCTCGTTCGTGCGATTCCAGTAATCGTGCTATGCTTGGGGAGGAAGACAACGGTGTTTGATTGGATGGGCTGAGTGGGCATGTAAAGATAGGGGTGGTTGGGCCCGAGCCTGGGCATGTTCAAGCAGACCAGTCCAACCCAAGATCAGTTAGTGTTTTGACTGAAGCTGTTGAAACACCCGTTATTTTGTCAACAGGTCAATCTGCACATCAGGTGGCATCTCCGTGGAAAGATGTGCTCGTACATTCAAAACGTGTGAGCCGTCCCCCTAAGCCCTTGACGAAAATTTATACCTTGGTGCGTAAACCGAAGGTCTCGGATCGGCAAAGGTACGTCTGTCCTGTCGATATTGGGACACAGGTTGAGCAAGTCCGAAATGGTAAAACTCAAGTCGTAGCTCCGTCTCATGGTACTGATGCATGGACTACAATTCGTGAGTTGGCTGCCAAGAAGAAGGTTGCGACGACTCGTCATTAGGCGAGGTTTGGCGAGGTTTTCTCTGTTTTGTTTTTGCTCCTTGTGTTTTCGTTTCTAAGAAAATGCTTGGCCTTTTGGCTCCCGTTAGTGAAGCCCTTTTGTAATCGTTGGTGCTCACCCTGCTTCTTCTAGAAGCAGGGCTTTCTGATTTCTTTTTGGAATTAGTCTTACTAATAAATTTTTGAGCTTATAAAAAAAAGACCAGCACAATCGCGTTGCACCAACTGCGACTCCAAGAAGTCAGACAAAATCACAACGAATCGGAGACCCAAAGGTCAAGAAACGCTTCCCACGGTAATGAAGCAAGTCTCCCAACGCAGCAGATGAGTAACCAAGAGCCAACACAAACGAATCAACGGAAACGACTTGACCAGATCCACAACGATCCATTCCCTAGAGGAAGTAGAAGCGTGTCCCACGCCAAACTAAATCAGGACCCTCTTGAAAATATGAACAATGCGCCACCACCCGACCTAGATCTGATCCGGACCCAAGCACAGACCTAGGCCCGGTCCCAGGCCCAGGCCTAGGCTCATACCCAGCCTCTAGATCTAGATCCAAATCGACAAACCAGGTCGTGAGTGGCGAGCAGATTAGACGTCGGTCGCTCCGGCAAGCTCTAATGGTGTAGAAAACAACACCACCAACGAAGAATCAATTGATAAAACACGCAGTCACACATCGTGAGCCACCAAACTCGCCGGTCAATCTAACCCAGGAAAAACTCACCCCACATCTCATAACACCAACGCTGAACAACACCAACACCGAACAAGACCAATTGAACCACCAACAGCAAACAAACTAGGAAACAAATAGAGAGAGGAGATGAGACTATCTGGATCCGAACAGGCAGACCCGTGACTTGAGAAGCGAGGACCAGATAAATGAGCTTGAGACGTTGACTATAGGGTCAAAGAGCAGTACAAACGCCGGAGAATCAGACCGATGAGTAGCCAAACGAACAACGAACATGGGCAGGTACGAGCGGATTTGAAATCAAACGCTAGGCCAAATAGACGTCCCATAGCAATTACAACATTGAGAGACCAGTCATCAGTCTACCACAACGCGTCAATTCGAGATCCGAGGACTACAGAAGATACAACGAATGGAGAAGGCATACAAACCGACAAAGAGTCAAGTGAAAGAGACGATGAGGAAGGGGAAGAAGGGGGAAAGGGGCAGAGAGATGCAAAGGAAAAGAAACAAACCAGGAAAAAGAGAAAGAAAAAGGAATGAGAGAGAAGACCCTCGCCAACCACAACCCTAGTCGTGGCTGAGGTTGTCACTACCGAGGGAGGGGGCTCTTAAAAAATAAGGTTATAGAGAAAAGCATTGAGTATAAGCGATGTGTCCCCTCATTCATCAATAAATATTGAAGTGTTAATTAAGATCACTTTGATATGAAATGCAATTTTTTCCTCTGGTAGAAGACTAGATTAATTTTACAAAATAAGTGTTAATTAATAGCACTCTAAACCCTTTCTAAGAATACTGAAGAGCCCCCGAAATAAAACCCTATCTTAGTAGAAGTCGTCGCCCCTCCTTTGCTGCTCATTTCTACCGGCGATGTCCGTCGGCTCCGGCCATGGATATCTCCGGTAGATCCTTCCCATACGTCTCTTCTTTTCTTCCCCCTTCGTTTTCGACCTCATTTTTTCCCCATATCTGCTTTTTCCTTCGCAGTTGCACTTGATGTTTGCTCGGGATTTTTGCTCGCTGCTTAGATGATGCTCGAGTCCGTCTTCCTGCACGGTTCGGTTGCTGTTCTCCGAGATCCACCTGCCTTGGATCGCCAGAACAACTCTTTCCGTCCGTTCACCTTGGTGGATGGGTCTCGAAGGGGAGTCTGCTCGCTGGCCTTGTAAGGTCTTGTCGGTCCCTCTTGTTTCCCTCCATAGGGTTCGTGGCCTTCTTGTGCTCATCCACGCTTGGAGCTCGGGTGGATAGGGTGAGTTGTTCCCGGGTAAGGGTCTTGGTGGGTCGGTCCTTGGGTCGGGTCGGGTCAAACTCATGTGTGGGTGGTCAGACCCGGGTTCGACTCAAGGGCTGCAGGTTCAGTTCCACCCGATCGGCGCTTTTTCGTTCGTCGTTTTGCCTTCTGTGCTTCTCGGGACCTTCGTTTGGGGGAGTTCAAGCTCGCTCGTTAGATTTGGATTCCGGTCAGATCTAGCTTTGGACTCTTTCGGGGTTTGGCTTCACTCGATCTTATAAGGTCTCATTTTTTATACCATTACGTGTAAACCAAAGGATCGTTTATTGGAACGGGAAAGACTTGTTAGGCCTGTTGACATTAGCAAACAGGTTACGCTTGGTCGAAATGGTAATCTTACCCAGCATGGGGCAAAGGCTCGAGAATTTGCAACTTCGTCTCATGGGACCGATGCATGGACTCAAATCCGTGAATTGGCTTCCAAGAAGAAAAATCGACGATTCATTCCTCTCGGGAGGTGAGGAATAACAGGGCTTCCTCCCTGTGTTTTTACTTTCCTTGTTTCGTTTTAGGAAAAGGGTTGACCTTTTAGTTCCCCTTACTGGAACTCTATTGTAATCGTTGTTCTGATCTTTGACCTCTTAGACCCTTTCCTCCTTAGTTACTGTCTCTTTTTTAATAAAAACTCGAGCTTATAAAAAAGTTTTAATTTTTTTATAAATTATATTTAAAATAATAATTTTGTTATGAATATAACAAAATTTCTCGTCAACAGAGAATAAGAAAATTGCTCTGCTATGGTTGAGAGTTCTCAACCCTAGCCGTCGTAGCCGCCATCATGGAACCGTCACTATGAATGTCTCCAACCACCACGAGATCAATCATAACTCTCCTCTTCTCTCTGTTCCTGATAATGCTCTTCTCTGTGCATCCACAAGTCAACAGTTTTGTATCAGAAGGATGTCATATTGGTGACGGGTCGCGACCCTCTGTTGCGGTGGTGTTCTCCTTTACGCATCCACAATCTGATGCTGATGTATTAGAAGGATGGTGCATCAGTGAAGATCCGTGACTCCCTGTTGTTGTAATTCTGCACTCTCCGTGTTAGCCTCTGACGTCTCGAGCGGGGACACAGCCTGCGATATAGTCGGGAAAAATTAGACGAATCAGGCGAGGACTGAGTCTCGCCAAGCCCAATGAGTAAGCAAGGATTCAGGGATTTTTACCTGATTAGATCCCTAAATCATACATATCCTTCTTTACAGACTGTCAAGTTCAAGTTCAGTCACTCACATCACAACGAAAAGAGTCCTTAGAAATTAGGGATCAAGAAATATTTAGACACTACGTTGAGCAGTTCTTGATAGTTTGAGCTTTTTTGGTTTAATTATTGTCTATCAACACCATTGCCTATCGTAAGACCGGTCGTCTTGTCTCAAAAAAATGTTATCGCTTATTCTCAAAAAAAAAATCTCATCAACGACACCTCCTCTGTATTCTTGTATCTTAATCCTAATATTGTTGCCTAAACTTGCATCACAATGGAAATAAAAATAAAACAGAAAAGAAAAGAGAGGAGCGGGAGGTGAACCCAAACCAACAAACAAAATAAGCTCACACCGACAACCACCACCATTTCCCACATATAACAGTTGCACAAGTATCACTCAATCACTTCAACAGTTCTTCCACATATATATGTCGGAAAACATGGAAATCATGACATATAAGCACAATTGTACAAATATCACTAAATCATTTCAACAGTTCTTCCGCGTATATGTTAGAGAACATGAAAATCATGCATAGATTTTGATAGCTATCATTCTTGACTTTGCATCTTATCTTTCCATATTCCCTGATCTTAGCTCACTAAACACCGTTAATCCGTAACTCACATCATACTCCACAAACTTTTCGTCTTCTTTTAAATTGTAAAACCCTTTTATGTGTATATACAACATCCATTATAAGCTGGATGATAAGCCCAATAATCATCAATACAAGTTCATTTCTTGTTTCCACTTTCTATAGTTTTTTGGATAAGCTTAAAAAACTTATTACTAAAAAATTGATCTAAAAGATCTAATCAAAGACAACCATTACATCTAAAGAGGATCCACTTTCCATATTAACATGGTATCATAACTTGGTTAAGCTCTTCAGGAATTTTATGGCCTTGCCACACCACATGTTTTGTTGCTGACCCGAACTGCTTCCTCAACCAGCCGAACGCCGGTAGCCCCTCGATTGACGCCCACCGGAGAGCCACAACCTTGTTCTTGCTTTTGTTTCCGCTCCATCCTGACCGTAAATCAACAGAATCAACCTCATGTGTTGCTGTTCCGTTGCACGTTGTAGAACATCCGACCATTTTCCACTATATTTCTTTATCAACACTGTTTTCGCTGCTACCTTTGCCGATAAACCATTCTTCTCAAGTCCGCTTATTGCACCTTTCTCCAAAAAGAGTTGTAGAGAGTGCTTTATTTCAAAAGCTCATTGCTCAGTTTTACCCTAACTCCAACTTGATTTTTTTTGTTGGAGAGAAAGATAAGTCCTATGACCAAAAAATTTGGCTAATATTTCGTTGCACAAAAAGATAAGATTTTGTAACCTTTATTGCCCATTGGCCTTGTTGTTGCCCGAATAAGGACTAGCAGAGTTGTTTCGTTCTTGAAAAGCCAAGGCATAGCTTCAACAAGTAACAACACGCCGGAAGCAAGACAGCACATGAAAACTTATTTGAAGGATGCACTTGGTCTTACGCGTGCACAACAGAGGCTTCATAACGAGATTCGTCACAGAGCATGTGCTGCACAAGGGCGTGTAGAACGCGCGCCACTCAGACAGATCTAAAAAACCAAAAAACTTTTATATCGTAGTTTCCTCCAAGTCATTCCAAGATTAGTGTTGCTGGTCCGTTCCGACCGAAGATTCATTCCCGCTGTTTCGATTGGTGTTCCGAGTTCGTATTGTTGTTCCGTCCAGAATGGAGAGTCATTCCAATCGTTCCGACCGACTCTAAGTTCGTGTACTGCTCTGTTCCGACTAGAGAGCTATTTGAGTCGTTCCGACCGGCTGTTTCTGTGTTGTTGTTCCGTTCTGACGGAGATCCGAGTCGTTCCAACCGGTTGTTCTTGTGTGTTACTCTGTACGACCGAGCTATTTGAGCCATTTCGACCGATTAATTTTGTGGACAACATACATGTGGCCTAAACGACGTTTGAATTCGTTGGGCGAATTTTTACATCCCGGCAATACAGTCCATTGACGATAGAGGTCCTTATGATGAAGGTTTGGGGCCACGACAAGCTGGTCATCAAGGATCTGGTGTAGGGGATCTCGGGGTTCTACTTCACCTACAAGACAGTAAAGGAACAGATATATCGAGAGGAACCTTGGTCATTCAACCGCATCCCTCTCATCCTAGAGGACCTTTTCCCGTAAGCCAATCCGAAGACCATCTCCTTCAAACATATGTAGATGTAAACCTGGGTTTTCGATCTCCCGCCGGATGACCTCATAACTATAGTAGGCTTCACAATAGAGGAGCCCCTGGCCGGATTTTGTGGCTGTGGATGCTGATCAATGGGGTATGTCCTAGGTTGGAACCCTTCGATCTAATTCTTAATGGACCTCACTCACCCGCTTCGCCAGATCATCTGTCTTCATCTCACGGGGCATCAATATTTTGTTTGGTCTCGCTTGTATTACGAGCACCTCCCAACTTTGTGCTTCATCTATATAAGTATTGAGCATGTCGATGTTAACTTCCATTAAGAAGTAGGGTGGGGGGGGGGGGCGGGGGGAGGACAAACACTTTCTAGGTACCCTGCTTTGACCTCGAGCTAATGGCCAGGGAATCCCATAGACTTAGTAGAAATGTTCGATAGGACTGGACATACCCTATCCGTCCTCGAGGCTTACTATCCGTCCGAGGCGTCTGGATTTTCCTCTAAGTTTTACCCCGATGCGACAACACCCTCCTCCCCGCTGTGATACATGACCTCTCGACTAAGGAGCTAGCGTCCCATGGAACGTGAAACACACACCCTCTATGTTATATTAGGTATGCCTAGAACAACCAGTGGCGTGGTCGCATGTAGACCAGGTAATACAGGATCTCTCGATTAACCCGGGTTGAGAGATGAGAACACCTGTTCTAGTTAAGGAGATGCACCATTTCTTATCAAGGACCTTGCAGACCCCTCATAAAGTGAAAGTGATGAAGCTAGGGAAATTCAAACCCGCCCCACCTAGGCTTCTATCGTGTTAACCCTACAACAAAAGTAGCGAGCACTAGACACTCTCCCCCCACCTACTGTTGGGGAACACACCGATGGGAATGATGCAAGATATGCGAAATAGCCTCGCCATATCTCACCAAGGATCCACAGGGTGCTGGGAAGGAGCCACACCCGTCCCACATGAATGTATGTCACGCCCCAAATCCGGGTTTGGCCGGACTCGAGACATGACCTAAAACAAACGAGGTAAAAGTAATAAAACTGTAATAAATTCGTTTACAACTGAAAACTAGTTCAAGTATTTCTCAATAATCCAAAAAGATGTCAAAACTTGATAAGTAACATAAGGTAAATAAAGTTCAACAATGTGGACCAACACATCTCTAATACAATCCTCAAGACATCCGGAAGCTCCCGAGCCTCGAATTTCCCAGATCCCAAGCACACCTGTACACACAATAAGTAAACAAATAGGGATGAGCTTACGCTCAGTAGGGAAAAGTCGTAAATAACTTTAGTCTCCGAGTTTAATATTAAATCTGCTTTGAATCGATGTCACAAAAGTATTTAAAACCTTTAGACCAAAAAGTATAATAAACGAATAAGAAGCAGCGGTAACAATAACGCATTCTCGAGGATAACGATGAGCTCTCAGAGAATAAACAGATAACATTATACTAACATAGAAAAACGACACAACGGGAACGAGTAAATTCTATAAATCACTGAAATGTTATAGAATCCAGATAAGGAAATAGTATCGCTTGTTCCCAAGATAATAGTAACTTAAAAGAAGTTCATAATAAATACTTTAACGGATCAATAAGAGTAAAATGGGAGTAATCAATATCTTGCCAACCGCTTGCTTTCTCAAGCCTCCGATCCATGGATAGATTCTGGGATCACCTCGGTTCCCATATTCCGATCCACCAGAGTATCCATATCATATCAGATTTTCCCTCGGTCCAGAGGAAGCACATGCGTCGGGGCACCGGAAACAATCCCAATTAGGCGCTTATCATCGGGATTCCCATAAATGCCTCCAAAGGACCTTATGTCATAGGGAACCAAGTAGTGCACCCACTGGGATGCAGTTCCTTGGGGTGAAACCATAAGTAATCCTTTCCCCGCAGGGTAAACTGTCCAATTGCCCACAGGCCCAATAACCAATGCCCCGCAGGGTCCAATAACCAAATGCCCGCAGGCCCAATAACTAATGCCCCGCAGGGTCCAATAACCAAATGAATATCCCGCAGGATCTGCCAATACTCAACTCTCATAATATCCAGTAACCAACGAATATCCCGCAGGATCTGCCAATACTCAATTCTTATAATATCCAGTAACCAATACCCTCAGGCTCTAAACTCAGTCATTAACCCACTGTATCTGTCCAACTCCAACCACCTCATCGGCACCGGATTACCCCCCCGGTGTAGTACCAAACCAAGCAAACAAACAGACAAACCAATAAACGCGCATACATTCAAGAATAAGAATAAAGGAACAAGCATTTCATTCATCCATCAAGCAACACACGTCGGAACACACTTTCATCACAACCCAGACAACCAACACCATTTCATACCTACCGTGTACTTACCTGCCACCAACCATCGGTACATCGATCACCTGATTGTACCCCTTTGGCACAATCAGTCATACTCGATCATCCGTTCAACCAACAGTTATAGCAACATAAATACTCAATCAACAAGTATACAATCAATCATACAAACATCATGTGAACGAACAATTAGTCATTCGATAAGGAAAGCTAATTTAGTTTCATTAGACTCTTAAGTTAACTCAACAATTATCAATCAAGCATGTGAACCTAGCACACAACTAATCCGAGAGCTCTTCACAGCCTCTCTACCAGTAAATCAAGTTCCCAAGTATTGAAAGCACACTTCACTAATTGTCATCGTCCTAATCATACATACTAGACTCATCTATTTATTAGTAACTGGAATACGATTATTCTAGTTATTCGCATCATATAGGCAATTCTAGGACCTTTCCAATTTTATTATCCTAATCATGCATACTAAGCGTTAATTAAGAAATTAAGACTTTCCCTACCTTGCGGTCTTCCTCTAATAAAACTCTAATGAAAAGCTCGAGTGGCCACAACTCCGTTCTTCACACGGGTTCCGGCGTGATCTTCTTTCTTCTAGCTCGGTTCCAAGCCCTTGATCTCGGGCGAAGTCCCGTCTAGATTTGACAAATAAAAGGTCCAAATCAAACCCAGTAATTGTCCAAAGTTTCACTGAAATATCCGAAAAACTCTTTTAAATCTCACCTTTAATTAACTTAAATCAATTAAATGAAGTCTGATTTTAAAAATAATTTCTGTCAAACCGGGTTGACCCGGATCCAACCCGGACCCGACCCAGATCTGGCCTGACCCGGACCCGTCCTGATCCGGACCCAAGCTTTGGGCCTAGCCCATCCTCGGTTCTGCCCGGCCCAGGGTCGAGTTCGCCTGGTTTAGTGGCCCAAGGCCCAGCCTTCACCGGCTCTGGTTCGGTGCCCGTACACGCCGGCGAGGGTTTGTCCCGGTGACGATGGTAACGACGGCGGCGAGCTCGGAGGGACGTCCGGTGACACTCGGGGAAGACGGAGGGGCGTCTGCCTGACCCCGACGAGGGTGGTGGTCGTCGTGGTGCGACCAAGACCGCTCCCGTTCCAGATCTGGCGAGAGACGCGATCTCCGGTGTCATTTCCGATGGTGCTCGCTTGCACCCGTGACGTCGCGAAGGGGTTTCGGTCCGGCCGTGGGCGGAGGAGTCAAGAAGGGAAGCGGGGCACGAACCCTTACCTTCCCTTCCGTCGCCGTCGTGGCACAACTCAAGTTCGAGGGAGAGGAACTGGGCGAGGGTCTTCGGCGGCGTCTTCTCGTGCCCGTTACCAGTGAGCGTCGATCTGCACGAGGAGGAGAAGGCTCGGCGAAGCTCGCTTTGAGGTGGAGAGACAGGGAAATTTCAGAGGGGGGGCTCGAGAGAGAATCGAAGGAGAAGGGGGAAAGAGGCGCTGCCTCGGTTCGCGTGCCAACACGCTGAAGAAGAAGGGCGTCGTAGGGTTCGGCTTGGGCTTCCCCTGTGGTGGGCCTGGTTCGTGAAGTTGGGCTGGGCCCGGCTCTCTGACCGGCCCAGTCCAGCCCATACCTCTCTTTTTCCCTTCTTTTCCTTTTGTCCTCATCTTTTTTTTGATTTTTCTTCTAAAATTCACTCGATGCAAAAATCCAACTCGACGTTTCCTACTTCAAATAATATCCTTTTTGAAAGAGCGGGGTTTTACAATGTAACACAACCCGATCCCACTCCTCCTTTTCTTAGATACCTCCTCGGCTACATGGTGTACTCCTCTCCTCTTTCCAAGGGTCCCCGTCGACGGAATAACGCGTGTTTGAGGCAAAGCAGGTCAACTAGAGTCGAGCTAGAAAAAAATGTTAGTTGAGCCACCTCACGAGAATAGGGATAAATCCCCTATACTGTCGCCTAAAATATCCAAATATTTATATTACATGGTCATCGACTCAAACCTGTCCGAGGCTACATATGCCTCTTTCATGATTTTATAATAAGGGTTCCTCTTGTCCAAAAAAAAAAAAAAACTTTGTGCTGCTTTTTAGGCCGAATGGGCCAGTTTCTTTACAAGTATTTAAATATGGGCTTCTGTTTGGGCCTCATGGGCCAAATTCTTCTCAGGTATTCCAAGACAGTCTTGCAAGCAATCTCACTGCGATACTTACCTAGCATTTGCAACTTCTACTGCATCTTCTTCTTCCTTTCTTTCTGATACTTTCTGCTTGGTTCCCGAGAAAATTTGGGGAAATGTTGGATAGTAGATTAGGTTTCGGCGACGATTTTCATATTTTGATGTAAAATCTATCTGCAGTCAAGCTAGGACTAGTTTCGGGTTCTAGTTCGCTACATCTTGGACCACACGAAGCGACCGTTTGGTACAGCATACGGCGCACGCTAGAGGCAGCGAGGTTCTGCAGACCAGCGGCGAGCTCGAGCTTGACGATGGCTGTGGCGGTGAGTGGAAACCTTAAGCCACAGCGAAGTACATAGCTCGTCTCTGTCCTCTTCTCTTTCGCTATCTAACGCTACCTATGTTGGAATGTGACCAATACAGGCTCAAATTTGTTGTTTCTCGTTGATGTTTTCTTTCAGGTAAAGCCCTCACTCTTCTCTCACTGTCTTCCTCTCTTTGTGTCATCCAATCAAAACCATTTTCTGAATGTATTGTTCTTTCTTTTTGGAAGAATATGAGATTGATTTGCTGGAGAACTTATTTGGTTCTAGCATTGATGGATACCCATTGAAGTTGATTCAGAAGTGGGTTTGATGTTGATCCTGAAGAACTGTAGTGTTTGTGTTAGGGATTGAATTCCAATTGTGTAGGTGTGTCTTCTGGTCTTATGAGTTATTGTTTCTAGCAGGAAGTCCAATTGGGACAAACCATTCCCTTTAAAATGATCCAGATGCCATGTTAATGTATTTGGTTTGTAGTTGTAATGAACAGTTGACTTGAAGTTTTCCTTTTTTCATTCCTTATAGGTGTTGAATGCCTGCCCACTTCACAAAGTTCTTAGACTTAAGGGGGACTGAGAACTAATTCTTGGTCCCCAGCTGGGGAATTCCGACTTAGTGGAAGAAGATAAGAAATAAAATGAGCATAAATCTTCACAGCCCGTTTCTTGGGATTCACCTTCTAAATTCTGCTAATGGAAGAAACAATAGGAGTTTTGTTCATCTGGACAGACGACAAGTTACGAGAAAGGTTTTTCGCAAGTGCAGATGTGAAAAGCAGAACCCTTGGATATCTCAAGCCGTTAGATTCTCACATTTCTGTGGAAGAAGTATGGAGCTGCTAAGGCTGAAATTTGGCCCAAGAGCTGGGCAGGAGGCAAAATGTGTGAAAGAACCTTTTTTTCATGGCAAGGGGCTGACAAGGTCTTTGGATCCTTTGTTAAGGGACTGGTTGCTTTTAGTTAGATGCTCTGTTTTTACAGCTGTGATATCCGGGGTGTGCCTATTGGTATGGTATGGGCATAAAAAAGCCACGGGTTATGTTGAAGCCAAGCTGTTGCCTTCGGTTTGTTCAGTTTTGAGTGAACAGCTTCATCGTGAGCTTGATTTTGGAAAGGTTCGAAGAATTTCTCTATTAAGCATTACATTGGAGCAGTGCTCTGTGGGGCCTCATAATGAAGAATTTTCATCTGGCGAGATCCCCACTGTCAAACTCCGTGTTCATCCTTTTGCAAGTTTGAGGAGTGGAAAGATTGTAATTGATGCAGTGTTGTCTCATCCCACCTTGTTGATTGCGCAAAAGAAGGATTATACTTGGTTGGGGATACCTTATTCTGAAGGAAGTATACATGGGCGCTTTTCTTCTGAGGAAGGCATTGATTATCGTACGAAAACCAGGAGAATTGCCAGAGAGGAGGCAGCGGCTAGCTGGGCCACCGAAAGGGATGGTGCAGCTAAACGAGCTGCACAGACGGGTTACGTTATATCTGAGAAATGTTCCAGTCCATCTGAGACAGATTCTTCTAATGAATCTTCGCAGGGTTCAGCTGGTGGTGAGTCCTTTTTGTGCATGGATGAGAAGATGCACTGGAGGGATCATCATTGCATGGACACTGGTATTGATTATGACATGAAGCATGCAGATATAGAAAAAGCATTTGGTGTAAATATTCCTGGTTCTGGATTTAAATTCTGGTCTAGAGTAATGAAAGCTTCTAAAAAGCTCAAATTCAAGAAGAAGTCCAATGGGAGAAATACCTCTGCAACTGGTATTCCAGCCAAAAAGAGAATCCTAGAGCGTAGTGCTGTGGCAGCACTTGATCACTTCCAGGGTGTCTTACCAGGGAAGTTCGCTAAGAGCTCAGAGTCATCTGGACAACATTATATTGGCATGAACGTTGAGGAAAATTTTATGACTGATGAGTGTGATGCTAATGCTGACACTTCAACCAAGTTTAGTGAAGAACATACGAAATTTGATAACCATAAAGAAAAACAGGATAAAAAACTTGCTACAGTGAATAAAAGTGTTAATGGTTTTGATTTTATACGCGATCCATTTCTTATGACAGTGGGTAGGCTAAAAGAAGTTCAAGATTTCGGCAAAGATCTCCCATCTGAACATGATGCTACTGGAGTTGCTAAGTTAGATCGTGTTAGTTTGGATAAGGAAGATTTAGGTGTTGATGATGTGAATAAGCATACAGTTGGTGATGGTGCGACTGAGAGTACAAAAGATCCTTCATCCCAGAATGCCACTTTCTCAAAGATTGAGCAATGGCTTGTAAGGCATCATTCAGTTCCCATTTGGCCCATGAGCTTGAAATCTATCCTACCTTCACTTTCTGGAAATTTTGGGGAGATGCTATTTTACCTTTTTGCTTTGCCAATCCAAAAGCTAAAATCTGGCATGGGCCCGAAGGTTGATGATATTGTTGCAGAACTTGTAGATGGGGTAAATGTAGTACAAAGTGAAGGTGTTGAGAGAATGCTTCCAGTTACCCTGGATTCTGTTCATTTTAAAGGTGGAACGCTGATGCTACTTGCATATGGTGACAGGGAACCCAGGTCAGAGTAATTTCATAACTTAGTATTTAGCTCTTGAAAAATTTCCAGCAACTTGAAACCTGTCAACGTGTTATAATGTTGTAGTTAAGCTTCATTTAATTAGGTTATCAATCACACAGTCTGTTTTCTTTTGATTCATGACTGAAAGTGTTTGACTGGCATCCCTAGATTAACTTCAGTGGTGAAGTAAAAATATACAAAACATTGAAATGAAAAACAAATAATGAGAAAACGTTAAAAAGAATCATATTTATGGTTCCACACAATCCGTCACATCCTCTCGTGCAAGTTTCGCATGAACAATTCACCTATGGTTTTGTTATATCAATTACGAGAGCAATGATCTCTATACAGAGAGATGGGGAATGTCAACGGACATGTGAAGTTCCAAAATCGTTATGATCGTGTGCATGTGCAACTGAGTGGCAATTGCAAGACGTGGAGATCGGATCTAATGTCTGAAGATGGTGGTTGGTTGTCTGTTGATGTTTTTGTTGACACTGTTGAGCAGAAGTGGCATGCTAACTTAAAGATTGCAAACCTCTTTGCTCCGGTAATGTATTTATGGATCATAGAACGTTCATTGCTATCTGATATAAAACATTGTTTATGTGTTTCGTATCTGTTTTGCCTTGCAGCTTTTCGAAAGAATATTAGAAATTCCAATTACATGGTTGAAAGGGAGAGCCACTGGTGAGGTGCCTACCTAACTTCAGTTTGATTCTATTCTCAATTTGCTTCTAAAGCCAAACTAGAATATATCATTATCTTACAGATGAGGATTACTTTATGTATTGAATTAGGCTTTCAACTTATTTGTTTGTATTACCGGTATACTGCCTTTTGTTTGTTAAGATAAAACTGAGCTAATAATAAAATCATGTAAATGTGGCTTTGCATGTTACTTACAATCTAAATATTGGTATTACTTGTAATTGTCTCGAGTTCAGTACTGATATTACATTCAAATTTGGTTTGTAGTCTGAAGTTACAATGCTCTATTTTCAGGTTCATGTGTGCATGTCTAGGGGAGAAACATTTCCTAATCTTCATGGACAACTGGATGTAAAAGGGTTGGCTTTTCAAATAGCAGATGCTCCATCTTCATTTTCTGTATGTCCTTGTTTCTTCAGCTCGTCAATGTTTTTCTTTGTGTAGATTGTAATATGAAAGCTTCTCTGTCTTTTACTGCTTTCTTCCAATATGATTCCTTATGCAATGGTTCAGGCCAACACTGACATTTTCATCCCATGTGGCTGTTTGTTCATTATATTTAATTTAATTCTTAAAATTTTCTTTTTACTAACTTGGACATGTATTCTTATATTTTATGCAGGATGTTTCAGCAAGTTTATGTTTCCGTGGTCAACGCATATTCTTACACAATACAAGTGGCTTGTTTGGCACTGTCCCTTTAGAAGCTTCTGGAGATTTTGGTATTCATCCCGAGGAAGGAGAGTTTCATCTAATGTGTCAGGTATAAACATAAACATTGGATAGAGTATGATTGATAATGACATTTGTTGAAAGAGCGGGATGGAGATTTTGCTTAAATGGAAAAGCCTTAGCCTTCATTATTGATAAAGCCCGATCCAACCCCAGAGCTCAGGCTAAGGGGTTGAGGCTTCAATATGCTTATCAAGTAGTCACTTAATCCACATTCGTCCGTTGTGGGACATCACTTCAACACTCCCTTCACGCGTGGGCCTAGCACGTCTTACGCACTGGGTCATCGATACAGACTTGGGCGTCTAAGGAAATGTCATGCACTCCGGGGAAAAATCACCCCAAACTAACTCTGGTACCATGTTAAAGTCTGATCCAATCCAAAACCTTAAGCTAATGGGTGGTTGCCTCAATATGCTTATCAAGTGGTCACTTGATCCACATTCCTCCGATGTGGGACGACACTAAAACAATTACATCATCTGGCAGCTTGATTGGGTTATTTTTGTACCTTTTCTTTCTTCATATCAATATTATTGCATAAGAAAGAGAAAAGAGGGAGGGTTGTGGGTAGTTCAAATTTGAAAGTCCTACCCTTCATTATGTCAGCTTGCAGCTTGGGTTGGATTATTTGTTATACTTTCTTTCCTTTTTATCAATATTATTGGCTTAATTTCCAGGTTCCCTGTGTTGAAGTAAATTCCTTGATGAAGACTTTCAAGATGAAGCCTTTATTGTTCCCGGTATGTCTATGTTGCATTTGCGTTCTGCAGATTATTTTGTGTTGAATGCAGTACTTTATATTAGTTCAACCAGATAATTTTTGTTTACTCATTTCGTACTTCGTTCTCTGTAGTTGGCTGGTTCGGTCACGGCTGTGTTTAACTGTCAAGGTCCACTAGATGCTCCCATATTTGTTGGAAGTGGGATGGTTTCACGAAAGTTAGCTCATTCAGTTTCTTCTGAGTTTCCTACATCATCTGCATCTGAAGCCATGCTGAAAAGTAAAGAAGCTGGTGCAGTAGCGGCATTTGACCGTGTTCCATTATCGTATTTGTCAGCCAATTTTACTTTCAACACTGACAATTGTGTAAGTTTGTAGTGGTAACTTATTATATGCATGCCATATACATTAAACAGCTTATTCTATGCAAGTTGTGGAGATTGTTATTAATATAAAGTCTTTGCCACTTGTCCCACAAGCCTTTGTTTTCAAGCCATTCTAGCTTTCCTAATCCTAAAATGTTTACTTTTCACATGATAGGTTGCTGACTTGTATGGAATTAGAGCTAGCCTTGTGGATGGGGGTGAAATTCGAGGAGCAGGGAATGCTTGGATTTGTCCAGAGGTATTTTACTGCCTGCTAGCGGGCCATTCAATCTTATGAATGGGATTGAGAATTATCTTGTGGGTTGTTTTATTTTTTGGTATGGTATACATGTTCTACCTTTGCAGTCTAAAAAATAGTAGATTAGATTGGACATCATTTGTAGTTTATCATCAATCATTTGCTTTCCATTGTCACAATGCTGTTTCCCTGTCAATTCATTCAGTAACGCTCTATTTTATATAATTAGCATGTATGTTGACAACCAGGAGTAAGCTTTTTTCATATAAGATTTTTGCCAAGTGAAGCTGTTTTTCTTATTTGTGGTGCTTCTGATTTGCATCTGGTTTTCATATCTAATTATCATGGTTTTGTTGATCAATAGGAAATAAGAACCCTTGTAACATTTTTGCCATGCTTCTCCATTTGGTAGTTGCTGTTATAGTGTTTTTTTTTCTGTTTTATCATGTGACATGTACGACACTAGCTAGCTAAGTTGGGCTAAATATAGATAGTTATACATTGCTATCTCTTCATTGCAGTTTGATGATTGGCTCTATTCCTTTATTCACAGGGTGAAATAGATGATACTGCAGTAGATGTGAATTTCTCTGGAAACTTGTCATTCGATAAGATAATGCATCGCTATATGCCAGGTTATTTGAATGCAATGCCACTCAAGTTAGGGGATTTAAATGGAGAAACAAAACTTTCTGGGTCTCTCTTGAAACCGTACGATTTTTGGTCTTTCATTTTCAAGCTCAGTTACTGTTTTCTTACTTCATTTTGGCTAATCCCAACCATTATATTTAACCATAGGAGGTTTGACATAAAGTGGATTGCGCCAAAAGCTGAAGGGTCATTCTGTGATGCTCGAGGAGATATCATCATCTCACATGATTACATCAGTGTTTCTTCTTCATCAGTTGCTTTTGAATTGTGGGCAAAAGTTCAAACATGTTATCTGGATGACTACTGGATAAACAGGGTCGAGTCCAATGCAAAGAATACCATGCCATTTATTGTTGAGGGAGTTGAATTAGATTTACGTATGCGCAATTTTGAGTTTTTCAGTTTGGTATCGTATCCATTTGATTCTCCCAGACCTACACATTTAAAAGCAACTGGAAGGGTCAAGTTTCAGGGAACAATTAATGCTACCAGTGGGAACTATGGCCCTGAAAAGAAAACACAAGTAAAAGTGCCAAATAAAGGTGATGCACCTAGTCTTGTCGGCGATGTAACAATATCAGGTCTCAAGCTTAATCAATTAATGTTGGCACCTCAGCTCGTTGGACTCTTGAGCATTTCTCATGAGCGCATCAAGGTAGTACTTCAAAACTTCCACTTTCAAAAACTATTTTTCCTGCCTAAAGAGAAACTATTTGTATTGTAGTGCTGAAGATACTCAGAATTTGCTATGGTTTTTTCCTCTGAATTCTGAATTCCACGTGTTGTATCTTCTTCACTATTATGGATTGTCAAGATTTTTACCTTGGGTTGAGCCTTAAGCTTGCCTCACTTGTGTGATACTCTATTCAGGGCATGGAGTTGGAGATTTTAACCAGACTATTAGTCTGTTTGGTTAATTCTGTTTTTTTTGCACTACGGTTCCACATTTTATATAGTAGCCAGGCTTTGGGCTCCAAGGTTTTGACACTTTTTTCTTTGGATTTCTGTTCTAGCATAACTCGTTTCTCTAACCTTCCTGATAAGTAGAACGATGAACTAGCATTCAATCTCTATAATGGTATCCAGGAGATAATGCAATTTCCGAAACTGACAAACCTTTAAATCTGCCTCAGTTCTTACATGTATGATTGTGTGAAGTTTAGTGAAGACTTCACCTAAGCATCATATAGGCTTAGATATAATACATGGTACATGATATCTTTTAGCGTGCAATTTTCAAGTTCTAATCCTACTGGAACTGTTCTGAAAGCATAGCTCTTTGTGGTAATGCAGTTGGATGCCACCGGTAGGCCGGATGAAAGTCTTGCGGTGGAGATTGCTGGGCTGCTACAACCTAGTGGGAAAGACAAGCTGCAAAGTGAGAAAATGTTATCTTTTACCCTTCAAAAGGGGCAACTAAGAGCTAACATGTGCTACCAGCCACTTCATTCTGCGAGTTTGGAGGTTTCAACCATTTTAAAGAAAATCTTGTTTTGCCTCTGATACTAGGTTTCCTCTCGCTATGTCTTTGTCTTTGTGGTGAGTGTTTTCTTTTGTTGTAGGTACGCCATTTACCGCTCGATGAGTTGGAGCTGGCTTCACTTCGTGGAACAGTACAGAGGGTAAGCACCACTGACATCACTGTTAAGAGATTACCTTACTCTTTGTTTGTTCTATTCTTAGCCCATATCTACTCTGACTTGTCCGGCTATGAAAAGCAATTCAAATCCAGTCTGAGACATTTACCCTATGTTCAGATTTTGGAGAACTAAAGGGAAAAACAGGAGATTTTTTGTTGTTGTTATGAAGTGATCTCCTTGCAAAATATTCCCACCGTTTTACTTCTCCGTGAATCTTGATGCAATTGGAAAATCTTGGTACTCTCTAACTTTGATGTTAAAGCATTGCTCAGATTAGTGGCTCTTTGTTTACTTTCAGGCAGAGTTGCAGCTTAATCTTCAGAAAAGAAGGGGGCATGGCATATTATCCGTATTGAGGCCAAAGTTTAGTGGAGTGGTTGGTGAAGCCCTTGATGTCGCTGCTAGATGGAGTGGGGATGTTGTGAGTACTTAGGATCTGTTTGCACATGTGTTTTCCTATTTTAATCTTGGCCTAACTATGCACCGTGATTTTCATTTTGATTTTTCAGGTCACTGTTGAAAAAACTATTTTGGAACAAAGCAATAGCCGTTATGAGCTTCAAGGTGAATATGTGTTCCCAGGGACTCACCGCAATCCTGTTGGCTATGAAAAGGGTGGCTTGTTTGAAAGAGCAATGGCTGGCCATCTCAGTAGTGTCATATCATCTATGGGTAGGTGGAGAATGAGACTTGAAGTGCCTCGGGCTGAAATTGCTGAGATGCTTCCACTTGCAAGACTCCTTTCTCGAAGTACTGATCCTGCCGTCCGATCTCGGTCTAAGGTAAAATAAGTTGGGTTTTATAGGTTTATTCATTACAGCAATCATAACAAAAGCATTTGGCTTTAACTGGAACTTTATAATATTTGGAGTAACACTTCAAGATTACAGCATCCAGTATTATATTTGGATTCTATAGGGATTATCATATCCTTCACATATAAGCAAAAAAAAAGGAAGATAAAAGATAACAAAATTCGTCCTTCAATTAATGTTTGGAACGGAACTAATTTCAGTTGAGATCACATGCCTTTGCATAACAATTATAGTTCTAAATAATGCCTTTCGTTGACACTTTCAGGATCTTTTCGTGCAAAGTTTGCAGTCAGTGGGGATATGTACTGAAAGTCTTCAAGATCTACTTAAGGTTAACATTAAACTGAGTTCTATTGCCTTCTCAATTCTTAAACTCTTACTAACGTATGCGGAGTTTGAGACTACTTGGTCTTGTTGTCTCGTTTCTGTTGCATCAAAACGTAATTATTTGTTGCTGAGCATGCTTACATGTAAAAGGGAATTGATGAAGTATCTCTCATCAAAATTGTGGAGTTTGAGATTACTCATATTCTTAATAATTTATGCTTTTAGGTTTGGAGTTATTACTAATTTAAAATGGTATAAGAGCTGGTTTTTGTTGCTCCCTGTGTTATTCTATCTTATTTATATCAGAAACCCAGTGTCATTCTCTGTTGACATGCAAAGTGGCCTTGCACTTAAGGGGTGTTGAAGTATTCTGATATGGGTTTGGGCCAATGTGACATATTTGTCTTGCCTCCCTGTGTACTTGTTGGCCATATGCAAAGCAAGCCTGCACTAGGGGGATATTTTTAAAGTGTTTCATATTGGTCTATGGCGGTTGAGACAACTTGATATAGTAGTGGGTGGGCCATCACTTAGTAACTCAACCTTTATAAGGGGGAGTGGAGTTTAACATTGTCTATACTTGTGTTTAAAGTAAACAGTATTATATATTTCCACTTTTCTTTTTTAACAATTTTGCAAACATAAACTCTCAGGTACTAAGGGAGCATCATATGCCATTGGACGAAGTTATATTGGATAGTGTAAGTCTTCCTGGCCTAGCTGAGCTGAGAGGTCACTGGCATGGCTCTCTGGATGCAAGTGGAGGAGGCAATGGAGACACAATGGTGAGTACCTTCTTCTTTTTGTAGAATGCAGTGCTCTAAAATTTGGGGAGAACTCAGTGGAACTTAACCACTGAGTTCAGTAAGTGGGAATTGGTCAAACTTAAAATTCTGCCAAACTCAGTCTAATTCGGTCAACTGTGTTTTTTTTAATAAAATAACATGTTATTTATTCTTATTGTTGTTTGAACTCGTTTATTATGTTATTTATGTTTTAGATATGGTTCGTGCTTATGTTTCAATTAGTTAAGTTTGCAACTATGATATTTTACTAAATTATTGTTATTTTTGTCTTTAGTATTTGTATTATATTCATATATATATATTTAATACAAAACGACTTTTGCCAAGTTTTGGACAATCCCGAGTTTTAGAACCTTCGTGTGATGCCATAAAGCTTGGATATCATACATGCAGTACATTACTAAGAGAGTTCAACATGTGAAAAATAATGGTGATGTTTTGTATAATATGAACAGAATAATTGTTTAGAGTTCAAATATTTCTTTTGTTTTTTAGCACCAACTACTTTATCCTTGTGGTGCAAAGATAGTTATCTTGGCTACATATATTATTCAAGTTGATGTTGTATATCAATGATCTTGATCATAATTACTTACTTACAGTATGATGGTTTTAATGCATTATATGCACATGCAATAGTATGACAAGGACTATATCACAAAGTTGACCATTTTGCTAGACATGACAGACATTTGTCTATCACATTTTAAAGTAGTGAAAATTTCACTCAGCCACCCTTAAGTATGCACCATTCTCAATCAACTACCCCTAAGTTTAAAAAGTTTTTGACAACCCCCTTAAGGTTTTTATTTTAGACTCAATTTACCACCCCAATATCTTAGCATGAAATGACGAGAATTCCCTTATTTTTACATGAGGGTATTTCATCATTTCATATCGGGAAGTTGACGGAATTGGGGTAAAGTGGGACTTACAAAAATGAGGGGGCTATTACTTTTTTTAAAACTTAGGAGTAGTTGATTGAGAAAGGTGCATACTTAACGGTAGCTGAGTGAGATAATCCCTACAATTTAAGAGCAAGATTGTTAAAGAGTTTGGTATGAGTTCGTACCAGACCAGACTAAAACCTGAAAATAAGAAAAAAAAGTTGGACCCACAAATCTAACCTGTCTGGATTTGAGCACTCCTAATATCAGTAGGCTTAGGGTACGAGATCAAATATTGAAATTGTGATGATTTTTTACCATAAAAACTAGAATTGCCCTAATGTGTTATTGTTTTTTCACACAAGTTTTCTGTTACAACACTTACTTTACAGGCAGAATTTGATTTTCATGGGGAGGACTGGGAGTGGGGAAACTATAAGACACAACGCATGCTAGCTGTTGGTGCATACAGCAACGACGATGGGTTACGTCTTGAGAGATTTTTTATACAAAAGGATGATGCTACCGTCCATGCAGATGGAACTTTATTAGGTCCCAAAAGCAATCTCCATTTTGCTGTTCTAAACTTTCCCGTTAGTCTGGTTCCTACTCTGGTTCAGGTTATCGAATCTTCTGCTAATGATGCTGTTCATTCTTTGAGGCAACTACTAGCACCAATTAGGGGTATCTTGCACATGGAAGGGGATCTAAGGGGAAGCCTCGCTAAACCAGAATGTGATGTTCAAGTAAGGCTCCTTGATGGTGCTATTGGGGGAATCGATCTTGGACGAGCTGAAGTTGTCGCATCTTTGACATCAAGTAGTCGTTTCTTGTTCAATGCTAAGTTTGAACCAATTATTCAAAATGGGCATGTGCACATTCAAGGAAGTGTACCTGTTACCTTTGTTCAGAACAATATGTCTGAGGATGAGGATACGGAAACAGATGATATGAAAACAACATGGACTCCTGATTGGTCCAGAGAAAGGGCTAAAGGGTCTGCTGAGGAAGGTTCTGAGAAGAAAGTTTCTAGAGAGAGAAACGAAGAGGGTTGGGACATTCAGTTAGCGGAAAGCTTGAAAGGCTTAAACTGGAATATTTTGGATGCTGGGGAAGTTAGAGTTGATGCTGATATTAAAGATGGGGGAATGATGCTGTTAACTGCTTTGTCTCCTTATGCAACTTGGCTTCATGGAAATGCTGACATTATGCTTCAAGTAAGTCAAATTCCTTGAAACTGCCTTTATGCAAAAATTGAGTTTCTGTTAGTTTTAAACAAAATGACTATTTTACCCCTGGACCTTTCAAAAATAACAATTCCCATAAGTAATTAAAATAGTGATTTTAGAAATTAAAATAAATAATTAAATAATGATGTATGGTTAGAATATATATTTATTTTTCATTTCAAAGAAATTGCCATTTTGAAAAAAAAAATCCATCCATTTTAACAGAATATTCTCACATGTCCGTCCATTTAATGGAACTTCTAGTAAGTGCACAGTGTTTCAAACAAAGGGTTGTTTAAGGTTCATATTTTTTTTCATAGGGTAGTTTACATTCGTGGGCGAATTCCTTGGGGTAGTCTGATGAATTATCCCTCCTTTAAAATATGGTAACATGTGATTAGAAGTAGTTTCATTGGAATTTGATGTCATAATCTTTCATTTGCATCAATAAACAGGTCAGAGGTACAGTTGAACAACCGGTGCTTGATGGATCTGCATCTTTCTACAGGGCGTCTCTGTCTTCACCCGTGCTCAGAAAGCCTCTTACAAACTTCAACGGTACAGTTCATGTGAAATCAAATAGGCTATGCATTAGCATGTTAGAGAGCAGGGTAAGCAGAAAGGGAAAGCTATTTGTGAAGGGCAACTTGCCCCTCAGAACAAGTGAAGCATCACTTGGTGATAAAATTGACCTGAAATGTGAAGTTCTGGAAGTAAGGGCAAAGAATATCTTGAGGTGCGTGTCTTAATTTCAGACCTATGCTTCTTTGTAAACTGTTCTACTAGCTTGTTGACTGAATCTATCATAGTTTAGTGGGATAATCTCACTCATCTACCCTCAAGTATGAACCGTTCTCAATCAACCAGTTTACCCCAAAAGTTGATGGAGCTGGACTACAATTGTAGGACATGCTTTGGACAGCATACTGAATTGATAGGAGAAATATATGAAATTGAGACTTGGTACAAGTGCTTAAGGAAACATTTTTTGCTTATATTTCTTGTGAATGTGTTATTGTTCTTTGAGCTTTTACTTCCCCTTTTCTATTATGGATAATAATGCACATGGTTAAAATTACAGTGGACAGGTCGACACGCAGATGCAAATAACTGGTTCAATATTGCAGCCAACAATTTCCGGGAACATTAAATTGAGTCATGGAGAAGCATATTTGCCCCATGATAAGGGTAGTGGTGCAACTCCTTTTAATAAACTGTCCGGAAACCAATCCACCCTTCCCAGTAGTGGTGTAAAACATGCAATAGCCTCAAGATACGTTTCTCGATTTTTTAACTCAGAACCTGCTGCTTCAAAGATCGAGTTTTTGCAACCTTCAGGTAAATATGTTTGTGTTTCACTTGCTTCAGTTCACAATATGTTATTAACTTTGTTTCTTAAGAATTTTCACCTTATATTAATAATTTCACATAACTACCTTTATGAATTGCCCACAAACACATGACCCCATTGTAAATTTTCACGAACACATAACCCCATAGTAAATTTTCCAGACGCATGATTACCCTTATGACTTTTCATGTATCACCAAAGTACATATATACGGTAACTGTCCAGTTTTTCGATTTTTTCGTCACGTAATTGTAAATTTAAAATATCCCAAAACTAATTACTCTCATGCTTTACCCTTCCAATTTCAATTTGATTCCGTTCTCGAAATCCTCCATGGAATCATACTGAAATCAGAAGATTAAAGGATGTAAATGAGTTGTTTTGGGACATTATAAATTTGAAGTCGCGTGACGAATGTTTTTGAATATTTTGATGGTTTCTCCCTATTTTGATGCCTGGAATTCATAAGGGTAGTCATGTCTCTGGAAATTTACAACGGGGTCATGTGTTTGTGTGCAATTCATAAAGATAGTTATATGCAATCAACCCCCTATTTTTTGTAACTTTTCCACGATTTACATGGGGTCATGGACTTGACTGGAGTTTAAAATGCTTTTAGGAAATTAGTTACCCATAGAATAATTACTTGACTATGTTGGCTGGGTCCTTACAGATAAGCCAAGTGAGGTTGAAAAGGAAATGGAGAACGTAAACACTAAACCGAAAGTAGACATTCGGCTTAGTGACTTGAAGCTTGTTCTTGGACCAGAGCTGAGGGTAGTTTATCCTTTGATTCTTAATTTTGCTGTTAGTGGAGAGCTTGAACTAAACGGCCTCGCCCATCCCAAATGGATTAAACCTAAAGGCATTCTCACATTTGAAAATGGCGACGTTAATCTTGTAGCAACTCAGGTGAGCGTTTGATGGTACTTGTTTTATGTATCGGTTCGGTTGATGTGCTTACGTAACATATCTTGTATCTTCCATACTCAGGTAAGGCTTAAACGAGAGCATCTAAATATAGCGAAGTTTGAGCCTGATATGGGGTTAGATCCGATGCTGGACTTAGCTTTGGTTGGATCAGAATGGCAATTTAGAATTCAAAGTCGAGCCAGTAAGTGGCAGGACAAGTTGGTCGTAACTTCCACACGTTCTGTGGAACAAGATGTCCTCTCAACCACTGAGGTAATACTCTAAATCTTTACATTTACTTGGTCTTACCTACCCTATTATTACAGTTTCTGTCCGTATGGGTTAATTTCACATGACTACCTTTATGAATCACCAGCACAAACATTACCTCATAGTAATTTTTCCACATACACATGACTAACCTTTAGAACTTGATACAAAATAGAAGAATTTTTTTTTAAAAAAATGACTTTATCATCGTGTAAAATTTATAATGTTCCAGAACTAGATTATAATCTTTCATTTCAACATGGAGGATTTTAAGAATGTAATCGAATTGAAATTGGAAGAGTAAAGTGAGAATAAGTAGTTTTGAGATGTTTTTACGCATGGAAAAAAATTGTAACAAAAATGGTAACTTTTGATGGATTCTGTCTATTTTGTGCGATGGTGACACGTAAAAAAATTCATAAGGGTAGTCATGTATTTGTGGGCAATTCATCCAAATATGATTGTGTGGAGAATTTTGAGAACAGAATCAAATTGAATCTGGAATAGTGATTAGTTCTGGGATATTTTAAAATTTACACTCAAGTTAATTTATGTGGAAATTTACTATGGGTTTGTAGGCAATATATAAAGGTAGTTATGTGCAATTCATTTTATTCGAGATACAATTGAGAGATTTTAATATATCTATGACGCGGTTATGCATGCAGGCTGCTAAAGTGGTGGAGAGTCAATTGGCGGAGTCGATTTTGGAAAATGACGGTCAACTGGCTTTCAAGAAGCTGGCAACGGCAACGTTGGAAACATTAATGCCGAGAATCGAAGGGAAAGGAGAGTTCGGGCAGGCCCGGTGGAGGCTCGTGTACGCCCCACAGATCCCGAGTTTGCTCTCCGTGGATCCCTCCGTCGATCCTCTCAAATCCCTTGCCAATAACATCTCCTTCGGTACAGAAGTCGAAGTACAACTCGGGAAACGACTTCAGGTATGATTGACTTTGAAACATAGTTTTATCGAGTTCGGAAATGTGTTTTTTGGATGATGTTTTTATTTATTGATGGGATGTAGGCAACTATAGTGAGGCAGATGAAGGACTCGGAGATGGCAATGCAATGGACGTTGATATACCAGCTTACCAGCCGCCTGAGAGTGCTTCTGCAATCTGCTCCTTCCAAACGTCTCCTTTTTGAGTACTCTGCAACTTCACAGGACTGAAATTAAGACTAGATTAAGCTTGTAAATATGTATATTATTCTTTGCTCACAAGTTGTATTTGTGGCCCTTGTTCATATCACACACTTTTTGTATAGCGTTTTGTTTTGTTATCATTTTAGACAGATAACGTAATATGCGATTTATTGGATAGTCCCTATGTGTTGGTGAGTGATGACGCCGGAACATCTAAAGAAGTGATGTGGATTAGGAATTTGTGACTGAAGCATTGGCATAAGGCAGACAAAGAGTGCTAGAGTTGTATCAAGCGTCTCCAACTCAAATTTTATTTGTGTAAATTCTGCAATATTTGGTTCAGATTCCATACCACTTCAACTTTAAAAATGTGCCAATCCTCTTTTATTTTTCAATAATAAAATGACCTATAAAAAAAGTAAAAGGATAGGATTAAATTGAAAAACACTTCTTGAAATATAAATAGAACTATTAGAGCATCTACAACAACAAAACCCATAACGCGACCTACTACCCGTGATGTACGCTTTAGTGGGTCGGAACTGCGAGTCGTACGCTGTGGCGTGCGCCTTTTGCGGTTCCGACTCACTAAACGTGGGTCGTGGGTCGTGGGTCGCGACTCGCGATTCATGTTCGTGGGTCGGCGGGTCACAACTTACGGGTCACACGCCAGTCAATCTCACGCTGACACGTGACCTACTTTGGAAAAAAGCAGACCATTGGAGCAATGATCTGAAACAATTATTTTTTTAATGAAATTAAATCCGAATATAACCTAAAAGAAATCAAAATTTCTCCATCTATAAATATCATTCATCCCATTCATCAAACCATTAACATTTTACAACTTTCTCTTTCAAATTCTCAACCTTCTCTCTTAAAAAATCCGATCAAAGATGTCCGGCGACGAGACTCAGGCGCCGTCTTCACCGGAGCAAGAAGATTACATGCCGAATCAAGTCCAGTTCAACGTGGATCAACCCTTTTAATGCAGTCCGACTGACGATTGGAAGGTTCTTCGCCCTTCTTTTTTCAATTGTGCTCAACGTGTTTTGTTTGGAGACCGACTTCTCAGGGTTGACATCTTAAGTCTCCTTATGGTTTATTGGACTCATGAGTCCATCACTGAGGTAGTTGGGAGACTCGTTTTCCCCATTGCCATCCATTCTTGTTCCTTAACTCCTACTCAAGCACTCAGGGGTTTGGCGTTAGTTCATGTTTCAAATGTCTCGGCAGGCAGACGTTTAGTTGTGACTCGTGGTCTGGGCTTCAGTGTCGACGTGCTTCTCGAGCCAACCCTTTTGGACTCCATTCCTTACCTTTCTTAGGGGGGATGATCTCATCTTTAGCCATGTCTGTCGGGAGGAGTATCCCTCCAGGTTCTGTTTCTAGAGATAGCCCCAACATGCTCTAGCTTTCAACCGAAACAATAGTTTTTCCCCCTCATCAGACGAGCAGCTGGCCTTGCAATCTTCTATTACTATGGTTGCTGCTGGGATCTTGGATTCGTCAAGTAGCAAGTCCGACAAGTCGTCCGGAAGTAAGTCGGACAAGTGGGCGGATTGGCTTCAGACCCAGATTCTGCGGAACTGGAGTCAATATCTGTCACTGAGCTTTACGATGGGCTGGAGGGGGTGTTGGTCCCTCTTCCGGATAGGTCCCCTCCTCCGCTCCAGGTTGACTTTGGCGATGTAGTTCTTGAACCGGATGTTTATGCGAAGTTCTCCTCATCTTTGGTAGATATACGTACTAGGAAGAGTATTGTACATACCGTGGCAAGGTTTGCTGAGAAACTGGGGGTCCACTATAGAGGATCGTCGAGGAGGGCTTGAAGAAGATTGAAGCGATTTTGAGTCGTCATTATGGTAGCGGGGTTTCTCGCTCCAATGGGGTTACTTGATTGTTTTTTTGTGCTTTAGTCGTCTTCTTGCTTTTTGCTTTAAGACCTGCTCTCTTGAGCTGCTTCTGTTTGTAACCGTTGTTTCATTAATGTATTATTTTTCTCTGATAAAAAATGGATACGATAACATTGTAAAGAAGCGAGACGTTAAAAACATACTATATATCCGACGAACCAAGAAGTTTACATTAATCTTTATAATGTACAAGTGTATATATGTGTTGAGATGAATCCATGTAATATTCTGGATGTTTGGGTAATAAATCTAGTGGCTGATGATGTTGAGAAGTGAAACTCTGGTCTCAAGGAGTCGCCTGAATAGAGACTCAATAATATCTTCAAAATCTTGGATGCACGCATCCAACTTGTGTAGTTGGCTTTGTACAACGACAATGTTTCCTTTGAGGGATTTCAAAGAAGCATTGATGACTGTAAATTCAGCGTCTTCTTCGGGAACCCTCTTGGGGCCTCTTATGGGTTGAGTAGTAAAGTCGTTGGGAATCTTCTGGGTCCTGTAACCCCAGTTTTTTCAGCGGCTCAGTCGTCACAATAGGTGGTAAACAGTGATCCTATCGGGGATCATCAGAATAGTCCGTGGAAGGAGGTTCTTCTTAAACCTCTGAATTTTTTGAACAAGGGCCATCATTCGAAGCAGTCTTCTAGAGTTTCGAATCGTCAGAGTCGGCCTCCCAAGTTCTTAGGGGATTACTTTACTGTTCAAATCAAACCAGCTCTCTCTTTGAGCCGTGAGAGAATTGTACATCATGTGGTCATGGGGAAGCAGTTCTTACATGCTCGAACTACTCAGCTTGTTCTAGCAAAGACTTTCGATGATCCGACTCTGACTTCTAAAGGTGAAGAATGGGTCATTGATGAGGATTAACCCCTTCATTTATGATCTCTTTTTTGTTTTTTTGTTTGTTCCGGGTTATATTCCTGCATGTCCTTTTGAGAGCTCTCTTGTAATGGTTGCCTTTAGATTCGATCCTGTTTGGACCTTCTCTTCTTTTCATAAAAAATTTCGAGCTTATCCAAAAAAACAAAATGAATGAGGCCTTAAAATCATAATTAAATTGACAAACAATTCTGATTATAGAAATGAATTAGGGGGCGGGAATCGTGGGATTTGTCTCCCCACACATTTCCCTTTTTACCATTCCCAAGAGTCTATTTATACCTTATTACCAAGACTTGAAAAATATACCAAAAATTATATCAAAATCTGAAAAGCTTTCTCCTTTTATCTCCCGACGACTTTCTGTACTGGGTTTAGAGTTCGCTTATGAAAACGTTGTATCCTGGGAAACCCCTGTTAGACGAGTAGTAAAAGGTTTTAAGGAAACTGGTAATTCAAGCCTCAATTTATTCCAAAATACTTTTTTATTTACTACTTGACCTTTCCGATTATGCTGAATTCCCTTATGTGCTATTATTATCCTGTACTTGCTCTTGTTTATTTTATGATCTAACCCTTATGCTAAAAAATAGCTTCAAAATCTTTACTTGAGACCAAGTCTTTTAACTTTTAAGAAGTCGTTTCTTGAAATTTTGCCAATTATAAGAATTGGCTTCAAAACCTGATCAATACATCATGCATCCTCGAGGGGTGTGGTGGGGAGTTCCACGACTAACTCTTCAGTTTCCTACATTGCGAATTTGGTTTCTTTTTCTGGGGACTTTTGACCATGTTTTGTTTGGGCTGGCCCTTGTTGGGTTAGTAGGTTTTTCGTTTATTTTTTCACATTTGCTTCATGGTTGTTATCTTGGTTATAGACTAGCTTCACCCATTATTGGGTTCATGTTCTACTCGGTATATGTTTTAAGTCTCGAGGATGATTTCTTTTCGGGTTGTATCTCCTTTACTTTGTATTTTATGTTTGGAATCAAAGTATGAACAAAACATCACTTATCAAAAAGAATTTTTTTTAAGAAACTATTAACGTTTCTTGAAATATTTGTCATGCACATGATTGGTTTCAAAAACTTAATTAGTACACCATGTATCCATGTTAACTAAAATATATGCATTTGAAAAGCCTTCATATCTGTATATCAAAGATGTTAATCCTGGATACTTGTATGTACCCCAACTGATTGAAATTAACATCGATCAAAGTTTTAACCATAAAATCTTTAGATCGTTCAAACGAAAGTAGTGGTGAATAATCCAAACTAAAGTAGTGCAAGGAAGATTGAGACAGTTTATATAGCCGGAACCAATAAGTTTATATTAACGTTTGTAATGTACAAGTGTATATCCATGTAATATTCTGGATGTTTGGGTAATAAAACTAGTGGCTGATGATGTTGAGGAGTGAAACTCTGGTCTTAAGGAGTCGCCTGAATAGAGACTCGACGACATGTTCAAAATCTTGGATGCATGCATCCAACATGTGTAGTTGGGTTTGTACAACGGCAACGTTTCCCCTGAGGGATCTCAAGGAAGCATCTACGAGAGCAAATTCATTATCTTCTTCGGAAACCTTCTTGGAGCGCATGAGCTTGGACACCAAAGAGCTGGACTTGTTGCCATTGATGAAGGACAAGAGTGATTCGAGTGCAAGCACGGTATGTGCCTGAGCGTCTCCCAACAAGGCCACGGTTTCATCGCCTGAGGAGGATTTGTTTCCCATGTCTTTCAAAGTTTTCAAGGCCTTGAGGATTGTCTTTTGGACAGTCTTCCTGGTGGAGAAGAAATTCTTGATCGCAGATTGAGATTCGCATCTCCTGCGCAAGACTGATTGTATTTCTTGTACGGATTCTTTTGTTTGAGACAAGGCTTCCTTGATGATGTTGCAGACGTCCAAGAGCCTGAGAGAGCCATCGACAAGGCCTTCGAAGGAAGCTTGTTGGGAGGAAGGCAAGAGGAGCAACTGAGCAAGAGAGTCATGTAAATCTTGGAGGGAGTTGAGTTGGTGGGTGATGGATGAAGATGAAGGGGAGGTGGCTTCGGAGCTGGATCTCAATCTGCACAAGTTGTCTTCAACTTGTGAGACGATTGGGTGCGGTGCAGAGGGGAAACTGTTAGAGCGAACGTGGTAAGACATAGCTGCCATTTCTTGATCTTTTCTTAATTAGTAGAGAAAGAGAAATGAAGATGTTGATTGAATAGGCAATTCAGTTTTGGAGTTGTTCACCTTCATCTCAGAGGTATATATATATATGTAGTTCATAACAAGTCAAGGAGGAGACACAAGGAATCTCAGCATCTCTCACGATCCATAAGCCGCGCTGTTCATATATACATTGTCTCCCTCCCTCAGGTCTCAACATCTCTCACGATCTTGCTTTATTAGTATTGTATAGGATAAATTGAAGGAGGTCCACTGTATACATCTGTCATGAAATATGCTCAACATTTCTGAACGTGCGTATGCATTTTGTGTGCTATTTTAAATGCAATTGTGAATAAATATATAGCACTCGTGTACTCATTATACATGTTACGAATCTGCATTATTAGTATGTCACCTATCTGTCCTGTCTGCTATATAGGTAATGTTTATTAAAATAAACACCAAACGAGGTAGCTAGCATGAGTGCAAAACAAATCTTGTCTCATATCACATGTAGAAAGATCCCATTCTATCGTTAAGTGTTATTGTTAAAGACGACCTGATGTACATGAGTTATGATCATTATCTTATATTAGGGTTACATGTGGTGGGTCGGGATGGAGGAGACATGGAACAAACATGGTGGTTAGATCGAAATCAAGATGGAGCTAAGGGTCTCTGTTATATATATATATATATTAGCAAATGAAGAGATGTATGGCAGATGAAGCACCAGGCATTGAAGAAAATATAGGTCTTGTTCATGTTTCAGTAGAATTGTTCATCAAGAGGAAGAAGCAGAACAAGGAGACTAAATGGTTTGTGGATATGGGTTGACTGGTCTCTTTGCCGGTAGGTGCCAGTTTTTGCCGGAGATGTAACAGATTGAGGTTTGTATCCAATTTTTCTTCTTCCCTCAACACTCCTATCACAAATTTTGTTATCATTGAAGAAGAAGTGAAGATTAGAGAATGCATAAGTGAGAGAGGAGGAAGAAATGAAGAAATTGGGGTCTCAGTAAAAATCTTCTGGCCTGTTAAAGCCCTATCCAGCTCTCAAACTGATGGGTAACACTCCCCTCACGTGTAGAACTGGACATCTACACGTGGGCCATAGTGAAGGCGACAAACAGGCCATGGATAGAACCAGCTCTAATACCATGTTAAAAACATATCCAATCCAAGAGCTCGAACTGATGGGTGGAGGCATCAAGATGTATATCAGGTGTTCAATTTATCCACATACTTTCGATGTGGGACTCACACTTCAACATGGTCTTGCATCAAATATCAAATGGACCATGAACTTGAAGAGCATATGACTTGTCCCGTAGACCGCTGCCCCCATACACAGTACGTTTTGCGCTTATGGGCCGTTATAACTATTCAAGAAGACACCTGAAATTGGAAGGATAAAGAAACTCACCTGTAGGAGTTGGATTGTATTTCTCCATATGGCCAAGGCCACACGCGGGAAGTAAACGTTTTGACAAAGTTTATACAGACGGAGCTTCCAAACAAGAGCACTCTAATGTGTAAGCACAACTAACCTCATCATGAGGTCCTCGTGGCCTATAATCCAGTATACTTTCCTAATATAACCTATCTAAGATTAAGGAGGAGATCCTCAATGATGGTGACCTATTCGCTTTCGGGTCTCATACAAAAATGTTTACTCGGGTCATGTTGTATACTCGTGTCAACTTTGGCTTGAGATCGCCTCGAGCATTCAGAGTTGCAATGTGAACTAGGTTCATTATACTATCTACTCCTGTTTGTTTCCTAAGGGTTCGACTTTTGGCCTCCGTTTTCTTTTCGAAAACGAGGTCTTCTATTTTTTTTATAAGCGATAAATTTATTCAAAATCCCATCTTTCGGAGAGAAAAAATGAGATAAAATAGTGATAATACCCATAAAATGAGGATCGACCCAAAAACCTTCATGAAAAAAAGTAGGTGATCCACGACACAAAAAAGAAAAGCCTAAGTTTCCAACAACCGAACAGAACAGCTGAGCCCTCTTAAAACCTGATTTGCTAGACCTCCAGTTTATCTCGAAGAACCAAATTGTACTTCATGAGCTCCCATTTTTTCTGTCTAACCTCCCTTTCACGACTTACAGTCCTCTATTTTTTTTTTGATAGATGATATTTTTATTTTATTAAACTTTTTACCCCAATATGGGGAAAAAGAGGGGACCTCATAAAGCTATCCCAAATAACATTCAAAAGAGACTCCACCACAAACGGTGAGAGAATCCTGCTAAGTATCATAGCGGAGAGATTCTTTACCTTGCGGGGATGGTTACTTGTGGTCTGGTATGGTACCTACACTGATGGGATAAGCCGGTGTGGGGTAGTATCATAACCGAGAGATTGTTTACCCTACGGGGATGGTTATGGTTACTTGTTACTTCGCCCCGAGTGTATGCGTCCTGCGGGAGCATTCTGGGGAGGTTATCCTGTTGCACCCCGATGATCTATGGTCCTTTGGGGACATTTCCGAGAATCCCGACGATATGTGTCCCTTCAGGGATGTTTCCGGTAACCCGACGTATGTGTCTCCTCTGGACCGAGGGGAAATCCGACATGACACAAGGAGTATTGTGGATCGGAGTATTGTATCCGATATGACACAAGAACTAATGGTGGATCGGAGTATCGTAGTTTAATTTATTGGCGTGATATTTAATTACCCTCGTTTTACTAATTGTATCAAAGATTACATTGCCTTTCCTTAATCTTCTTAAATTACTGTTTTTCCCTTAAGCGTTGAATATTATTATTGTTCTCTTTACCTTAGCATCTTGTTGGTTAATCGTGTTATTTGCACTTTGTGATTAAATGTGTTAATTCAGTTTTGATTATCCATCTTTCGACACTCGTGTAGTTGTTCCTTTTGTTGCTTGAGTTATCTTTTTCCCGTGTCTCGTTCGTTAGTTAGTTCGATTGGTGAGCGAGCTTTTCTCCTGTTAATTTCCTTGACTTACTAATTGTGTTAAGCTTTGTACTTATAAATTCATTATATTGATTTTTGTTGTAAAACGGGGATCCTTTCACGTTATTACTTTTTCCTACTGAGCGTAAGCTCACCCCTGTTTGTTTATTTACTGTTTTTACATGCTTACTTGGTGAGTAGTTCCTAGAGGTGGTCTCAAGGCTCGGGAGCTCTTTGGGATTTGGGACTGGTGTTAGAGACGTACTTGATCGTTTTTGCATTAAACTTGTTTTATCTGTATTTTGAACGGTGGACTCACGTTAGTCTTATCGAAATTATTATTTTGGGAGTAAAACTTGAGATTTAATTGCTTTTGATTTCACTTTATTTAACGTCGTTTTATTTTTCCTTGTTCACGTCTCGAGTCCGGTCAAAACCGGATTTGGGGCGTGACATAATTAATTATTAAAAACCGCCCGACCCGGATCCGACCCGGTCCAGAAACCCAACCCGACCAAACCCAGATCCGACCCGGACCCGGCTCCAGACTCGACCCAGACCCGATCCAGAACGGGTTCCAGACTCGATTCAAGTCCGGGTCCAGAACCCGTCCAGACCTGGGCCCGACCCAAGGTTTGAGCCTCCGGCCCAATGGCCTGCCACGGCCCAACCGTCCTGGCCCAAGTTGTCACGCCCCAAATCCGGTTTTGGCCGGACTCGAGACGTGACCTGAAATAATCGAGATAAAAGTAGTAAACTGTAATAAATTCTTTTAAAGCTGAAAGCGAGTCCAAAGTATTTCTCAATAATTCAATTCAAAATTTAGATATAATGTCAAAACTTGACAAGTAACATAACGTAAATAAAGTTCAACAATGTGGACCGACACATCTCTAATACAACCCTCAAAACATCCGGAAGCTCCCGAGCCTCGAATTCCCCAGATCTCAAGTACACATTTACACACAACAAATAAACAAATAGGGGTGAGCTTATGCTCAGTAGGGAAAATCGTAAATAACTTTAGCCTCCAAGTTTAATAATAAAACTGCTTTAGTTCGATGTCACAAAGTGCTTAAAAACCTTTAGACCAAAAGATATAATAAACGAATAAAAAGCAACGATAACAATAGCGCATTCTCAAGGATAGCGATAACTTCTCAGAGAACAAATAGAGAACATTATAATAAAATAGAAAACCATCACAACTTGAAACAAGTAAACACTATTATTCAATGAAAAGCTAAGGAATCAGTGTAATGAAATAGTATCGCTTTTTCAACGATAACAGCAACTTAAAAAATTCCATAAAAATACTATAATGAATCATAACTCATTAAAATGGGAGCAATTAATATCACGCCAACCACTCGCTTTCTCAAGGCTCCGATCCATGGGTAGATTCTGGGATCACATCGGTTCCCATATTCCGATCCACCAGAGTACCCATATCATATCAGATTTTCCCTCGGTCCAGAGGAAGCACATACATCGGGGCACCGGAAACCATCCCATAGGGACGCTCATCGTCGGGATTCTCGGAAATGCCTCCAAAGGACCATGTGTCATAGGGAACCAAGGTAGTGCACCCGTAGGACGCATACACTTGGGTGAAGCCACAATAACCATTACTTACAAAGTAATCCAACCAACTGTCCCGAGAAGTCCATCTCCAATAACCAATGCCCTCAGGCTCCAAGAATCAATGCCCCGTAGGGTCCAATAACCAATGCCCTCCGACTCCTATCATTCCCGTAAACCATTCCCACACCGGACTCCTCGACAGTGTGGGTGCCATACCCAATCACTATTAACCATTTCCATAAACCATCCCCACACCGGACTCCTCAACGGTGTGGGTACCATACCCAATCACCATTAATCATTTCTCTTCCTACACCGGACTCCTCAACGGTGTAGGTACCAACGCGTATCTACAATAATCATTATCTCATCCTACATCGGACTCCTCAACGGTGTAGGTACCAAACCGAACAATCAGATATCTCAAGAACACGAATAAGGGAAAACACACTATAACACATCCATCAATCAATGCTTATCGAAACACACCTTCACCATAACACACCAAAGACAATCATTTACTCCTTCCACTTACCGTATACTTACCTGTCACGAACCATCGGTCCATCGATCACCTGATCGTGCCCCTTTGGCACAATCAGTCATACTCGATCATCCGTTCAAACAAGCAATTAATCACCACTCAATCAATCAACCAATCATTCAAGCATTCAAGTTCAATCATTCGAACATTCAAGCATGCGTTCGATCTAGTTTCATTAGACTCTTGATTATCCTAATAACTAGCAACCAAGCATGTGAACCTAGCACAACAACTAATCCGAGAGCTCATCACGGCCTCTCTACCAGTAAATCAATTCCCAAGTATTGAAAGCGAACTACACTAGTTACTCTCATCCTATTCATGCGTACTAGACATATCCGATTATTAGTAATTGAAATACGGTTATTCTAGTTATTCGCATCCTATATGCAATTCTAGGACCTTTCCGATTTTATTAACCTAATATGCATACTATTATTGAAATTACTCGAGTAGTTAGGATTCCCCCTACCTTGTGGTCTTCCTCTAATAATACTCTGATGAAAAGCTCGAGTGGCCTCTCCTCCGTTCTTCACACGGGTCCCGGAGTGGTCTTCGTCCTTCTAGCTCGGTTCCAAGCCCTTGTTCTCGGGCGACGTCCCGTCTAGGTTTGACAAATAAAACGTCCAATCAAAACCAGTAATTGTCCAAAGGTCCACTGATTTATCCAAAATTATCTCTTAAAATTCTCACATTGAATTACTTAAATCCGCTAATTAAATCTGATTTTAAAACATTTTTAATTGAAAATCGGGTTGACCCGGATCCGACCCGACTCGGATCCGGACCCGAGCCCGGTCCAGACCCGGTTCAGGCCCGAACCCAAGTCCAGGTCTCTGGCCTAAGGCCCATCTTCTTTCTCGTCTGTCCCGAGGCCTGTGTCTGTGGCCCGAGTCACCCGGCCCAATCGTCCCTTCCAGGCCCAAGGCCCGCCAGCCTCAACCCCAAGCTCGTTCAGCTCCGGCGAGCTTCGCGTGCTCCGGCCACCGTCTCCGGTGGCCACAACACCCAGAACTCGCGCGACGAGCCGGCGGAGCTAAGGAAAAGGACGGCGGAGTTCGGCTGTGGCTAGACGAGGACTAAGGCGTCAGGTACGGCGTCAGGTACGGCGTCAGGAACCGTGCTTCGCTCAGATATAGAGCTCGAGACATCGTCGGCGGTGGTTCTATCAGCAACTGCTCGTATCGAGCTCGATACGGTGCAGATTTGGTTGATACGAGGTCGGGGAAGATGAATATAGGGCAAGAGAGAGCTCGATTCAAGTCCGAGGAGGACGAATCAGCAGCACAGACTCCGGCGAGGCTTCGAGCTCGCGCGGCTCTGAAGATGGACGGAGGAGAGGAAGAGATGGGGCTTTCTGGGTGTTTACGGTGAGGGAAGGTCGATGAAGAGCAAGAGAGGGTGAGAGTGGAGGAGGGTGGCCGGAGGACGAGGTCGTCGCCGGACCTGCTCTGGTTCGCGAGAGAAGAAGGAGGAGACGCGAGAGAGAGAGGCGTACCGCCTCGTTTTACGTGTGTGAAAAAGACGCTGAAACGACGCATTTGGGTATAAAAGGGCTAGGGTTTTCGTGGAACCGGGCTGATCAGAGTGGGCCGCGCGCGCGAGGATTGGGCCATGGATGGCTCGGCCCAAAGGGTTGATATGTCCTGTCCAATTCCAATCTCTCTTCTTTTCCCTTTTTTTTTTAATTTTTCCCTTCAAAATTCAGTTGTTGCACATTCAAACCTCAAGGTTTCGATTTTTTTCCAAAATGTTACCCTTTTGAATGAGTGGGGTTTTACACAAGCCCTCGTTGGCTCGGTCTGAGGTGGTTGCAGCTCCGGCGATGCCAGCGCTCTCCGGCCACCGTCGACGGTGATAGGGAAGCTCGAAAGGGGCGGAACGAGGGCGGGGATGAGCGTTAGGCTCACGGAGAAGTCGTGAACGTGGCAGCGGTGGCTCGGCGTGACCAGTAACTCGTCCCCGTCTCAGATCTAACGAGCTCGAAGTCTCAGCGATGGTTCCGGCTGAACTCGCCTCAAATCGAGCTCGTCTCGAGGGTTTTCAGGCGCGGCGAGCATGAGGAAGAGAAGGGGAGTGGCAAGTGGGCACGTACCGTGCAAGTACGTCGTCGCTGTCGAGGTCTCGAGCTCGGGGAGACGAACTCGGAGCGAGAGTTCTCCGTCACTTCGTTCGCCAGTGTTGTCTTCTCTAAACAGGTCCGGTGGTGTGCAATTCGAGCGCGAGGAAGAGAGGTACGGTGGTGGCGATGGGATTTGGTGTGTCACGCCCCAAATCCGGTTCTTGCCCGGACTCGAGGCATGACTAGTAATACAAGAATAAAAGAGATAACAATTCAAATATAAGTTCCTGAAACTCCAATAAGTAACTCAAATCCATAAAATTCAGTGTAAAATATAAGTAACCCTCCAGGGGTGTAATAATAAACCTCCACAAAATCTGTTCTTAAACAAAGAGAAATAAAAGTGAAGTCTCTACTGACACCCACACCGAGAAGCTCCCGAGCCTCTACTCCTCAATCAATCCTGTAAACACAACAATGAACTCACGGGAGTGAGCTTACGCTCAGTAGGGAAAACACATAACAAGGTAAACCTCAAACTCCAAAAGAATCAACGGCAACGTCAACAAGATCCATAATTCAACAACACAGTCAACAAGGTAGTTCATAACAATACGGGAAAAAGGTAAACCAGCCAATGTCGTGGCACATGAAGTCTCCACCCTCCGATCCACATATGATGTGTCCTCTCGGATTTTCCCTCAAATCCAGAGGAGACGCATAACATTAAGGCTACCGGAAACACCCTTCAGGGCACATATCGTCGGCAGTCTCAGAAACGTCTCCAAAGGATTTTATGTCATCGGGAACCAAGGTATTACTCCCATAGGGAGCATACACTTGGACAATTCAATAATAAACAGTTAATAATTGAATAACGCACTCAACCGAAACACGAAATAATCCAATCTCAACAACCACCAATTCATTTCCACACATAGCTCCCACATCACCGATTCACCACAACACACAGTACACGAATCAGGTAATCATAGCACACCAATCACACAATCCCAACTTACCGTTCACTTACCAGTTTCGAACCACCGGGGCATCGATCACCTGATTGCACCGCTCGGTACAACCAGTCATACTCGATGCTCCAAACAACCATTTAAACAAATCAAGTAATCATCCAAATACATTCAATAGTCAAGTGGGAATTTAATCAACCAAACATAACCTTCACACGAGCATTCACATATGCAATTCAACTAGTTCCGTTAGACTCTTTAGCCTATCCACTAACAACCAACAACCAAGCATGTGATCCTAACACACAACTAATCTGAGGGCTTTGCCAAGGCTCCTCTACCAGACAAACAATTCCCAAGTATTGAAAGCGAGTTACACTAGTGATTGGCATCCTAATCGGTCACCACTAGACACTTCCGGTTATTAGTAAATGAAAGACGATTATGCTAGTTATTCGCATCCTATAGGCATATCTAGGACCTTTCCAATTTTTATTAGCCTAACATGCATACTAAGCATCGTAAACGAGAGGTTAAGGCTTTCCCTACCTCGAGGTCTTCCTCTAATACTCTGTTTTCAAGCTCGGTAGTAACAAGTCGGTTCTCCACACGGGTCCCGGCGTGATCTTTGCTCTTCTAGCTCGGGTCCAACATCTTCGCTCTCGGGCAAAGTCCCGTCTAGGTTGACACATAAAATGTCCAAATCAATAATGATAAAAGTCCCAAGTTCCTCTGATGCTTAAATCCAATCACCAAAATCTCACCTTTAATTAAATAAAGTTGATTAAATAATCTGGTTTTTAAAATGGTTTTAAATGACTCGGGTTGACCCGGATCCAGACCCGGCCCCAGATCCGGATCCTCAGTCCTGGGCCTAGCCCAATGAACCAACAGCATAAGGCCCGAGCCTCTAGCCCTGGCCCAAAGTCAAACTGGCCCAGCGTTGACGTGGCCCAAGGCCCAGCTTAGACGAGCTCGGGCTCCAGCCTGGCTCGGGATGGCTCCGGCGAGAGTTCCGGCGAGGGTTCCGGCGAACAGGTCAGGCGGGCTCGGAGAAGGGGGAAACAGAGGCAGGGACGGCGTCAGGGAGCTCTGAACGACGATGGGAGGTCGTCCAAGCGAGTTCCGAGTCACCTTGCTCGGATCTGGACTGGGAGGAGTTCGCCGACGTGGAGCTCAGATCTGAACTCCGGAGCTCCGGCCGCGACGCTCCAGGCAAGCTCGTTCCAAATTGAGCTTATACCCGCTCGATTCTCCGGCGACGAACCACGAGGACGAAGAAACAGGTGCGGCGAAGCCTCACCGTCGTTGCTTCCACGCGTCGTAGGTCCGGCGTTGTTCAGACGAAGGAGAAGAGAACGGCGGGGGATTGAGGCTTTGGGGTTCTGGTTTCGTGCTCGATCCGGTTCGTTTGGTGGACGACGGTGATGATTCATGGTGAGGGTGGGTTCGGATGAGAGAGAAAGGGAAGGAGAGGTGCGGCGTTGATTCTACCTCGGTGTGCGTGCACAGACGCGAGAAGAAGGTAGTCGTAGCTGGGCTAGGGTTCCAAAAGCATGGCCTGAGCCCGGTCTCGCGCGGGTTTGGGCCCAGCTCCCCTTGACCGGCCCAGCTCGCCCCTAATCCCTCTTGTTCTTCTTATTTTTATTTTTTTTATTTTTATTTTCCTCCTCCGATTTTACTCGTTGCCAACATCCACCTCGACGTCTCCTAATTCAAATTAAAACCCCTTTTGAAAGGGCGGGGTTCTACATGGTGTGTCACGCCCCAAATCCGGCTTTGACGGACTCGAGACGTGTCTTGAATGAAAGCGGTTTAAAACACGATAATCCAAACATAAATCGATAAAATACTCCAAAATAGATCTCAAATCTAATAACTCAGTTTGAACAAAGTAAAACCCTCCAGGGGTGTAATAATAACCTATAACAAAGTTTGTCTGAAAACTAAAATGAAGGGTGACTGAAACCTCTAGGACACACCCAGACCAAGAAGCTCCCGGCCCTCTACTCCTCAATCAAGCCTGTAAACACATAGGGGTGAGCTTGTGCTCAGTAGGGAAAATACATGACAAATTGACCTTCAAAGTTTAGTAAATTCTTAAACAAAGTCACAAGATAAATATTAGTAATCAACAGGAAATACACAATCCGTTCAATGCCGTGGCACGTGAAGTCGCCACCCTCCGATCCACACATAGTGTGTCCTCTCGGATTTTCCCTCAGTCCAGAGGAGACGCATATCATTGAGGCTACCGGCAACACCCCCCTGAGGGTGCATATCATCGGGATTCTCAGAAACGTCTCCAAAGAGCTATATGTCATCGGGAACCAAGGTATTACTCCCATAGGGAACATACACTTGGGTGAAACAACCAATAACCATCCAATACTCAGGGCCACCGGCTATGCTACCACCTTGCATCGGCACTCCCTCGGTGTAGGCGTCATACCGGGTACCGACTATGACGCTACCTCCCACCGGCACTCCCTCGATGTAGGCCCCATAGCGATATAACAGCCAACTCACGAATCCATTACCGAACAACACCTCGTAACAAGTCACAACCTAACCCAACACACCACAAGAATCTCACAACCACAGCTTACCATTTCACTTACCATTCATGACACACCGGTCCATCGATCACCTGATTATACCGTTCGGCACAACCAAACTTACTTGATTCAACCAATCAACCATTCAAGGAATCACACAATCAATAGAATACAAGCCACAGTCAAGTAAACGTTCCAACAATCAACCGAGTAAAATCTTCAATCGAGCAATCAAGTATGCAATTCAACTAGTTTATTTAGACTCTTTAGCCTAACCACTAAGCAATCAAACAATCAACAAGTGATCCTAACACATAATTAAACTGAGGGCTTTGTCATGGCCTCTCTACCAGTAAAACAATTCTCAAGTATTGAAAGCGAATTACACTAGCGATTGGCATCCTACGCATGCATTACTAGACGTTTCCGGTTATTAGTAATTGAAAGACAATTAATCCAGTTATTCGCATCCTATAGGCATTTCTAGGACATTTCCGATTTTATTAGCCTAACATGCATACTAAGCATTTAAACGAGAATTTAAGACTTTCCCTACCTCGTAGTCTTCCTCTCAACACTCTGATGTCACAATCGAAAGTCATCACGCCGTTCTTCACACGGGTTCTGGCGTGGTCTTCGTTCTTCTAGCTCGGGTCCAAGTTCTTCGCTCTCGGGCGAAGTCCCGTCTTGGTTTGACAAATAAAACGCCCAAACAAAATCAGCAATTGTCCTAAGGTCCACTGATTTAACCAAAAATTATCTTTTCAATTTCTCACCTTGATTTGATTAAATCCGTTAATTAAATCTGATTTTAAAACATTTTTCAAATGAACCTCGGTTGACCCGGATCCAACCCGAACCTGGCCCAGACCCGGGTCCGAGTCCAATGCTAGTCTGGGCCCAAGGCCTGAGCCTCAGTCTAAGCCCAACCAGCCTAGCATCTGTCTGGCCCAAGGTGTGACAAGGCCCAGGACCTGCTCGGCCCAAGACCAACCTTGGTCTACTGTCCTTCGTGGCCCAGCCGGACTGGCTCGAGTCCGGTGAGAGCTCTGGTGAGACGCGGCAGCGGACGGTATCGGGAAAGGTCGGAGGACGCGCAGAACCGACCGTGAGGGTCGTCAGGACCCCGGAGTGCTCATGGTGGTGACGGTGGCGACATACGCGCGCTCTAACGCCTCTTTGGCTCAGATCTGGTGAGGAAAAGGGTTGTTTCCGACGTGGGGATTTCGGCCAACATCGCCCCAGCCCAGCTCGCCACGGCGTCGTCAGGGAGAAGGGTTCCCGGTGGTGGTCGTTGCAGGAGGAGATCGGGACGAGAAGGGGCGGCGGCGCTCGTTTCGAACCAACGAGGGGCTCTGGGTTCTCGCGTTTCTGAGCTCGGGTTTTGCTACGGCTGGAGAAGATGGAGTAGAAGGAAGAAGAAGAGGCTGAGGAGCTCGGTGAAGATGGCCGGCGACATAGTGATGGCGATTCCGAGCGATTTCGCGAGAAGGGAGAACGCGAGAGAACTGAAGACGATGAACAATGGATCTGGCTAGGGTTTGGTAGTCTTATAAAGCGACTGAGCTTGGGCCTCAACTGCTTTGGACCTGGTCTCGCATGCAGTGGGCCTGACCCATTCAAAACCTGAGCCCAAGCCTGAGCTGACCCAACCATCAATTTTTTTTCTTTTCTCTTTTTTTTTTTTGATTTTCTTTCTTTTCGACACTACTCGTTGCAAATTCCCACCTTAAGGTTTCGATCTTTCCAAAATGTTACCCTTTTAAAAGAGTGGGGTTTTACATGGTGCGAGAGGGAAGAGGAACGGGGCTGCGCGAGAAAGAGGAAGAGGAACGAGGGTTTCGTCTCGGGAAACGTGCGGCTGAGAGGTTGAAGAAGAACAGTGACGCGAAATAGGGTTGGGCATGGGCTCCTTCTCTCGTGGGCCGGGCGTGCATCATTGAACTGGGCCCAAGTCTGGCCCAGTTCCAGCCAGTCCAAACGAAAAACTTCTCTTTCCCCTTTTTTTTATTTTTCTTTTCAAATTTTACTCGTTGTAAAAACCCACCCTGATGTTTCAATTTGCCAAAACAATACCCTTTTAAAACAAGGTAAGTCGACAGATTAATATTTGAACCTTTTAACTCGGGGCGGTCTTTACAATTGGAGAGGCCTTGGTAGGAAGCCATGGTGAGGAGGAGAAAGAAAGCTAAAAAACACCTCCTACCATGACTCCTTGACACTAGTTATGACAGACCATGTCTGGAAAATCTGGGTATAGGATTGTTGGACCCATCTTTTTTTTTTGATCCGCAAAAAAAAACGATTTTATTTAACTGTAAGAAGGCTGGTACAAGAAGCAAAGATCGGGAAAAGTTTGGTGCACTAGGTGCTCAATATTGAGTATCCTTTGTTTGTAAGCTTGGAGGGTTTACTCATTGCCTTGTCCTTTTTCTTAAAGGCCTGGTATTTATAAAACTGTCGATAAAAAAAAAGATCATTGGAGATGCTATAAAGTGTGCTTGTGTATTAATAATGGGTACGTTCGTAACAAATACAGAAAAATAGCTCAACATCTATTTAAGATATTGGATGTTTGACTATAGATGATCTTGATCTAGTGGTTGATGTTATTGAGAAGAGAAACCCTTTCTTGATCAATCGCCTGAACATGGACCCAACACCACCTTCAACATCTTCAATGCATGATTCCAACTTCAAGGAGGAGACAATGGGAATCTCAGTGCTTATATGACGGTTACAACTTGATTCTGATACATTTGTTGTCGCTATGTATATGTAGTGCCTCCCCTCCCACCACCTAACCAGCTCATTTCCTAACTAATCTATATGCTAAAATCACATCAATATCGATCACTACAAAGCACAGAATAACACCTTACAATATACACACCAAGTGCACGAGGTGCACTGAATCCATTTATCATGAAATCAGAACAATATTTGGGAAGATCATGATTCATTTTGTATCCGATGGTACATTGTCAATTTCTGTACTTTGCTAAGGAAAAAAAGGACGCCAACTGTACTGTTGGCTTGTCTTCAAGGACACAATCTTGCTATCTCCTTCATATCTTATGCAATACTAATAGTTTATAGGGATGATTGTCAAAAACTATCCTAAAGTTTCGTCCACAAATGAGTTGATGCACAAAGTTTTGTTCACGCTGTGTGGCTACCCTGAAGTCTTGTCCAAGATTTTGTGGGTGCATTAAAGTTTTTCCCACGCTTTTGTGGGTGCATTTAAGTTTTGTCCACGCTTTGGGGGTGTATTGAAGTTTTGTCCACGCTTCTATTCAATCCGGGAAGCACTGCCCGAACCATCATTCTGAACATCCCTATTACATCAAAACTAAAAAAGTCGTAGACAAAACTTCAGGATAGCCACACAGCGTGGACGAAACTCTATGTATCAGCTCGTTTGTAAACGAAACTTTAGGGTAGTTTTTGACAGTTATCCTTATAAACTATTAGTATTGCATAAGATATGAGGGAGATAGCAAGATTGTCTTCAAGGACACAATCTTGATATCTCCTTCATATCTTATGCAATAATATTATTTTATCACCAAAATTTGGCTGGTTCTGTATGGATCTTATACACATTGTTGCAACATCATATATATTAATGACAATCATATACATTGCTGGTATTACCTCAGATTCCTCAATGATGAAAACATAACGCTCCTTCGCGGATATAGCAAGAGAGAACGAGATTCTTCCTGTCCCCTCCTTGTATATAAATATTGATCAGCTGATGATGGAGAGACTCAAAACTGAATTGTGTTAATCAACTTTCTTCCTTCTCTCATTTCTCAAGAACATCAAGAAATGGAAGCTTCAGCTATGTCTTACCACGCTCGCTCTAACAGCTTACCTTCCACACCACACCCACTCCTCTCACAAATTGGAGACAACTTTTGCAGGTTGAGATCCAGCTGCGAAGCCCCCTCTACATCTTCATCATCCATAGGTCAACAACTAAATGGTCTTCAAGATTTACATGACTGCGTTGATCGGTTGCTCGCTTTGCCTTCCACTCAACAAGAACCTGTTGATGGGTTGCTTGACGGGTCTCTTAGGCTCTTGGATGTCTGCACAATCATCAAGGACGCCTTGTCGAGCACCAAGGAATCCGCACAAGAAATCCAATCCGCAATGCGCAGAAGATGTGAAGTCCAATCTGAGATGAAGAAGTTCGTCTCCACGAGGAAGATAGTGAAAAAGACAATCCACAAGGCCTTGAAAGGTTTGAAGAGCATGGGAAACAAGTACTCTTCAGATGATGAAACCGTGGCCTTGTTAGGAGAGGCGCAGTCAATCACCGTGCTCGCGTTGGAGTCCTTATTGTCCTTCATCAATGGAAAAAGGTCGAGCTCGTTGTCTTTCGTTTCCAAGATAATGCACAACAAGAGGGTTGCATGTGAAGAGGGAGAAGAGAATGAGTTTGCGGCCGTAGATGGTGCAGTACAATCCCTTATTTGTCACAAGGGAAACACAGAGGATGCGCAGAGCAAACTAAAGAAGTTGGATATGTGCATTCAAGATTTTGAAGATGGTCTCGAGTCCCTATTTAGGCGATTGATCAAGACAAGAGTTTCCCTTCTAAATACTCTTAACCATTAGATACATATATGCACCATGTACAGAATTGATGAGATATACTTGTAATTTTGTCACACACCAGAAGTTAATATAATTGATACTTCTAGTTCTTTACATATTTGGTCTTGTACAACATTTTATTTAGAGATGTCTTCACATATGATCCAAGAGATTTACATACAAGAGATTGTGGATGTTCAAACTTTTTATGAATGTCTATTACAAAAATTAAATGTAGGCCTGAAGGTATGATCCTGCGAAGGCTTTAGAGGTTGTAACTCAGTCAAACCAGTCACAGTATGTTTTAAGAGTATGTACTGTATATAAGTTAAGAACTTGACTTACGGTTTGACTCAGCAACTACATCAAGCGGTTATACCAAGCGTTTATTGTGACTGATTGAGAACATTAAAATCGTTAACTGATCAATCTCGCATGACACCGAAAAACACAAATCTTGACTTGATTAGAACATTGTCATGGTCTATTCATGAGATTTGTTCGGCCCATGCTATCGGAAAGTTCATCCATTACTATACATGCAGTCGAGACTACCTAAAATCTCCGAAAAGCCACATGCTTTATTGACTTCCAATATATGCCCAATATCTTCTTCATTCGGACGACATAAATATTCAATCCCCAAGATATTGATTATGCCCTTGCAAACTTCCTCATGCACTCTAAAGCCGTGGTGACACTCATGCGCACGTACTCATCAATGCGTCAGCCAAAGCCTCGTAACACAATTGACAAGAAGTCACAGTGCATTTTTTATGGATCGTTGACGGGAGTACGAGTCCCTTTCAGCTAACTCATTCATAATACGAAGAAAGATCCTTTTGCATTCGGAATCGACACCAGAAATTTTTGTCGTTGTACACCGGCTTCTGAACGAAGTAGTCGACCATTTAACGTTCATTCTCTTCATCCCGCCCTATATTTATGACAATTTGTGGTCATGGTTGAAGCGCAGCAAACCCAACGTCAATAGCACTTTCTATATGTTGTTTATTCTGTCCTGATATTTTCCCCAACAATTGTTCTGAATCTAGCGATGGACCTATAGAATACAAGGATGAGTTGAGAGAAATATAGCAGCATACTAATGCGCAGACCAGTCGTTGCGACGATATGGCAGCAACACATTTTCTGGAGCGAAGTAACTATTGGTGCCACATGTCTTCGAGGGTCCGTAGCTCGACGCTACAGGAGAAAATAAATTGTTGCGTGGCTCTACTGTGCTGTCACATCTCCTACTACGTTGGTGTTGCCCATACACCGCCTTCTTTTTGCTTTATTGTACATGCCCTTTCATGTGTTTTGATTTACAAATTTTGATCCAACTTGCTTTGCCATATCCTCTTCTATTGAAAGAAGAACACCAGAGAAACTTCATTTGCATTCCTTTGAGAGAGAGAATTAGCTTCTTCGGATCTTTGTACGTACCATATAAAAAATTAGAAAACTTGAAAGTGAATCTTTGATAAGTGTGACCTTTTATATTACAGGGACCCAAGTGGAGAAGAGATTTGGATTTTCCCCCAAATAGAATCCCAGATGAGAGGGGAAAGTTCTCAACTCACAATCCAAAACAGATTCTTGATCGTCAAGCTAGTCGAGAGATCAAAAGCATTCAGAGTTATCTAATATCCAATAATACATATGAGTGAAGCTCATGCCTTATAGATCGTAGCACGTTCCATGTTTCCTTCCTCAGAGCAGATACGTCTGATGAAAGTAATTGGCTTTGATCTTACCGACCCATATGATGAAGCCGCCTGATAATTCTCAACACTTCCTTGTCAACACTCAACATCGGTTTTTACCAAGTAGTAATGAGCCCATCGGGTCTACCATTCAAGGGGGAGAAGGAGGAGGAGACATTTTCTAGCACTCGCTTCTGTCCCAAGAACATGACATGAACAGACCCAAGAGCATCGAACAGTGAAGTAGAAAAGCCAGTTCCTGAACCCAAGGGCGCACTCCGACAACTGAAATCAGAGTGGTTAATTTTGCAACAACATCAGCTTCGGAAACTTCATAGAACGAGTGATATGCGAACACCGAGCTCAATATATATAAATAGAACAAAAAGGCCACCTTATTTCGATCTTGATTTGGATCTAACCACCATATCGCACAGTGTTTCATTCATGTCTCCTCCTACGTATACCGCCAGCAAACAATGTAGCCTAATGTACATGGACAAGATGATCACGATCCGTAACATACATTTGTATATGATAGTGAGTACACGAATGATATATCAACCTTGTCGCTAATCATATCAAAAGGTTCCGTATATATACCTATACTTTAGGTGATACAGATGCAAAGCACCTCGTGCAAGTCCTATTTTTCAGCATTTCAATACGTTATTAGGTTGGGAAGTAAGCGGTGGGAGGGAGACAATGCATATACATCGCTGCAACAATAGTTCTAATCAAGTTGGTGCTCATGTGTTAGCCAGAGATGTTGAGATTCCTCCTGTCTCCTCCTTGACTTTTTATGAACTATATATACCTATGAAATAAAGGTGAAGAACTCAAACACTGAATTGCAATCTTCAAACCATCATTTCTCTAAAACATCAAGAAATGGCAGCTATGTCTTTCCACGTTCGCTCTAACAGTGTTCCCTCCGCACCGCACCCGATCATCGCACAAGTTGAAGGCAACTTGTGCAGATTGAGATCCAGCTCCGAAGCCACCTCCACTTCATCTTCATCCATCACCCACCAACTCAACTCCCTCCAAGATTTACATGACTCTCTTGATCTGTTGCTCCTCTTGCCTTCCACCCAACAAGCTTCCTTCGATGGCCTTGTAGATGGATCTATCAGGCTCTTGGATGTTTGCAACATCGTCAAGGAAGCCTTGTCTCAATCAAAAGAATCCGCACAAGAAATACAATCAGCCATGCGCAGAAGATGTGAAGCTCAATCCGAGATGAAAAAGTTCATCTCCACGAGGAAGATGGTGAAGAAGACAATCCACAAGGCCTTGAAAAGTTTGAAGGACATGGGAAACAAATCCTCCTCGGAGGATGAAACCGTTGCCTTGTTGGGAGAGACACAATCACTTGTAGTGCTCGTATTGGAGTCCTTGTTGACCTTCATCAACGGGAAAAAGTCGAGTTCTTGGGGTCTAGTTTCCAAGATAATGAACTCGAAAAGAGTTGCATGTGAAGAGGAAGCGGAAAATGAATTTGCAGCAGTAGATGCCCTAATCGCTCACAAGCAAAGCACAGAAAGTGTGCAGAACCAACTAAACAAGTTGGATTCGTGCATCCAAGATCTTGAAGACGGCGTTGAATCATTGTTCAGGAGATTGATAAAGACCAGAGTTTCTCTACTCAATATCATCAACCACTAGATTTACCATACCCAAAACATCCTAACTTTTACATGGATATTGAGCTGTGTATATATATTTGTAATTTCTGCACAAAGTGAAGAGATTAAATACAAATACACTTCTTAGTCCATATATCTATCTTGATTTGTTTACATGTTACTCCTTCGTATCTCTTTTGCATCACTGTTTTCACTTGCTATATTTCTACAACCACGTAACTATTTTGCATCGTTGACTGATAATTAAGCAAACGTGCTTAATAATAATAATCACATGCATGACAAAAAGAAATGTTCCGCTTACTTCAGGCAATGAAAGAGGTTTTGGTGTCTCTCTTAATTAGCGAAGAGCCAACCACACGTACCAAACGTGAAGGGAAATTATAATATAGGAAGCCTAGTTGGACACGAGTGGCGTAGACACTCTGTCTCTTATATCGATGATTAAGTATAGGTTGTTTTGTGGCTTACTCTAAGGTCGAATTGCATGTGCACACAGCGATAAGGATCCGCTAAATATTTATAACGAGTTCACGAGTGCAACAACCAAGGCATGGAAGTAAAACCATATCGATGCCATAGAAGATGAGCTATATAATATAGGGACGATATCCATGTAAATTAAGAGTTATTGTAAGGCAGGCCGTCAGATTTGAATAATAGATGAAAAAGATTAAAAACACTAATTTTGACTTTTTTGTATCACTGTAGCGCATATTGACTACAACTTCAACACGAAATGTGTTGGTATTGTTATGGAGAACTAGGTCTTATCTAAGAAGGACCGCACAACAAGAAACTCGTAATATACACATTGGTCACGCCGCTTGACATAAAAGACTAGTCTATCAGGTCATAGGTCGAAGATTTATATTAAGTCTTTCTTTATTCCTTAAGTATCCGATGAGGGACTCTTGACTCACATTTGGACAAACCTAACAATCTCCCCCATCATATTGAGTCTCATCACATCGGTTTGTTCGCACTCCTAAGCCCGACTTTTACCTGTTCTACTCAATCCATCACGGGGCTACTTCATCCTATCTGGGTCCACCACCATGAGAGGCAGCGATCATAGTTTCAAGGTGTTCCTATGTCACGCCCCAAATCCGGTTTTGACCGGACTCGAGACGTGAACTAAAAGAAAATAAAAGAATTTACGAATTTAAAACTCCAAAAATTAGTTCCAAGTCAAAAATAAAATAGTGCGACTCAACGCTCAATTACCAATAACTGAAAACAAGGTTTAGTTCAAAAAGATAGTACGTCTCTACTAAATAGCTAAACCCCGGACTCTCGAGGGGCTTCCGTGCTCTAAGACGTCCTCTACACCGACTCATCATCGAAACCTGTAAAACAGTAAAAACAGAGGGGGTGAGCTTTCGCTGTAAAGACCGCCCTGGTTAAAAGAATTATTATTTAAATTACTAGTTTGGAACGTCGTTGGTTGGAAAAATGGCTGTTTTTTTGGGCCAAATTCAAAAGAAAAAGAAAAAAACAAAAAAAAAGAAAAGAGGATCAGGCCTGGACCAGGCCAAACTTGGGCCTAGTCAGCCGGACCAAGCCCAGCACTCTGAGCCCAAGCCAGCCAGCCCGAGCCCACTCGGCCTACACCCAAGCACTAGCAACTGTTCATTTTCTTCTTCGCTTCCGCGCATGCCTCCCTAGGACTCGCTCTCGTTCTCTCTCTTTCGCTCTCATTCTCTCTCAGATCTATCTCTCCCTCTCTTCTCGCACCCGACGCCGCCCTCGCCTTCACCGTGTTCATCGCCTCCGCGTACGAGTCAAACCACGCCGGCAACTGAGTCGGGATGCCAACGCCGAGAGCTCCTTGCTCTGGTTCGTCTCTCTAGAGCTCGAATCGCGCCGCGCTAGCGATAGAGAAAGCAGCACGGGTTCGTGCTCTCTCGTCCCGTTCGACTTCCCCGACAACGTCCGCCTGAAACCCCCCTCCCGGCGACGCTGCTTTGGGACGAGTTCAGCCGGATCGACGCCGACGAACCTTCGCCCTCGCCAGATCTGAGACGGAGGAGGCCGTTGGTTGCACGCCAACCACCGCTGTCCTCGTCCAGATCAGGCCGGTGCTCTGCCGTCACTCCTGTGTACCGCTGCACGTCCTCCGAGCTTCCCTGACGCCGCCGCTGCCGTTGGGACTGACCGGAACCCTAACCCTCATCCCTTCCCCTACTTAAGCTCAGGCCAGAACCAAGACTCGGGCCAGGTTGGGCCTCGAGCTAGGCTGGGCCTCGACCAGGCTGGGCCTCGGGCTAGGCCAAGTCTCGGGCCAGGCCATGTTCGGTTCTGGTCAGGTCTGGGTCCGGGTCTAGGTCGGGTCTGGGTCAGGTCTTGGTCTGGGTATGGACCGGGTCTGGGTTCTGTTCTGGATCCGTGTTGGGCCTGGATCCGGGTCGGATTCGGGATGGATAGTTTTATTTAATTAATTAACTAATTTAAAGGATTTAAATTGGAATTAAAATGACTTAATTGATAAATTAGAGGACTGTTTCGGACTGGACCGGGACTGATTACTACCTTTACTTGTTAAAATCAGACTTTGACCTCGATCGTGGAGAAGACCGGAGGTAGGCCCGAACGTCAGCAGCTAGGAGTTCCAGATAGAGTTTGAGAGGTAGGGAAAAGTACTAAACTCCTCTGATAATTTAAATAACGCTAATAGTATGCCTATAGGATAATAATAACCGGAAAGGTCCTAGCTTGCATATAGGATGTGATTCACTAAAATAACTGCTTTTCAATTACAATAATAATCGGACGAGTCTTAGTATGCATATAGGATGTGATTCACTAGTTAACCGCTTTCAATACTTTGGGAAATTGTTGTGCTGGTAGAATGGTCATGTCGAGCCTTAGGATTTCTTGTTGAATGTATTCGTTGATGATTGTTCGTCCTTAGTATTGATGTATGCCTCGTCTTTAGGTTAATATAAGAGTCACACTAAACTAGATGGATTAAGATGATTGTAATATGAATGATTGATCCGTGTTATGATTGGTTGAATGAATGAAATGAATGTGATTTGATTGGTTGAATGGATGTGTGGATGCGTATTGATTGTGCCTAATGATCTGATCGGGTGAGTGATAGACCGATAGGACGTGGTTGATAAGTAGTGTCGGTAAGCTTGGTTTGACAATGTGTGTGACAGTAGTGTTTGATATGCTATTGTGGATTGAGTGAGCACCCCGAGGTGGACATGCCGGGAAGATACCTAGTATGATGTGCGGTTCCGGTATGGTATATGAGTGTGCACCCCAAGGTGGACATGCCGGGAAGATACCTAGTCCGATGTGCGGTTCCGGTATGGTATATGATTATGTACCCCGATGTGCGTTTCCGGGAAGACGTCTAAGCCGATGTGCATTTCCGGTATGATGTGTGATTGTTTACCCCGAGGGAGTAGTTCCGGGAAGATATCTAGGCCGATGTGCATTTCCGGTATGACGTACGATATGTTACTTGGTTCACCCCGATGATCTATGGTTCTTTGAGGACATTTCAGTGACTTCCGATGATATGTGTTCCTAAGGAATGTTTCCGGAAGCCCCGATGATTGTGTCTCCTCTTGACTGAGGGGAATTTGATATGATGTACAATCAAGTGTACGGATCAGAGTCTTTGTGGTTTAATTATCAGTATTTCGGTATTTGTGTGCTTCTTTAATTGATCCCTTGTAAAATTTGTTATCTTTCCGTTGATCTCCTTGAGTGTTACCGTCTTTAAAGTATTGTAATTCGTGTTGGTCTTTATTTAGTGTCTGTTGGTTAATTGTACTAATCGGTTTTATCGTTAAAACGGGGATTCTTTTGCTTTACTACTTTTTCCTACTGAGCGTAAGCCCACCCCCTTCTTGTTTACTGTTTGTACAAGTTTCCTTGTTGAGTAGTATCTAGAGGTGGTCTCAAGGCTCGGGAGCTCCTTGGGAATTAGGATTTGTCCTAGAGACGTACTGCTTTGTATTACCTTTATTTTCTGTTAGTTTTATTATAAAGTTGTTGACTCTTGACCTTGATTCTTAATTAAGTTTTTTTGTGGAACTTGCCTTATTAAATCTCTTTATTTATTATTTAATTGTCGTTTTTACTTCACGTCTCGAGTCCGGTCAAAACCGGATTTGGGCGTGACATTCGCTTAGTAGGAAAAAGTAGTAAAGGCAAAGGGCTCCCGCTCCATTACCATAAATACCCGATCAGTAATTCTTACTAAAAACTGAGAACGTAAATAGAAACCGACAGGAACACGCAATATCGATAATAGAATCAATTAAATAAAAAAACGAGCAACATGATAGTATGCTGCTAAGACCACTACGAGCGTTACTCAGATTCGACACACATAACATAGGACAAGTACCCAGGAAAAACCGATCACCACGCACAATTCAACAAATACATCATATCGGAATATACCCTCGGTCTAGATGTCTTCCCGGACACACAACATCGGGGTGAAGCAAATACATCATACCGGAATACACCCTCGGTCTAGATGTCTTCTCGGACACACAGCATTGGGGTGAACCAAATACATCATACCGGAATACCCATCGGTCTAGATGTCTTCCTGGACACACAGCATCGGGGTGAAGAAAATACATCATACCGGAATGTCCCTCGGTCTATATGTCTTCCCGGACACACAACATCAGGGTGAAACACTACATAATACCGGAATGACCATCGGTCTAGATGTCTTCTGTAAGAACCGCCTCCAGTCGATCCCGGTTGAACCAGCGAATCTTGGCGAAAGTTGACTTTTTATCGGAAAAGTCAACCGATGACTCCGGGAGTCATTCGGGACCTTTCCGGGGCCCAAAAGCTTAGCCGTCGTTACGGTTAACTTAATTGAGCCGTTTCCTTTCAAATAACTGTAATTTTGGAAAAGTCAACATTCGGTCAAACAGAGACTTTTTATCGACTAAATCCAAATTAATTAAAGTTGCTGGAATTAATTAAGGACAAAGTGGTCCCTACATGGACACTTGTCCATGTTAGCTTGGAGGGGAAGAAAAGAGGACAAAAAGACCATTTTGACCCTCTCTAGTTGGTCTTAAAAGGAATTAAGCTAAATGGCATTTTAGGGACTTCTCACTTAGGTTTTATACCCATTTGGGGTCACTTTTCAGCCCATTTGTGAGGTGTAGCTGAAATTAGAGAGAGAGAGGAAGAGGAGAAGAAGATTTGAAGCTTGAAGGAGAAGAAATGAGCAAATGAAGTCTTGAGCTTGATTTCTTCCCAAAAACTCTCGAAATCATCATCTTCTTCATCCCCATTCCACTCCTAAGGTAAATCCTTCATCTATTTTCGTTTTCCTTGAGTTTTGATTTATGGGTTTAGAAGGAAGAACATGAAAATGGTTGGGTTTTTGGAAGTTGATGTTGGATGATGATTTTTGGAGATAAAAAGGAAGTAGATGATGGTTTTAATTTGGATTTGTGGAGTTCTGATGAAGACCCATGATGGGTATTGAGTTATTGAGTGTTTTTGAGCTGTTTTGGAGGTTTGGGATTGAGAAAATTGGAGTTTTGGGACTGTAAATTTGTGAAAGGGAAGCTGGAGGAAGAAGAAGGTCGGAACCCGTCAGACCCGTCACGGATCCGTGATGGGCACCGTGACGGGAGACGTCACGGCTCCGTGAGGGAGATCGTGACATCGTCAGTCACGGCTCCGTGAGGAGAACCGTGACGGCGCAGGTAACGGATCCGTGACCAGATCCGTGACGGATCCGTGACCAGATCCGTGACGGATCCCGTCAAGGCTCCGTGACCCGATTCGTGGCAGACCTGTTTTGAGCCCTTTTTGGGTGTTTTCATCCAATTCGAACTTTTATCTTGAACCGTTTGTTTGGGGACTTTAACTTAGATGTTTGCCTCTAGCATTTAATTATAGCATTAATTTGTGATCCAAGACCTTGGACCCGAGCTTGACGGAGGAGGAGGCCCTTGGGACCGTGTGAGAGGACGAGGAGGAAGCTAGCCAGGTCCGCAGTTGCTTGGATTGTGTTGTTTTGAGGTAGGGAAGAGTAGCAAACTCCACTCTTCATTTAAAGAATGCTAATAGTATGCCTATAGGATAATAATAATAATAATAACCAGAAAGGTCCTATTTTGCATATAGGATGTGATTCACTAGAATAGCCGCTTTCAATAATGTTAATAACCGGAAGAGTCTTAGTATGCATATAGGATGTGATTCACTAGTTTAACCGCTTTCAATTATTGGGAAATTGCCGTGCTGGTAGAATGGTCATGACGAGCCTTACGATTGATTGTGGTTGTGTTGGATTGTGTTCAATTGTCTCAAATGTTGATGCATGTTCCATTCTTTGGTTAATACAAGAGTCATATTAAACTAGATGAACTATGATGATTGTAATGTGAATGGTTGATCCGTGATATGATTGATTGAGTGAATGTTTGAATGTGATTATGGGATTGTGCATTGTGATATGATCGGGTGAGTGATAGACCGATGGGACATGTTGGGTAAGTAATGTCGGTAAGCGTGGTTGATAATGTGAGTTCGGTGTAGTGTACTTGTTTGGTATAGTGTGCATTGTGGTTTACTTGCCCCGAGGTGTAATTCCGAGAGGCTATCCGACCAAGGGAGGTGCCGGTCCGATATGCTTATCTTGTTGTTTCACCCCGATGCTACGTGTTCCGGGAAGACCTAGGCCGAGGGATATTTCGGCATGGTATATTGTTGTCTCACTCCGATGCTACGTGTTCCGGAGAGACTGTTCCACCCCGATGCTACGTGTTCCGGGAAGACCTAGACCGAGGGATATTCCGGCATGGTATATTGTTATCTCACTCCGATGCTACGTGTTCCGGAGAGACTTGTTTCACCCCGATGATATGTGTTCCTTCGGGACATTTCCGGGAGGATATCTTGCTTCACCCCGATGATTTGTGTTCCTTTGGAGACATTTCCGGGAGCCCCGATGATATGTGTTCCTTGTGGGGACATTTCCGAGAGCCCCGATGATATGTGTCCCATCTGGACCGAGGGGCATTCCGGTATGATGTGTTGGTTTGTGTGTGGATCGAAGTCTAGTGGTTTAAATTATCTATATTTCAGTACTCGTGTGTTCTTTAGTTGTTCTATTGGTGAATAAGCGGTCTTCCCGTTGATCCCCTTGAGTTATTATCTTATTAAGTGTTGAAATTCTTATTGATCTCTAATTATGGTGTCTTTTGGATAATTGTACAAAGCGGGATTTTTGTTGTCAAGCGGAGGTTCTTTTTACTTTACTACTTTTTACTACTGAGCGTAAGCTCACCCCCTTCGTGTTTACTGTTTTTACAGGTTTTCTTGATGAGTAGGCCTAGAGGACTTTTCAGGGCTCGGGAGCTCATGGAGGGTCCGGGTGGTGTTTTGTGTTAGAGACGTACCCTTTTTCTTTACTAAACTATGTTTTAAATAGTACAGATTTGAGCGGTTGACTCATGTTATATTTATCGGAATGGTTATTTTGGAACTAAATTTATGAGGTTTATTTCATTTAATTATTTCTTACTTTTATTAATTAATTACTTTTGAGTTCATGTCTCGAGTCCGGTCAAAATCGAATTTAGGGCGTGACATCTTCCCGGACACACAGCATCGGGGTGAAACACTACATCATACCGGAATGTCCATCGGTCTAGATGTCTTCCCGGAACACACATCGAGGTAAATCTCATTGTACACATACCGGACCGGCACACACCTCGGTCGGGTATCTTCCCGTCACTCGGGGTACAAGTCACACCACACAATACCACACAAACCACACTACACCGACTTCTCATACCAACGAAGGACAACATTCATAGCACATTCAACGCATTCATTCGACCAATCATGTCACGAAACACACATTCATATCACATTCATGGTAATTCATGTAACACAACATAATCCTTAAATTAACCAAGGGTATACCATACGTTGACATTTAAGGATGATTAACCACAATCAAACACAACCAACACACAATCCTAAGGCCCAACAAGGCCACATGTGATTCTACAGCACGACAATTTCCATAATTGAAAGCGGTTATTCTAGTGAATCACATCCTATATGCAAGCTAAGACTCTTCCGGTTATTAGCATCCTATATGCATACTATTAGCATTCTTAACAAAAAGCGGTAATTACTACTCTTCCCTACCTCAAGTGTTTTCCCAAAAGCTTAGTCAATTGAGAGCCGACTAGAAGTCTACTCCGCCGTGTTCGGGAACCAAGTCTTGGAAATGATGAAGATTAGAAGACTTTTGAGAAGTTTTGATGAAGAAATGGCTTCAAGCTTCCTCCTTTCCTCCCTTTCTTCTTCTTCAAGCTAAGAAGCTTTTTCCTCTCCTCTCTCCCTTCTAGATTTCGGCCACCACAAGAATTGTGAGCTGAATTGGTCCAAATTTGAGTAATTTAACCTAAGGGTGAAGTCCAAAAAGTGCCCCCTTTCTCTTATCCTCTCAAGACAAACTAATGAGGGTCAAATGGTCTTTTTAGCCCCTTTTCTTCCCCTCCAAGCTATCATGGACAAGTGTCCTATGTAGGGACCACCTCCACCTAATAAAGCTCCAGCTCAATTAATTTAATTAGGCTTAGTTTGACCGAAAGTTGACTTTTTCGCACAATTAGTCATTTGAAAGGAAACGACCCAACTAAGCTAACTGTAATGACGACTAAGATTTTTAGGTCCCGGAAAGGTCCTGAATGACTCACGGAGTCATTGGTTGACTTTTCCAGTCGAAAGTCAACTTTCGCCAGAATTTACCGGTTCGACCGGGAGCGGTTCTTACATCCTGGACCTAGGAGATTTACCTGACCCCTTTTCTGGGAGAATCCACATGCGCGGACTCTGATACCACTGTTAAGTATATAACACCATGGAACAATATTCAAGTAAGAAGAAACCAAGAGAAAATGAGCAATCACACAAAAGCAGAGAAATTTACGTGGTTCGACAATTTCCCTACTTGTTTGGGTTTACAAGTACATGATATTTATAGGAGAAGACAATGAGAAAATATGTAGGAATACCTAATCCTATCATGTTATATCGTCTAATTACCTATCAAAGCCTTTACCTAAACCTATTAGGACAAGTAGAGTTTTCCTAAAACTAATCGAAAGTCTCCACCAAAACTCAACAATCTCTCATTTAGAGACTGTCCATGCATGTCTTCATTTAAATCCTACTCATATAACTCTAGTAACACCTCAGTGCTCCATCAATAACCTTCTGAGGTAGTGCGGAATCTTATTTTGACTAACTGCGAAGGTCAGTTAAAGTTAGACATAACTTCAGCTACTCCATTGTAGCCGCCTTGGTCGAAATATCTGTAAGATTCTTTGATCCACTATTTTTCTTTAAGGTCAAAAGTAACATAATTTGTTAAACCATTATTGAAATGATATCTCAACTAGATATGTTTTGTTTTAGCATGAAACATGGGATTCTTGACGAGATGCATGACGCTCTAACTATCGTTATACAAAGCATTGTTCACCTGTTTCTTTCCTAACTCCTCCAAGAAATTCTTCAACCAGATCATTTCCTTTCCAGCTTTTGAAATAGCCATGTACTCTACTTCAATGGTTGAGAGAGCACCACTCTTCTACAGTTGAGACATCCAACTAACTGTCATGCCACACAACGTAAAGATGTATCCTGTAGTACTATTTCTTGTGTTCAAACATGTAAGAACCGCCCCCGATCGATCCCGGTCGAACCGGTGAATTTTGGCGAAAGTTGACTTTTTGCCGGAAAAGTCAACCGATGACTCCGGGAGTCATTCGGGACTTTTCCGCGGCCTAAAAAGCTTAGCCGTCGTTACGGTTAGCTTAATTGGGTCGTTTCCTTTCAAACGATTGTTTTTGTGGAAAAGTCAACTTAGGGTCAATTTCGGTCAAACCTTGAGTCTTAGTGAATAAATTAATTGTTTGCTGAGATATTTCGGGTAGAGGTGGTCCTCACATGGACACATGTCCATGGTGGCTTGGGTGAGAAGAAATGGGGGGGTGACCCATTTACCCTTAAGTGTGGGACATGAGATGTTTTTGGGCTAGAGGGCAAAATGGTCTCTTCAAACATAGGTTAAAGGGACCATTTGGTGAGCAATTCAGCTCACTTTTAGAGTGTTGGCCGAAATTGCCAAGGGAGGAGATAAAGTGGAGCTTCCATTGAAGCTTGAAGAAGAAGCAAGGAGAAAGAGAGCTCCTTTAGTGGTTTTCTACCTCAAAACTACTTTAAAACATCATCTTCTTCATCCCCTTCCATTTCTAAGGTAAGACCTTAAACCAAATTCGTTTTGAAGAAGAATCATTTATGGGTTTGATGAAAAAAAATGCATGAACTAGTTGGGTGTTCATGGTTTTGGGTTATTTGGTGTTAGATGATGATTTATGGAGAGAAAAGAGAGATGGATGATGGGTTTTTAATGGGTTTTGTTGTTGTTGATGAAACCCACTTGGGTATTGAAGTGTTTATTAGGACTGATATGGAGGTTTGGGAAGGTCAAAAATGGAGGTTTTGAGGTTGATTTTCGTAAACTCGAAGCTAGAGGAAGAAGATGGACGAATATGTCCAGACCCGTCATGGATCCGTGACGGGCACCGTGACGGAACGCGTCACGCCTCCGTGACGGAACGCGTCACGGCTCCGTGACGGAACGCGTCACGGCTCCGTGACGGAACGCGTCACGGCTCCGTGACGAAGACCGTGACGGCACACGTCACCCGTGACGAGGACCCTCACGGTTCCGTGACCCAAACCGTGACGGAGTCCGTCAAGGCTACGTGACCCGAACCGTCGTAGATCATATTTGGGCCTTTTGGGCCCATTTTGGTGGATTTCGAGTAATTGGGACGGTTACCTATAACTGAGCCCTTTTGGGGTTAATTGGGAATGTTTTCCCCTTTAAACCAATCGTGAATTACTCTTAATTCTCGTTTTAATTTGTGATCCTAGACTTTGGACCCGAGCTCGACGGAGGAGACTTTTGGACCATCTGAAGTGACTAAGCGTTTGGAAAGCGATCGAGGTAGGGAAAGTAGTGAATACCGGTTTAATTGCGGAAATTTACTAGTATGCAAATATGTTGTGAATGCTTGATTTAATGATTGTATGCATGTAGGATGTGAGGAACGAGTGAAATGAGGGATAGCTTACGAGCCATGTCGAGCCGTAAGTTTGGGAATTGTTGTGCTGTAGAAATGCATGTGGGCCATGTCGAGCCCTTAGGTTTGTGTGTTGATTGTGATGCCATGATCTATGATTGTGATGCTTGACGTGTGGGTTACCCATTGTTAGATTGAGAATCACGATATGGTATACTCGGTGTAGTATGTTGATATGTTTTGACAAGTATGACATGCTTGATATGATGTGAACCAATAGTTGTGATATGATCGGGAAATTGATAGACCGATGTGATGTGTTGTGGTGAGTTGGCTCGGCTGGCATGCCGTGGTTGAATTATGGTATTGTGATGTGCGGGACTCTCTTGATGTATGTTCCAAGACGAGGTGTTCCTTTATGATACCTACACCGAGGGGGTATGCCGGTGTAGGGTGGTATCTAGGCCGACGGTGTGGTCCCACGTACGCGGTCCCGCGGTGTGATTAGTTTCAGTACAATACCTACATCGAGGGGGTATGCCGGTGTAGGGTGTCTAGGCTGAGGATGGTGTGATTCGTACCCCGATGTAATTCCGAGAAGTCAACTAGGCCGATGCTCTGTGATCCGGTATGATGTATCGTGATTGGTACCCCGATGTGTGTTCCGAGAAGATATCTAGTCGATGTTGTGTGTTCCGGTACGATATGATAGAGTCGTGTTGTGGACGGCCGGCGGAGTTCGGGGACGGCTGTACGGGACGGGTGATTATTTCATTGTATGTTGTTACTTGGTATTTGGTTATGTGAGATGAGTAAGTGTGGTTATAGTCATGTGTCTGAGGATTGTGGTTAGGTGTTTCCGTGTTTGTGGTTAGTTGTTGTGCCTTACTAGTATGCCCTAATTGGACTGTCACTCGTGGTGGTGAGCAGATACTCGTCACCTTAACTACTTTTCCTACTAAGCGAAAGCTCACCCCCTTACTTTTCTATGCTACCGGCCTTGAGCGGGATATGGTCTAGCGGGATTCTCAGAGCTGGGGAGCTAGCGAGAGTCTTAGGCTAGTATGGTCTAGTTATGTAATAACAACCCCCGGTCGATCTCGGTCGAACCGGTGGATTTCGGCGAAGTCTGACTTTCGGCCGGAAAAGTCAACCGAGGACACCGGAAGTCATTCGGGACCTTTCCTGGGCCTAAAGAGCTTAACCAATAGCACGGTTAGCTTAGTTAAGCCGTTTCCAGTATTTTGACTGTAAGATTGTAACGGTCAATTTTCGGTCAACGGGGCCCTTTTTTATCGACTATTTCCGAATTAACTAAAGTATTGGTTATTATTAGAGACAAAGGGGTCCCCAACTAGGACACTTGTTCCCCTTGGCTTGGAGGAGAAGAAAAGACCCCTATTAGACCCTTCTACCCTCACAAAAGTTAAATTGGAAGGATTTGGTCTAAGGGCATTATTGGAATGTCTTCAAACTAGGGTTTTAAAGCAATTTGGAGGACTTCTCTCCTCATTTTGTGTGCTGGCCGAAATTAGAGAGAGAAAGGGAGAGAAGAGGCAACTTTGGAGCTTGGAGGTGAAGAAAAGTGCAAAAATGGATTCTTGAGGGTTGTTATAGAGTTGTGTTGGTCTTTTGTACTAAACACTTTGTATCTTACACCTTATGTTGAGCTGTGACTCATTGGAGATTTTCGAACTATTTACTAATGATGATTTGAGGAAGTTTATTTGATATTTTAAAGGTTTATGTCAATTATTTATCACTTTTCTTTTATTAACTCTGGTCACGTCTCGAGTCCGGTCATAACCGGATTTGGGGCGTGACAAGTTACGTACTCGTCTACTTTTATTAAACTTTGTTATTACTGGATTTCCGAGCTGTTGACTCGTTTTATCAGAATTGTGGTTTCGGATTGTTATTTCAGAAGTTATTTCTTTTAAAATTCATTTTATTTATTACTGTTCTTAGTTCACGTCTCGAGTTCGGTCAGAACCGGATTTGTGGCGTGACAAAACATCTACCTAATCCTACATCAGAAAACTCTTCTAAGATTACATCCTTCTTCTTAAAAAGTAGTGTAATCTTTGAAGTGTCTTTCAAGTAGCGAAACAACCATTTGGATGCTTCCCAATGCTTTATTTTAAAATTACACATGAATCTACCAACGACTCCCGCGGCATGTGCAATGTCTAGCCTTGTGCGAACCATTGCGTACATCAAACTTCTAACTACCGACGCATATAGGACCTTAGTCAATTATTCCTTGTCCTCATCCGTCTTAGGTGACTGTTCTCGAGTGAGTTTGAAGTGACTTTCCAACGGTGTACTTCTTATCTTAGCATCTTGGAGACTGAACTTGTTCAAAATTATTCTCAATATACTTCTCTTGAGATAACGTTAAACTTCCATCAGATCGCTCCCTAATAATGCTCATTCTAAGCACCTGCTTTGTTGCGCTAAGTCCTTCATCTCAAACTATTCAGAAATATATCTCTTCAATTTGTTGATTTCTACTATATCGGATCCTACAACCAACACGTCATCCACGTACAATAATAATATGATGTAGGATCCATTGAAATGATTGAAAAAGAAACAATGATCCATGACACATCTTAAGTATCCACTTCTCATCATAAAATCGTCAAACTTTAAGTACCATTATCTTGGTGTTTGTTTCACACCATATAATTTTTTCTACAATTTACAAACTATGTATTCACTCCCAGTTCTTCGGAAGCCCTCAGTATGTACCATATAAATATCTTCATCAATCACCATGTAAGAACACGGTCTTCACATCTAATTGCTCTAGATGAAGATCCTCTATAGCCACGATACCTAACACAAGCTTGATAGTAGTCATCTTGACTACTGAAGAGAATATCTCGATGTAGTCAATCTCTTTCTTTTGTTGAAAGCCTTTCACCACTAACTTTGGCTTGTACCTCTTGCTACCACCATGTTCTTACTTGACCCTGAACACCCATTTATTTTGTAGAGCCTTCGTCCCAGTCGATAACTTAGTCAACAACAAGTTTCATTCTTTTCAAGAGACTTCATCTCTTTATGAATGGATGACTCCCACTTAATCGAATCATCCATCTTAATTGCCTCTGTGTAATACTGAGGCTCTCGATTCTCAGTCAATAACAAATAATATAGTGATGGAGAGAACCGTTCTAGAGGTCTTGAAACTCTACTCCATTTCCTCACTTCAACTACTAGGGTAGCCGATCCAGTTCTAAAGCCACCTCCGCTTCTTGTTTCATCAATCACTAAGCAACTCAACTCCCTTCAACATTTACATGATTGTGTTGATCAGTTGCACATATTGCCTTCCATTTAGTCGAAAGAAGAGTTTTTCTTTTCTTGTAATCATAATAATTAGCGATTGTATATGTCTTATATCTAGAAATGGGAGTATGCAATTAAAAGTAAGGGGCTTCTCCAGAAAATACCAGTTCTTTGAGTATGTTTTTCACAGATTAACGTGTAAGTTGAACTTTTTCCATAATATAACCGAAGACTAACGGAAATTATCGAGGACCAACAAAATCTGTTAAATTTGACAGATTCCGTGAGAAACAAAACATGTGGGTATTTAAACATTTCTAAATGACCAAAATACCCTTAAATGTTCCAAGTTTCATTCTCAGATTATAACTACTCAACTTTACACTTTACTGATAATTTATTTTATTCTTTTTTTCATATATTTATTAATTTAATATTTAAAAAAATAAAATATTTATAAATAGATAAAAACTCTTTTAAAATTTCATAAAATGTGTTATTATATATTTATTGTTTCAAAAAAAATAGTATATAAATAAATAGATCTAATTATTTAATAAAATCATATTTAATTACTTAGTATCAGATTTTAATTTTTTTCTTTTTTTGAATTAAGATTTTAATTATAAGAAATATATACAAAAACATATCTTAACAACACACAAGCAATGTGACTCCTCTCTCCCTTTTCCCCTCTTAATCCTCTATTTTCTTCATTCCCTCTTGCTCGCCTTCTTCAAGTTAGCGCCATAAGCTTTAGCGTTCTCAATCCCGTCTGACCGGTCTTATTCTTCCGTTTTTAGATCTGGCGTGGTCGGGTCCACTAGCCTGCATCCAAACTGGGTCATGCTGGTGTTCATCACGGTCGGAGGTGGTTGGGTGACCTTCACTCGTCGTTGAGACTCCAGATTCTTCTGTTTGAGCCTCCAGTCACCTCGTTGGAGCTACAACACCAAATGGTCATCAATAGTCCTTATTACTCCATGTTGAACATCTCCAGAATTAAAATAACCAATAAATAAGATTTGTAAAAGAGTGACTAAAAAATAATGAACAATTCAATAGTTAATAAAAATTATAATAATTGTAATTTATAAAAAAGAATTATCGAAAGCAAAAATTAGTATTTAAATATTTTTATAAATTGAAAAAATAGTATTGTCTACCGATATAATCTGAGAAAATAGAAGTATAGTTTGGAGGGAAAAAAAGTCTTTTTGTATACTCTGTTAACGCTCCATCCATTTTTGGACGGAATCTGTTAGTTATTAACATTTTCCATTAGTCATATGTTGTCTTATAAAAAAGTTGAACTCCACAAGTGCTGTTCTGATAACGAAAGTCAAATAACCGGTGTGTAACGGAGTTTCTCCTAAACGTAATTGAGCAAATAGGTTACAAAGTGACACATATTTGCGAAGGCATCTTTTGGGGAGTGTGTTTGAGAGTAGTAGAGGACTCTGATCCCAATGCCATTTCGACATATTTTGATTAATTGACGACATTTAATAGTACTTGAATATGCATTAAAAAAAAATAAAAATATCATGCTTGTTAAACATTTATTATTTCTTAAAATATATCAAACATTATTCTCAAAGTTTTAACCATATGATCTAAAGCATTTACATCCAAATTAACTAGAGTACACTTGAGTTGATAAACGAGGTCTTGCAAGTACCTTCAATGGTTGATTTAAGAAGAGATCATCTTTTGATTCAGTAAGATTGATATGGCCTTTTCCCGGTGGCATATCCCATGAAAATCCTTGAACAAGTCTAGCGAGTAACATATATGTCATGGTAGACCCAAGACCAACACCTATGCATCCACGTCTTCCAATACTAAAAGAAATGAACTTCAAGTCCGGTTCCGCAATCTTAACTTCGACTTTCTCATCTTTTAAGTGGCGATCGGGATTGTATTTCAATGGTTCTTCCCAAACTTTAGGGTTTCGTCCAAGCTCATATCTGCTCAATAGAACATGACTACCTTTAGGAATGAAGTAACCACAAACGACTACGTCCACGTTAGAGACATGAGGAAGGTTAAAGGGTCCAATAGGATGAAGTCGGAATGTTTCCCTTGCACAGGCCCTAATGTAACGAAGATTTGGTATATCTGATTCTTGAACTAGTCTTTCTTTTCCGACAACCCTATCTATTTCTTCTATTGCCTTACGAAGAATCTCGGGTTGATTAATCATTTCTGCTATCGTCCATTCCACGGCATTTGAAGGATTATCCACCCCTGCTAATACTAGTTCCTGAACACAATAAAAAACAAATAGCGTGACCATGTTTATTGATAAGAACTTATTAATAAACTATAGTTTTATGTATTAATTTTCACATTACCTTCTTTAACTATTTTTTTTATTTTGGTCACTATCATATTTTTTTTCATTTTATTCCAACGTTATTAACTTTCCATTCAAATAACGTAAAAAGTCGAAAATACACTTCACTTATCATAAAATTTTGAAAACTATGTCATTAGTTCTATAAATCAAAAATCCATGAAAGGTCGATATTAACCTTCATAAGCTATCAAATTTTCAAAATATATCATTAAGATTATTTTTTAATACTTTTTATTTTCATAAATTCATTATTTCTTGATAATTCTTTTTCTTCCACAATTATATTGGAAAGGACGACTCATGGTGGAGATGGAGGTTAACATGAGGATCTTTGATTTGGTCATGTTTGGATTATTGAAAATGGAAGTGTGGATGAGGAGGCTTAAGAGAAAATGGTGGAGGAGGAAGAAGAGGTTGATTTACAAAAGAGAGGGGTGGCAATCACGGAAGGGAAAGTAAGAGTTTTTATTTTTATATATATATAAACAAATGACATTAGAAGACCAGGTTTTCGAAAAGAAAACGAAGGCCAAAAGAAGATCTCTCAAGATCTCTCAGATACAAACATGAGCATGTCAAAAAGGCACCTCAAACCAAATTACAAACGTCTAATACCCATATTTTGCTACATGAAACAAACAAGTTACAACCCAACAAACGATGAAGTAAAAACAGTGAACAATGAGTCTAATAACCAGATTTACTTAAGATGAAGAACAATTAAAAAATAGGGTCTTATACCCGTATTTATCCATAATAAAGCATAGAGACGCGGAAAAGAAACACTGCCAAGAGGTCACCTATGCGAAGCAACACAACACCTCCAAACCAATCCAACCAAAATGCCCAACAGACAAACAAATCACCCCACAACCCAAACCCAATCAAAACTTGAACAAAGACGATCCAGAGCAGTCGATAAGACCAACCCCTCACAATACAGAGAAAGATAATGAAACGAACACTCAGTGGCCAACACCGCAAACGACAAAGATACGACGATAAAAAAAACATCAGCAAACAATGCTCACCCCAAGAACCGGAAGACTGAAAGCTTCGACGAACAACCTTAGAGCCAAAGTAGCTTGTCGTAAGCTAACAGCCAAGAAAACGACGAAGCCTCAGCCCCAAAAGAGGCCGGGGCCAGAAGAAGCGTCGGACTGATGGCTAGGGGCAAAGGAAACACAGAGGAACCAAGTAAAGGAGAGGGAAGAAATTCACCTCAAAAGTAAAGCAACCCAGCTCTTGACCGGCGACCAACTCCGAACCCGAGCGCTGCACCACCGCGAGTTGTAGAAGACGGAAGGATCTACCGAACCGTGAGCACATGAAAACCGGAGATGAAGAAGGAGATCTGGAACGTCACATGTAGGAGAGGGTATATCTAGAGCATGAAAGGACTTGATCTGAAGGATCCGACGGCGATAGAGACCGAGGCTAAGGCCGATAAAAGGAGAGAGGACAGAGCCCAGGAGAACAACTCCAAAACACACTGGGAGACGGTGAAAGACCAGATCTAAAGCCGACATGGCCAGATCTGTAGAGCCAAAACGAAGACACCGAAACGAAAAATGAGGTTTGTAGCACCAAGAAGAAGAAGAAGAAGAATGAGCCAATGATGACCGTAGCCACCACAACCACCGCCGGTAACGGCTCGAAAAAAGAAACTTTTTATGATCGAGGGAGTGTTTGTAAGAGAAAAAAAGTCCTTTAAAAAATGATTATCCTTAGGGGAAAGTAAGAGTGCATCAGGTTATTTGGGCTAGGTATAAAGGGTTAAAACCGATCACGTATAAAATTATTAATTTATTGACACATGACATTTTCGTCCAAAGAAAGAATAAAGTGAAAAAAAGAATATATAGTTCGGCAAGATTATATATAATTTCCCCGTAATGTTATGGTGTACTATTTTTAATTGCAAGTATGTGAAAACTATTTAGAAATGGCAGTTTGGAACATGCACATAATATTTTATATTCCTTAAGTAACCCCCATCCTTACTAATATCACATATGATATTATAAACTTTTTTTAATCAACTTGTATGCATTTTGCAAATAACAAGATTTGTTTGATTCGTTTTAAATAAATGATGATTTCTTTATTACCAATACCATTTTTAGAACCACATGTACAGGTATCAATGTGTCATACTACTTGTTAGCAAGTTATTATATTTCAAGTTACTATAATAGAAACATTAAAAATCTCTTACTTACGGCACATTGCGCTTTGATCTCATCCGGTGATAAAGACTCTCCATTTGAATCCTTCGCAAGAATAAAAAGATCAAGCATATCATCAGCTTCGACCCTTTTCCCATCTCTCCACAACTTGATTCTCTCGTCTATAATAGGATCTTGATACTTGAAAATGTTCTTCATATTTTCACTCACAATGGATCCATATCCATCCAAGTCTAAGAACTTCAAGCATGGAAGATAATCAGAAGGAGAGAAAGCATAAAGATGGCCAAGAACCGTGAAAGCCGACTCAACATGCTCTATTTCTTCAACACCAGGTCCTTCATCGTCCCTTCCTTCCCCGAAAAACCTCTTATTGAACAACACCTTCCTCATGACATTGCCACAGAACTGGCGAGTCACGAGTCTAAGATCCACGATAGAGCTTGAGTTATTATTGCGACACTGGTTGTAGACATGACGGACAAGGTTGTCGGCTTCTTCGCCGGTCCTTTCACGTAGCCAGTGAAGTTTCGACGGGTTGATTATGTGCGCACTCATCAACTTCTTCATCTTTTTCCATTGCTCTCCTTGTGGGACTACCGCTGTGGTCAAGTAGCCTCTGCTGGAGTACTCCGTGGCCAACGTGAACGGCCTTGAAGCGAACAACGAATCGTGTTTTTTCAAGAACTCGCGAGCGATATCCGGGGACTTGACTGGAATAACGTGGACGTTTCCTAGGCGAATGCAGGCGATGTCTGTATCGAGTTGTTTCATGAGATCGTTGATCCATCGAAACGCTGGCTGCTTGTGGAATAACATTTCGGGGAGGTTGCCTACTACTGGCCATGGTTTGGGACCAGGAGGAAGCTTGTATGTGTGACTGCTCATTTTCTTGTCATGAGTTTGAAATTTTCTCCAATTACTTGAATAGTATTTGATGAGAAATACGAGCACAAATACACACCAAAGGCTCATTAGAACCATTTTGGATTTGGAATTAGAGATATGATCGAGAGGATCCAAAAGAGAGAAAATTTGAAATTGTTGAATGCTAGACTTGTGTATATATATAGAAATTAAACGTGAACATACAATGTATCAATTAAGTGTGACATGGCTTTCAAAGAAAATAAAATTAAGGGTGACGTATGTGAAAAACAAAACACAAAGTAAGCATGACGAGTGAAACTTTAAGATAAGTACAGATTTAATATTTTTTTTTGAGGAAATTGAGTGTAATATTATAAATAAAAAAACGTTCAAAGTCAAATAAACTGCCAAATAGAAACCTATAAATACTGAAAACGTGGCCCTAATTACATGGGACCTCAACATAAAATAAAAAAGCGCAAGGCACTGAACCGTTTCATTGAAATGTTCAGAAGGGGATATTGTGTTAGCGTCTTTCGATACCGATACAACATATCCAAATGGGTAGCTAGGGTATAGCAGACCCATTGTCAGCATCCGTCGTCCTCCCTGAAATGATAAGAGTAGGGATCCAAAACGAGGGATTGGTGACCTCCGAGATGGTAGGAGAGTATCATACCAAATCTTGGTGGGACCACTGCCACTTTACGTCAAGTGGGGCAGTGTTTCTGGCCGATCCCACACTAGACCACGAACTCCTCACTGACTGAGGCAAGGGTGCTTTACCCCCCTCCCCCCACCCTTCGCCCTTGTATAGTACGTTCCCTCTTAGCATGCTGATCGAAATCCTTGGTCCATTGGTCTACTATTAGAACCCGACCGACAAGAAAACGGGCCATTAGAGTTCGGCCCACAAGTTGATGGAGCCCCATTACCTTGCCCACGACCTACCCGAGAACCCTGAAAGAAAACAAGAACCCTAGAGTCAGTCTTCAACCCTCGTCGTCGCTAGCTATCCATCATGTGGCAGCCCGCCACTACTGTGTATGCAAGAGTGTTAACCTCGTTCGCTCCACGACCTCTACCCTTTCTAATTGAGCCTTCGGCGTCCTTTTTCACCACTGAGCCCCACTTCTTCCTTGTCGAGTCGGGGTCATCTCCTTGATTTTCTTTGTCACCTCAAGATGAAGCGATGAGCTCCCCATCCCTACTCCTAAAGGAGAAGTCGGTCGTATCACCCCATCTTGAGTCGCCACCCCTCGGGATAGATGAGGAAAATGTCCTCATGTAAAACCCCACGTATTTTAAGAGAGCATTATTTTGAAATATGAAAGGTTGGGGTAGATTTTTGTTACATATGTGTTGAAAAGAAAGAAATGAAAATCAAAAAAAAAGAAAAAGGAAAAGGCAGCCTGGATCGGATTGGGGAGTGGGCCAGCTCAGGCCCAAGTGCCGTGAAACGTAGGCCCAAGATGCGAGCCCGATCCAGTCAGACGCGAAGACGGCCCAGCACCATTTTATAAACGGGTGAAACCCTAGCTACGGGTACTGTTCATCGTCCCTCACCTCGCTTCTCTCTCGCGTTCCCCATCTTCCTCGCGAAAACTTTCAGATCTACGCCGTCGTCCGCTCGTCTTCGATCACGTCCAACCCTCTCTTCTTCCTCGTTCATCACCTTCTTCTTCTTCTTCTACATCTCCTGCTTCAACTCGCGACAAACCCTCAAACCAGATAAGCCCTCGCCTCCGTCTCCTTCAATTCGAAACCCTAGCTGCCATCGTTGTCGATTCGAGCTCACCGTGTGCATCAGAGACGGTGAGCGTCCGTATCGACCCTTTCTCACGCCGTTTCCCTTTCTCCCTGACCTCGTCTTACCAGGATTCGTGTCACCCGAGCTGGATTTGAGCGTATCTGATCGGAACCGTCGACGTCGAGCTCCTCCCTCGTCAGATCTGAAACAGGAGCGCAGTTCCATCGTGTTCCAGCCGGCGCCGCCGCACAACTACCTCGCCAAGTCCCTGACGCCCTCGCCGCCCTCGCACCTTCCCTTTCGAAGCACCCTGACGCCGTGAACGGTGATCGGAGCTATCCCGACCACCGGAGTCGTCTTCAGATCAGTCTCGGGCCTGAGCGAGCCGTGGGCTAGACTGAGTATTGGGCTGGGTGTCTTGGGCCACCGCTCGAGGTTTTGGGCCAGGCCTAAAGCTGGACCGGTTTTTGGGACCGGGTCTGGAGCCGGGTCCGGGTCAGGTCTGGACCGGGTTCGGGCTCGGATCCGGGTCAACCCGATTCTGAAGAAAATTATTTTTAAAATCAGATAAATTAATTATTCAATTAATTTAATTTGGACAATCAAAGGACAAATTTGGACGATTAAAAGACTAATTGTACAATTCAGAGGATCTTTGGACGATTATTGGTTATGATTGGACCCTTTTATTTGTTAAACCCTGACTCAACTTGGACTTCGCCCGGGAGCTTGGACTTCGCCTGAGAAGACGAAGTTGGCCCGGTCGTTAGCAGCTAGGAGTATTATTAGAGGAAGACCGCAAGGTAGGGAAAGTACTAACTCGTGCATTTCAATACTAGCATGCCTATTAGGTTAATAAAATCAGAAAGGTCCTAGAAATGCATATAGGATGCGAATAACTAGAATAATCGTCTTTCAATTACTAATAACCGGACGTGTCTAGTATGCATGATTAAGATGTGAATAACTAGTGTAACTCGCTTTCAATACTTGGGAATTGTCGTGCTGGTAGATGGCCGTGATGAGCCCTAGGATTGTTTGTGTTTGCCTCACATGCCTTGGTTGCCTGGTTTTGGATCAGATAAGAGCCTAATACAACTAGATGATTTGAATGTTGAACTTTGAATGTTTGAATGGTTATTTGATCGAATGCTTGGATGAATGATTATATGAATATTGATTGTAATTGATTGTGCTAAATGGTACATGATCGGGTGAATGATAGACCAATGGAGTGCGATTGGTAAGTAACTGGTAAGTGTAAATTTATATTGATTCTTGTGATGTGTTGTGATAAAATTGTGATTTGCTAAGCTATGGTTGCTCCATGATTGTGTAGTATGTTATTCTCTTGTGAGTCTTTGAGTTGGGTTTTATACCGGTATGGCACCCACGCTGCGGTGTGGGGTAGTGCCTGTAAGGTACCTACACCAAGGGGAATACTGGTATGGGGTAGTACCTAAGCCGATGAATTCTGATCTGGTATGGTACCTACACCGAAGGAAATGCCGGTGTAGGGTAGTATCATAGCCGGTGGATTGGTTACCCTGCGGGGATGATTCTTCGTGGTTAGGCATGGTACCTACACCGAAGGAAATACCGGTGTGGGGTAGTATCATCGCCGAGAGATTGGACCCTGCGGGGCATTGATTATCGGACCCTGCGGGGCATTGATTATTGGACCCTGCGGGGCATTGATTATTGGACCCTGCGGGGCATTGGTTATTGGACCCTGCGGGGAATGGTTACTTGTTGATTCACCCGAGTATATGCGTCCGGCGAGAGCATTATCTCGGTTCCCGATGATTCATGGTCCTTTGGAGACGTTCCGAGGGTCCCAACGAATGCGTCCTCATATGGATGTTTCTGGTATTCTCGACGTTATACGTCTTTGTGATGTCATGCGTCTCCTCTGGGCCGAGGGAAAATCCGATATGACACAAAGAGTATTGTGGATCTGAGTGTGGTGCCTTCATGTCCCACGGTGACACTTAAATGCTCTATCTTCTATTGATTGTTAAGAAATGTTTTGTTTCCCTTAATTTCTATGATTATTGCTAGCTCTTTGAAAGCGTTAAACACCCGTTTTATTCCTGAATTTCAACATCTTCTTAGTTCTTCGTATTATTGAGACTCGAACGAAATTGTGAATTTCTATTTATTAAACTCAAAGGCATGCCCTTGTTATTTATTTTCCCTACTGAGCGTAAGCTCACCCCTTTTTGTTTATTGACTGTGTTTACATGCTTTCTTGATGAGTAGTGGACTCGAGGCTCGGGAGCTTCTGTGGGTCCGGGTGCACTATCTTTAGAGACGTATATGGTCTTGCTTTTTAGTTATGAACCTTATGTTTAAAGGATTTATGTTGGAGTTTTTACTTGAGATATTTGGTTGAACTAAATTTTGGAGAGTTCTATTGGATTTGAGACACTTTTATTGTTATACTTTTTTTATCTGTAAGTCAAGTCTCAGGTCCGGTCAATACCGGATTTGGGGCGTGACATCTCACTTCGGATTTCGACGATCGAGGCCTCGTGGTTTCCTCGTTGGACCCCCGAAACGGGTCCCTCTTCCTCCCGTCGTTGCTTTCCATAGAGGAATACCTACTATTGTCTGCGCGGAGAGAATTTTCCCTACCTCTATAGCCACCGAGATCTCGAAGCGACCCATAGTCAGACAAGAGGGAGGGGACTTACACAACGAGCCGGAGTTTCGTTCTCGTCACTATTACAAAGAGGTGGTGTCGTAGTCATCGAGTTGTTGTGGAGATCACCGCCGCCATCCATTACCATCTCTAACTATGTTCCTAGGTTTCATAGAGAGAGCAATTTAATATGACGAATGCTAAAAAAATATGTATATGTAATTGATTTTTGGGTTATATACGATAAGGTACCCTAATGTTTCGTCCACGAACGATAAGGTACCCTAATGAATTTTATGTCGGATAAGGTACCCTAATGATTCGTCCACGAACGATTTGGTTTAAAATTGGCATATTCCGTTAAAAACTAACGGAATATTCCTCTAAATTAGACATGTGCAGTTAAGTGGGGTGTGAAATGACGATTTTAACCTTTCTTATTTTAAGCTTATAAATTTGATAGACAAAATTACCATTATACCCTTCATTATATAATACAAGAAAAATATAATAAATAAATAAATTTAAAATTTTAAAATTAAATTATTCAAAATAATAATAAAAATATTTAAAAAATACAAAAAATTAAAAATTCAGTTTTATTTGTTTAAAAAATTAATTTTATTAAAAAAACGCAGAACTGTTCGAGTTCGAGCCCCTCCGGCGAAGCTTCGTCCTCTCCGGCGTCGTCTCCGGCCACCCAATCCTCCACCGTCGTCGTCCCCGGCCACCCCACCTCCGCCACCTCCTCCTCCCACCACCCTCACCGGACGGACGAGCTCAAGCTCCAATCCCAGATCTACTCGCAGATGAAGAAGCGACAGCCATGGCCGACCTCACCGTGACGACGCTGGGGAAGGAAGCCGGCTCTTATCGACCCGATTCTGGTGATGATGATGACTCGGAGATGGAAATAAAGATGGATGGGCGTGTAGCAGTTCATGTGAAGCACCTGCAATGGGAGTTCAGTAACGACGAGTCGTTTCAGATTGAGGCGTTTTGGTTCAGATCTGAACCAAAACCAGATCTGAACCAAAATGCGATTCGAGGGGAGGGGGAGGAGGTGGAAGAGGGAGGAGGAGGCGGCGGAGGTGGGGTGGCCGGGGACGACGACGGCGGCGGAGGGGGTGGCCGGAGACGACGCCGGAGAGGACGAAGCTTCGCCGGAGGGGCTCAAACTCGAACAGTTCTGCGTTTTTTTTAATAAAAATGATTTTTTATATATAAAACTGTTTTTAATAAAAAAAATATTTATATATAAAATAAAACTAATTATTAAAAAAACTAAAACTAATTAAATATAAAATATGATTTTAAAATATTAAAATCTGATTTTTATTTTAAAAAAACGATTTTTGAAAAACAAACAAATTCAGTTTTAAAAAAATATAACTTTAAAAAAATATATAATTTATTTATTTTATTTTGAAAATTAAAAATAATTAGAAAATATAAATTAAGGAAAAATAATAACTGAGGGTATAATGGTCATTTCACTCTTAAGTCAAAAGTCAACTGAAATGTCAAAGGGCAAAATAGTCATTCTACATAATTCTTTTGGTTTTTTAACAGCATTAAACCAAATCGTTCGTGGACGAATCATTAGGGTACCTTATCGGACATAAAATTCATTAGGGTACCTTATCGTTCGTGGACGAAACATTAGAGTACCTTATCGTAAATAACCCTTGATTTTTTTTATAAGCGATGGTTTTATTAAAATGCTTAAACTTTCCAAGAAAGAAAACAAGAGAAGAGGTGATACAACCCAACAAAGGCGATCGACCAAAAACCTTCAAAAAGAGTAAATTGTAAAGGTAAAAAAACAGGAAGAAGACAACAAAACAAGACGAGAGAAAAACAGCAAGCAATAATACCGAAACCAACTCACGAACCAGTCTGCCACCGAGTCACCAGAGAAGAAGGGTGTCACACCCCAAATCCGGTTCTTGCCCGGACTCGAGGCATGACTAGGATAAAACGATTAAAAAGGCAATACCTCAACAATAACTTCCTGAAAATCTCCAATATAAACTCAAATCCACATAACTCAGTTTAAAACGTAAATAACCCTCCAGGGGTGTAATAATAATCCTCCAACATAGTTTGTTCAAACTGAAATGAAATAAAAACTAAGTCTCTACAGGACACCCACACCAAGAAGCTCCCGAGCCTCTACTCATCAATCAAGCCTGTAATCACAACAATAAACTCATAGGGGTGAGCTTGCGCTCAGTAGGGAAAATACATAACAAGGTGGACTTTAAACTCAATAAATTCAACAACAAAGTCAACAAGATAATTCTTAACAGTCACGGGCAATAGGTAATCCAAACGATGTCGTGGCACATGAAGTCACCACCCTCCGATCCAGAGGAGACGCATATCATTGAGGCTACCGGAAACAACCCCCTGAGGGCGCTTATCATCGGGATTCTCAGAAACGTCTCCAAGGGATTTTATGTCCTCGGGAACCAAGGTATTACTCCCATAGGAAGCATACACTTGGGCAATTCAATAATAAACAAATAAAAATTGAGTAACACACTCAAACCGAAACACGAAGCATCCATTCCCAACAAACACCAATCCACTCTCACACATAGCTCACGCATCACTGTTTCACCGAAACACACAGCACATGAATCACATGGTCACAACACGCGAATCACACAATCACAACTTACCGTTCACTTACCTGTCACGACCCGTCGGGGCATCGATCACCTGATTGCACCGCTCGGTACAACCAGTCATACTCGATGCTCCAAACAATTATTTAAGGAAACAAGCAATCATTCAAATACGTTCAACAGTCAAGTACGATTTTAATCAACCAAACATGTAAACCTTCAATCGAGCATTATAACATGTAATTCATCTAGTTCCATTAGACTCTTTAGCCGATCCACCAAGCAAGCCACAACCAAGCAACCAAGCATGTGATCCTAAGCATGTGATCTAACTAATCTGAGGGCTTTGCCAAGGCCGCTCTACCAGTAAAACAATTCCCAAGTATTGAAAGCGAGTTACACTAGTGGTTGGAATCCTAATCATTCACCACTAGACACTTCCGGTTATTAGTAATTGAAAGACAATTATTCTAGTTATTCGCATCCTATAGGCATTTCTAGGACCTTTCCGATTTTATTAGCCTAACATGCATATTAAGCATTTAAACGAGAGGTTAAGACTTTCCCTACCTCGAGGTCTTCCTCTAAAACTCTGTTGTCAAGCTTGGTCGCCACAACTCTGTTCTTCACACGGGTTCTGGCGTGATCTTCGTTCTTCTAGCTCGGGTCCAAGTTCTTCGCTCTTGGGCGAAGTCCCGTCTAGGTTTGACAAAAAAACGCTCAATCAAAAACCAGTAATTTTCCAAAGGTCCACTTATTAACCAAAACTTATCCTTTCAAATTCTCACCTTGAATTACTTAAATCCATTAAGTAAATCTGTTTTTAAAATGATTTTCTTTGCAGTCGGGTTGACCCGGATCCGAACCCGAACCCGGTCCTGAAGTCCAATTGGGCCCAAGGCCCGAGTCCACAATGGGCCAAGGTCCGTTTGTTGTTCTGACTGGCCCGATCCTTCCCCAGGCCCAAGGCCTTCTCAGCCCAAAGTTCACCCGACCCGAGCTCCGCTCGGTACGCGTTCCGGCTTCGTCAGACTCCGGCGAGACTACGAGTTTCCGGCCGTCTCCTACGGCGTTGAGGGAAGCTCGGGAAGAGGGGAAAATACGGCCGGTGAGGAGTGTCGAGCTCCGGCATGACGGTGGCATGGCAAGGCGGTGGCTGGAGCACGACCTGATGGCTCCTCCGTCCAGATCTGACAAACCGGCCCTCGCCGGCGGCGGTTCCGCCTGGAATAGCTCGAATCGAGCTCGGGAAGAAGGGAGGAGGTGCGATGGTGCACAAATCGTGCCTTCCAGTCGCAGGAGCGCTCGGATTGAGCTCGTAGATGACCGGGCCGACCGAGGAACTCCGGCGCTGGCTCGAATCGAAGGGAAGAAATGGCGGCGAGGGTTTTCTCTGGGTTCTCTGGTACGGGGACGGTGGAGAAGAAACCTCGACGTCACTCCGACGAAGTGGAGAGGCCGGGGACGGTGCTGGTTCGCCTGACCGGAGAGAGAGGACGGCGGGTTCCATCGGCTGGTTCGAGAAGTCAGGAGAGGGAGTGCGAGAGGAGAGGGGCGTAGCGCCTCGTTTTTCGTGCGTGCCAAACAGCTGAAACGACGCGTTCAGGTATAAAAGGGCTAGGGTTTTCAGTGCTGCGTGGGTCTGGGCCGCGCGTAGCTGATTGGGCCCGAACTGGCCCAATCCCCCAATCCAGTCCAAATAATTTCTTTTCTCCCTTTTTTTTTATTTTTCTTCTCAAATTCTATTTGTTACAATTTCATACCTCGACGTTTCAATTTGCAAAAGATTACTCTAATTTAATTTTGCCGGTCTTTATAGTCTTTCCCCCTTAAAAGAATTTCGTTCTCGAAATTTAGCATGAGCGTGCTCCCCTCGTCCCTATCTTAGGGAACGTTCGTCTAAGACTCACTTGCGAGGGATCCGCAGTGTACTTCCGCAGTTGGGACACGTGGAAAACGTTATGCACGTTCCCGAGCTGCGGTGGCAACGCTAACCGATAAGCTACGGCTCCAACCCGATCCAAGATCTCAATTGTTCGATAAACTGCGGGGCCAACTTGCCTTCGTCATTGTCGATCCGCTAAGGCTCCTCTTAGGCTCACTCTCAGAAATATCTGATCCTGCGATGAAACTCAATAGGCCCGCGCCTTTCGCCTGTGTAACTCTTCTATAGGCTCTACTCGGTCTTTAACTGTTTCCGCATTTACTCGATCCTTACCAACTCGGGCTTCACTAGTTCACGGTAGTTACTCACAAAACCAAACCTGGGGGCGAAGAAAACAGTCCTTCTCAACAGCTCGCAGTTTCAACATGCAACCACAACTCAAGAACCACTAATGTACCAACACATCAAAGAACACTCAAATCGTTAAAGGAATACCTGATAACGGTATAAAACACCCTATACCGGGATCCTACCTCGGTATAGACGTCGTACTGAAGTACTCTATATCGGTCTGGGTATTCTATACCGGATCCTCCCGTCGGTCATAGATATCGCGCCGAAACACCTCGCAAGGCGACTGAAGTAGGACTTTACACGTAGACATGACCATTCAGTATCCTTCTTAGTAACCGTTACTGGGACAACTTACCCAGCAATCCCATATTCGTCAAGTTAAGACTAACCAAAAACGATTCACAAGGTCAAGTAACACATGAACCACTTCCTCGAGACCCAGGATCTCAAAATCGTTGCACGGTCCGGAACAACCATCCGGTTTACCACATCCGGTGGACCAATAGGCGCAACTCAAAAAGGGGTAATTGACCCTCCTCAGGTACTGAGGAATGCCAGATAACGATCTTGGCAACTTCTAACAGACTCCAATTTTAGTGTAGACGGCGGACCGTCATCAACAACTTCGATGTAGATACTTCTTATCATAACCCTCACTGGACCGGTATCACACCGGATAGAGCGACTTCGGTTCGGACATAACATACCGGGATTTTCCTTCGGTATGGGTGTCTTATCGGAGAACTCCGAAAATCGAACAAGGACAGAGCCATCCGTAGGAGTAACTCTTCAATTTTCTTTAGTAACCGTCTCCCGAATAGTTCTCACTAGAACTTCAAACAGGTCTTGTCACGACCTAACACACTCAGACGAGCAAGCAACACACAACAGTAATCATCCAAACAAAGGTCCTCATAACCACTACAGGGTTTGGAACAAACGCCCGTTTCGTCACATCTCATGAAAAGGGTAGGTATGCCTCCGTCAAGCAACGGGTACCACGTACCGTCATATAGTCGACAAGCGGCATGCCTCAAACATAACTTACCCAACACCTCCCGTCATGCTAAGTCTGGCATACGGGTGCGTCACACAACTAACCCCACGGAACTCGTAACTACACTCCTCAACTCAGGACCCCACCACACCCACAAAGCATAGTCGAACGAACCCACACCAACTGCAACCACATCAAATAACAGATCATCACACACCCAGGGTACACGATAAAGCACAAACGTGTCTCGCACACAGCCAACATCACGCACATCTGTCACAACGGTTAAATCTTAACACGGTTCTCAACCTGGTACGGGTCAGTTACACATCACGTACCGCAAACTCAACTCGCGGTAAGCCAACCACATCTCACGGTGATCAATCGAGAAGGTTATACAACTCGCGATAATTCTCTTGACATCAATACTAGTTCTCAACATCTGATCAACCACTTCACAAGTCATCTCACCTGAATCATCATAACACGAGACAATGGTTCTCAAAACCGGTACATGGTTCAGTACCACCATGAACTCTTTCAACATTTAGTTGGACGAACGTCGTACAACAACACGGACCAATAGAACCCTTCACTGGCACTTGGTCAAAAGTAGGCGTCCTTCAAGACACCAAAATTAAACGCACGAAATTACACTCGACTGCGAACCACGACCCAAGGTCGATTACCCAAGGTTATCCCAACTGACGGTATTCCTTATACCGTTGACACCCGCTCACGAGTTACCAATCAACCACAAATTAAAGTCAGATCCACCCAAATCACCTCTGAAGGAGTAATCAACACGCACTGAGATCTCGAAAATCTTGAATAGTTGAGAAACCCGCGCGGTTCCGTCATTCGCTACTTGACAAATTAAAACTCACAACGGTTAGCTCTTAATCTTTCATGTGCTCACACGTGGCACAAAATCCGACCTATCATCCAATTCCTCGTTCTGTGCCATCTTGTTACTGGCCTGAAAGCTTGTGGTAGTCGCCCTCACCTATCTGTAGTTGGTATTTTAACGCGAGATGCTCTCGCTTCTAGGGCATAACCCATGGTTAAGCTTAGTCCTTCTGGGGATAATGTAAGAAACACACCTTCATTTAGTTCCTCACGTACGGCACACACTCGTGCAACCTTCGCTTGCTAACAAGGATGTGAAACAACATCGTCTCGACGGTACTAATCTTATAACTTTAAATCTTGTAGCGGGGTTAGAAGAACTGGAGATTACGACTACTGTGGGTATGGGCCCACCACGCTTCCGTTGCGATTCTCTGATCTTATCGTTGCTCGGTCATCTCCGGTGACCGGTCGGACCGTTCACTGGTCAAGGCTGCGGCCTTTCACTGCTCGGCATTCGTCGCTGATGGCGCTCAATGAACGCTTGTTGTTTCAGCAATCGGTTTCTTAAGATTCGATCCGCACTATCGGAGAAGAAAAGAATCTTAAATCTGGCTAAGTTTGTTACTCCACTTCCCAACTCCCACTGATGCTAGTCGGCACTACCATACCTCTAGTCGATGTGGTTAAAGTACCGGTGGGCTTAACAGTGTTAAACTCGCTCGATCAATACGTCACCACGAACCAATACACCATTGTAAAGCTCAAGTGTCCGCTGACACGAAATCCAAAATGTAATCGGTAACAAGTACTCTATGCGATCTCAAGATCGGTATCAAGTCCTCACTCGGCCCCGGTAATCATGTACGCTTGGCCCTACCGCATCGGAGATCCTCCTCTCGATGGGATGAAAGAATTTACTACTATGGCGGCATGTTCTCTTGTCCGCTCTCGTAGGTCGACCTGTGGGACGGTTCGTAGATCTATCATTCAACTGCCTTCTCGGCCTAGACGTTCCAACTGTTCGCTCGAGGGCAAACTGTGCCACCAGGGCAGGTCCAACGGACATTACTTCTCCAACCCGTCGTGTCTCACGGGACTGGTTCTGTGACTGAAGGATACATGGGGCCCCCTGCCTCCTCGGATTGTGACTCTCTGACGGCCTCAAGAATCCTCTCGGCCTTGGCCTGGTCTTCCGCGCCTTCGAGGTCACCCAAAGATCTCTATAAAGCTAAAGTTTGTTCCATTAAAACAGAATAGTCCTCGGGTCTGATTGCGATGACTTAAACAGTGCTAGGCGAATTTGGTCCCTTCTTCAAAACTCCTGCAGCGTTCTCCTCGGTCGGCACCATCCCGGTGCGGAACGATACAGGGCCATGAACCTTACCTAATACTCATAGACGGTCACCCCTTTCCACTGCAGATCCAAAACTGCTGGTGTCGGTCATCTCGAATAGATCAAAGGAAACACTGCCCCAAGGACAGTCCGCTGAACGGTTGGAAGTCATTTCCAATTCTGGTTTGCACACGTTGCTTCCAGTATCGTGCTTCTCCCTCGGCTGGGGGGGGGGGTCGTGGAACATGTTCTCCAACGAGTATCCGAATACTCTAAACGTATTAAGGTTGTGGGTAATCCACTCCAACCATAATACAATTGTCCCGGGGTCTGAATTCCCGGAATAACTTGGTGTACTCAACTTATGAAGACCCCTGAGAGTGCCTGGGCCGTGTAACTATCCACCTGGCCTGGCATCTCATTAGTGACTGCGTCGGCAGTAGGCACAAACTCTTGTGCCGGTGTTGTACTCTCATGCTGAGCGCATCTAACACTGCGCGAACCACCTCATCAATCAGGCCGCTTGAGTCGGCTCTGCGACTGGAGGAACTCTAGGTGATGACCCTACCGGTATATCCCCAAAACTCTGGTGCTCTGCGGAAGTAGCTCCCTAGGCGCTCATTGCCCCTACCAGAACAATAGCTGGTATCTGGCTCTGCCCCACAACTGGACGGCTCTTGGTACTCTCCAGGATATAAACACGTGACATCTCGCCAGCTCACTGCTTTTAGCAACTATAGGTTCAAATCTCGGTTTAACCCAATCGGTTCGATTCACCAAAACATGACGTTCTCGTGCGTCTCCACCGGATCCCACTTGGATCAAAAGTAAGTCGTAAAGTCATAAGTAACACTCATAGACAAGAGACCCGCACCTCGTGCGTCTCACACAGAAAATAAAGGTTCGATCAAGTACAAGGACGTTCACACGCGTCTCACAAGTTACCCAAGTTTTTACAGCTCTTAAGCTTAGTAGGTATATATATACTCAAATATAATAGCACACAAGTTCGCATCTCTATGCGTCTCACAACAACAATAACTCAACAATAACTTCATGGAAATCTCCAATATAAACTCAAATCCACATAACTCAGTTTAAAACGTAAATAACCCTCCATGGGTGTCATAATAATCCTCCAACATAGTTTGTTCAAAACTGAAATGAAATAAAAATGAAGTCTCTACAGGACACCCACACCAAGAAGCTCCCGAGCCTCTACTCCTCAATCAAGCCTGTAATCACAACAATAAACTCATAGGGGTGAGCTTGCGCTCAGTAGGGAAAATACATAACAAGGTGGACTTTAAACTCAATAAATTCAACAACAAAGTCAACAAGATAATTCTTAACAGACACGGTATGACGGGAAGAGGGGAAAATACGGCCGGTGAGGAGTGTCGAGCTCCGGCATGACGGTGGCATGGCAAGGCGGTGGCTGGAGCACGACCTGATGGCTCCTCCGTCCAGATCTGACAAACCGGCCCTCGCCGGCGGCGGTTCCACCTGGAATAGCTCGAATCGAGCTCGGGAAGAAGGGAGGAGGTGCGATGGTGCACAAATCGTGCCTTCCAGTCGCAGGAACGCTCGGATTGAGCTCGTAGATGACCGGGCCGACCGAGGAACTCCGGCGCTGGCTCGAATCGAAGGGAAGAAATGGCGGCGAGGGTTTTCTCTGGGTTCTCTGGTACGGGGACGGTGGAGAAGAAACCTCGACGTCACTCCGGCGAAGTGGAGAGGCCGGGGACGGTGCTGGTTCGCCTGACCGGAGAGAAAGGACGGCGGGTTCCATCGGTTGGTTCGAGAAGTCGGGAGAGGGAGTGCGAGAGGAGAGGGGCGTAGCGCCTCGTTTTTCGTGCGTGCCAAACAGCTGAAACGACGCGTTCAAGTATAAAAGGGCTAGGGTTTTCAGTGCTGCGTGGGTCTAGGCCGCGCGTAGCTGATTGGGCCCGAACTGGCCCAATCCCCCAATCCAGTCCAAATAATTTCTTTTCTCCCTTTTTTTTTTACTTTTCTTCTCAAATTGTATTTGTTACAATTTCATACCTCGACGTTTCAATTTGCAAAAGATTACTGTAATTTAATTTTGCCGGTCTTTACAAAGGGTTTTCACACCAAATCATAAACTGGCCATTTCCGAACAGGTCTCCTTCCACACTAAAAATACGAGGTCGAAGTTCCTCAAAAACAATTTCATTCGGTCGACCTTTCTCCTAAAAATCACATTGTTTCTTTACAACCAAATATCAGATTATTCACAAGTCAAGTGGAAATATAACGCGTTCTAGAGAGAGAAGCTCTCGCCTCTCTCTAGAATCGCTTCCCAAACCCTAAACTCCAGCCCCTTTCTTCTCCGATCTGTAGCCACCGATGGTCGTCTCGGCTTCTGCCTTGACAACCACCGGTGGATCCTCCCTCTGTGCCTCCTTTTCTAACCCTTCCAGCTCCTCTCTCTCCTCTGTTGTGGCGAGGCTTGCCGTTCTTCCTCCTCTTCGTTGCGGCTCTCTTGCTGGTAGTGGGGCTTCCTTCCCTTCCTCCTTGGTTGGGATCTTTGCAGTTCGAGGCCAGCGAGCGTGGTGGTGGATGGCGGCTTGTGGCGGTTAGGGCTTGTTTGTAGATCTGACCTTCAGAGGCGGTCAGATCTACTTTTTGGGGCGTCAGGCTCTCTGGCTAGGGTTCTCGCTCTCCGTCCCGAGATCTCTAGTCCCGGCGTTGATACGGGCCAGATCTGGTTTATCTCGGATCTGGCCTATCTCAACGCTTCGGTGGTGGCGCCTTCGGAGGCTTGAAGGATGGGGCTGGCTCTTCAGATCCCGGCTTCTCGTTCTGGCTTCGGTGTGGGACTCGCTTCCTGTTTGGATCGACGCGATTCTGGAGCGTGGTGGTCGCTGGTGAGGCGGTCTCTCTCCCTTGGGCCTTCGCCTGAAGATTCAGACTTCGGCTCGCGTCTCTGGCTTCTGAGGTTTGCTATGCTCCTTCCTCTCCCTTCTCGTTTTTGGTCTTCTCCTCCCTCCTGCTCCGTTCTCTGCTCGTTTGGTAATTCTGTGTCTCGGACTCACCGGTATGGTGTTGGCCGTCGGCGAGGGCATGGGGCTCTGCCCTAGGATTCCTTTCGACCAGTAGATCGGTCCTTTGGGCTCTGGAGTTTCTTCCAGAGTTGTCTCTGCCGTCTGTGGTGTTGGCCACCGGCTATGACAATTCCTCCTTTCCTTTTTGGGATCGATGGATTTGTTGAGATGGCAGTAGTTGTAATTCCATTTTCGATTAGGGTTGAGGGCTTCAGTTTGTAGGTGCTGCTACTTTCTCTGGGCTTATTTGTATCCTTTTCTGGTTTCTAGAACCTTTCATTGTTGTTCTTCCTTCATTTCATTTCATTTGTGCCCCTGTGTGGGACTTGGTTTGTTCATTACTTCTCCCTGCGTGGGTTCATTTCTTCACCCCTGCGTGGGTTCTTTTCATTGCCCCTGCGTGGGTTCTTTTCATCACCCCTGTGTGTGTTCATTTCATCGCCCCTACGTGGGTTTCTCATCTCCCATGTGTGGGATTGCTGTAGAAGGGGCTTTATTCATTCGCCGTTTCAATTTCCTCATTTGTTTTTTGGAGCTTGGTCTGTAGCTGGACCTTAAGCTTGTACTTTACTTTTACTTTATATAAAAAAAAATTGCTGATCAAAAAAAAAAACCAAATATCAGCTAGTTAGGTATCAAGCCTTCAACCAAATAGGTATGTAATTGATTTTTTTTAAAAATAAATTGACCCATGAAAATTGTATTTCTTTAATTAAGTGTTGATTGTGCAAGTGAGAAGAGTTCATGTGGTAAAACTGAAACTTTAAGTTACATTATTCTTCGCCTAGGAAGATATGGACGTCCTCACGTTCTACGTGAAACGGAGGACACAACGGCGGTGTGAGGTATTTTCCTTCATACTCTAGGGGGACAGTAGTTCAACTGATACTCGATAGGCACGGTTATGATCCGTGCATTGAAGGGCAAATGATTGTCGGTAAAGCAAATGGTGATGGTGTTACCGTAGGGGAATTAGATACGGGGAATGGAGTTGTGAGTGTTACACCGTGTCTCATTCCTTTTCACCATCCTCCAACCCGACTTGCAGATCTAGATCCGAGCATTTAACCTCCTTGTCGGTAGTCGAACGTTGTTGCATGGTGAGTTTATTGGAAACACATGGGGGAATGTGTTAGAGTGGAGATCAAGTCCATCGTGTGTAGTTGGCGTCCTAATCTCTGTATAAGGGTTCGCCTGGATGTTTACCGACTCTTGAGAAGTTTTGTCCATCTTCGGTTCTCGGGTATAAACCAGCCAGTGATGGTGGAACTCCAATCAAAGAACCTGATGTATTTTTTCCAATAATGTGGTTGGTTTCAGCACTTTACCAAAGACTAGGGGTGTTTATGGAAAAAATCTGTTCGTGGGAAGGGGTTTTTCACTCGCCCGTGCGGATGCAAATTTAGATTTACCCACCTATGAGAAGTGAACATTTGACGTATTTCATCTACTCAAATATACGGGTGGATTAAAGTCCAATCCGTGTGACACGCATTCTGTATACCCAAACTTACGTTAAAAAAATTTATAGTAAGAACTAACATCATTCCTGGATTAAAGAAGTTTTCGAATATTTCATTTTATTATAAAAATACTACCCCTGATTTCATTACAAAAATATTGTTCGCACACATGTAGTTGGACATAATGGTGATAAACTTTGTACTAATTTTGGTCGCACTTTATGTATTAAATATGTTTTGGCACCTTATGCACGCGGACTTATCATCTACAGATCTATATACCTAATCTGTAATCCGAAAAAATTATTTTGGATCAATAATTTTTGATAAACTATCCATCCACTCATATGCGGATGAATAACGGATCGGGCGGAGTGTATCGCCAAATATTTTTTAAATACTCCTACCAAAGTCTACACAACGATGATTCTAAGGGGTTGGCTCGAAGGAGCACCGCTTCACTGACACATTTTAGGTTGGAACATTGGCCACGAATCTATGTTTCCAAAGATATTGGATTGACCCTCCGACGGAGAAACCCAAGAAAGCTGGCTAGTTACCCATGGGAGTGAGGAACCACCTCATGCATAGCGGGTTGCAAGGCTCAATTCCAACCACAGACCTGACATGTTTGTCTAAGTTGAGGCTTCCCCCTAGCCCGGTTTCGAATGATGGATCCAACCCCGTCGTGTCACAACTTAACTGAGAGAGTGATATACACTTTGGTTAGGGCACGAAAAGGCAGGACGTTGTTCCTCCAGGACCTCCATTTTTTAATCTGGGTAATTATGGGTCTACAACTATTACACGGACAATTACCTAGGCCTTCGTCGAATGAGAAGAACCCACCTTATTCACTTCTGACTCCCCTTGTGGAGTTTCAAGGAGTACCATTTTCTGTCACCGCGGCCTATAAAAGATTTCCCTTGAATGGTGAGGTGTCTTTGGTGCCATAGCTCCTTTAGGCGCCTCTTCCAAACCCTTTTGGACGTAGTTAGGAATACACAAAGGGTGTAAAGAAAGGGCTAGAGAGAAGGAGGCGTTGGATTGTGCACTGAATGAGCTTAGGAAGTATAATGGACCCAAGAATATTTTCTACCGACTACACCGACCCTAGAGGAACAAGCCTCCAAGTTAGATAAGGCGAAAGATTCTAAGCAGCCTCGTTGGAAGTAATGAGTTCTTGGGCATATATCGGGTGGGGGAGGTGCCTTTTCTTGGTTGTCTTAGAAGACACATTTTTTAACCCCCTAGTACAATCAACACAATTAGCCTTTTGCAATCCAGGACCCGGGCATTAACATTCTTCACCTGGATTGGAATTAGGTCTTATTTGGAGAACTCATTTTCGTTTACAGGATACAATAGTTATAATTTGGCGCATGTTTTCTACTACAATAAGGTAGTAAGTCGGTTGTTAAAGCGTTGCATAACAAGTATCTTTTTTTATTTTGGCTCTTGTTTACTCATGGAATTCATACATTAGCATCGAAGGTAACCAGTTTGGTGAAAGAATGTGGAGTTTTCAAGGCCGACCACTTCCATAGTTGGATACATGTTTAATGTTTTTTTATTATCAATAAATTTAGCTTTTCTTCCTTAGAAATAGCTTTAAAGTTTTTTATTTAAAATTAAATTTCAAAAAAAATTATCGAGTTAATGAGGGAATAACGTTAGAATTCATTATCAAATCTATTTATAGACAGTGATCTGATGGTAAAAATCGTGGGATTTTTCTCCCCACGAATTTCCATTTCTTCCCTTCCCGAGAGCTTATAAGTAGTTGCCCCACTTAGTCACGGAAAAAAAAACTGATTCCATCTCCCAATCTTGAAATCATCCCTACGGTAAAATATCTCTCTCCTCTAATGACTTGCTTGTATTATTTAGAGTTTATCTACGTTGTATTCCGAGAGACTTCTACTTATGCGGAGCAATAAGAGTTATAAGGAAACGGAATATGGGTCTCAACATATATGTTCCTCTTTCGGTTTTCCTATTAAGGTTGTTTTATTTCTCATTTTTATTTATTTATATTAATTTTTCATGAACTAAGTCGTATCTAATAATTTTAAGATTTTTATTTAAGGCCTTTCAAAAAAAAAGATTTTCATTTAGGGAAACTATGAAAACATACCTTCTAATAACTTTTTGTCTCAAAAACTGACCCGCTATAAACTTTTTTATCGCATACATACTTGGTAGAAGGTCAATACCCCATATATTACATGTTTTCGTTACTGATTTCATTTAACAATTTTAAAAGACCAAATTTCCCATAACTTTCTTCTTCGTTGCATATTAATCTCAACACCCATTTTTGGCCAGGTCGGCTGCGGTTCTGAAGATAAAGTACGGTGGAGGGGACTATAGCGTCGAGGGTTTTTTTTGGCTTGGATCTGCTGGTGCAGTGGCCGGTTCCTGCTCCTGTTTGGTGGTCGTTACCAGGTTCGGTCTATTTCCCTCTAACTCCTTGGTCCCTCTGTTTTATAGAGAGGTCGGACTGGTCGTTCTCCTGTTGCTGGCCGACGGCAATAGGGTTCGTTTTGGGGGTTTCTGGATTTAGGGGCCTTTTGGGGTTAAAGTTCACTCGATATCTTCTTAGATGTTGATCCTACTCCTTTGGCTCACCTCTTTGTGTTGGCTGGAGGTGAGCAACCCTTCGGGTAAGATTTAGTGATTTTTATCCTCCTCCAGGTTTTTTTCCTGTTTTTTGTTCTGTGCTTTTGGTTATGTGCCTAGCCCTGGTTGGCTTTAGTTTGTCTAATGGTTGGTAAATCTCTTTTGGTAAGAGTCCTAGCCCCTGCGTGGGTATTTTGTTTCTGTTGATCTGGTTTTTAGTTGTTCTTCAAGTGAGTCAAATTTGGGTAAGTAGACCTACTTTGTACCCTTAGATTGGGGTGGTGTTGTCTGTGTTGAGGTGCCGATCAGGCATACTTGGGTATGTGGGTTTGAGGGTTTCCCTTGACCTTGTCTTCAATTTGAAAACTTGGTCCTTCAATAATACATTTACTGATAAAAAAATAATCTCAACACCCGTATCCACACCGCCATGAACACGACTCTTTTATCTCAATAATACTTCGTCCCAATCCGGGAATAATCGACTATTCTATTACATTAGTTTGCTTTCAATTTAACTATTTTAATTACTTTTGCTTTAACTCTATTTTAATTATCTTTCTCATAGACATTTAAGAACAAGGTGCTCGAATGATGCCAGATAAAAGTCCTAATTCTCTTATCGAAATAGCATGATTAATGCTAATACTTTTGACCCATCAGTTTTGAATATTGATTATAACAATTCTGGTTAATTTCATAACAATTATGAAAAGAGTCATGTTCTCTCCTAGAGAGGAGAAATCTGGTGAGAACCATGTTTTAACGTAGGAACCACGAGAACCAATCTAAGTCATTCATTTTAAGAATTGATGGATGAGATGCAATTGAGTAGTTGACTTGTTGACTGCAAAAAAACAGCACTTTTTAGTAAGTGATAAGGGCTTTTTAGTAAAACTATCATATTATTTTTTTTAACCAATTCACTAATTTAATTTTTCCCGCTTCGTTTGAACTCCGATTGGCTTCAAACTTGCGCCATTAGTTTTTTTTAAGGGCTTTCATTCAAGATCAGTCATGAATATATTTTAAAGCACGAAAAAAAAATTATTTCGGGGTTGTTTTTTTTTGTAAAAAAAATCTGGGTAATTTTTATCAAAACGTTACTCTGGATTTATCAACACTTTTACATTGGTTTTATCAACACTTTACAGTGGTTTTATCACCTCATTTTCCAAAATTGATCATGATTTTATCACCTCATCGCATGCCTTTTATGAACACTAGTTTTATCAACACTAAACACTAGGTTTATCATTCAAATTACGTGTGTTTTATCACCCCCATCACATGTTTTTTTGAAGCACGAAAAAAAAATTATTTCGGGGCTAGTTTTTAATGGAATTATATATGGGTAATTTTTATCAACACTTTGCTCTGGGTTTATCAACACTTTACCCTGTTTTTATCAACACTTTATACTGGTTTTATCACCCCATTCTCCAAAACTGATCATGATTTTTATCATCTCATCACGTGCTTTTTATGAACACCAGTTTTATCAACACTGAACACTAGATTTATCATTGAATTATCACTTCATCACAAGTTTTTTTTATCAACGTTAAACTCTAGTGTATCACACTTATTATCAAAATTGAAAATGGATTTTATCACTTCATTATTTGTTTCTTATCACCTCATTACATGTTTTTTTATCAACATTTAGCACTAGTTTGGTACTCCGATATAAAACATTTATTAGTGAAGATTTATCAACGCTCAACATTATTCTTATCACCTTGATATAAATTTTTATTTTCATGCTTCAAAATATATTCATGACTGATCTTGATTTAAAGGCCTTGAAAAAAGAAAAATATTGGCGCAAGTTTGAAGTTAATCGGAGTTCAAACGAATCGGGAAATATTAAATTAGTGAATTGGTGGAGAAAAAATGTACAATTGTCCGCATGGCACCATGCTATTACAATTATACCCTTGCTTGTTTGAGAATAGATGAAATTGGCGTGGATGGTGGGTGGATTGGGGTGATGATGTGGCATCATGGTGAACGTTGGATCTTAAATGTGTGTGGGTAGGATTGGTTCTCACGGTTCCTATGTTAAAGGTGGTTCTCAATAGATTTCTCCTCCTCTCCTAGATACCGCCGTATATTGGAATATGAAGTATTTTGTTCATACTGTCTCTCCTAGATCACGTAGTGTTGAAACTTGCCTATGTATAATAATAATAAATAAATAAAAAAGTCGAGATTATGGTGGATAGGGTATGATTTTGGCAACTCCAACTTGTTTATACGGTGGTTATGGTGGAATCTTAATTAAAGTTTTTCGATTGTAATTAAAATTCAATCTTAAGCTAATGTAGTGGAACATTAACAGTCAGGTATTCCCAGATTGGGACAAAATATTATTGAGATAAAAGTTGTGTTCATGGTGATATGAACATGGGTATTGAGATAAAGACGTAAAAAGGAAGAAGGGTGCGAACAATTTGATGTTTCCAAATTATGGATAATGTAAAGGAAACACACAATATACACGTTTATCGAGTATGTAAGAGCATCTACAATGGTTAGACACTGCGTAGTGTCAAGGATTAGTGTTATGGAGTGCTTTTTGGCTTCCTGACACTGCTCCTCCAATGTAGTGTCAGGAGCAGTGTCTACACAGTTTCAGTAAATTAAAAAAGCACCCCACATTTAAATACTACTTTTATTTCAAACCACAAACAAATTACATAATATTTTAAACGCTAGTGCATATTTAGATAATTTAAAACACAATTATTAAAATAAGATTAAACTAATTCCTAATGGTACTAATATGTAAACGCCACCTCGCATCGTCTTTGAGCATCTCCCACACAAGACGTTTTGTCCACTGCCCGTGTCGGCCTTCATAATCAGCAACGGCCGCGGCATATATTTTGTCATCCGTTGCCTCTTTCCTAGGGTCGACCAATTTGCCCCGGTAGATTTTATCAAACAACTTGCACTTCTTGCTCATCTTCTGGAAGTTGTCCTTGACTTGCTTCTTGCTCATCTAGAGGAATGTTTTTTTTCGTAGTTTTCCCTTTTTATGTTATAATTAACGAAACAGGTTCTTCAAAATCGTTCATAACTGATTTTTAAAAGAAAAATTCAATACAATTTATAAAAATGAAAAAAAATTCAAAACTGATTTCTAGATTTCGGGAAAAGAACGAAAAACAATAGTTTTTTTCTATAAAAACGGTTTCCTTAAATAGATTTTGGAACAAGGAAATAGAAAAAGGAAAAACAAAACTAATTTTTAAGATACTGGTTTTCTGGATAAAAAAAGAAAGAAAAAACAACAGTTTTCAAAACTCATTTTCGGAAAAAAGGGAAAAACTGATATTTTTTTTCACAGAAAAATAATACAAGAAAAGAAAACAGATTTTCTGTAAAACAAATTCAAAACTGATAATTGAAAATGAAATTTTTATAAAAACATATTTTTTTTTTAAAGGAAACTGTTTGCGGATAAAAAAGGAAAAGAAAATATCAAAACTAATTTCCGGATTTCGAAAAAAAAAGTTTCCACAAACAGGGTTTGAAAAAAAAACTGGTTTTGTAAAAGGTTTCCACAAACAGATTTTGGAAAAAGGAAACAAAAAAAAATTATTTTTTTAAAAGCTTAGTAACCACATATTTAAAAAAATATATAGAGGAGATAAACAACTATGGATTAATACTCTCTATGAGTTATGTTAGGTTTTTTTCTAGTTCGGGCTACCTTCGAATCGTCTCTAGTTACCGTATTGTTGATTTTGTTTGCCATAGGCGATATGTCTCTCGATCTTGTTCGGGTCCCTCTTTGTAACTCTAATAGTTGGCGTATGGCCCACTTTGACATCAATAGACCTCGCCACTTCGGAGGCCCTCGACCTCCTCGTATCAGATCATCCCCCTAATCAACCATTGTCGTCTCTGAAGCCGTCACTGACGCGTCCATCTCTTTAGCTTCCACCGATGAACCCTCCTCGACCTCCGTATCGATTATGGATTAGGATAATCGATTCAGTTTGTTCTATTTTATCTGTTTTCTTTTTCGCAAGGTCAATGTCTCAATGACTAGTGAGTAAAGTTTCAGGGACTGTTACTGGGTGGGAACGTTGATTCACGTATATCCTCTTGTTCAAACTATCGAGTTCAAGTTCGGTCTCACACCTCATAATGAAAAAAGTCTTCGCCAAGGGATCAAGCAGCGTTTAGGCACAATTTTGAGCGGCCCTCGTCAGTGTTTACACTTCTCTTTCATTCAGTTTTCATGCTTTTTTTTTAACATTGTTTCCTATTATAAGGCAAAGGGTAAACTTCGCTTCACTACCCTAAAAATACTTGCGTTTCGTCTGACTACCATAACCAAACTTTATTGCAACTCACTACCCCAATGAAACTTTAGTTGCACTTTCATACCCGTCGTCAACTTGATATCCATTTTTGGATGGAAAATGATAAAAAAAAAATTTAAATACCCCTCATTGTAAAGATCGCTTCAGTAAAAAGAGTCAATCTACTTCTTTTTCGTTCGATCGAAACGTCGAGGGTGAATTTTGGGTTTAATCTCTTTTTCGTAAAAAAAAAAAGAAGAAAGGTTTTGATTCAGATTTAATTTATATAAAAAAAGTCGGACCGGGTCGGACCTAACCCGGCCAGGCCTGACCCAAGTTAAATGGCTTCTGGGCCGAGAGGCCCAAACCGCTACCAGAGGCCCGTTAGGCCTGTGCTATTTAAGCACAAAAATTAGGGTAAAACCCTAACTTTCACTTCAGCGCAGCCTCTCCCTCCTCGTTCTCTCTGAAACCCAGCCTCGTCCGTTCTCCTCCCTCTCACCCTCTCTCCGACCAGCTCCGCCGTCGCCGGTCACCCTCATCTCCACATCTCCCGAACCACCTTCGTCCCCGACGTCTACCGCTCCTTCTTCTCCGTCTAACCGCTCCCCCCGCCACCATTCCGAGCTCTTCTCCACTCGACTTCGCAGCCACGCCCTCGTCCCGCCACCTTCTCTCTCTCCTCTACGTTTAGTTCTCATCACCGGCGCCGAGTTCCTCTCCCTCACTCGCCTTCTCCTTCTCCTTCTCCCCGCGTCTTCACTTCTACTAGCCCGAGTTCATGTCGCCTCCGTGAACGCTCTGCCGGGGAGCTCATCAGATCCGGGACGGGACGACGAGTTCGTCCAGATCTGAGGCGAGAAGTGACCGCCGTACTCCGCCGCCGCGCCCGACACCAAACACCCTCTCGCCACCGTCTTTTTTACCACGGTGAGATTCCGAGCCGTGGAGCATCGGCCGGCAACGGCGCCGCCGGTGGCCGGCCGGATTCGAACCGAGCTTCTCCTTCTTTTGTTTATTTTCTCGTCCCGAAACAGTTTGGATCTGGCCTTGTATTTTTGGAAATGAAATCAGAAAATTAAAGATTTTGATCTGTAAAATGGGAAAAGGTTTAAAAACAAAACCAGATTTGTTTCAATGAGAAAAAAAGGGTTTAAACTGAGTTTTAAAATAAAATCAGTTTTGACATTAAAAAAAGGGAGTAAAACAAAGCAAAACGGGTTAGATTTGACTAAGGTTTTGGATTAAAAGAATTTGAAAATCAGATTGTTTTAAAGCGGGTTTTGAGCAGTTGAACGAATCTGGAATGCGGGACGTTGAAACTAGACTGTAAAACGGGATAGAAATGGAACGCTGAAACGATGCCTTGGGAACCGTGCCACGAAACTCGTATCTCGGGAATCGTGCCACGAAACTTGTGCCTCAAGATCTGTGCATGGAGACCGTTCCTCGGGAATCCTGCACCGGTTTTGGTGCGCGGGTACTCGAACCCGATTCGTCGTAATCCCGCTTTTAGCCTGTTCGAGTCTAAAAGACAACTTTTGAACTTAATTCGAAACCGTCGTAACCTTCGAATTTTAAATTGTGAAATCGGTTTTAATTGTGGCTTCCGTTTTTAAATTAGAGTTCGGATTCGAGCGAAGAGAAGACTGGAGTTAGACCCAGACGCAGACTTCGCCCTAGAAGACGGTGTTGGCCCGGTCGTCAGCAGCTAGGAGACGCTGATGTGGTATCGTCTTGAGGTAGGGAAGTAGTGGATACCAGTTTAATTGTGGAAAGTTACTAGTATGCATGCTAGGTTTAATAAAACTGGAAAGACGTTTATATCAGATAATAACCGGACGAGTCGTAGTAACATGTAGGATGAGAACAACTAGCGTAGCCGATTGAACTGCGAACATTTAAGTTTCTGTCTTGGGAATTGCTGTGCTGGTAGATCGGCCGTGTCGAGCCGTAGGTTGCGTGGTTGATTGAATTACCTGTTGTTGTTTGATATGCATGCCGTGTGAGTCGTTGTCGTTAGGGTTAATAGACAAGATTAGTATATCCATTGAGCATCTTGTTGTTATGTATGGGCGAGTGTGTCGTGGTTGTGTTGATGTGAAACCCTTGGTTTTGTGATGGTCGGGTGAGCGATAGATCGACGTGACTAGTTGTGGTAAGATTATAGGGCTGGGTAAGCCGTGTTTAATTAGGACATTTGTTTTATTATTCTTGACGCTTTGCCCGAAGGAGTTTCGGGAAAGTTGTCTCACCTTTGCTTCGCCCGAAGGAGTTCCGGGAAAGTAGTCTCACCTTTGCCTTGCCCGAAGGAGTTCTGGGAAGGTTGTTTCACCTTTGCTTTGCCCGAAGGAGTTCCGGGAAAGCCGTTTTCTTCTATCCTTTGCTTCGCCCGAAGGAGTTCTGGGGAAGTTGTCTCACCTTGTTTTACCTATCCTTTGCCTTGCCCGAAGGAGTTCCGGGAAGGCTGTTTTATCTATCCTTTGCCCGAAGGAGTTCCGGGAAAGAGATTTAGGCCGTTAGAGATTCTGGTATGACTATTTGAGAGCGTCCCATGGTTAGTTTGACTGTTAATAGTTGTGTTGTTTGGGTGGTTGTGAGCATGGGTTGGTCTTGAGTTGAGGATGGTGGTTACGAATTCCATTAGAAATTAGTTGTGTGTTGTACTAGTATGCCCTAATTGGACGGTTACCCGTGGTGGTGAGCGCTTGCTTATAACCTTAACTACTTTTCCTACTGAGCGAAAGCTCACCCCTTACCTTGTTGTTTTTCAGGTTCTAAGCGGGAAGTGTACTAGCCGGATGCTCGATGCTTGGGAGCTACGAGGGTCCTAGGCTAGATAGTCTAGAGACGTACCGTTTTATTTGAACTGTTTTACCGTTGGTTTTTACCGAGCTGTGACTCGTGTGGTGTTTAAAATTTTTAAAATTATGAGATTAAGACTTATTGGCTTTATTTTCGTTTAAAATTATTATTGTTTTATTTCACGTCTCGAGTCTGGTCCAAACCGGATTTGGGGCGTGACACTCATTAACACTCAAATTTTCAAAAGTATGTCATTGGTTTTCAAAAATTCTTTTTATTTATTTATTTTATATAAATCAGTTTTTATTTTAAAAAAACCAGTTTATTCTTAAAAAACTCATATTTTATTTTTTTAAATTAGTTTTTATTTTAAAAATTAATATTTTTTTAAAAAAATCAGATTTTTATTTTATTTAGATTTTATTTTTAAAAATCAATTTTTTAAAAAAATTATATTTTATTTTTAAAAATAATTTTTTTTAAAGTAGAGTTAATTTTTAAAAATCAGATTTTATTTTTTTATAAATCAAATTTTATTTTAACAAATCTGTTTTTTTTAAAAACAGTTTTTTTTCTAAAGAATTGACGTATTTGAAAACTGTGTTTTTTAAAAAAATGTTTTTCTGAAAATAAAATCTGATTTTTTTAAAATAAAATAAAATCTGATTTATAAAAATAAAAACTCATTTTTAAAAATAAAATCTGATTTTTAAAAATAAAAGCTAATTTTTTTATAAAAATTGATGTATAAGAATAAAATATGATTTTCTTAAATAAAAGCTAAATTTTAAAAAATTAGATTTTATTTTGGACTTTTTACCATTTTCCATCCAAAAATAGATGTCAAGTTGACGACGGGTATGAAAGTGCAAGTAAAAGTTTCGTTAGGGTAGTGAGGTGCAACCAAGTTTGATTATGGTAGTGAGACGAAACGCAAGAATTTTTAGGGAAGTGAGGTAAAGTTTACCCTAAATGGAATAGTAGTCTTATGCATATGAGAGTTTTATTCCAACACTTACACCAATTATTATTATTATTATAAAAAATATCGGAGCCCCACTTGTAAAAATGACTAGATCTGCCACTACATGCACTGCTCCATCTCGAGTGAGACGCCTCTATGTTTGTCTTTTTGTCCTTGCCGCCACCACTACACAGCTCTAATTCTTTTTAAAAAATAGAGTATACGGAGGTACGAATAATTAGATACCATGCATGCTCGAGAGGCAAGAGGCGACTAGTTCATTTTCCTTTTCTAATTTTTTTTGCATAAAATAGTCTCGGACAGACCCGAGATGCTGACCTTGTAACAATAATTTCTACTTTAATATTCAATATTTACTAAAATACATAAAGAATCATACTAACGATGACTATTAAAAGTGTATACTTAAGGGATCTGACCCTATTCTCGTGAGTATGCGCGTAGACCGTTTTGCCCATCTCGATTCGAGCCATCCTGCTTTGCCTAATTTGCATCTTGGCGCTGCGGTGAAAACGCTTGAGAAGAGGGAAAGAGTACTTCAAGTAGTAAAAAAGTTGCGGATGAAGCCCTGCAAAAAAAAAATATCGAACAAACCATCCTAGATAGGGAGGTAGATCGATGAAGCCCCATATATGATGACGGAAATACTACCGTGAGGGAGAGGAACAAGAGACCGTAGGGGATTGAAGGGTAGGAGAGAGCATTATCGACAACGACTACTGCTAAGATTTGTCGATTCTCTCAATCGAGGCAAAAAGCGGTTTAGCTAGTAATTCATTTTTTCTGGTTAGTGTAGAACATCAATTACGTCTAATTTAAGGATTATTCTGACTTATATTTTACCCGTTAATATGTTGGGCTTGTTTCAATTAAATGGAACAAGGCCCAAAGCGCATTTGGGGCAACTTAAGCCCAAATGGATGATAGAGTTTCTATATGGATTAGAAATCAGATTTTGGAAGTGTGAGTGCCTCCATTGTTGAGAGAGAAGCAAAGAGAGAGAAGAAGAAGAACAGATTTTTCTGCAGAATTCAGTCCGACCTGCCACTTTCAAGAGCTCGATCGGAGGTTCATCCAAGGTCCGATGATGCTTATTTTTGGAGTGAATGTTCTCCACATATAGGTCTTCAAAGTGGACGGTGTAATTTGGGTTTTGACGGTTCGGTTTTCAGATACACAAGCTGCAAGTTGGGCCACCAAGTTGGTGAGAATTCTCTTCTTCTTTCTTGAGTTTTGTTGCTAGTTCCAACACTAGGTTGTGTTGAGATATTGTGTAAGCCTCTAATTTGATTAGAGAGATATTGTACCCATTAAAGTTGATAGTGGATGATTAAGAGGCCTAGAGGGTCCCGTGGTTTTTACTTCTCGTCTTGAGAAGGTTTTCCACGCTAAATCTTGTGTGCATTGTGTTTGGTGATTTACTCTATTTGTTGGTTTCCTATAAGATTTGCACATGTGTAGAAGAATTGATTCCGCTGTGTTGCATTTATCTGTTATTATTTGTTATTCTCCCTATCATAATATTGGGTTTACAATTGATTATTCACCGGAAGACTATAATTTTATATATCATCCAAAATGAAACGACAAACTTAGCTGGAAAAGGGAGGTAGGCATGATTGAGTCATCTATGCCGTTATGACCGTAAATCTTGAGTAAAAAATAGAAACAGTCTTTCAAAAAAACTCAGAACAGAACATAACATGATATACACATAATTAACAAACATTAAAAGCTGTAAAGATTCTAGTTGTCTAATAGGATACAAACAAAAACAGGGAGACATAAATGATTTCCAATAGATAAATGTTTTAATCGCATGGAGTTTTCAAGTTACACGTGCTTTGTGCATAGATAAATGTATTGGACTTCGCTGTAGGGGACAAGCCTTATAGATCGAACACAAACTACAATATATAAGCTTGATTTCACGTAACAACCATGTTTATCCACCACCCAATCACTACTAACCACACAAACACATCTGTTTTAGGCTTTTATTAAGAACGATCATGCGCATACAAAATTGAATGATACATAGGGAGATGATGAAAAAATATACATATGGTTGTTGCACGAGTGGGATACATGGAAATAATGTGTTCATACTTTGTAAACACAACATGATTCTTTTGGTAAGAACCAATAGTTGTTATAAAATTGAAACATAGATACGGGAATCATGAAATTATATATGATTGTTATACAAGAGGGATAGCCACAAAAAAATGTCTTCCCAATAACAAGATTGACAATATAATTTCATATGATTACTTGATTACTTTGGATGAAATCATTGTAAAGTCGAAAATTTTATTAAAGACAGCCAAAGTTCTCGATCAACACGTCACTGTTGATCAAAATTTTGTAAATTAAATCAAAATAGGCTAACGATAAAAAATTTAAAAAAAAAAAGAAGAGATTTTGTATTGCAAACTAACGACTCAAATGAAAGACAACGAATTTACAAGCAATTACATGTAACCTAGCTTTCGCGACGTGAATGCTTCAAGAGTAAAGAAAGTTTGATTTCATAAACTACCATATATATGAGCTTGATTTCATACACCCACCACGTATATATTTATCCACCACGCAATCGCTTCTACACAACACAAACAGATCCGTCACACGAGCTGCATTATTGCCACACGATTGATATACATATTTCGTCTCAAGAACAATACAGTTGTATTAGTTTAGAAAAGGAAAAGCACCGGGAAATCACACTTTATCGTATATATATAAGCCTACGAAACCAGCTCCTTCCTGAATATGTTGTCGTCGTAACTACAATATATGCTAAATGGATTACGGAGTCAATGCCCCCCGTGCGTAGGCTTATTATACTATGCCTTTTTCATGATATGGCTTCGATTCTCACAGCTTAAAATAAGTGAGAAATGAGGTGTATACCTTCCTAGAGGGAGACATTGCATACACATCGCTCAGATCTTCATCATATTCAATGTAAAAACACGTTGGAGCTTACGGACGTAGATTCCTCCTGTCTTGACCATATCTCATGCTCTATATATATTCATCTCATGAAGATCTTGAATAGTAAAACTGAACCTCTCTCTTCTCCCTCGTTTCTAAACCTTACATTGAATCAAACAAATGGTATCCTCGTCCTTGTCTTACGATAAACGCTCCAACAGCTTGCCCTCGGCGCCGCACCCGATCGCTTCACAGGTCGAGGAGCACTTGTGCATAGTGAGATCCAACTCTCTAAATGTATCCACATCTTCATCATTGATCAGCCGACGAATAAGCTGCCTTCAAGACTTACACGACTGTGTTGGTGAGTTGCTCCTATTGCCTTCAACTAAACAATCCATAGCCCAAGAAGATCAAGATCGTATCGATTCGTTGCTTGATGGGTCATTGAGGCTCTTGGACGCGTGCAACATCGTTAAGGACGCGTTGCTACAAACCAAGGACTCCGCGCAACGAATCCAATCGGTCATGCGGAGGAGATGCGAGGCTCGATTCGAGGTCAAGAGGTTCTTGTCCACGAGGAAGGCGGTGAAGAAGGCGATCAACAAGGCTTTGAAGAACTTGAAGGGCATGGGGAGTAAGCGATCCTCGCGACGTGACATTGTTGATGTGTTGGGAGAGGCGCAAGAATATACTCTTTTCGCGCTCGAGTCCATGTTGTCGTTCATCAATGGGAGAAAGGCGAGTTCTTGGTCTTTGGTTTCGAAGCTGATGCGATCGAGAAGAGTTGGGTGCGGCGGGGAAGAGGAGAATGAGTTCGCGATCGCGAATGAGTTACCGCGATCGATCGTTGGTAACGCGGAGAATGTGAAGGATCAGCTTCAGAAGTTGGAGTCATGCGTTCAAGATTTCGAGGAAGGACTTGAGTTATTGTTTAGGCGTTTGATCAAGACGAGAGTTTCTCTTCTAAACCTCATGAACCACTAGCGGTTTGCTCTACGTATCAAAAAGTGTACATGGATGAGATAGACCTGTAATTTTGTCACGTACGAAATATCAATGAATATATTTTAATCATTCATATTCTGTTTCTTTATTACTCACTTTCACTAAATCCGGTAGTATAGACTCATTAAAATATATATTAATTTAAATATAACGACAGACGTTGACTCTCCCTCTTCTCTTTTGGAAGGGTAGGGTTTCAATCGATATGGTGTCGGCAACTCTTTTTAAGTCCGGCAGTGTCTATGTGTCAAGCGGTGAACAATCGAAAGCACGGACAGTGAGCGTATCTTCTCCAGTGTCTCTAACCTCGCAGTCTCGTGAAGCAAGTCGATCTCCTGGACTCAACTCACCGGTCTCTGGTGGGGCGACAGTACAAGCGAGGTTGGGTCTAATCTTCTCCGCCAGCAGGACGGTGGAAATAGGATCTCCAACGACCCTCAGAGGGAAGGGGGTCGGCGAAGTCATGGGAACATGTTCGATGGCATGCGTGGTATTATGCGACGAACTCCGGCCGTAGGACCTAGACCACGTCACCGGGGGACAGATCAAATCCCGGAGAAGAATAACCCGGTGATGATCGGAGGATCGGGGCAGTCCTCGCCCGACCGATTCAGGGGCCTCGGAATCACCGGGGCTCTTCAATGGGGAAGGATTGCACCAAAGGAGGTCGGGACGAAGGTAAACGACGGTGAAGTGCTGGTGGCGTACGGGGGTCGTCTTCCAGAAGGTCGTTGTCGGAGCCAGACGGTGGGACTAATACGCTTCCGACCGAACACAAGGAGAGACCTTTGTGGCGCAGCGAGAACGAAAGGAATCTGCTAGGGTTCCGGATCAGAACAATGAGAGGATGTGCTTCCATCTCCCTTTAATGGGCTGAGGCCCATTAGAAGACGTCCTCAGGTCCGTTGACCTAAAGACCGGGTCAGAATCGGGTTGGGGAGGCCCAGGTTTCAGCTGAATCGAACTGATGGATTAACCTGTATTAACTCGGAAGCGTCAATTGCTGAAGGTTGGGATGTTTAAGCACTCATTTAAATGGAGAATGATATCACACGAATGTCAAGATTCTAATGGTGTTTAAACATCCCAGCTTGACTTGTAGGAACAAAGACCCGGGATAATACCGAGCCTAAAGAACCATACTCACAATAATCCTACAAGCTTGCTTGCCAAACAAGGCCAAATTGAAGTCCTACAAATTCCGAAAACCCATACCTCTTGGCTCTTTTTTTTTGGAGCAGTAGAACAGAAACTATCGGAGCAATGATCCCCATTGTGCACTTATTATGTATGGTAATATCAGTTTTCATTTTAGAACACTTGAAATAAATAATAAGAAATTTAACCCTCTTTCACATATTTATGAATCCGCCCTTGAATAGACTCAAAATGCATATCAATACTTTCTAGTACGAGATCAACATTGACACCCCACAAAAAAAGATGTGGGATCTCACAAGTTTTGGCATATCCGCAACCATTTGATACAGAATTCTTCTTGGCATTTTTTATGATAAAAAACATGTACAAACCAAAACGGGCATCATCATCATGTTCTCTGCATCGAACAAAACACAAATAATGAATTGTATAATGAAGCCACTCGTGGCACTGCATATTTTATGTTGCGAGCATCGGAAAAATATTTTGTGCAATCTTGAAAATTATAAAATGAAACGATTGGTGAGATTGGAAAATTGTTAAACAAGTTGAGCATCATCCAATCAAAGTAAGCCAAAATACCATTCGTGCGTATTGAGGAGAGAGCCTTGTGACTGCATATATATACATATGTATTTACTTCATGTTGAGATTCTTTGTGTCTCCCACATGATTGAAGCTTTCGTCGTAGACATTATCGCAATTTAAATTTATTTACCAAATTAAAAGTTTGAATATTAGACTGAAAAAGAATCGTTGAAGGGTTTCACTTCTTTTTCTTCTCTACAGGGTTTTTCATGGATGCGGTCGTTGTCGCCACCATCAAGAGGAGAGCAATCCTCTCCTGACTCCTTCCTTTTCCCTTCGTCTCTTGGGCCGCCTCCGCCTCAACTTAATCCACCAGTCAACCTCAACATCTCCTCATCTCCACTCTCTGTCACAACGATAGTTGAACTCCTCCCCCACTACAACGACGACTCGAATTTATTCAAAGCCAACTAAGGGTTGTCCCCCTGGCTGTTGACGGGAGGATAAAGTGGTGGTGGTCTCTGATGTTGTAGTCCCGACCAGTATCAGTATGGCTTGGTGATTCGTCTCCTCGTCAACGTCTAATCCAACCCCAATACCCTCTATGGAGTGATGGTGGCACACTAGAGGGTGCAAAGCTCGGAGGTGGAGCCTCTATCTCGGGATGTAGTGGTATTCTTCTTTCTATCATGGAAAACCATGGAAGATATACGTTATTAGAGCCTTGGATGTTCAGTGGCTATCCTTTGTTGATGATGCCCCTCGGGTCGTGCTTGCAACCGGGATCTCTCCATTTTTCACGTATGGAGATCGGGGTACAAGTGCTTAACGTGTATGGGGATGCACAAAATGACCGGATTCGAGCACTCTTGAAGAAAACATTGGGATAAGAGGTATCTACGACGTTGTGCCCGACTGGAAGAAGACGAAGCGATTTCATCTGGCTTCGGGTAATCATGGACGTGGACAGACCTCTTCGGCGACAGATCCTCCTAATTTTTCCAACACACCACGAGCCTACCTGGATTGACCTTTAGTAAGAGGGGCTCCTTGGGTTCTACACCGGGTTTCCATCTCATCCGCTGGATGGGGGGTCTGTAAGACCCGCCCCCGGTTGATCCCGGCAAAACCGGTGAATCCTAGCTAATTTTGACTTTCGGCCGGAAAAGTCAACCGATGACTCGGAAAGTCAGTCGGGACCTTTCCGGGGCCCAAAAAGCTTAGCCATTAGCACGGTTAGCTTAGTTGGGTCGTTTCCTTCAGTTTGACTGTAATATTGTTAAAGTCAACTGTCGGTCAAACTCGGGCTTAATATCGGTGTTTTGTCGATAAATCTTGGAAAGCTGGAAAATTATTAAGTAGGAGTGACCTCACATGACACTTGTCATGCTTGGCTTGGAGGATGAGATTTGGGGCTCCAAATGACCCTCATACCCTCCTAAGTTACCTTTAAAGGGATAAGACCTTAAGGGCTTTTGAGTAAATTGACATTTTAGGTCATTTAAAGGAAAGAGAGCAACAATTCAGCCCATTTGCTATTGTTGCAGCCGAAAATCACAAGAGAGAGGAGAGGAATAGCTCACTTTCTTGAGGAAGAAGAATGAGAAGAAAGCTTGGATTTTGGAGCTTGTTCTTGGTCCTCTTGCCTTCATTTTCACTTCATCTTCTCCATCTCAACCATCTAGAGGTAAGGATGCTCTCAACTCTCCATTTCTTCTACTTCCAATCTTTGGGTTTTGTGGGTTTTGGCTTAAAAGTTGAAGAACTTACTTATTTCATTGATTGCTTGGAGAAGAAGTAGTGAAGTAGGTTGTTGGATTGAGTTTTGGTTGAAGTTTGATGAACCCATTGAGGGTGTAGTTGTTGGGCATCTTTGGTTGATTATTTTGGAGCTTGGAGAGTTTAAAAATGGAGTTTGTGTTGGGATTTTCGTGAAATTCGAGTTGGGGAAGAAAGGGGAAGGAGCTGGTCAGGTTTGATACGGAATCTGACCCGGACCAGGCCAGGTACCGGCACGGCATGCCGCACGGAACGTGCCTGGTACCGGCACGGCACCCGGCATGGAACGGGCCTGGTACCGGCACGGCACCCGGCACGGAACGGGCGGGAGTCCGGCACGGGACCTGATACGGTCCGTGTCGCTCTCCGGGCCGGTCTGTGACGCGTTCCGCGCTGGATTCCGGGCCGGACTGTGACAGGGTCCGTGCCATGTTCCGGCACGGCTAGCCACACGGTCCATATGGCATTCCGGATCAGATCCCCAGAGCCCAAAACCCTTCCTTTGAGCTCAATTTGATTCCCACATTTCCTCTTCAAACCTTGATCCATTTCTGAACATTGTTGTGTGTTTTGAGGAGAAAAACACTTGGTTGAGGAAACTAATTTGTGGTCTTTTGGTGGTTCAAAACCTTGGAACCAAGCTAGGAAAGGAGGAAGAACGAGGACACGAGTTAGAGGAGCACTGATCACGCCGGGACCCGAGTGAAGAATGGAGAGGTGACCACCGGGCTTATCATCAGAGTGTTGAGAGGAAGACCTCGAGGTAGGGAAAGCCTTAACCTCTCGTTTACGATGCTTAGTATGCATGTTAGGCTAATAAAATTGGAAAGGTCCTAGATATGCCTATAAGATGCGAATAACTAGCATAATTGTCTTTCAATTACTAATAACCGGAAGTGTCTAGTTGTGAACGATTAGGATGCCAATCACTAGTGTAATTCGCTTTCAATACTTGGGAGTTGATTGTCTGGTAGAGGAGCCTTGGCAAAGCCCTCGGATTAGTTGCGTGTTAGGATCACATGCTTGGTTGTTGATTGCTTAGTGGATAGGCTAAAGAGTCTAATGGAACTAGTGGAATCGCATGTTTGAATGCTCGTTTGAAGGCTTTTATGATTGGTTGTTTAAACTCGTGCTTGATCGTTGATTGTATTCGAATGATTACTTGTTTTACTTTAATGGTTGCTTGGAGCATCGAGTATGACTGGTTGTACCGAGCGGTGCAATCAGGTGATCGATGCCCCGTTGGTTCGAGACTGGTAAGTGAACGGTAAGTTGTGGTTACGTGATTGGTGTGCTGTGATTGTGTGATTCTTGGGCAGTGTGTTGTGGTGAATTGGTGATTGTGAGCTATGGGTGGAAATGAGTTGGTGGTGGTTGGGATTGGATTGTTACGTGTTTCGGTTTGAGTACGTTATTCAATTATGAACTGCTTATTATCAAATTGCCCAAGTGTACGCTTCCTATGGGAGTAGTGCCTTGGTTCCCGAGGACCTAAAATTCCTTGGAGACGTTTCTGAGACTTCCGACGATATGTGCCCTGAAGGGTGTTTCTGATAGTCTCAATGATATGCGTCTCCTCTGGATTGGAGGGAAAATCCGAGAGGACACATAAGATGTGGATCGGAGGGTGGTGACTCCATATGCCACGGCATTGATCGGTTTATCTATTGTCTGTGATTGTTAAGAGCTATATGTTGACTTTACTGATGAATTTATTGAGTTTAAGGTCCACTTTGTTATGCGTTTTCCCTACTGAGCGCAAGCTCACCCCCTATGAATTTACCGTTGTGTTTGCAGGCTTGATTGAGGAGTAGAAGCTCGGGAGCTTCTCGGTGTGGGTGCATTATAGAGACTTCGTACTTTTCACTTTTATGTTTTGAACAAAACTAGTGGAGGATTATTATTACACCCCTGGAGGGTTATTGTGTTTTGAACTCAGTTGTGCGGATTTTTTTTCATTATTGGGGATTTTCAGGAACTAGTTGTTGAATTATTATCTTTTGATCACTTATTACTAGTCATGCCTCAGGTCCGGGCAAGAACCGGATTTGGGGCGTGACAATTTGGTATCAGAGCCTGGTTTCATTTGAAACAGGTGTCTTATGAACTGATTTTCAAACCTCGGACCGAAGTCGATTAGGTGGGTAGAGTTAGGGAGTCTGAGTCTTGAGTTGCTTTAAGGGTGTCCTAAATGAAACCTTACACTACAACGTTTACATCATTTGATGGGTATCCTCTCCCTAGTGATCGGTAAAGCCGAATGGTTGAGATCGGAATTGGATTAACGGTCAATGACCGACCCGCTATGCATTCATGGTAGGGTGAGCCAACGGTTGGTGGTGTTGCCCTTTTTGGCATACTACGTCGAAATTTGTCAAGTTGTAGTTTGGTCCTGTTCAAGTGTGACTTGTGATTGACTGCTTGTCTGGAGCATGAGTACTCCTTGGGTGCTGATATTGAGAACTATGAGTGGGGTCGTCGAATCCGTGTTTTTACCTTTGGTTTGAGTGGCCGTGAGTGTCATGGGGTTGAGAACACGTGTTATTATTTGTGTTTGGGTGGCCATGAGAGCCGTGTACTAAGGTTGGTGCCTTTGGCTGGCCTCGGGGAGGTTGCGAGCATTCTTTGGCTGGCCTCGGGGAGGTTGCGAGCATTCTTTGGCTGGCTTACGAGTGAGAGTCTTGGTAAGTTGCGAGCGTGTTTTATTGTTGAGATTGGGACACGAGTATCCCGTATGCCCGCGTAGGTGGCGAGATTGGGACACGAGTATCCCGTATGCCCGCATAGGTGGCGAGATTGGGACACGAGTATCTCGTATGCCCGCGTAGGTGGCGAGATTGGGACACGAGAATCCCGTAGGCCCGTGTGTGGCGAGTTTGGGAGCACGAGAACTCCGTTTATTGATTGCGTTGTGTACTTTAGGAGCATGAGAGCTCCGTTTATTGACGGTGTGATGTCTTTGGCTGAGCATGAGAACTCTATGTGCTTTTACATTGTGAATGTTGTGTTGGTGCTTGTCCCGCTTAAGCGGAGGGTTAAGGGAAAATACGAATGGGTCATGCCGAATTTTCAGTAGAATTAAAATGGTTACACCATCACTGGTTGACTCAGGGGCGCCACTGTAGTCGAGCGTGATGTTTTGATGTCAAGTTGTTACAATGAGGTTCGGGGACGCCTGAATCGGATTGTAACAACATGAGATCGACATAAAAAGGTTTGAGTAAAAGTTAAGAAATGGGAATTCATGGAAGGGAAGGAAAGGTTAAGGGTGATGATTGAATTGAATTGTGTTAAGTACTAAACCCTTCTTTGTGAAAGGATACCCGAGCAAGGGGTATGCCTGTTGCGTTGTGCCTTGTCAGGTTTTAATGCTCACCACGTGTCTTTGAAACAAAGTAGATCAGCCTACAATTCTAGAGCATCGGTACACTTGCTCTACGGTGGGGGTCCCGGATTATAATCTGGAACTCTGATTCACTGACCCTCCATACGTGTAAGGAATATTTGACATTGTTTTAAAGTTTGTAATTCTTCGCCACATTTCAAAAAAAAAAGACTAAACAAGTTTTCGTTGAGTTATATATTATAATTAATTTATATGTATTATGTGATTAGTTAAAAACATATGAATTAGAAATATGACATTTCTAGTGAAAATATATAGTCACTTCTAAATATTTTGAACATTTCAAAAGATTTTGACTTATGTCTCATGATATATATAAAATCATATCTCGACGTATCGTCAGTGAAGGTAAGAAAGTTAGAATATCCACCTTTAGCTATAACTTTCATTGGCACACATACATCAGTATGTATGAGTCCTAAAAGTTCACTAGCTGTTTCTCCAATTCTAGTAAAAGTTGATTTTGTCAGTTTCGCAATGAGACAAGATTCACAAGTATTGTATGATTCATAATCATACTGCCTAAGACACATTGCATTATGCAACTTGTTTACTCTTTTCTCATTGATATGACCAAGCCTATAAAGCTAAAAGTAGCCTTGATTTGTTTGATTATTTCTCTTCCAATGTCCTTACTTCTTACAAAAGAAACGTCCAACATCACGTTGATCGATGTTCATCTTCAACTTATCGAATGTGTTCATAACAACATTCTCAAGTGCAAGCGGTTTTCTCTCAGGCATCCTTTTTCCTCTCCACTTGCTCTTTCAAGAGCCATCAATCATATTTCTCGATGTGAATTGTTTTTCATAATTGATCAACATATTGAGAAATTCATGAATATCGCAATCCACCTTGTTCATGTTAACATTAACATAACAGAAGTATCATCAAGAGACTGCAAGATCAAATCCTGCTATAAGTGTGCATCCTTACTTCTCAAGTTGTTCTATAAGATCAATTATCTTTAGAATATGGATGCGCACCAGCTCATTGAGCTTTAATTCAGACATGAATAGAGACTTAGATATCTGATATCTAGCATTCATATTCTGAGACTCCTACATCTTCTCAAGATATTTTATTATTTGTGGTGGATACATAGTTTCATGTTTCCTCTGAAGGACAAGACTCATGGAAGCCAAAATGATGCACTGAGTAGTAGTACGTAGTTCCTGGTACTCCGAATATGCATTTAATGTAACTACATCAGTCACTCCCTCAGTGGGAACTTCCATATTGGGGTTATCGATCATATCGATAAACTTTTCATGCATGAGAACAATACTCAAGTTCCGGTACCAGTCATGTTGTTAACATCAAGTATGTCATGCAGATAAATAATAGTTATTTCAGAAATTAACCACAAAAGAAAAAACAATAATAGCACAAACATATATCATTAAGATATGGACTTCATCAAAATGAAAACATAAACTCCAAAACATGAGTGTGCCCCTTGGTAATCAAATCGTTTCCCACACATAATTAAAGTTATATTGATTTTATCCCATAAAATCGAAGCAGGCTACACACTACATAGTCACCTGGTTGTTAGGTCGGTCCTATTAGTATATTTGAGTTTATTCATCCTTGTGACAGAAAATTAAGTAGTATCATACCCTTTGGGTAGTCCAGACTATAAGTATAACATTACATAACTTTTCTTTACACTCGCATCATATGCAATAGAATAAATTAATTTTTTCCAAAAATGATGCAAATGGAAAGGGAAAGTTATCTCATATTGTACTTATAGTCTGGACTACCCAGAGGGTATAATATTAATTAACTTTGGGAGGAAATTGTATATTCTATTGCATATGATGCAAGTGAAATTAAAATTAATTAATATCATACTTCTGGGTAGTCCAGACTATAAGTATAATGTTAAATAATTTTAATTTCACTTGCATCGTATGCAATAGAATATACCATTTCCTCCCAAAGTTAATTAATATTATACCATCTGGGCAGTCCAGACTATAAGTACAATATTAGATTACTTCCCCTTTCCAATTGCATCATATGCAATCAAAAAGTATATTTATCATTTGAACTACAAGTACCCTGGTAGTCATGCGTTCCTTGTAAAAAAAATTATACACTTTATACTTGTATCATATACAACGTAGGAAGAAAAAACATTTATCTGTGAACTACAAGTCCCCCGATAGTCAGGTCGTTCCTTGTAAACAAAAATAAATTTTATACTTGCATCGCATGCAGTAGAGAAAAATACCATTTATCATTGAACTACAAATCCCCTGGTAGTCAGATCGTTCCTTGTAAACGAAAAATAGTTTAATTTATCTACTTGGATGGAAAATCCTTCAACAAAATATCTCATATTTTGTGAATCAAAACTCAATAATTTTAAAAAAAAAATCATGCTTTATTTATATTACAATAATTTTAATACAATTTTCAGTATATGAAAACACATATACAAAGTTGTACACGTTACTGTACGAATGAAAAGTTTTCATAGATATAAGAATAAAATGTTGATCTCATACATACACATATATGTCATGCATACATACATATTTATTGCTTATACACCGTATAAATCACTTATCAACCATTAAAAAGACATGCATGTAAACGAAGCACATCAACAAACCACATATATAGTTCTATATATGAATAAGGCAATAGTTATGGGAAAACACACAATGTGTTATACATGAACACAAATTCAAATGCCATAAACCAATTGCCCACTAATATATATATATATTCGACAAAAACAGTGTATATAGAAATGTATATCAATAGTAAAAAAAAATTCATATGTGATTTAAATGTAAAATACCAGTAGTAAAAAAAAAAAATTTTACATGTGATTTAAATGTAAAAAAAACAGGCTCTGATACCAATTAAAAGATCGAAAAACATCACATGTTTGCAGCGGAATAAAAGGATTCGATCCAAAAAACGATTTATTGTATTTGAATCAACGATAAAATTAATAGGCTACTTACTTGATATGTAGAACGAAATTGATTTAGCTCCGAAACTACGAAGCCTCTAGTGTATCCACATCGAGTAACGATCTGATGATTTCAACAACTGAGACGGCTACGAGAAGAACGATTCTTCTCTTTGATTGTTTTGGGAGAGAATAGAAAAGGAGGCTAGAGAAATAAATCTGTTTTTTTCTTCTCTTAACCCTAATTCTCTCTTTATATACTTCTAATTATTGGGTCTAAGACTGGGCTTGAAACCCGATTAGGCCTAGGGAAAACCCAACATACGACTCGTTCAGACTTCATCGCTAAACGAAACTCTAAATTCTACGATCGTGCGTGTAACAATAATATTGATTGACATTTCAACTTTGCACCACTTCACGTGCTCTAAGTAAAGCTCTAGTTAGACGGTAACAAGGTCAACCTCCAAAGTTGTAACATTGAAGAACATGCGACAAAACATGGTTACTAGAACAGCAGGTGTTGGGTCAAGAAGTGGAAGATAATTAGTAGAGAAGATGACTTGTCAGTCAGGCTCCTGAGTATGGTATGGCCTTGGGTTTCCTCTCCTCTCATCTCATCTCCACTCTTCTCTTTTGATGTTAATGTTAATGAATGAAGCTAGGACTTCACTTTCACCAAGTATTAAGTGTATAGCACCAGCTTTAGCACCTTTCACATCACCCACATTCCTCACTATTCACTGTCATTACCAACACTATGCTCTTTTACTGTTTCTCCAATAACTCCTTTTCAAATTTGGTCTCAAACTCATATTTACTGAACATGTGACATTACCCTCTCTCATAGGTTCCATCATTACCAAGCTCATTTTAATATGCAACATTTCGTACTTGGTTTTGTTGTTTTGCATTTGCAACCAAAACTTAATCCTACACCAATTTCTGAAGCCCAATATCACAAGTTTGGAATAAAAGAGAAGGATTAGGAGTGGTCTACCTAAATCCAATGTCTAACATTGTTTGGTTTGCTCTCATATTAAGATGCCGAGGTTCTTTGTATACGAACACTCTTCCATGTTTCAGGTTACTCCTTTAACTAAGACTGTCATGAAGTTAAGCTGATATGTCAACGTTCGATTCACTCACATGTCTGTAGTTAGACCAATTCATGTATTTCTTTTATACCTCTGAAGATGTTTAATTTAAATTTACATCCGCTTATCAAAACAGATAATCCAATGTCCAACAATTCAAACACTCTCACTCATTTCCTTTCCATATTACCCATAACTAAAATAGGGTTTCTTGAACTAAGGATTTTCAAAAAGACGCTCCTGATACTGTTTTTTTTGTAGGTATTTTTTCGATTGAATTCTGATTTAATCTTTAATTTAGTTGAGCATAAGACACTCACGGCATTGATCTTATTGCCTTCAAGAAACTCAGGGAGAGTATTGACTTGGATAATTGAAAACAAATTGAGGTATTAACTTTTATGTTAAGTTGTATTTTTTTAATTAGAGGAGAAATCTATTGAGAACCACTCTTAACATAGAAACTGTGAGAACCAATCCTAGCCACACTCACATATAATCCAACACTCATCAAAATGTCACATCATCACCCCAATTTAAGCCAAATACACGCCTACTTTCATCTTTCTCACACAAGTAAGGGCATAATTGTAATAGCATGGTGCCATGTGGACAATTGTCCATTTTTTTTCACAAATTCACTAATTTAATATTTCCCGATTCGTTTGAACTCCAATTAACTTCAAACTTGCGCCAATATTTTTCTTTTTTCAAGAGCTTTAAATCCAGACCAATCATGAATATATTTTGAAGCACGAAAATAAAAATTTATATCAAGGTGATAAAAATAATGTTGAGCGTTGATAAATCTTCACTAATACATGTTTTATATCGGAGTACCAAACTAGTGCTAAATGTTGATAAAAAAAAACATGTAATGAGGTGATAAGAAACAAATAATGAGGTGATAAAAACCATTTTCAATTTTGATAATAAGTGTGATACACTAGAGTTTAACGTTGATAAAAAAACTTGTGATGAGGTGATAAAAAACATGTAATTCAATGATAAATATAGTGTTTAGTGTTGATAAGACTAGTGTTCATAAAAAGCACGTGATGATATGATAAAAATCATGATCAGTTTTGGAGAATGGGGTGATAAAATCAGTGTAAAGTGTTGATAAAAACAGGGTAAAGTGTTGATAAACCCAGAGCAAAGTGTTGATAAAAATTACCCATATATAATTCTTTTAAAAACTAGCCCCGAAATAATTTTTTTTCGTGCTTCAAAAAACCATGTGATGGGGGTGATAAAACACACGTAATTTGAATGATAAACCTAGTGTTCAGTGTTGATAAAACTAGTGTTCATAAAAAGCACGCGATGAGGTGATAAAATCATGATCAGTTTTGGAAAATGAGGTGATAAAACCAGTGTAAAGTTTTGATAAAACCAGTGTAAAAGTGTTGATAAATCCAGAGCAAAGTGTTGATAAAAATTACCCAGATTTTTTTATAAAAAAAATCTACCCAGAAATAATAAAAAAAATTCGTGCTTCAAAATGTCACGCCCCAAATCCGGTTCTTGCCCGGACCCGAGGCATGACTAGTAATGAAAGATTAAAAAGATGATAATTCAACATTTAGTTCCTGAAAATCTCCAATAAGAAAAACGAATCCGCAAAACTCAGTTCAAAACACAAATAACTCTCCAGGGGTGTAATAATAATCCTCCACAAGGTTTGTTCAAAATAGTAAAGTGATAGGAACGAAGTCTCTACAATGCACCCACACCGAGAAGCTCCCGAGCTTCTACTCCTCAATCAAGCCTGTAAACACAACAGTAAATTCATAGGGGTGAGCTTGCGCTCAGTAGGGAAACACATAACAAGTGGACCTTAACTCAATGAAGTCAGCAGCAAGTCAACGAGATAGATCTTAACAAACACAAGTAATAGGTAACCAAACCAATGTCGTGGCACATGAAGTCTCCACCCTCCGATCCACATATGATGTGTCCTCTCGGATTTTCCTCCAATCCAGAGGAGACGCATATCATTGAGACTATCGGAAACACCCTTCAGGGCACATATCGTCGGAAGTCTCAGAAACGTCTCCAAAGGATTTTAGGTCCTCGGGAACCAAGGTACTACTCCCATAGGAAGCGTACACTTGGGCAATTCGATAATAAACAGTTCATAATCGAATAACGCACTCAAACCGAAACACGAAGTAATCCAATCCCAACAACCACCAATTCATTAACGCGCATAACTCACACATCACCAATTCACCACAACACACAGTACACGAATCACATAACCACAGTACACCAATCACACAATCACAACTTACCATTCACTTACCAGTCTCGGACCAACGGGGCATCGATCACCTGATTGCACCGCTCGGTACAACCAGTCATACTCGATGCTCCAAGCAACCATTTAAGTAAATCAAGTAATCATTCGACTACAATCAACGATCAAGTACGATTTTAATCAACCAATCATAAAAACCTTCAAACGAGCATTCACACATGCAATTCAACTAGTTCCGTTAGACTCTTTAGCCTATCCACTAATCAACCAACAACCAAGCATGTGATCCTAACACACAACTAATCCGAGGGCTTTGCCAAGGCTCCTCTACCAGACAAACAATTCCCAAATATTGAAAGCGAATAATAATAGTGATTGGCATCCTAATCGTTCACAACTAGACACTTCCGGTTATTAGTAATTGAAAGACAATTATGCTAGTTATTCGCATCCTATAGGCATTTCTAGGACCTTTCCGATTTTATTAGCCTAACATGCATACTAAGCATTTAAACGAGAGGTTAAGACTTTCCCTACCTCGAGGTCTTCCTCTCAACACTCTGATGATAAGCTCGGTGGTCACCACTCCGTTCTTCACTCGGGTCCCGGCGTGATAAATGCTCCTCTAACTCGTGTCCACGTTCTTCCTTCTTTCCTAGCTTGGTTCCAAGGTTTTGAACCACCAAAAGACCACAAATTAGTTTCCTCCACCAAGTGTTCTTCTCCTCAAAACACACAACAATGTTCAGAAATGGATCAAAGTTTGAAGAGGAAATGTGGGAATCAAATTGAGCTAAAAGGAAGGGTTTTGGGCTCTGGGGATCTGATCCGGAATGCCATACGGACCGTGTGGCTTGCCGTGCCGGAACATGGCACGGACCATGTCACAGGCCGGCCCGGAATCCAGAACGGAACGCGTCACAGACCGGCCCGAAGAGCGACACGGACCGTATCATGTTCCGTGCCGGACTCCCGCCCGTCCCGTGCCGTGTGCCGTGCCGGTACCAGGCCCGTTCCGTGCCGGGTGCCGTGCCGGTACCTGGCCCGGTCCGGGTCAGATTCCGTATCAGACCTGACTAGCTCCTTCCCCTTTCTTCCCCAACTTGAATTTCACGAAATTCTCAACACAAACTCCATTTCTAAACTCTCCTAGCTCCAAAATAATCAACCAAAGATACCCAGCAGCTACACCCTCAATGGGTTCATCAAACTTCAACCAAAACTCAATTCAACAACCTACTTCACTACTTCTTCTCCAAGCAATCAATCAAATAAGCAAGTTCTTCAACTTTTCAGCCAAAACCCAAAGATTGGAAGTGGAAGAAATGGAGAGTTGAGAGCATCCTTACCTCTAGATAGTTGAGATGGAGAAGATGAAGTGAAAATGAAGGCAAAAGGACCAAGAACAAGCTCCAAAATCCAACATTTCTTCTCTATCTTCTTCCTCAAGAAAGTGAGCTCCTCCTCTCCTCTCTACTAGTGATATTCGGCTGCAACAAGAGGAAATAGGCTGAATTGTTGCTCTCTTTCCTTAAATGCCATAAAATATCAATTTACTCAAAAGCCCTTAAGGTCTTATCCCTTTAAAGGTAACTTAGGAGGGTATGAGGGTCATTTGAAATCCCTACTCTCATCCTCCAAGCCAAGCATGACAAGTGTCATGTGAGGTCACTCCTACTTAATAAATTTCCAGCTTTCCAAGATTTATCGACAAATAACCGATAGTAAGCCCGAGTTTGACCGACAGTTGACTTTAACAATATTACAGTCAAACTGAAGGAAACGACCCAACTAAGCTAACTGTGCTAATGGCTAAGATTTTTGGGCTCCGGAAAGGTCCTGACTGACTTTCCGAGTCATCGGTTGATTTTTCCGGCCGAAAGTCAAACTTAGCTAGGATTCACCGGTTTTACCGGGATCGACCGGGGGCGGGTCTTACAATCTAACCCCCTTAAAAGAATTTCGTCCTCGAAATTTAAAGAAAATGGCGTACCTTAGAGGTTGAACAGGTGGGGATACTTCTCGCGGATCTCCTCCTCGCGCTCCCACGTGGATCCAGATCCTTGGTGACCCCACTGTACCAAGACCAACGGAATCTTCTTGTTCCGCAGGACCTTCTCCTTTGTACCCAAGATCTCAACGGGCTGCTCCTCATAGGTGACATCATCTGCTACCTCGATGTCTGACCACCCAATGATGTGCAAAGGGTCTGCTATATACTTCCGCAGTTGGGACACATGGAAAACGTTATGCACGTTCCCAAGCTGCGGTGGCAAAGCCAAACGATAAGCTACAGCTCCAATCTTCTCTAACACATCAAATGGTCCGATGAAACGCGGTGCCAGCTTGCCTCCGCTGCGGTTAAACCGCACAAGACCCTTCTTCGGGCTCACCCTCAGAAACACGTGCTCCCCAACCATGAACTCAAGTGGTCTGCAACGCCTGTCTGCGTAGCTCTTCTGCCGACTCTGTGCGGTCTTCAGCCGCTCTCTAATCAAGTGACCTTTTCGATCGTCTCTCTGACCATGTCTGGCCCAAGTAAGCTCCGTTCCCCAACCTCAGCCCAACACACCGGCGATCTACAAGGTCTGCCATACAAGGCATCAAATGGTGCCATACCAATGCTGGACTGGTAACTGTTGTTGTAGGCAAACTCTGCCAAAGGCAAATGATCCTCCATGATCCCTGAAAGTCAAGCACACAAGCTCGAAGCATGTCCTCTAGAATCTGTATGGTGCGCTCTGACTGTCCATTTGTCTCAGGATGGTAAGCTGTACTCAACAGTACCTCAGTGCCCAAGGCCTTCTGTAGACTCTTCCAGAACCTGGATGTGAAACGAGGGTCTCTATCCGATACCACTGACACTGGTACACCGTGTAGACGAACAATCTCCCTGACATACAGACGACCCAACATGTCCACAGAATCAGTCATCCTCACACCCAGAAAGTGTGCCGACTTGGTCAGTCGATCAACCACCACCCAAACAGCGTTGTGCCCCTTCGATGACCTGGGCAACCCACACACAAAATCCATAGTCACATGCTCCCACTTCCACTCGGAGATCGGAAAAGGCTGCAGCAAGCCTGCGGGACGCATGTGCTTGGCCTTCACCTGTTGGCAGGTGAGGCATCGGGAAACGAAATCTGCAACTACCCCACGCATCCCACTCCACCAAAACTGTCGTCTCATGTCTCTATACATCTTGTTGCCACCGGGGTGCACAACCAGACGGGAGTGGTGGCACTCACGCAATACGGTGTCCCTGTACCCGCTGGGTAAAAACAATCGTCCTCTAAAGCGGATACCCTTGTCGGTGCCCAACTCCCAACCCTCGAGCTTGACACCATCCATCAATCTCTCACGAATCCCCGCTGTCTCGGCGTCCTCAGCCTGTGCCTCTAGCACTCGAGCAAATAGCGTGGGCTGAGCCACCAAGGCACACAAGGCCATACCCTCGGTGACCTCCTCCAACTTCAGTATGAATAAGCTCAACTGCTCCAGCATGTCCCACTCTCGGACTGCCATAATGGCAACGCAGTGACTCGACTTCCTGCTCAAAGCATCGGCGACCACGTTCGCCTTGCCCGGATAATAGAGCAACTCGAAGTCGTACTCCTCAAGTAACTCCATCCATCGCCTTTGGCGCATGTTCAGATCACGCTGCGAGAATATATACTTGAGGCTCTTGTGGTCTGAAAACACCCTGAACTACTCACCGTACAGATAGTGTCTCCAGCTCTTCAGCGCAAACACCACCGCTGCTAGCTCAAGATCATGGGTCTGGTAGTTGCGCTCATGCACCTTCAACTGCCTCGAGCCGTAAGCAACCACCTTTCCACTCTGCATCAGAACACAACCTAGCCATTCGCCTGAGGCGTCACAATACACGTCATAGCCTACTCCCCGCTCTGGAACGATCAACACTGGGGCGGTAGTCAATCGAGCCTTTAGCTCGCAAAAAGAGCGCTCACACTCGTCCGTCCAACGGTACTCCGCTCCCTTGCGGGTCAAAGCTGTCATAGGTGCTGCAAGGCGGGAGAAATCCTGAACGAAGCGCCGGTAATAACCTGCCAACCCTAGAAAGCTCCGAATCTCAAATACACTGCTGGGTCTGACCCACTTCGTCATTGCTTCAACCTTGGCTGGGTCGACCAAGATGCCCTCCCGAGATACCACGTGCCCGAGGAACTTCACCTCTGTGAGCCAAAATTCGCACTTCTCCAGATTGTCGTACAACTGGTGAGTGCGTAAGAGTGTCAGAACGGTTCTCAGGTGCTCCTCGTGCGCCTCCTCACTGGGCGAGTAGATCAAGATGTCATCGACAAAGACTACTACGAACTGGTCTAGATAAGGTCTGAAGATGTCATTCCTCAAGTCCATAAAGGCGGACGGCGCGTTCGTTAAACCGAACGGCATCACCAGAAACTCGAAGTGTCTATAACGAGTTCGGAACGCTGTCTTCTCTACGTCCTCAGCTCTGACTCTCAGCTGGTAGTACCCCAATCGAAGATCGAGCTTCGAGAAGTACTTTGCTCCCCTCAGCTGGTCGAATAAATCATCAATCCTCGGCATCGGGTAGCGGTTCTTCACTGTCACCCGGTTCAGCTTCTTGTAATCGATGCACATCCTCAAGGCTCCATCCTTCTTCTTCACGAAAAGGGCGGGCGCTCCCCACGGAGATACGCTCGGGCGGATGAAACCCTTCTGCTGCAGTTCCTCGAGTTGTCGTTTGAGCTCGACCAACTCGGCTGGTGCAAACCGATACGGCGTCATCGAGATCGGCGCCATACCCGGGATCAGATCGATCCTGAACTCCACCTCTCGCGCTGGTGGCAAGCCTGATAGTTCCTCCGGGAAGACCTCCGGGAACTCACGCACTACCCTCGGTAGCTCACTGCTATTCCGCACGATCTCTGCCTCAGACCCCGTATTCAAAGCGGATAAGAGAACTCCGCTCTTCCTACCCAAAACACACGTGATCACCCTATCACCTGACCTCACTGTCACCTGACGTCGATAGTAGTCGATCGTCGCTCGATACCTCGCGAGCCAGTCCATCCCCAGAATCACATCAAAGGCGTTCATATCAAGAACGAGTAAGTCACCAAGAAAAGGGCAATCTGCCACCCTAATCGCACAGTCTCTACAAACGGTGCTCAACACCACCTCACCCATAGCCGGGGTCTCCAAACAAGGGGGTTGACTCAAAGTCTCCACCCGCAAACGCAAAGAAGAAGCAATAGACGAAGATATGAACGAATAGGAAGCTCCCGTATCAAACAAAAATGAAGTCCACGCATTATAAAGTAAACACGTACCCTGAGTGGCCTCATGGCCGGCGTACGGCCTCTCAATCCTGGAGTCAGTAACTGCAAAGACTCGGCCCTACCGTGCCGGTGGTCCTCCTCTCGGTGGTGGGGGAAGTGCCACCTGCTGGCCAGCTCTCGGCTGATGCCTCTGACCTGTTGCTCCCGCCGCCTGACGCGGAGCTCTCTGCTGCGGTGCCTGACGTGGTCTGCCAGGTGGTGCAGGGGGAATCTGAGTCTGCTGGGGCCTCGGTGCAGGCGCTCTACCAGCTATCTCAGGGCACGCCCGGATGAAATGATCAGATCGACCACACTGGTAGCATCCTCTCTGTCCTCCCTGTTGTGCTATCTCAGGACACGCACGCATGAAGTGGTCGGCGCTGCCACAGTGATAACACCCCCTCGGCTCACTAGGATGTCTAACTCTCGTCCCCTGGGGACGATCATCATGGCGCTCCACGGGTCCATCGCCCCTCGGGCAGTCTCGTGCCAGGTGACCCTGTTGTCCACACCGAGGACACAACTGTGCCACCGGGGAGGGTCCAACTGACGCTACGGTCCCTGCTCGGCGTATGCCATCCTGCTGAAACTGAGGCTGAAAGTGTCCTGCAACTCTCTGTCTGCGTCGGTCTCGACGGTCAGACGGCTGCACAAAGCCGCTCGGCCTAGGCCTAGTCTCTCGCACCCTGATAGTCTCTCTGAAGTGTCTCTCCATGGCTAAAGCCTGATCCAAGAGTGTGGAGTACTCTGCGGTCCTGAAAGCGATAACCTTGTCGGCTATCGACGGGATGAGCCCGTTCTCAAATCTCCTGCATCGGTCATCCGCAGTCTGAACCAACTCTGGCGCGAAGCGGGCCAGTGAAGTAAACCTCACTGCGTACTCAGAAACGCTCAAACCCCTCTGACGTAAATCCAAAAACTGTTGGCGCCGATCATCCCGAATGGAGCGAGGGAAGTACTGTTCCAAGAACAGCCTGCTGAACAACTCAAAATCACTGCCGACCCTGCCCTGCACTGACTGCCACCAGTAGTAGGCCTCTCCCTCAAGCTGAAAAGTGGCGAACGAAACTCTCAGACTCTCCTCCGATACCCCAGAGGTATCGAGGTTGCGGGTAACCCGCTCCAACCAACCAGAAGCCGCTTCGGGGTCAGCTCCCCCGGAGTAGGTCGGCGTACCAAGTCTGCGAATCTCTCTGAGCGACTGGGCCGTGAGGCTATCAAACTGTCCTGGCCTCTCTCCAAAATCTACTGAAGCAACAGGCACGGGCTCTGGTGTCGGTGCTGTAGTCCCCTGCTGTGCACTCAAGGCTGCTAGTACAGCGCGAATCACCTCCTCGAGAGGGGTTTCCTGAGTCGGCTCTGCAACTGGAGATGTCCTGGGTGACGACCCTGTTGGTCCCCCCTCAAAGCGCTGATGCTCTGTGGAAGCAGCATCCTGGGCATCAACTGCCCCCTCCTGCTCAGCGGCAGGTGCCTGCCTCGGACCCCCAGCTGGGCGGCTCCGGGTACCTCTATGAACATACGTACGAGCCATGTCGCCTATCCGCCTGCACGGATAACGCGCATGTTCAGTACTTAGTTCAACAACGGTTCTCACACGTAACAAGGACGAACACACGCCCCACACTAGTCACCCACCGATACGCCCCCCTCACACTAGTAGATATATATACTCATATAATATAGCACACAAGTTCGCATTTCTATGCGTCACACAACAACAACCAGCGATTTAGCAATCAACCACCAACTCCCACAGGAGGGTTCCAACTCAAGCACCACACAAAGCACAAATCAACAGGCATAACCTTCACCCGGGTATCCTTCCACAAAGAGGGGTTTAACACTTAACACAATTCCATTCAATAATCACCCTTAACCTTTCCTTCCCTCCCACAGATTCCCATTTCTAATCTTTTATTCCAAAGCTTTTCGTGTCGATCTCGTGTTGTAACAACCTGATTCAGGCGTCCCCGAACCTCATTGTAACAACTGGACATCGAACCATCATGCTCAACTACAGTGACGCCCCTGAGTCAACCAGTGATGGTGTAAACGTTTTAGTTCTACTGAAAATTCGGCATGACCCATTCGTATTTTCCCTTAACCCTCCGCTTAAGCGGGACAAGCACCAACACAAATTCAAAAGACAACAGTACGCAGAGTTCTCATGCTCTGCCAAAGACGTCACACAATCAATAAACGGAGTTCTCATACTCCTAAAGTACACAACGCAATCAATGAACGGAGTTCTCGTGCTCCCAAATACTACGGGGTACTCGTGCCCCAAACTCGCCACACACGGGCATACGGGATTCTCGTGTCCCAATCTCGCCACACACACGGGCATACCGGATACTCGTGTCCCAATCTCGCCACACACGGGCATACGGGATACTCGTGTCCCAATCTCGCCACACACGGGCATACGGGATACTCGTGTCCCAAAACAAAGTTCTCATACAACGGGATACGAGGTTCTCGCGCCCCATCCAAAACACTCAATATCAGCACACATGGAGTACTCATGCTCCAGACAAGCAGTCAATCACAAGTCAAAACTTGAACAGGACCAAACTACAACTGGAAAAATTTCGAAGTAATATGCCAAAAGGGCAACACCACCAACCGTTGGCTCACCCTACCATGAATGCATAGCGGGTCAGTCATTGACCGTTAATCCAATTCCGATCTCAATCATTCGGCTTCACCGATCACTAGGGAGAGGATACCAATCAAGTAATGCAAACATTGTTCTGTAAGGTTCCAATCAGGACAGCCCTTAAAGCAACTCAAGACTCAGACTCCCTAACTCTACCCACCTAATTGACTTCGGTCCGAGATTTGAAAATCAGTTCATAAGACACCTGTTTCAAATGAAACCAGGCTCTGATACCAAATTGTCACGCCCCAAATCCGGTTCTTGCCCGGACCCGAGGCATGACTAGTAATGAAAGATGATAATTCAACATTTAGTTCCTGAAAATCTACAATAAGAAAAACGAATCCGCAAAACTCAGTTCAAAACACAAATAACCCTCCAGGGGTGTAATAATAATCCTCCACAAGGTTTGTTCAAAATAGTAAAGTGATAGGAACGAAGTCTCTACAATGCACCCACACCGAGAAGCTCCCGAGCTTCTACTCCTCAATCAAGCCTGTAAACACAACAGTAAATTCATAGGGGTGAGCTTGCGCTCAGTAGGGAAACACATAACAAGTGGACCTTAAATCAATGAAGTCAGCAGCAAGTCAACGAGATAGATCTTAACAAACACAAGTAATAGGTAACCAAACCAATGTCGTGGCACATGAAGTCTCCACCCTCCGATCCACATATGATGTGTCCTCTCGGATTTTCCTCCAATCCAGAGGAGACGCATATCATTGAGACTATCGGAAACACCCTTCAGGGCACATATCGTCGGAAGTCTCAGAAACGTCTCCAAATGATTTTAGGTCCTCGGGAACCAAGGTACTACTCCCATAGGAAGCGTACACTTGGGCAATTCGATAATAAACAGTTCATAATCGAATAACGCACTCAAACCGAAACACGAAGTAATCCAATCCCAACAACCACCAATTCATTAACGCGCATAACTCACACATCACCAATTCACCACAACACACAGTACACGAATCACATAACCACAGTACACCAATCACACAATCACAACTAACCATTCACTTACCAGTCTCGGACCAACGGGGCATCGATTACCTGATTGCACCGCTCGGTACAACCAGTCATACTCGATACTCCAAGCAACCATTTAAGTAAATCAAGTAATCATTCGACTACAATCAACGATCAAGTACGATTTTAATCAACCAATCATAAAAACCTTCAAACGAGCATTCACACATGCAATTCAACTAGTTCCGTTAGACTCTTTAGCCTATCCACTAATCAACCAACAACCAAGCATGTGATCCTAACACGCAACTAATCCGAGGGCTTTGCCAAGGCTCCTCTACCAGACAAACAATTCCCAAGTATTGAAAGCGAATTATAATAGTGATTGGCATCCTAATCGTTCACAACTAGACACTTCCGGTTATTAGTAATTGAAAGACAATTATGCTAGTCATTCGCATCCTATAGGCATTTTCTAGGACCTTTCCGATTTTATTAGCCTAACATGCATACTAAGCATTTAAACGAGAGGTTAAGACTTTCCCTACCTCGAGGTCTTCCTCTCAACACTCTGATGATAAGCCCGGTGGTCACCACTCCGTTCTTCACTCGGGTCCCGGCGTGATAAAAGCTCCTCTAACTCGTGTCCACGTTCTTCCTTCTTTCCTAGCTTGGTTCCAAGGTTTTGAACCACCAAAAGACCACAAATTAGTTTCCTCAACCAAGTGTTCTTCTCCTCAAAACACACAACAATGTTCAGAAATGGATCAAAGTTTGAAGAGGAAATGTGGGAATCAAATTGAGCTAAAAGGAAGGGCTTTGGGCTCTGGGGATCTGATCCGGAATGCCATACGGACCGTGTGGCTTGCCGTGCCGGAACATGGCACGGACCATGTCACAGGCCGGCCCGGAATCCAAAACGGAACGCGTCACAGACCGGCCCGGAGAGCGACACGGACCGTATCAGGTTCCATGCCGGACTCCCGCCCGTCCCATGCCGTGTGCCGTGCCGGTACCAGGCTCGTTCCGTGCCGGGTGCCGTGCCGATACCTGGCCTGGTCCGGGTCAGATTCCGTATCAGACCTGACCAGCTCCTTCCCCTTTCTTCCCCAACTCGAATTTCACGAAAATCTCAACACAAACTCCATTTCTAAACTCTCCTAGCTCCAAAATAATCAACCAAAGATACCCAGCAGCTACACCCTCAATGGGTTCATCAAACTTCAACCAAAACTCAATTCAACAACCTACTTCACTACTTCTTCTCCAAGCAATCAATCAAATAAGCAAGTTCTTCAACTTTTAAGCCAAAACCCACAAAACCCAAAGATTGGAAGTGGAAGAAATGGAGAGTTGAGAGCATCCTTACCTCTAGATAGTTGAGATGGAGAAGATGAAGTGAAAATGAAGGCAAAAGGACCAAGAACAAGCTCCAAAATCCAAGCTTTCTTCTCTATCTTCTTCCTCAAGAAAGTGAGCTCCTCCTCTCCTCTCTACTAGTGAAATTCGGCTGCAACAAAAGGAAATAGGCTGAATTGTTGCTCTCTTTACTTTAAATGACCTAAAATGTCAATTTACTCAAAAGCCCTTAAGGTCTTATCCCTTTAAAGGTAACTTAGGAGGGTATGAGGGTCTTTTGAAATCCCTACTCTCATCCTCCAAGCCAAGCATGACAAGTGTCATGTGAGGTCACTCCTACTTAATAAATTTCCAGTTTTCCAAGATTTATCGACAAATAACCGATAGTAAGCCCGAGTTTGACCGACAGTTGACTTTAACAATATTACAGTCAAACTGAAGGAAACGACCCAACTAAGCTAACCGTGCTAATGGCTAAGCTTTTTGGGCCCCGGAAAGGTCCCGACTGACTTTCCGAGTCATCGGTTGACTTTTCCGGCCGAAAGTCAAACTTAGCTAGGATTCACCGGTTCTACCGGGATCGACCGGGGGCGGGTCTTACACAAAATATATTCATGACTGATCTTAATTGAAAGCCCTTAAAAAAACAAAACTAATGGCGCAAGTTTGAAGCCAATCGGAGTTCAAACGAAGCGGGAAAAATTAAATTAGTGAATCGATTAAAAAAAAATATATGATAGTTTTACTAAAAAACCCTTACCACTTACTAAAAAGTGCTGTTTTTTTTAAGTCAACTACTCAATTGCATCTCATCCATTCATTCCTAAAATGGATGACTTAGATTGGTTCTCGCGGTTCCTACGTTAAAACATGGTTCTCACTAGATTTCTCCTCTTTTAATTATAATAATAGGTGTCATGGATTATTCTTTTTATTGCAATTTGGGTATTTTTATTTTGAAATAAAGATTTTTTCCTTTAAAAATAATAAATAATAGATCTATAAATTTCATTTCTTTAATGTGCGTTCTTCTTAGTAAGTAGTAAATCTTACAATAATCTTCATAGTCGCAACTCTCTCGTTCCTTTGTGCTAGGGTTGGGGTTTTGTGTGAACTTCTTCGAATTCCATGGCTTTCACGGGTGATATGGAGGGCGGGGAGGAGTCCTTCGACGGCGAGTTATCCCAGGGATCGCGCTTGTCGGAGCCGGTTGAGCAGATAACGGAGAACGAGACGGAGTCGGGGACGGCGGTGATAGGGGATGTTGTGGGGGACGAGCTGGTGATCTCCGAGGGTGTTTGGACGACGAGGGACGAGAAAGCATCACTGATGCATTTCTCGGCCCAGCGAACGGAGGAGGAAGGCTGGGTCGTAGGGGGACGGATCCAATCGATGACGGGATGTGTTCGCCGAACTCCGACGAGAGGGCCACGTCCACGGCGTCTGGGGAGTGGTTCGGGTCGGAAAGTACAGGGTACTGATGGCGACTGGGGGGCTCTGCAGACGGCCGGCATCGGGGAAGAGAGATCCCCTGCGTTGCCGATGCCGGGGAGGGTGTCCCAAGAGGGTGAGGAAGGGGTCCCGATCCTGGTCTCCTCGGACACGGCAATCACGCCGGAGGAGACGGCGACCGCTGTTGCGTGGAGGAGAAGCAAGGGGAAGGGACTGGCGGTGCGGAAAGACGCTAGGGTTTTGTTGGATGACTTGGGTCGGACTGATAAGCAGGTGGGCTGGGCCGGGGGTTAATGGCGGACGCTCGGTGGGCTGGACGACAGACGCTGGGTTGGACCCCGCGTCTTGGATCGGGCCAGAGGCCGGGATGGACTCGTGGGGGTGTGGATGATGTAGCCCGGTGGGCGGACAGGTTTGGAGCGGGTCGGGTCAATAGGGACGGACCGGGTGAGGAGCGGAATGGGTCGAAGGGGCTTTCCGGATATGGAGCCGGGTCGGGACAAGGTCCGCGAGTGGTGAAAGGACATGGGTCGAACCCGTTTCGTCATCCGACCCAGGCGGATCGATCGGATCCGGTGCAGAATGTCAACCCATTTGGGCCACAAGGGAGAGATTGGCGTTCCCCGGGAGAATAGGTCAGAGACTTAGGACCCCAAATGGGTGCCATGAGGATCATGGAGGTCGTGGTATCGGTGCAAGAGGTCACTAGACGTGGGAATCTGTATAGATTCGCGCTGGCAGCTAAGGTCCTAACATCCAAGAAGATTTTCTGGAAGTCAGTGGTAGCGGGAATGGAAGATGTATGGGGAATGAAGGTCGAGGCTAAACCCTTGAAGGGGGGTTCGGTCGCTTTTTTCTTCAGGACAGCTAAGGAAAGGGAAAGAGTACTGTTGGGGGAACCATGGTCCTTCTGGGACTCCCTTGTCTTGTTTACGGACCTGAGGGGCCATATGCAAGTAAAGGATCTGGAGTTCCATCATTTCTCGGTTTGGGCGCGGGTATCGAACTTACCTGTAGGGGCATGGACGAGAGATGTGTGATTCAGAGTGGGGAACACGCTGGGGATCTGCCAAGGAGTGGATGTGGACAAGGAGGGTCTCTGCTGGGGGGACTTTATGAAGATCAGAATCAGGGCGGACATTAGAGTACCTCTACAGAGTCAGTTGTGGGTTCGACTATCTGTATCCCAGGTACGAACTCGGTTGGTTATTTCCTATGAACACTTACCCGAGCACTGTTTTGGATGTTGTTGTGCGGGTCATCTATTTTCGGTTTTTCTGGTGGTTGGGGGACTTCGGGGATCATCGTTGAAGGCGCCGGCGGACCCAAGATCAGCCCTGGAGAAGGCAAAACATGGGAAGGCTACCCCAGGGACGAATTGGACATATATGGGAGGTAAGGGAAGAGGGGGCCCCAATCAAGTAGAGCCAAGGACGCCTCCACGGCATCAGGAAATGGGGAGGTATGGTGGCCAAAGGGAAAGGGATGAGGAGATACCAGTAGGATGGCTACCACGTGACCCTTCACCGTCGCTGTCTGGAAAGAAGATGGCGGAGAGGGATGAGGACCTTGAGGAGGATGAAGGATCATCGGCGTCTGATGGGGCGTCACATGTAGCGGCGGGGGGCTTCAAGCACCCCCGCCTCCAGAAATGAGTGATGGGGAGCCCAGGGAGGGGTTGGTCGACTTTACCTCCTCCCTGGCAGATAGGTGGCATTGGTACTACCAACAGTCGTTAAGTTACTTCCCTACCATTTCAGAGTCATCAATCCTGCGTTCAGGAGCCCTACCATTATCAGTCAAGGGAGGACGACGCATGCTGACTTACCGGGGGAGTAATCAGTCCACCACTGCAAAGTTATCATCTGATCTGCTCGATCAGTTTCTTATGGTTGGAGCATATTGTATCGGTGTCTCTGGATGCTACCGCAGTCCCACCCCTCCGACCGCCCTTATTCCCATGAGCAACATTTACTATTCAACACTTGTCTTTCAGTTTTATGTTAGTTTCTTGGTTTGTATGGTGATATCCGTATTAGCGGTCACCAGAATGCTTTAATTTATAATATCATCTTTCTGCCTCGAAAAAAAAAACAAGAAAAGTAAGTTTGGTGAAAATTTTGGATTTTCGTTTTTACTTACTATTTTAAAGTTTTAAATTTTAAGGATAAAATCGCCATTTCAAAATAAGTTATGTGAAATAAAAATTCATGATATTTTTTCCCAAAAAAATTGAACTAGCGTTGTTGTATCGATAGGATGATGCATCGGTGATAATCCACGACTCCTAGTTGCGGTGGTGCTCGTCTTTTATGTGTTAGCCTCTCACGGCTCGAGCAGATACACGGTCGGCGGTGTAGTTGGAAAAAATCAGACGACTCAGGCGAGGTTTGCTATGCAACTTCGCTAGGAGGAATGTTAAACAACTGAGGCTTCATGGAACATGTTCGGGAGGGGTCCCTGGTGAAAGCCTATCTTCCCATTGCTACTGTTGAGATCAGGTTCGATCGCTCTCTTTACGACAAAAAGAGTCACCCCCCATAGAATCAAACAGTGTTTAGACAGCATCTTAAACGATTCTCGACAATATCAAATTTTAATTTCTTTCCTATTTCATATAATCTGTATTTGCCAACGGCTCTGTCATGGATGAAATGGACCTTCTGGGGGCCCGATTTATGTACTGATTTTTTAAATTTTAATATAAGAATACCTTCCGTAAAAAAATGAATATCTCAAGACTTTTTTTTCTTCATTACTCTTACTCACATGGAAAATGATAACACAAACCTAACTCAACCTGTGTTGTAGTAGTAAGACACATTGCCCCAAAAAAGGGGACCTTCCACTCTGTTTGCTTCATACTTGGTTTGTGTAACCCATGCTCTTGCTTTATTTGTATGGCTTTCTTCGACCAGGCAGAGACACATCATTCTTTACCAACGCTATTGTAGCAAACCGAAATCATTTTTATTACTTACCATCCCATAAACTTTCACTGCATGCCATTATTCTTTACCTTGCCTTTATGGGTCCTCAACTTGTCTTCAAGGCAAGGGTGGATGGGTGAACCTAGAGCATCCAGGATTGTAAATGAGATGTTCAAATTTGATTAATTGAAAATTCAGTTTGAATTCATTATAAATAAGTTCAAATTGAATTAGAGTTTGATGTTATAATTGGTTAGCAGATGAATCAAATTCCAGCTCAAATTCTCACGGCATGATAAGCTCCCGAGACGAGAAAAATAAAGTGACAGAATAACCTTGTGGCCAAAGATTCTCTCTCCAAAAAGATTTTCTCTCAATTGTTAAACTTACCACAACAATATAGTCCCAGCCCTCGTTGGTACGTCTATCGCCGAAGACTTTGGTCTCCAAACATGATTGTCGTCGGTGGTATCTGCACCTCGTTTCTCTTTTCATCCTTTTTCCCCTTGTCGCCGCTCATTTTCCGTTCGACTCTTCGGCACCGTTTGTTTCTCCGGCCCCAGTTCGGGCCTCTTTCGTCGTATGGCCTCGTCCGTTGTCTGCAGCTCGGGCCCTATATGCCCCGTCTCCGTCTTTCTCTCGTTCCATCTTTCTTACGACGTTTTGTGGGGAGCTTTTGTCGTCTCCGATGAATTTTTCAGATCTGGCAAGGGACACGTTGCTTGACCTTCCAGGTCGAGATCGTCGTGGATTTGTCTCGACCGGTTGTGTATGTGGTGTATGGGCCCGTCACGGTCTCTAATCCAGTTGAAGACCTATCATGTGGGCTAAACATGTATGTTACCCTGAACTGACATTGCCTGAGCTCGAGTGCCCGCCCAAACAACCTAAATGACACAAGCATGGTATCTTCCATACGATGTGAGAAACTCAATTATGAGTTTCTCATAATATCGTGGTTGTCATCCCCAAAGGGTTGGCCAGCCAATGGCATTGAGTCGCTCCCAGAAAGGTCACTCAATGCGCAAGGTATCACGCACAGCTTTAGTGTCTACAAATTTATTTAGCATGGTTTTCCTCTTTAGGTTCTGCTATAAATGCTTATTCTCTGACTCATGCATAAATATTAGACAAGGGCGATTGAGAGTATCTTGTCTTGAGTTTGGAGGAGAGGAAGATCGATCTAGTATTGCACCGGCTTCATATCCGGTTGTCAAATTGGTCCTCAGCTCGCTTAGCTAGAGAGGAGAAGGATGTGGTGGGCAGGCCTCAGATGTTTCTGCCTCCCGTGCTTGTTGGGACGAGGATGAATAAGACACTTTGAAATTTTTGCTTCTCGACGCCATTAGAATTTGTTATTCTATCCTAACGACGCTCACAGAACCGGATAGAGGTATTGTACGACCTGCAAGACGGTATCGGGTCGTGTTTTGTCACGGTCTATAAGCCAGTACCGGTGTGGTTGATGGGGACGGTCTTCTTCAGAGAAAAATGTTGTTCGCATCAACCCAAAAAAATGGTGGTTCACGCCCATTACAGAAACACATGTAAGCATAGAAAAGTGTTCGAATCAGAGAAAAATGTAATCTAAGGTATGGATTCATAGAGACCATTCCAATGCATTGAATATCGATAAATATTATGAAGTTGTCTAATCTTAGGGGCAACGAACTATCTCTAAACTAGTTCTAACTTCTCTCGAATGTTTTGCACCCTAATGAAATCTAACCACCGAGTACTCCTGAAGCTAGATGTAGGAAGACCTAAAGCATTAAGTTCTACGACATTTTTTAGCTTTCAGTGTGAAACCTATGGCAATTGCGATTGTGTTAACCTAGTTATCCCTAGTCTAGATTTAAACCCAACTTATATCCAATTCTAGACCAATTGAAATCCACATATCACGAATGTTGGATTCTAATTCTTGTCAACTACCAAGCCTACAAGGGAGATAGAGTATTAAGAGCAAATCAAACACAACCTTAAGGTAGATTCAACCTTAAGGTAGATTCTTGTCAACCTTGAGATAGAGTATTAAGAGCAAGTCAATATACATGGCATGCAACACAATGACATTCAAATCTTAAATCCCCCATAACTTTATATTATAGGGTTTAGTTGTTCACAGAGGAAGAACAATAAGACATGGAAAAGAAAACACAAGCAACCATTAAATTGATAGAATTTAATCTTACGAATACCAATCCAAACAACTAAGATATTCTCTAATCTTCAATCTTCTCTTCTCCCAAGCTCTCAACTTTCATTTTTTCTTAGACTCTCCCAGCTATATCCTATTGAATTTTTTTTTTAAATAGGTTGAAAAATGAGTCTAAAACGAACTTCAGAAGCAGGCTTGCACGTGTCACGGTGATGTTCACGGTTTTGAATCCAAGACCGTGACGGGTCACTACTCGGTACCGGAACATGTACCGTATCAAGACAGTGCGATCTGGCGCCTTATGCGTCTTTGGGCACGGTGAGCCTCACGGTTCCAAGTCTCTTCCTGTGCTGATCTCGGACCCAGTTCCGGTCTTGACCCCATGAGCCTCTAAGAAGTTTACTTTCGCTGCCACAATCTTCGTTTCCATCCGGTTCACAGCCTGGATCCATGCAAGCCACATTTCCTATGGACTTTTGCTCCAATTTGTATTCTTTTAGCTGTAAGATCTGTTATCCATCAGAAATACAGAAAACACATAAAATAGAGGAGCTCAAGACCAAAAAAGGTATAAAAAAAACTAATTAAAACCGAGTACATGTGGCACATTTGGTGCTAAGATGCGTCTGCATCACGGGTTCCCCGACCTTTTCTTCCGGCCTTCTTTTCCGGGTGCTACTGTTGTTCTTCCCGGCCATAAATGGTGGTGTAGTCCTCACTGTTCCTTGTGTCTTCTACCTCGTCCAACCGACGGTGACCTAGTTCTAGAATCCTCTCTTCGCTACCTATTTGTTCTCCGCTCCGTTCCTCAACTGTCGTTTGACTTAACGGCTTGTTGGAATAGGCATATTTGAACGAGCTGAGCTCGGGGGAAGTTTTGTATATTGGGCCTGGTGTTGGCTAATGGTGTCTCATTCCCATACTGTTGAGTTGTGTTGTCTAGTGGAGTCTGGCGACTCGACCCTCCTTGTTGTTTCATCCCTCCATTGTTGCCTCGGCTCTGTGGCAGTTCATTCACAGTTCCGGCTCTTTGGTGCTTTGCTCCTCCGATGGAAGGTCCTAGGCTCCTAGCTCTTGTCAGAGTTTGGGCTTCTGGCCTAGGTCGTAGTTTAGTGTGGTGCTCGGAGCTTTCTCGTCGTCCCGATTGGTAAGGAACTCATTACACTTCCTATGCTTATTTATTTTCTTTTGGAGACGCTTCTCATACCCAAGATTTGGACTCATTTAGATTTCCCATATTTCCATGTCTCATTATTGATACGTCCTCTAGCTTTGCACTCTCCTCGGCACCGCGGACTTGAGTCACCTTTCCATTACTAATCTGGGGTTTTGATCTAGGAGATAACTCAAAGTATGTCTCTTTTTGGATCTCGGTTATTGTCAAGCTTCGGCATGAGGCTTGGGGTGTGGCAAGCTCGTCTACTCTCTTTCGAGGGTCTCGTCACGTAAATTTGGCCCACTTTATCTAGCTTATCGATCTTATGGAAATGATCCCTTGACGTCTCTTTTAGGCCTCCTCTTCAACGAGATGTTGTCAAGGTCAATTGGTAAAGAGTGTTTCTCTCTAAGTTTGTATGGGGTCTTGGTTTACGCAGCCTAGAGGAGGTCAACAAGAACTTGTTCCTCAAGTATGGTGACGATTTGTCTCGGAGTAGACTTACGGGGAAGGGTGTTGTGTGCTCGTCATTGATAGGCCGAGGCTGAGTGGAACCTCTTTTCTCTTTCGCTCACTCATCGTTCCTCATATTTGGTTTTCGGCATATTTCTCATTGGCTCATGATTCTCGCTTTCATGATATTTTTCGGAGGGCAAAGGTTCAATAGATGTTAGGGTTTGGTTGCTTGATCCGTTCTTCGGGAGATGTATGAGTCACGGACGTTCCTCCTAAATTTTTCCCTTTCCTTTTTAGTTTGTTGATGGAGCAAAGTGAGCCAGTTATTCATTATAAGGTGAGTAGTGGTTGGAACTCGACTTCGAGAGTCTTTGATTCTTTTTTCTACCCCTGACGAATTGGATTCGGTACTTTGGGCTTCAGCGGCTTAGAAGAATGCTGCTCTGTCTAATTTTTAGTCATTTTCTTACCTTATGACTCTCTAGGTCATCCATACTATATCTTTTTTGGTAACGAGAGGTTTTCCGAGCCTGATGGATCTTTGGATGTGTCATATGTGCGGCATACACATTGAAGACACATCTCACCTTCTCATTACTTGTGGATGGGATTGGTAGGTGTGGTCCTTGGTTCTTTAGTCGCGGGGAGTTTCTTCAACTCTCCCTTCGTCTCCTGCTTTGTTCACCTCTTATTAGCCTTAATTTATGTGGGGTGTGTAGGTTACTCAAATCTTGGCTTCGTCTCAGTCTTTTGGGTTTATAGTTTGTTTGGATTGCTCAGAACGTTAGGATATTTCGAGATACACCGATCCCCGATCTGACTATCATTCTGCAGAAAATCTCGTTTGGGTGCATATGTTGCTTTAGGCGGAAAAACGAGATCCATCACCTAGTTCCTGGATGGTGTCACCGAATGTTGCTCTTTCTCAACCTAATTGAGTTCTTGATCTTTCTTCCTTCCTTCTTGTTTCCCCTCCTCTCAGATCGTGGTGTCTCTCCGCAGACTCTTTGTATTTTTGTTTTTTGTCCCTTTTGTACTGTCTGGATCTTTGTTGGTTTTTGTTATTGGTTTGGCGGTTTGTGGTTTCCTTCCTAAAACTCACGCCACTTATTTATTGCACTTATTTTTTTATAGAACAAAATATATATTTACTTATTTTTTGTGACACTAATATCTCTCGTCACATGCAGTCATATTAAGTTATTCATACGATATAGAATCTTGAATGTAAAATGATACAATTTTAACTCGTGAGATGTATATCGCAAGCCAAAAAGGAACATCAACGAGTTTGAGAGACTAATACAAGGGTTGAGAAAACCTTTCTTTTTTTTCCTCCAACCTCACCGCCACGCTCCATGGCCTCACCTTCACTATCTGCGCCGGACAACATCACCCCTGGCACAACCACTCCCCCCCATCGTCTCTACCATATATGAACTTCCCTCTGGTCTCCTCCTCTCCGGATTCAATGGTTTCCGGTGCCCCCTCGTAACCCACGTAGCCTCGAGACCCTCACCGCTCGAACGAGAACTCATCGGGGAGCATGCACGAAGCTTCCCAGCCTCGTCTCCCTGGGAAACCTTAGGCGTCGGGTTGGTCGGACCTCCGATTGCCCCATGCAGAATAAGGGAAGGCTACATCGAGGCCCTGAAAGGTGACCGGGGTCCTCTCTGCCACACCACAGATCCACTCGGCGCTAGTCGTGGCCAATCCAACAAGGGAACCCCAGACCTTCTCCAAATCTGAAGCGGGGAAGCGGATACCTGTGCCGGATTGGGAAGACGAAGATGATATTGATGATCAACAGGCAAGGCCTCAACAACCTCGCCGGGACCAATGAAGAGACCCGACAATAGGGGGATGGCTCGAAAAGGGCCTATCCTCACAGACCATGGATGGCCGATACTGGAAAGTCTCAGGAAAGCCCCGTGCACAACACATGTTTTTTTTTTCTTGTTTTACGGGTTTTATTGTTCTTGCATTAGTTTGGATGTTTTTTCTCTTTGTGAGTGGTTGGACTTTTAGCTTTATGTCCTGTTTGTTTGAAATGATGGTAAGGGAGTGTCATCAGGTTGTGTCTACGAAACAAAGTAAGCTTTTTCCACGGGTTCAAGAGAGTCGGGTTAGCTAAGATCAGTTCGAACGATATTCTGGAGCCTAGGGCTTTTTAACCCTACTATATATGGTTTCTTTTTTTACAGTACTACATTTCTCCAATTACTCGTTTCAAAAAAAATCGTGAGATGCAAGTTAAATTCTAATACAAAACAAAATGATGAACCTAAACCCAAAGTATTTAAGGAAAGGAGGAAAACCCCAATACAAAAAGCAGTAAGATGAAAAAATTGGAAGTAGAAAGCACAGTTTGAATAGAATTCCATCTTACTAACAATGTCCAATTGGTGCTTAGACAAGTGTTGAAGTGTCTTTATATGTGTCACCTCAAATAAAACTTTTCTAAGAAGTTATCAAAATACATCAAGCAAAGTAATTATCCTTATTTGTTCTAATTGATAAAACTGTATTTTGTTCTTTAGATGATAAAAGAAATCTAATATATTTTGATAGATAATAAAGTATTTTAACTCAAGGTTAAGCAAAAATTAATTTCCATCTTAATCATACACCAGTTCCTAAACATAAGATGCAGTAGAGTTTATAAAAGTTTGATACAATTTCCTTTAGCAATCTTATTTGAACATGTAATGTAATTATTTGAAGAGCTTGTTGAACATTATTTGATGAAAGGGACCACCTCCAAGGGTAACTATGAATTGAGACAAACTTCAACAAATGACTGGTGGTGGCATAGTCCAAGGATGTTGTAGTTGGGATGACTAGTGATTGAAAGTGAAGTTTTGCTTCCAAAAGAAGAAGTGTAACCAAATGGAATAGTTGATATTTTTAGGTGCATGTTTAGGTACCATCACACTATCACTTTTAAGCCACTGTGCAATTCCAACCCTAACAACCATGTTGTCAATAATATTTTCTTTCTTGACAAGTCTTCAACATTCACATTATTGTTTCTTAACCTAATGCTCTCAAACTTAGGAATGGCAATGGTTGATCCCATCCTCTAAGAGCATCTTCTATTTTGAAGACATTAAGCCAGGTGAATATAAATGATTAGTCTAGATGAATGCAGATCATTCATCCGGTCTTCTACAATGATATTCGTTCAGTCTCACTTGTCGTGTGATAAGTGGGCATAACTTTCTTATCCTCTTCTTTTATGTGTACATGAACTATTCATCGCTCTAAGGGTATGTTATTCACCTGAAGTCACCCTAAAACCCCTCTTTTTAGAATTCGCTCTACAAAGCAGTGCTCAATCCCCAAAATAAAATCATTGTGCCCGATTCGACTTTAAATAAGATGTATTTAATCTCAAACATATAAAATTCATCTTGGTCATGGCATCAATTCTATATTAAATACGAATCATTTTGTCATCGGATTGAGACATCAAGTCCCTATTGAATTAAAGTAATTTTGGCCTCCTAGTTAAGTTCAATCTCATCTATAAGAGTTTTGATTTGTTAAAGTAATCATCTCATTTGCTTCCAAATCCCAAAGAAAAACACAAGAGACGTCATGGTTTGTAGTACTGAAACAAAGATTGAGAAAGATCAAAAGTCTTGGACTTATCATACACAGGAACTTGCCTTTTGGAAGGTGGTTTGGTCATCATCATGTTTGGTAATGTTTTCAAATTTCTTTCTTGCCTCTATGGTATAAGGGTGTGCTTTTTCAATTTTCAGGGGAACCAAACAGGCAGTCTCCTTGGCCACAGATCATGAATCTCTGTCCCTAAAATGAGGTCTCTGCTGCAGCAAAAAGGCCTCTCTATCATCATCATCTTTGAGTCCTAACCCAATCCCAACCAGACACAAGTTTGGCAAAAAACAAGACTCCACAACTCTGCCACTTCAGGACCCTCATCAAACACTAGCCTCATCCCAATCCCACTTCTCCAAAAAGAGTCCCCAAACTATGCAAGCAATCAACCATATCCATAAATCATCACACACCACCACACCATATCCATGGACCATTGCAGATAAAGACAACAGTACCTTAAAAACTTGACAGACCAGAGAGAGAGAGAGAGATAGCAATTAGAGCATTACAGTGCATACATATACAATAAGGCTGCTCTTTCATTTTTGGATTTTGCTTCTTGTTCTTTTCCATATAATAAAACTCTGTACATAGTTCAAGTGGACAATAAGAGCTTTTAATACTAAGTTAAGTAAGCATATAACAAAAAAAGGAAACTTTCTTCACTTCTAATCTTATATAATCCAAACCCCAAAATGCAAAGTAGCTAGGTCTACTATTAGTCATGTAATTAACTAGTCTTTGATAAACCATACCCAAAAGTCATAAAATCTCAAACTTTACACCACCATGAGATCATTAAGGTTGTGGTTGGTATATGTGACTCAAAGTTATAGCAGCCAAAGCAAAGAGAGAGACCAAAACACCTTTTCCATCCTTATAGAGCTATCTCAGTCTGCATAGCAGCAGCAGAAGCAGCATTCAAGTTCAACCCCACCATTTGTTGCCCTGCTTGTTGCTCAACATCCCACTTTGCTTTGGGTATGGCTCCATCATGCACAGGCACGTATTCCTAATCACAACAAAACAGTGTCATCATTGAAGCAAAGCATACAACAGAGGATGGACAACAAAAAAGTAGACAGGGCACCAAGTTGGGGATTGTCATCAAGTTTCTTTTCCTCTCTATACACCACACTGTCTCTTCCCACAAACACATGAGTTCACATTTTTCTCATTTGATAAAAGTTTGTGGAATGGAACCCACCTCAAGCTTTTGAACAAGTTCTTTGGCGTTTGATGCAGAGACGATGATGTTGCGCTGGGAAGGCCTGATGAAACCATCGTCCACAGCTTTGTCGATGAAGGTTAGGAGAGAGTCGTAGTAGCCATCAACGTTAAGCAAACCAACCTGCAAGTTTTCAGAATTTAGACACAAGAAAGCAAAAACACTTGATGCTGCTGCTCAACTTTAGTTGTAGCTATAGCTGGCTTCTTACAGGCTTATCATGAATACCCAGTTGAGCCCAGGTAATGACCTCCAACAATTCTTCCAAAGTTCCATACCCACCTGAAATCAAAGCAAAGTAGAGACAAACCCAATTGATTTGTCATCAACAAATTGAACAAAAAAGCAAGCCTTTGTTTACACTAATCATGTTTGGGAAATGGGACCTGGTAGAGCAATGAAACAATCAGAGTTCCGGGCCATTTCAGCCTTCCTCTGGTGCATGCCAGCCACAGCCCTCACCTCTCCAACAGGCTCACCAGTTATCTACGGAGCTCCCACACAGACAATACATCAAACACATATCAGACACAATGAAAAAACCCAGAAAAACAAACCCATTTGCAAAACAAAGACGAAGATGTGTTTGGCAAAATCAATCACAAATGAGACCAACATGACCAACATGCACCTCTTTCGACATCAAGGTTCTGGGCATGATCCTGTGAGCAAAAAATCCAAAACCCATAAGCAAAAAACAAAACCCAATAGCAAAATCGCAAATACTGAATGTACGATTTCGGAAATACCCAAGGACGTTTCTTCCACCGTCGTGCACGGCCTGCGAAACGCAACCCATCAGCCCGATGCTCCCACCTCCATAGACGAGGTCTAACCCCCTAGCCACCTTGATTTCGACATCAAAAATCAAAATCAGAGATCACAGAGAAATGGGTATATGTACAATCGTGCGAAAACAAAAACGCGAGTACCAGTTCTTTCCCGAGCTCGACGGCGGCGTCTCTGTAGCAGTCCCTCTTACCGGGACTGCTCCCACAGAAGACGCAGACCCTCTTGAATCTCGAACTCAGAAGCTCGGGCTCCATTCCCATGTCCAAGTTCTTCAGATTCTCTGGTCTAGTGTGTTTGTATATGAAATTGTAGCAATGCGAGCGAGTGCTGAGTCGAGGTGCGAGACTCGGTGCGGATAGAGAGAAGAGGAAGCGAGATGAGAGAGGCGCTATATATATAGAGTCGACGAACGTGCGAGCAAAAGATCGCAACAAATCACAATATAATTACGAAAGTGAGACAAAGGGAGAGGATAGGGAAAGGGGACAAAGTAAATAAAATAATGAAACCTTATGATTTTGCTTATAAAATTATTTTTGACTTCGATTTCCAAATGTATTGGAAAGTATTGACTTTGGTCATAGATGAATAAAAAATATTAACGATGGAATCATTTAATGTTATTTAATATGAGTCTTTTGTTGCAATTTGTTCCCGGAATATATTAATGCATCACTTTGCTAACACATGTTTCTAAACTTTACGAGCAGACGATTCTACAAATAGCTCGATGGAGGACAAGGTCGGAAGCGATTTGGACAAGGGGGTTGGATCAAAAAAAGAATACATGGGAGAGATCGGATATGTAATAGATGGTGAGCACAGACAGGATTTTCATCCTCAAGAGCTTGGTAGATAGAGTTAGTGAGTTATCCTAGTCATCTTTAGATTAGACTATTTATACAACGATTAGATTGTTCACAATGGAGGTTATCCAAGAGATTGATTCGGCGTCGAAAAACAAAAAATATATGGTCGGATTTAGTGAATTATGTAGTGGAGGCTCGGATTCGATATGTCACGCCCTAAATCCGGTTTTGACCGGACTCGATACGTGAACTAGGAATAATAATAAAAGTGAATTTTAAACGAAAATCATCTCCAAATCTTTAAGTTCCAAAATAACAATTCTGATATGTATGAGTCAAACACTCAATCCAAAACAGGTAAGGAAAACATAGTTTGATACAAAAGTGGAAAGTACGTCTTGACTACAATAAACCACTCGGATCCTCGAGGAACTCCCGAGCCCTGAGGCAACCTCTAGGCCTACTCATCAATGAAACCTGTAAAAACAGTAAACACAAAGGGGGTGAGCTTACGCTCAGTAGGAAAAAGTAGTAAAGGACAAAGGACTCCCACTTCGTCAATAAAATTCATGATTAGTACTTTTACCCAAAAGACAACATAATAAGAGATCAACAGGAATTTCAACACGTAATAAAATATCAGTTCAAAAAGGGGATCAACGGAAGACAACTTACTCACCAATAGAAACCAACTAAAGAACACACGCGTACCGAAATATAGATAATTAAACCACAAGACTCTGATCCACACACCAACACACATATCGTACCGGAACACACATCGGCCTAGATATCTTCCCGGAACTCACATCATCGGGGTGAAACACGTCTTCCCGGAACACGTAGCATCGGGTTAAGACAACAATATACCACACCGGAATGTCCCTCGGCCTAGGTCTTCCCGGAACACGTAGCATCGGGGTGAAACAAGTCTTTCCGGAACACGTAGCATCGGATAAGACAACAATATACCATACCGGAATGTCCCTCGGCCTCGGTCTTCCCGGAACACGTAGCATCGGGGTGAAACAACACGATAAGCATATCGGACCGGCACATCCCTCAGTCGGATAGCCTCCCGGAAACACACCTCGGGGCAAGTAAACCACAATGACACACAATACCAAACAATTCACAATACAACAAACTCATGTTACCAACCAAGCTTACCGGCATGACTTACCAAACACGTCCCATCAGTCTATCACTCACCCGATCATATCACAAGGCACAATCATATAATCATTCAACACAATCACTCAACCAATCATGTCACAGAGTAGTCATTCATATCATGCTCGTCATAATTCATATAGTTTAATAAGACTCTTATATTAATCAAAGAATGGAACATGCATCGACATGTGAGGACTAATAATCACAATCAAACACAACAACAATCAATCATAAGGCTCGATATGGCCATTCTACCACCATAGTAATTCTCATAATTGAAAGCGATTATTCTAGTGAATCACATCCTATATGCAAACTAAGACTCTCTCGGTTATTATCGTAATTGAAAACGATTATTCTAGTGAATCACATCCTACATGCAAACTAGGACCTTTCCAGTTATTATTATCCTATATGCATACTATTGGCATTCAATAATTAAAAACGGAAATTTACTACTCTTCCCTACCTCAAGTTCTCCAAACGTTTAAAACCAAAGCCGACTAGTAGACTCCTCCTCCGAGCTCGAGAATAAGGTCTAGGAAGATAAATTTATACTAGAATTAATACACAAACAAAGGTGGTTTAAGAGGAAATAATATAAGTTAAAACCCCCAAACATTCGGTTCAAGATAACCTTTCGAATTAAACGAAAAGCACCCAAAGAGGACTAAAAAGGGCTAAAACTGATCTGCCACGGTTCGGGTCACGGAGCCGTGAGACTCCCCGTCATGGATGACATCACGGACCCGTGACGTGTGCCGTCACGGTCTCCCTCACGGAGCAGTGACGTCTCCCGTCACGATGCCCGTCCGAACAACTGGAAGTCGTCTCCAACCCTGTGCTGCTCGCGCTGCCACTAAAAGTATGCCTCATCCCTCAGCTGGAATGCTGCAAATGGTACTCTCATGTGCTCGTCGACGATACCTGACGTATCCAAGTTGCGGGTGATCTATCCCAGCCACCTCTCGGCTATCTCGAGGTCTGGCTCCCCGGAAAAGATAAGGGTACTGTAAAGACCGTCTGAATTAAAAGAAGCAAAATATTATTATTATTTTTTACCGACTTGAAACGTCGAGGTTGGAAAAACGAGTTGAAAATTGTAATCATTTACAAAAGAAAAATATAAAAAAGAGGGAAAGAAGTCGGGTTGGACCAGGCTGACAAGGCCCGGTCAGAGACCAGGCCCAAGCCAACCGAGCCCATTCCACGCTCAGCCCAACAATACGCGTCCTAACCCTAAGCCTCGCCTCTTCAGATCCCCATTTCTTGCACGCCGCCCGAGGATCGTCTTCATCCTCCTGACTCTCTCTCTCTCTCGTCTCGATCTCGTGCGAGCCAGCTAGCCGGCATTCTGTAACGCCGTCCTTTCTCCTCCGAGCTTCTCCACCTCTCTCGCTCCTCCTTCCTCTTCTGTTTCCACCGTGACAAAGCCCAGAAAACCCCCCAATCCTTCTCTTTTCTTCTTCCTCATAGAAACGAGACCAAATCCCCATCGCCACCGCCCATTTTTCCGTTCAAGCCTCGCCGGAGACCAGATCCGCTCGTCCCTCGCCTTCTCCATCTCCTCTAACAGCTTCTTCACCCTCGTCCTCACTTCCTTTCTCTTCTCGATCGACGGCGCGCTCAAAACCAAGACGTCGTACCGGAGATCTCGCTCTGGGTTCACCTTCCCGAGCTCGAGCGACGCCGACGACGGTGAATAAGCACAGGTTCGTGCTGAACCTCATCGGTTTCTTCGTCCCCGACCTTGCCTCATCTAGATCTGTGACCTCCCGAGCTCGATGCGAGCGATTTTGGCCGGAACCCTCGACGACGAGCTCCTCCCTCGTCAGATCTGAGACGGGAACGGAGTTGCGTCGTGTTCCAGCCAACGTTGTTGCAGCCACAACCTCGCCAAGGTCTCTTACGCCCTTGCCGCCCTCGCTTCTCCCCTCTTCGAGCGTACCCGACGCCGTTGACGGCGGACGGAGAAGTCGAGTCTCGCCGGAGCTGAATACAGCTCAGGCACGAGACTGAACAGGGCCTTGGACCAGGTTCTGAAGTTGGGCTAGTTGGTTGGGCCTTGGGGCCTTTTAGACAGAGTCGGACCGACAGACCTTGGGCCAGGCCCATGTCTAAGGCTCGGATCTGGAATCGGGTCCGAACCGGGTCTGGGTCGTGTCTGGAGCCAGATCCAGATCGGATCTAGGTCCGTTCGGGTCAGGTTTCTGGACCAGGTCGGATCCGGGCTTGGTTCTCGGATCCGGGTCGGACATATTTAATTTATTTATTTATTTATTTGACTTAAAAATTGGATATTTAAAGGACTTTTGAGACAAATCAGAGGACTTTTGGACAATACCAAGACTGATTAGACGTTTTACTGTTTAAACCCAGACTTGGACTTCGCCCGAGAAGTCCGGAGTTAGGCCAGGACGTCAGCAGCTAGGAGACGCAGTTGTTGTATCGTCTTGAGGTAGGGAAAAATACTAACTCGTCTAATAATTTCAATAACGCTGATAGTATGCCTATAGGATAATAATAACCGGAAGGGTCCTAGATTGCATATAGGATGTGATTCATTAGAATAACCGTTTTTTTATTACAATGATAACCGGACGTGTCTGGTATACACGTAGGATGTGATTCACTAGTTTAAATCGCTTTCAATACTTGTGAATTTGTCGTGTTGGTAGATTGGCCGTGATGAGCCTCAGGATTGTTTGTGTTTGCCTCACATGTCGTGCTTGCTTAGTATTTAGATTAAGATAAGAGTCTAACTAAACTAGATCATTTTTTATGCTTGTGAATGAATGCCGAATGAATGCTTGATCGAATGCTTGAATGAATGTTGAGTGTAATTGATTGTGCCAAATGGTATGATCGGGTGAGTGATAGACCGATGGATCGTGGTTGGTAATTATGTTGGTAAGCTTGGTTGCTAGTATGATGTTGTGTGTTGTGCCTGTCGGGAATTGAGTGCCTTTGTTGTTTACTTACCGAATGGTATGCCAGTCCATTTTGTTTAGATTGTTGTCCATCCCGGTGCTACGTGATCCGGGAAGACCTAGACCGAAAGATATTCCGGTGTGGTGAATTATCGTCTTATCCGATGCTTCGTGATCCGGAAAGACTAGTTCCACCCGATGCTCCGTGATATTATTGTCCTACCCGATGCTTCGTGTTCCGGAAGGACTGGTCCACCCCGATGCTTCGTGATCCGGGACGACTGAGGCCGACGGATGTTCCAGCACTGTACTTTATTGTCTTATTTCGAGGCTATGTGTTCCGGAGAAACTCACTTTGTCCCGATGAATTATGGTCCTTTGAGGACACCTTCAAGGACTTCCGAGAACGTGCGTTCCTAGCGAACTTTTCCGGAAAGCCCGATGATAGTGTTTCCTCCGGATTGAGGGGCACTCTGACGTGATGTACCAGTCAGTGTATGGATTAGAGTCATGGAACTTGATGTTAGAATATTTCAATATTTGTGGGCTTCCTTATTTAATTCTTTAGTAAATCTATTCTTTTCCTCCGACATCATTGAGTACCATCTTCTCTAAAGCATTACATCTTCATTTTTGTTGTTGATTCCCTTTAGGGTTACTTCCTTTGAGACACTGGAACTTTCTTGATCTATATTTACAGCACATTTCGTTTAATCATTTTAATTGTTAAACTATGATTACTTGATCTAATTGATTTTCTACTTTAACGGGGTCATTTTACTTTACTGCTCTTTCCTACTAAGCGTAAGCTCACCCCTCTTCCTGTTTACTGTCTGTTCAGGTTTACTTTTTAGTAGTCATTGAGGTGATCTCAAGGCTCGGGAGCTCCTTGTGAATCGCGGATTATTCTAGAGACGTATTAGTGTATTTGGACTTGATGTCATGTTATTTTCAGAACTGTTGACTATTGGCTTGGTTTTATGTAATCTTATTTATGGAGTTCACATTAGTAAAGTTTTTCTTTTATTCATCCATTTATCGTGTTTAGTTCACGTCTCGAGTCCGGTCAAAACCGGATTTTGGGCGTGACAGGTACCCAACCTGAGGAAGTCCCTCAGTGTTTGGGCTGTGTAACCATCGGCCTGACTCGACCTCACAGCAGCCGACTCTTCCACCACCCCCGAGAGGAGGACCCCAGGCTCAGCAGGGTCGGGTGTATGATGTCATTGACTCGCGAGCAGAGGGACGCCACTCCGGTCATGAGACCACTCAAGGTACGTGCTTTCTTTACAATTCCTGGGCGTCTTTCTTATTTGATACTAGGTCTTCTCATTCTTTCATCTCTTCTACTTTTGCCGATTCTTTGGGGTTAACAGTAGAGACGTTGAGTGGACCCTTATGTCTTGATACCCCGGTTACGGGAGATGTGGTCTTAAGGACCGATTGTCGTGCATGTGAGATTCGAGTGGCTGATTTCCCTTTTTATGGTGATTTGCTTGTGTTGGACTTGACGACGTTTGACGTGATCTTGGGGATGGACTGGATGACGAGGTACCGGGCGTCGATCGACTATTATCGGCGACAGGTTACGGTAGTATCGGGCGACACGATTGTCACTTGTATCCTAGGCTGTAGGAGCGGAGTTCTCCTGTCAGCGTTGACCATGGAAGATGAGGTGGAGACCGTGCAACGTAGAGAGCTGCCACGGGTAGTGTGCGAGTTCCCGGAGGTCTTTCCGGAGGAGTTGTCGGGATTGCCGCCGGCGCGCGAGGTGGAGTGTAGGATCGACTTGATACCGGGTACGGCGCCGATATCCATGGCCCCGTACCGGTTTGCACCAGCCGAGTTGATCGAGCTGAAGCGACAACTCGAGGAGCTTCGAGAGAAGGAATTCATCTATCCGAGCGCTTCACCATGGAGAGCACCAACCCTCTTCGTGAAGAAGAAGGGTGGAGCGTTGAGGATGTGCATCGATTACTGGAAGTTGAACTGGGTCACGGTGAAGAACCGCTACCCGATGCCGAGGATCGATAACCTATTTGATCAGCTGAGAGGAGAGAAGTGCTTCTCGAAGATTGATCTACGATCAGGGTATTATCAATTGAGGGTTCGGGAGGAGGATGTGGCGAAGACCGCATTTAGGACTCGATATAGGCACTACGAGTTCCTGGTTAGCCGTTCGGGCTGACGAACGGCCTGCAGCGTTCATGGATCTAATGAACGGGATCTTTCGACCTTATTTGGATCAGTTCGTCGTGGTGTTCGTTGATGATATTCTGATTTATTCGCCGAGTGAGGAGGCGCATGAGGAGCACCTGAGGACAGTCTTGACGTTGTTGCGCACTCACCAGTTGTACGACAACTTGGAGAAGTGCGAGTTATGGCTCGCTGAGGTGAAGTTCCTCGGGCATGTTGTGTCCCGAGAGGGTATCCTAGTCGACCCGGCGAAGATGGACGCAGTTTCGAAGTGGGCATGGCCCAAGAGTGTATTTGAGATACGCAGCTTCCTGGGATTGACAGGATACTACCGACGGTTCGTCCAGGACTTCTCACGATTAGCCGCGCCGATGACCGCCCTGACACGCAAGGGGCCGAGTTCGTATGGACTGATGAGTGGGAGCACTCCTTCACCGACCTGAAGGCTCATTTGACCACTGCGCCCGTGTTTATAGTGCCGGAGCGTGGGGTCGGTTATGATGTGTATTGTGATGCGTCCGGCGATGGACTGGGGAGTGTGTTGATGCAGTCCGGGAAGGTAATTGCTTATGGCTCTAGACAGTTGAAGATACATGAGCGCAACTACCCTACCCATGACATAGAGTTAGCAGTCGTTGTCTTTGCGCTGAAGAGCTGGCGACACTACTTGTATGGAGAGCGATTCTGAGTATTCTCGGATCACAAGAGTCTCAAGTACATCTTCTCCCAGCGCGACCTGAACATGTGCCAGAGGCGGTGGATGGAGCTGCTTGAGGAGTACGACTTCGAGCTACTCTATCACCCGGGCAAGGCGAACGTTGTCGCAGATGCCCTAAGTAGGAAATCGGTCCACTGCTTGGCCGGTATATCATTCCGAGAGTGGTACATGATGGAGGAGTTGAGCTCGTTCAGACTTGAGCTAGATGAGATCACGGATGGCGTGGCTATGTGTTCATTGGTGGCTCAGCCCACACTAGTTGCTCATGTGCTGGAGGAACATGCCGAGGATGCCGATACGGTAGAGATCCGAGAGAGGATGATCAGTAGTGCTGATACCGAGGGCTGGGAGCAGGGTTCCGATCAGGGCCTACGTTACCGAGGAGGGCTGTTTGTGCCGCGGGGTTGTAGAGACGTTGTGTTGAGAGAGTGTCATCACTCCCGTCTTGTTGTGCACCCGGGTGGCACCAAGATGTATCGATACATCAGACGGCAGTTCTGGTGGAGCGGGATGCGTAGAGCAGTTGTAGAGTTCGTTTCGAGATGCCTCACATGTCATTAAGTGAAGGTCGAGCATCAGCGTCCCGCCGGTTTGCTACAGCCACTGCCGATTGCAGAGTGGAAGTGGGAGCACGTCACGATGGAATTCATGAGTGGCTTACCGAGGTCACCGAGAGGGCACGACGCAGTTTGGGTAGTGGTCGACCGACTGACCAAGTCGAATCATTTCTTAGCCATGAGGATGACCGACACGGTTGATACACTGAGCCGTTTGTACATTCAACAGATTATCCGACTTCACGGTGTCCGGTGTCTGTTTTGTCCGACAGGGATCCTCGATTCACCTACAGATTCTGGGAGAGCTTGCAGAGAGTATTGGGGACCGAGGTCTTGCTCAGCACGGCGTATCACCCGCAGACCGACGGTCAGTTAGAGCGCACTATACAGATCTTAGAGGATATGCTGCGAGCATGTGTGTTGGACTTCCGAGGATCATGGGAGGATCACTTACCATTGGCCGAGTTCGCCTACAACAACAGCTTCCAGGCCAGTATTGGTATGGCACCATTTGAGGCGTTGTATGGTAGGCCGTGCAGATCGCCCGTGTGTTGGGCAGAGGAAGGAGACATGAGTTTACTTGGTCCGGAGCTTGTCCGGGAGACGACCGAGAAGGTCGCACTGATTCGGGATCGGTTGAGGACCGCGCAGAGTCGACAGAAGAGTTATGCAGATAGACGGCACCGGCCTCTTGAGTTTATTGTTGGCGATCATGTGTTTCTGAGGGTGAGCCCGAAAAAGGGATTATTGCGGTTCAACCGCGGCGGAGGCAAGTTGGCCCCGCGGTTTATCGGACTTTTTGAGGTGTTGAGCAGAGTTGGAGCCGTTGCATATCGCCTTGCACTGCCACCGCAGCTTGGGGACGTGCATAACGTCTTCCACGTTTCCCAACTGCGAAAGTACACTGCAGACCCATCCCACGTCATTGAGTGGACGGACATCGAGGTGGCTGAGGATGTTTCGTATGAGGAGCAGCCAATCAGGATTCTGGATACGCGAGAGCAGGTCTTGCGTGGCAAGACTATCCCCCTGGTGCGAGTGCAGTGGAAGCACCACGGAGCTGAATCAACTTGGGGGAGCGAGGATGAGGTTCGCGCGAAGTACCACAGCCTGTTCGGCCCTTGAGGTACTTTTGTTTTAAATTTCGAGGACGAAATTCTTTAAGGGGGGTAGATTGTAAGAACCGCCTCCGGTCGATCCCGGTCGAACCGATGAATCCTGACGAAAGTTGACTTTTTGCCAGAAAAGTAAACTGATGACTTCGGGAGTCATTCGGGACCTTTCCGGGGCCCAAAAAGCTTATTCGTCGTTACAGTTAGCATAATTGGGTCGTTTCCTTTCAAATGACGGTAATCGTGGAAAAGTCAAACAGAGACTTTTTATCGACTAAAACAAGTTAAATGGAAGTTGCTGGATTTGTTTTAAGGACAAAGTGGTCTCTACATGGACACTTGTCCATGTTAGCTTGGAGGGGAAGAAAGGAGGCAAAAGGACCCTTTTAGCCCTCATGAGTTGGCCTTGAGAGGATAAGAGCAAGGGGCAATCTAGTAATTCCACCCTTAAGTTATATGACTCATTTTTGGACCATTTCTCCTCATTGTTAGTGTGGTGGCCGAAATTTACAAGAGAGAGGAAGAAGAGGAGCTTCCATTGAAGCTTGAAGAAGAAGCAAACGAAAAGAAGCCCTTTTCAAGCCTTTTCTTCACCAGAATCTTCTCAAATGTTCATCATCTTTATCATCTCATCATTCTAAAGGTAGGTAAACCCTCACAATCTCATTTAAATTCATTTCAAGTTATGGGTTTTCATGGAAATTGCTTAAACTAGCTAGGTTTTGAGTTCTATGTTGTTAGATGTTGTTTCTAGAGAAGTAGATGATTGATTTATGTTGAAATCACTTGTTTTTGAGTTGGAAATCTCTTGGGTATTTGTTGTTTTGATGAATCCTACCTTGGGTAGTGAAGGATTGAAGTTATGTGACTGTTTTGGAGGTTTTGGGTGGTTAAAAAGGGAGTTTTGGGTGTTGATTTCGTGGAAAGGAGGCTGGAGGAAGAAGAAGGACAAAACTGGTCTTGGCCGTCACGGATCCGTGACGGGCACCGTGAAGGGAGACGTCACGGCTCCGTGAGGGAGACCGTGACGGCACACGTCACAGGTCAATGATGTCACCCGTAACGGGGAGTCTCACGGCTCCGTGACCCGAACCGTGGCAGATCGATTTTGGCCCTTTTTAGTCCCCTTTGGGTGTTTTTCGTTTAATTCGAAAGGTTATCTTGAATCTAATGTTTGGGGTTTTTAACTTAGATGTTTTCCTCTTAAACCACCTTTGTTTGTGTATTAATTCTAGTATAAATTTATGTTCCTAGACCTTATTCTCGAGCTCGGAGGAAGAGTCTACTAGTCGGCTTTGGTTTTAAGCGTTTGGAGAACTTGAGGTAGGGAAGAGTAGTAAATTTCCACTGCCACACTAACAATGAGTTGCAATGGTCCAAAAATGAGTCATATAACCTAAGGGTGGAATTACTAAATTGCCCCCTTGCTCTTATCCACTCAAGGCCAACTCATGAGGGCTAAAAGGGTCCTTTTGCCTCATTTCTTCCCCTCCAAGCTAACACGGACAAGTGTCCATGTAGGGACCACTTTGTCCTTAAAAAATTCCAGCAACTTCCATTTAACTTGTTTTAGTCGATAAAAAGTCTCCGTTTGACCGAATGTTGACTTTTCCACGATTACCGTCATTTGAAAGGAAACGGCCCAATTAAGCTAACCGTAACGACGGTTAAGCTTTTTGGGCCCCAAAAAGGTCCCGAATGATTCCCGGAGTCATCGGTTGACTTTTCTAGCAAAAAGTCAACTTTCGCCAGGATTCACCGGTTCGACCGGGATCGACCGGAGGCGGTTTTTACACGATGCGTTGAATCTACACGTGTAATGAGAAGATTCGTTGAGAGAGGAGAGAACGGCAAGAAAGGAAAGAGATAGAGAGAAGAACGAATCAGAGGAAAGAGATTCGACGTCGATGAATCTGTAGACTCGGGAGAGAGAGAAAATCGGTGGCGACACGTCAGCTTTTCCTTTTCCTCTGCTTCTTTCGACGCTGAATCGATGTGTGGATTCGACACCATTGTGGAAGGTCTTATGTAATTACGTTTTTTTATAGACGATTGAGTTCATCACTCTCTCCAAGAAATCTGGTAGGCAACGTATGCAAAATATAGAATTGATTAGGTATGTTGATGTAGGGAAAAGGATATCGCTTGCTCAAGTTTTATTTGTGTCTAATAGCCCAGATAGTATAGATGAATTCCTTTTATGGCTTGGATTGATGTCATAGGGGGAGTCGGTTTTCTCCGTGAAATAGGACACCAAATTTTTTTGTTTATGATAATACATGATACTTAAAGAATTTGCGGGAGACATAACTAAGAAATTTAAAAAAAAACTAGAAGGGTGCTATTGATTTTTTTTATGAAAAAAACAGGTAATGATAATTAGAAAGAAAAATTATAGAGGCGCTCCCTAGGATCTAAGTGGATCCGCCAAGATTCATGTGGTAGCTGATTTGATTAGTCTGGATATTGTTCTAGTAATAATAAGAGAGTTATGAAACGGGGAGTTTTGTTTTATCAATGAGGTTTATATTATCCATCCGATCCAAAGATTGAATATAGAGGATGCTGCAAGAGCAATCAGATTACAGTGCTCGAAAAAGAGCATAAAACCCATGAACGGCGGTGATGAGTTCTAAGAATACGGGCTAAAAAACTGAAACTAGAAATAACTGAGATGATGAAAAATACAAATAACGAATTGGAAATGGACCAACAACGAAACTTGCAACTACACCCGCCACCGCGTTGGCACAGAAGGATTACTTCGAATCAACTGAAGCAAGCCTGAGGAACACTGAACCACACCGAGATTGAAGAAAGTTAGACATTCTTTTGTCTTGAAAGCTTGATATTTGGAGCTATGACATCAATACCCTTTGAGGAGATTAGAGTGTCAGTTGAATTTTTGCATAGAATGTTCTCCTCCTCATTATCAGTTTGCCAGTGATCTGTTACCTCCTTATGGTTGTGAAGATAATTTTTTAGAAGGTTTTCTTTATCTTTGGTCTTGAAGCTCATTTCATTGCAAGCTTTCAGAGCTTGACTGAAGTCATTTAATTTCATACCAAAGGTTTGTTGTGTGATTGCAACATCCAATGATGCAGAGGAGTCAAATGCTTGTTTTGAACCCTTGTGTTTCCCTTCTTTCTTCTTTCTTTTTGGAGCTTTCACAACTTCAGAGATGGTTTCATCTGAGTCCAATGAATGAGACAGTTTCCCGGGCTCAGGTACAACGTTCTCCAATGAATTAACATCCCTAAAAACAGTATCACTTGAGTCTAATAAGGCCTTATTTGAATTAAATGGCTCTCTAACCGCTTCATTTATTGAAACCACTTTAAATGGTAGTGGGTCAGCCGAGGACTCTGATGTTTTGGAGCCCTCCATCCCCGACTCCAGCCCCTCCCATCGGGAAACGGTCACCGGCGAGGACGCTTCACTCAACGATGGTGGAATCAACAATGGTGGGATCAAATTACCGTCACATTCAGTTACAGATACCCTGATGTTATCTTTGATTGAAAAAAAGACTTCTTCATTGATGGTTCGGCTCGATGATGTATGGATGAGCACATAAGCCTTACGGGAAGAGAATTTGGAGAGGGAGTCGGGATGTCACGCCCCAAATCCAGATTTGAACGGAATCGAGACGTGAACCAAAAATAATGATAATGAAGGCAAGTTTAAACGAAATTAAGTTCAACAAAAAACTCTCAAACTCACAATTCTGTTAACAAGAGTCAAATGCTCGAAATCCAAAAATAAAGTTCGTGCAAAAAGGGAGATACGTCTCTAGACAACCCAAGACTAGGACTCTCGCTAAAGCTCCCTAGCTTTGAGACGCCCTCTACTCCAACTCATGAACAGAACCTGTAAGAACAGTAGAGAAGGGGATGAGCTTTCGCTCAGTAGGAAAAAGTAGTAAAGGGGATTAGCATTCCGCTCACCACCACAGATACCCGTCCAAATATGGCATGCTAGTAAAGCAATAACAAGACAACTTAAACAACGTAACCAAATGACAACGCTTAAATCCAACCGGGAGCAGTCCTTAATTTAAACCTGATACTAAACCATCACACAAACACTTCCCCTCAACTACACACTTAGTACTCGTCACTCAGACAATTCACACTGGGACCCAACACGGTTCTATCAACACTAACCACACATACGAACGTCCACAGCAATGCACCGAAACCCGATATAACTGCATTCAAGATCACGAAGGATCACATACCCGTTGTCCCTTCGAGAGTCTTAACACCCAAGTCAAACAAGAATCACACTGATCAACACACACATTAATCATTAGCAACACACACACACAATAATGTTCAATAATACGCCGGATTCCACCGCACGTCCTAAATATACCATATCGGAACACTCAACATCGGCCTATGTATCATCCCGGAACACTCAGCATCGGGGTACACATCATCCCAAATATATCGGACCAGAACGCACAACATCGGCCTGAATATCTTCCCGTAGCACGGGGTACAATTCATACCACACATATCATACCGGAACACCAGCATCGGCTTAGATATCATCCCGGACACTCAACATCGGGGTACAAAGTATATCAAAAACACACAGTATCGGCCTGGATATCATACCGGAACACCTAGCATCGGTCGAGATATCATACCGGAACACACAACGTCGGCCTAGATATCACTCTGGAACACCAGCCTCGGCCTAGATATCTTATACCGGAACACGTAGCGTCGGTATAGATATCATACCGGAACACCTAGCCTCGGGTACCACGTACACCGGAACACCATCCTCGACCTAGATATCTTATACCGGAACACACAACGTCGGTATAGATACCATACTGGAACACCTAGCCTCGGAACATATCTAGCCGGAACACACAGCATCGGCCTAAATATCGGACCGGAACACCCTCATCAGCCTAGATACTCTACCAGAGTACACACATACAGGGTCTCAAACATGTCACAAGGAAATGGTTCACACTAATACTCACCACATTCTCATAGTATATCACGACCATTAGTTTAACAACGGAACATACCACAGACCAATCATTACAAAACTACTAACCACAAACAGACGCAATCATCACACAATCCTACGGGCACGACATGGCCCACATGCAGTTCTACAGCACGACAAATCCCAAACATACGGGCACGACATGGCCCGCAAGTTATTCCACATTTTAAAACGACCACGCTAGTTATTCACATCCTACATGTGATTCTACAATTATTCTGGTTACTTATATCCTATATGCAATTCTAGTAATTTTCCGCATTTTAACCGGTATTCGCTACTTTTCCCTACCTCAACCGCGATCCAAATCTCGAACAACCGCGCACCGCCTAATAGCCCCCTCCGCCACGATCGGGAACAACGTCTAAGATCACAAAGTACACGAGATTTAGTAATAATTCAAGGGTGGTTTAAAGAGATAACACCCAATCTAATACTCAATACGTTCGGTTATAGATAACCTTCCTAATTACCCAAAAACAAACAAAATGGACTTGGAAAGTCCATTTCTGATCCATCACGGAGTCTTGACGGGTTCCGTCACGGTTTGGGTCACGGAATCGTGACATGCGCCGTCACGGTATCCGTCACGGAGCCGTGACGTGCTCCGTCACGGATACGTGACGGGTCTGACTGCCTCCTTCTTCTTCCCTCAACTTCGTCCCTACGAATCCAAACCTCCAAAACTCCATTGTTAAGCTCCAAAACCTCTAAAATCAGCCTCAATTACCCCAAAACTCCAAGACCCAAGTTGGGTTTCATCAAATTAACCAAACTCAATCAATCTCCAACACAATCCTCCATTTTCCACCACAATCCATCAATTTAACAATGAGGAACTTCAAACCCGTAATACTCAAGCCTAGTTCATGCATTTTCTACCAAACCCACAACCCAAAGTTCATCAAAAGGGGAGTTAATTCGATGCTTACCTTAGGACAAGAGTAGATGATGAGAAATGTGGAAGAAATGAAGAACTTTTGTGGTGGAATCAAGCAAAAAGGGCATTTTTCTCCTCTTCTTCCTCTTCTTCAAAAATGGAAGCTCCACCCTCTCTCTTTCTAGAGAATTTCGGCCAAGGGAGAACAAACGGGCTGATTTTTGCTCCCATGTGGCCTTTAACCTAAAAGGGAAAGGTCCATTTTGCCCCTTTTGCCCTCTTTCCTCTTATGCCCAAAAGTAGGGTCAAATGGGTATTTTTCTCACCCCTTTCTTCTCCTCCAAGACTCATGGACATGTGTCCATTTGGGGTCCACCTCCACTCACAATTATCCCAGCCCAATTAAATTAATCCGATAAAACCCATAATTCGACCCCGTTTGACCCGTATTTGACTTTTTCGCAAAAGTACTTATTTGAAAGTAAATGACTCAACTAAGCTAACCGTAACGACGACTAAGCTTTTTGGGTCCCGGATGGGTCGCGAATGACTCCCGGAGTCGTCGGTTCACTTCTTCGACGAAAAGTCAACTCTTCCCGATTTCCGCCGGTTCGACTGGTGTTGACCGGGGGCGGTTCTTACACGGGATGTACCAATAGAGAAGTACCAAACCTGCCAGCGATGGCTTCGAAATTGTCTGAAGTCCAACCCTGAATTTATACTCCACCGATACAAATCCATTTGAAGTAACACCCTTTAGACAGACAATCCTCACTTCCATGGATCATAGTGATCCATGAGGACAACCAAACCCAACCTTCTTCAATCATCCGCCTCTCAAACGTATGGTCTGGGCAATTAATCATGACCAATCTATTGCCCAGATTTCTGACCTCAATATAAAAAACCCCCAAAGCTCTTAATTCAGATAGAATGTTTTCAGCATTTCTTAAATTATTACTGACTCCTATACAGGCTTTCTTCACCAAATCACCAAGAAATGGATCTTCTTTCCCAAAGATGAAAGTCTTGCATTCAGAGTGTGCCCTTTTTTTCCGTGAGAAAATTACGCAGATCAATCTCGGGGCATTTGTTTCAAACCGTCAGAACCACCCGGAGATTTGGAGAATTTCTCCATTGCCTGAGCTGCAAACAAAATCTGACCTCTGAATTTTGAGCCTCTAATTCTTTCCATTAAGCTCCTTATCTCAGAATCATTCTCATAGGTTACAAAAAAAAAAGCCCTTCCCATCTCTGTTTACGTTCCAAGGAATATGAATGTTAGAGATCGTCCCAAATTGCTCAAACAACTCAAGCCGGTCTTCTTTGAATGAACTCAAAGGAATGTTTCTAACATAGACTTTCCTCGGATGAAAGAAGGACTTGACGGTATAACACCTATTGCCTTGTTTAGACGAGTCCATTCCCGGAGGAACATGGGATTCCGAGAAAGCTTCAGATTCTTCATGCTTGAATTCTCCATCCTCACAATCCAGATTGCCTTTATCTTGTAGATGCTTCTGGAGTGGACCATGAGGGGATGTGCTCCTGACCTGCTTCCCGTTGATTAAACTGGAATTTCCAATCGTCGGCCAAACTGACATGACTGGAAAGGAACCCAAGTCTTTGAGCTCCTCAGCCGAATTTTTACCCCTTTCCGAAATCATGTTCTTCCGATGTTGGGACTCCATTGATGACTCGGCAAGTTAGACTAACTCACGAGTCTGCAGAACCAGAACAGAAAACAACCAACCAGACAGGTGGACGGCGCCGGCCAACACCGAAAATAAACACGACGAACTACCGGCTAATTGCAACACAAAAGAAAAGATGGGTGAAAACGGTATCAGACAAAAATTAGGAATATGAACCTGGAGAACACCACAATCCCACGGAGAGTCGGATGAACGGGGTCATCGTCTTCATCCCCAAACCAGAAGCAAGAGAAGACCTCTTGGACATGAGGAGCGGCGCACAAACCGTAATCGGATGCGGAGGGCCAAACTGAACCCTAGGCGCGTGAGGCGCGTTCTAATTTGTTCGCCTCTAAGCGTTCGATGAATCGAGGAGTTAGTGGAATATAATTTTTTTTACGTACAACCTATTAGGAGCGACGACACACATGCATTGTGGGAGCCCAAGATTGTGGTGGTAGAGGGTCGAGGTTGGATCTAAGAGTTCCGATTAGATTTTAGGGCACGGTAACAAGGCGGTATGTTTTGACATTGTTGATTGTGAGTCTTAAATGTAGATGTTAGTGCCCTGCAAAAAGGAGTTAGGTTAGGTATGACGATTCGGGATCATGAGGATTAGGTTTTGGTAGCTCTGACTCACATTCAAACCGGTGGGTTTTCTTCTCTGTGACGTAATATCTGACCATGAAAGTGGGCTTACAACGATGTGTGAATAGGGATTGACAGAAAACGGATGGAAAAATAAATTTTATCAGTATGACGTATAATCTTAAAAAGATAATTCGAGTTTCCAAAAAAATCATTTGAGAGTATATACTCTATCCTAATATCTTCAAGTAACATTGAGATGTAAATTAAGTCTACATAAGAAAATAAGACCATCCACAACTTAACACAATTCATAGTTTTTGTATTATTCAAACTTATAAGAATTTGTTGTCCTTCCCAAGATTAAGTATTTTGTGATGAGAAGCACTTTGGAAGAATTTGTTGTCTAGGGATGGCAAATCGACCCGGCCCCGACGGGGACCTGGCTGTCCCGACCCGATCGGGGCGGGTTAGGGCCGGGTTTTCTCACACCCAGGGCGGGTTTCGGGGCGTTCACAGGGTTTGTTGACCAGGTCTGGGGCGGGTTTCTTCTCTGTGACGTAATATCTGGCCACGAAAGTGGGCTTACAACGATGTGTGAATAGGGATTGGCAGAAAACGGATGGAAAAATAAATTTTATCAGCATGACGTATAATCTTAAAAAGATAATTCGAGTTTCCAAAAAAATCATTTGAGAGTATATACTCTATCCTAGTATCTTCAAGTAGCATTGAGATGTGAATTAAGTCTACATAAGAAAATAAGACCATACACAACTTAACACAATTCATGGTTTTTGTATTATTCAAACTTCATCAGAGTATAAGAATTTGTTGTCCTTCCCAAGATTAAGCATTTTGCGATGAGAAGAACGTTGGAAGAATTTGTTGTAATGTTGTCCTTCCTCTATAAAATACTCACTCTTGTATACAATAGGTGTTTTTTTTTTTGAAACGATGAATGAGGCCATATTGCATTACTATCAATAACTGTTATAAAATGACCAAAGTCTTGGGCTTCTGATTATAGTCTGAATCCTTCTTAGGGTACCCAGCACTCATGGAGTCGTAGAAAAAATCTATTTTAACATCATAGACACTATAAGAAATTGTGACCTCGTTTGGCCCTCCGAAAAACAAGTGGAGGGCCAAACCAACAAGCAAGTCCTAAACATCAAATCAATCTAGAAATCCAAAAAAAAAATCCAGAACATCAAACTGAACAGAATGCAGAAAAAACTAAAATTGAAATAAATCTCCAAAGCTTTCATCTTCATATTCGATTCTTCCGGCCGTGGGTGTCATCGGACAGATCCCAATCTATCGTCCCTTTCTCGAATTCCAAATCCATCGTCTGTATTACTCCGAGACCTTTACCAAACTATATATATATATTTTTTGATAGGCTAAATATTTTATTGAGCATTCGTTCTATAAGAGGATAGAACGAAGCGAAACTATTTTTATTTATCTTAATTATGTTTAAATTAGTTTCTGTTGTTAGATAAGGTTCGTTTAATGAGCCAAACTCAAATTGAACTTCTTAAAATTTGACAAGCTGATTTATTTATTGCATACGGTAGAGGTGATTTTATGGAGAGATGGATTAATGGGAGATGTAGAAGTGAAGCAATGAAAGCCTGCGTTATTATTGTGGTTCAGCTTTATCGTAACAAGAGCCTGCCCTACCCATATCACTTCAGGTTTATATTTGGATTTAATAAATAAGCCAAATTTGTCATTTCATCTTCTTAATTAATCATTAGTGTCATCCTCACCGGCTTTAATTAATTTGTGTCTGCAATCATATCATGCTCTCGCTCGCCTCTACCCTTTTAACATTTGTTCATCCCATGCATTCATGCATGTTGTTGGGGCGTGCGTTTCATTATCGAGTCCATATTTCTAATTATCACATTCACATTTTACTCCGGAATTTATAAAAGTAATTTACAAATACAATACAATATATTTTTTTTAAACGAGTAACCGGCAATTTCATTAATGCCAATCGGCAATCAAACAGTGTGAGGCGTGACCGTAGCAAGCCCGGTGCTCATGGACCCATAATTTTAGCCCGCACAAATTCGTGGACAATAACTCAAGACAACCCCCTACCGTCGTTTGAAAGTAACGGGGAAAAAAACCAAAATCCAAAACCAACAGAAACTAAAAGGTCACAACAACTAAAACAGGAATAACAATAAATAACGATAAGTGGTGCTGAATATGCAGGCTTCCCGAGACCTCCCAGCATTGGTTGTCCCGGGTCTGTAGGTATAGTCTGGGGCCGACTCCACCCACCCCTGCTGGAACTGATCATTCATCCATCGGAGGCCTCTGTGCCTCCGCTCCAGCAGTTGTTGCCTCCACCACCACGGGCTGATACCAGAGCTGTGGCGGATCAGTCGGGTCACTCCTGTGCTTTTGTACCTCCGGTGGACAGAAGTACATCGGCCTGGTCCCAGTGTTTCAGAGATTCCGCCGAATAGCCCCGTGGATCTGTCTCCTCTTCATTCCTCATAATTGCATTGGGTCCGGGAGGAGCTCGGATCAACGGCCCAGTCGCAGGATAGATGTTAGCCAGGAGGTCAGGCTTTGTGGGCCTGGGTGGCGGGTTGGGTGCTCCATAGCCGCCCCCTGCAAAGTAGTGGTTAACCCATCTTGGTTAACCTTAGCCAGAAAATCAGACTTTGAAGTGCCTGCACTGAGAAAATCAGCGCCCATGGTAATCTCTCTCGATCGGACCTTAGGGTACAGAGGTGGATCGCTCAGATCCGGGGCCGGGTGGATGCGACTGTCCATCTCCGGAGACGGCCTCCATGAGTCGCCAACCCTCGGACAGATAGGGCTGACATATTGTTCCTTTCCGGCCGAGATAGGATGATGGGTATTCTCCGGGCACTGCAACGGTCGGGGAAGGTTCCCCACGCCCCGGTAGCCCTCCCTCGGCATGGGCGAGAGGCCAGTGTACGACGGCCAGACCTCCAGCACAGCAGCGTCGCCGACGACCAACACCGTCTCGGTGGGCGATGGCTGGCCCAGCTTGTCCAGCAGATCTGTCAAGGGCAAGCCCGGCTTGTCTTTCAAATATGTCGTGTGCGATGGATGCCGAGGGGGAACAGAGACCGGTCCAGGCAGCATCGGGAAAGCAACGACGCGACGCGCCTGGTGTTGGGCGGAAGTCCCAAGAACCCTACGGACCTCTGCATGTGAGGAGATCTGGTCGGGCCCGGCCCTATCCGAGCCGAGGAGATGGGGGAGAGGCAGACCCGACCACGTCTGATCGGAAATGGTCGCTATTGGAGGCGGGGGGGCCTGTGGCAGCGATGGTGGTCCAGGCGGAGTCGGGCGGGAGCGAAGCACGACCGCGACATTCGGGCTCGATTGAGGAGCCTGACCGGAGAAGTGAGGAGGGGGAGTAAAGACGGTGGACCAGCTGGGGGCTGCTGTTTGGAGGTGGTGGGGGAGGGTGGCGGTGTTGAACCCAGTAGGGTTTGAGAGAACCTCAAGAGGTTCGAAGAGAGAGCCATGCGAACATGCATTTACAAATCTTAAACATTGGTTACAATACAATATTTTATGTAGCCAATGTTCATAAAAATATATTCACTCGTTATTATATATAATATAATAATATACTAAATTTATGTGAATGATTATTTAGATTTAAAATAGAATTAATTTCATCGCTCTACCTTAAAAATAGTTGCGTAGTATTTCACAACACTAAAAATAGTTCGTGGCACCTCACATTACCTTATATCCGTTTGGGATTCCAAGCGTACATCTCCAACCCCGACCAACATATGTAACAATGGGGTCGTTTTTCACTATTGGGGACAACACTTTTATCGTGCCAACATCTATCACATTCGTTGGTGTTACAACCAAATTGTTATCTTTAACAGGCGAGTGGATAGAGTATGAATGAATAATAGGGAAGCCATTCAAAGGCAATATGAGGCAGCACTCCAAAAGTATGAATCCTTTTGGAGAAAAATAGTCAAACACCATTGGCTGATAGATGGAGATAGGAACACTAAGTTTTCATGTCGCGATGTCTTTTCGTCGTCGAATAAATAAGGTCTCTAAGTTGATGAATGACCAAGGGAGATGGTAACTCGGGATTCAGGCATGGATGACTTGATGTTTGACTATTTCCGGGAGTTATTTACCACTACGGCTCCAAATCTATATTAAGTCCAGATGAAGATCACACTAATGATCACAACTACCCAAAACAGGGTTCTTCTACAGAGGTAAATAATGAGGAAGTGACTACGACAATATTTTAAATAGGGCCTGACAAATCCCCCAAACCAAACGACCTCAACATAGTTTCTATCAGCACTATTGGCCCACGGTCCAGGCAGTAGTACATGATTTGTCCAGTAGATTATTAGGGGGGTACTCTGAACCGATCCTGAATCATACCTATTCTGGTTATGATCCCCAAGAAGTCAGACCCTAAACTAGTGATTGACCTTTGACCCATAGCTCTATACAATGTCATTTTCAGGATCATGTTTTAAGTCCTCGCCAACCGGTTCATGATCTTTCTCCCAAGTGTCATCTCTCCCACCCAAAGGGCATTTATCCCAAGTTGGTACATTCAAGATAACATAATCATTTTCTTTGAGGTTATCCGCAATCTACGTAAGGAAGCTTGTGGTTAACATGGATTCATGGATCTCAAACTGGATATGACTAAAGTATATGACCAGGTGGAATAGACATTCATCCTCTTAGTGATGCAACAATTTGGGTTTTGGGAAGAGTGGCTCACGCTCTTAACAACATGTATGGGATCAATGTCCTACATGGCCAGCTCGGGGTAGGGGGGAAGGAGATCAACCATTACACTTATTTGAGGCATTAGGAAAGCGGATCCCTTATCCCTGAATATGTTCCTATAATGCATGAAAGGGTTGTTTAGACTCATCTCCAAGGCCGAACAATGGGGGGTGGTCATCGTCATGGTTTCTCCATACCTCGAGGAGCTCCGGTGATCTCTCACATACTTTTTGCTGACGTCGGTTACGCCTTCTGTCAGGAAAATGTATCTAAGGCAATATAGGTACGAGACATCATCTAAACCTTTGGGGCTATGTCTGTTCAGGTAATCAGCACGCATAAGTCTTCATTTTACTTTAGCCTCAATACGACATCTCTTACCCATCAATCCTACTATGAAATTCTAACATAACGGAAAACTCTAAAGCTTCTATCTACTTAGGGTGACTAAATATGGTTATTCGAAATCAAAGAAAAGTACGACATATATAAGCAAGTGTATGCTCAAGAGGATCTAATCCTCGGATGACCAACTTCTTTCCCCGAAAAACGGGTAAGTCATGGTATGTTCTATTTATGTCATGTCTTTTTTATGGTTCCCTAAATTATCACAGACTAAATCCACTTTTCTTTAGCTAAATTCTAGTGGAAAGCTTTGGTGAGAAAGCAACATCCATCATCCGACAAAACTACAAATATTTGTGACGGCCTAAGGATCTTTAGGGGGTGAGATTTTGGGATCTACAAGACTTTAATATGGTCCTCCCTGGAAAGCAACTCGAAATCCTGACTCCCTATTTGCTCGCTCGTTATTACCAAAAAAGGAGTTTCAAAATGCCATGATCGATGTCAATCCAAGCTATATCTGGACCAACATGCATACAACCTAAAGCCTCCCAATTTCGGGTCTTCTTCGTACTCTCAGTCCAGGGACATAAACCCTAATACTTGGTTCTCAGTGTATCTTACATAATCACCTGCATTTCTCAATGTTACAGCGGCGGGTTTCATGGAACCAAGGAGGCGGGTATGGGACACTGATATACTTCGAGCTCTATTTAGCTCCTGGGACCAAGAAGATACAATGGTCATCATTTTATCCACGCCTTGAGCCTTTGATGGTTGATACTAGTACTTTGACCATTCGGGTTGTTATTCATCCAATGCAGACTACAAACTCATATGGTTCGAGCTGAATCATCCCGCCTCACCCTTGATGCCTTAGACTTTTCCATGAAGTAATTCTACTCGCGCATTTGAATATATATACATGTGCATGATTACCAAAAGCTTAATATAGTTTAGTGCTAAAGTACCAGTCGATCAAGTAAGGAAGTGTTGGGTCACTCTTTCCTAAGGCACACCTAGACTATAGTTGTCACTACCCCAATGTAATTATCTTTTCCTATTTACACATGTACATATATACAAGTACAATTCACATGCTAGGTTGTGTATATATGTTTGAGTGGGTTCTAAATGTCTAAAAGCGTCCTTAAGGGGATTGAGGATGAGTAAAGAGTTAATGGGTGAGCATTTGGTACATGTAGAGACATCAGAAAATGGTATGTATGATATAATCATGAAATATGAGTAATGCAATGTCCTGTGCTCCGTGGTGTTGTTTTTTGTTTAAATAATTTTTTGAGATGTGCTATGGTGTCCTTTCAGGATCACTAATCTTCTCTATCAAGTGCATGTGACAAAGTCATATGAACCATCTTGGATAATATCATGAGGATCTCTACCATTTCGATTTCTCTATCATGGGCATGGTTGCCCGACTGCGCCTAGGGCAGGGACCGGTGCTGGAGGGTCTACGATAGGGGTGGGGCGAAATCGAGGTCATCGGTCGTGCCCTCATAGGACCCCAAGACCTCGTGTTCACAGCAGCCTCGTGAGAGATCCAATGGAGGACAAGGTCGCCCTCTTCCTCCGCATCGCCTCTCCGTCGCGGTGGTAGGATTCGGGACTCTAGCATGGCTTGTTGGTCTCTCGGGTGGGAGTGTGTCACTTCATGTGGAAGCAGTTGGCGGTAAGTGATAAGGGACGTTGATTCCTCACGTGGCGTGATCCACCGGTCCCATCTGGTTGGTCAGGCAATGGAAGGTCGACGAACAGGCAGGCGAGGTACAACAATAGTGGTCAGCGAGCGCGGTGATGGGGAGTCTATAATGATCGAGATACAGATAGAAATGATAGTAGTCGAGGAGAGACGGGATGAAAAAGATTTGGAGGGAAAGAAAAAGATTTTGAAAAAGTAACCCTAGAAGCTCTGAAAAAGAGTAAGACTTTTAACTTTTAATTGAGTTAAGTCTCGACTAAAAACATATAATCATATTTATAGGTAAATCAACTTTTTATCTTTTTTTTTTATGTTTTATTGGATCCTTAACCATTCTCAATAATCATGGTATATTTATATTTTCTCACTGATATTTAATCACTTTCTATTTTCAGTGTTCTAAAAGTCGGGGCTAGGCCGGTGCCTAGGCGGGGATTTTTAGAGCATCTCCAATGGTTAGACACTGCGTAGTGTCAAGGAGCAGTGTCAAGAAGTGTTTTTTGGCTTCCTGACATTGCTTCCTAACACTGCTCATCCAATGGTCAGTGCCAAAGAGCCATGGTTAGAAGTATTTTTGGAGCAAAATGGGCTTGGTGTCGTTGCTGACACGACATGGCGTCGTTGCTGGAACCAGACACGACCAGCTGACACGCCTGCGCTGACACGACCGCCTGACACGACGAGTCGTGCCAGCGCGTCGTGTCAGGGTCGTGTCTGCGCTTGACACGACCGGCTGCAACGACCCGTTGCAGCTGCTCTTAGAACACCAGCCCGATTTTAACAAGTCGGGCGGCTCTAGGCGGATTTTAAAAAAATCGGGTCAATTCCCACTTAGGCGGGGATTAATTGGTCCTAGGTGGGGATTAATCGGTTCCTATGTGAGAATTTTTAGAACACTCATCCAATTTTTAAGGTTTTATCTTAAATATTTATTATTAATCATTTTATATAATTCATATTATTATTATTATAAAAATATATATAATTTTTATTTTTAATTTAATTATAAAATTAATAATCATAGATGATATACACTTACATCTTATATATTGTGGATGTTAATGTAGTTTACTTGTTTATTGATATTTTTTATCTTAAATATCATATTAATTTTTAACTTTTTGTTACTAGTTTTATTTTTATATAAGGATATTAGTGTTGTTTACATGATTTTTTTTGTCATTTAAGGACGATTATGTAATAAATATATATATATATATATATATATATATATATATATATATATATATTTTTTTAAATGTTTTTTTTACTATTTTTTCATAATAAAATTCATATTTTTTTAACGATAAAATTCATATTTTATTCATATATAATATAATATTTGTTAATAAATTAAAAAAATAGAAAAATAAAAGTCCGATTAATCTCCGATTAATCTCTGAAAGGCCTAACCACCCGACTAACGCCTACGTTTTTTTAGAACCTTGCTACTTTCACACCTGTGTCCAACCAGAAAACACAATGACAATGAACAAGAAATATCATAAATTGATAGCATATCCTTATTTTGTGGCATGCTTGAAGTTGTATTGGATTGGGGAGGTTGAAGTTGCACTATTATAGTTTGGTCATCCCAAGAAAATTACAGAAGCAGTAGGTAGCTCTACTAGCCTCTGGGAATCTGCATACTCACATCAAAGTATGTCTTGTGTGTAGCCAAAACATTCATTCCCTACCAGGTCCAGAACACTGCTCTAATCAATATTAGCTTCAGTCGTCAATCCCTCATTAATTATCACGTCACCTCAACACATATATCATTAAAGCCTTAAACACAACATTTGAAATAAAACTATATTTTTACGACAGAGAAGATAGGCTGGATAGCCTTGATTTTTTACCTGGTGTCCCGCCGATGATTTGAACGTATTTTTCTCTCCTCTCTATTGCCTTTTTAATGATAAAATTCATAGATATATATATAAAAAACTAGTGTTTATGTTATCCACTTTCAAGAATTATAACGTTCATTTTGTTTTGTTTTGGTTTTGCAGCTCTGATGCGATTGCGTTTAGGGTTTAGCAAGAGGATGGCGGTCGTGTGTTTCTACGATTCCGGCAGTCGTCTATGGTCGGGCGGCGGAGCTTTTGAGGCAGGTAAGATGTCTCATCTACTTCGTTGTCTCGTATGGTTACTCGTTCTCTTGTACCTGCTAGGGACGGAGGAGGAGGGCTTGAAGGTCTTTAGAAAGGGTGGTCGGCGACTGTATCTATGGGGTCTGCGCACTCCGGTGGGTGGTCCGACACCAAGGTCACGGCGGACTCGGGAGCCGGGTCGCCACCGTGTGGAAGCTTCGGCGGTATATCGCTCTGGTCTGTTACGTCGGACACCAGCCTTGGGGCCTCGTCCACGACGGGTTGCAGTGCAGAAACCGTGGGGATTCCCGGCGGATCACCGCCGGTTGGTTTTAGATGGGGTAAGTTGATGATCCGACATATGGAGAACTTGGCCGGCGATCAGGTTCTTAAGCCACAGAATCCGGGTGTGACCTTGCGGGGTACGAAGGAGCAGGACAAGGGGCGTCCGGGAAAGTCGACGGAGAAGACGGCGGAGGCTACATGGACGAGGAGGCCGGGGTGGAAGCACGGGAGGCTAGGGTTCCGGGAGAGTACTGACCCCGCTAGGGTTTTCCTTGGGGATGGGCCGGGTGGGCCTACGGGCGTGGGCCTGGGTTACGAGGCGGGTAAGTCTGTTCTGGCACGGAGTTCGAGGAATTCTCGGAACTATGATGGTACATCAAACATAGCAGCGACGGGGGGCTTTAAGCACCCTCGCCTCCAGGAATGAGTACTGAAGGGGCCATGGAGGGTTTGGTCGGCTGTACCTTCTCCCTGGTGTATAGGTGGCATTGGTACCACCAACAGCTGATGTGTTACTTCTCTACCACTTCGGAGTCAGCAATCCCGCGTTCAGGAGCCCTACCATTATCAGTCAAGGGGGGACGACGCACGCTGACATACCGGGGGAGTAATCGGTCCACCACTGCTTGCTTATCCTCTGATCTGCTCGATCAGTTTCTTCTGATTGGAGTATACTGTATCGGTGTCCTCGGACGCTACCGCAGTCCCGCCCCCGACCGCAATTATGTCTAAGAGCACATTTAATTTTTCTGCACTTGTCTTTCCAATTATGTTAGCTTGGTTTATGTATGGTAAATCCTACGTTTGTGGACACCAGGTTATTTTACTTCAATAATATCATCATTTCCTCTCAAAAAATAATAACGTTCATTTTTTTGATAATTACAAGCTTAATCTACTTATAATCCCTACTCACCTTTTTAAGCAGGAATTGAACACATGATCTCTTGAACTGCTGAGGTGTTTGGAGACACGTTTAAATGCATCGGAAAAACAAAAAATCCATACAAATTTAAAAATAAATTAGAATTTAAATAGAGCAAATATTTAATAACAAAAACTATAATTAGAAAACGTTTGTCCGATGAGTTACTACAAATTTTTAATAATAGTTATCTTTAGAATTAGTAGCAATGTCGAGTTCTAATGACAGGCGACGATAACGAGCGGAGAGTCGGGTAGCTCCTCCTCTCTATTGTCTTTCATGACGTACCTCTCTTCCCTGATCTCGGCTCGTTTCGGGATAACGACGACAACAATGGACCTGATTTTCTCTACTTATGAGGCAGTAGAGACAGGTGTGGCTACGACCACCCGACCAGGTGGTGGTGTCTTCGTCAAGGGGGTCTGTTGGACTGGCCACAGAGCATCATTCATAAGAATCCGGTGAGGGGTTTGAGACCTCTCCAACATTGTCCAGTCCCCCCTTCTCTCCCAAGCTCGCCTTCACGGATAACTTTCTTCTCCATCTTATTTCCGAGCGTTTCTCAAGGGAAAGAGTTGATCGAAGGTCAATGGGGGGGGGGGGGGTCGTGGATAAGAGGCCGACGATGGGGATCGAAGGAAAAAGAGTTTTAAACATGCGGTTTTGTTGGGCCGTGAGGGATTGGGGTTTCCGGAGGAGCATGCGATGTAGGATAGGCGGGAACCAGGGGTCATAACGGCGGAGGCTGTCACGCCCCAAATCCGGTATTGACCGGACCCGAGACGTGACTTAGTGAGATTTAATAAAACAGTTTAAAAGTAAATAATATCTGATAAAGATGAAATAAAGTACACCAACAAAAGGTTCAAACCCTGAGTCCCAAGCTCAGTGAAATACAATAGTTAAACAACAGTACGTATCTTAAAAGAACAAAAAGTAAAGATAAGTCTCGGACCCTCGCTAGCCTTAAGCTCCGCGATGTCCCTAATCCAACTCACAGCTAACACCTGTAGAAAACATGGTAAGGGGTGAGCTTGACGCTCAGTAGGGAAAAGCCACGAAAACCACCTCATTACAAATTTACAAGAAAGTCTTTCCACAGTTAAAAGTTGATTAACAGGGTTGATACAACAACGCGGCACTTAAGCCAAATAAAAGACAATACCCCTTTTTGACCTGACACTCATAAGTCCAACCGTACCAACTTTAACTCATCACCAACCACTATACCAGGCACACAACGAAGGGAACAATCCAAGTAAAACACCCATAGCCACAACACCGCAACACTCATTTAAGTCCAAGGCATTCTCAAACACCCAACTCGTAACCATCGCACGGTCTCAGGAGCTACCCGCTCGGCCCGACGTAGCCGCACGCAACTTCCTCAACACAAAGTCGGGATAGGCAGTCGACCTCATCGCGGAACAACGTTTTACCGATCGACGGAAGGCAGGGAAATCGGCTCTTCGCGGCCTGGTCCCTCGCGGAACACAACACAACGTTTTACTGAATGCTAGTCGGAAGGTAGGTAAACCACCTCTTCGCGGGACACAACGTTTTACCGACTCAAGGTCGGAAGGTAGGGAAACCACCTTTCTCATGTAACCAAAGCACACACAAGCCTCACACTTTATCGAGCGCACGCCGGAAGGTACGACACACCTAGAGTAAGTACATCTCTCGCACTCTACCGACAGCGCACCGGAAGGTACGACACACCTCTCGGGCACCACTCATCCAGGTATCATCAGAACAATCACAATCACACTCACAATCAGGACCACATTCTCAACATACTTACACACACTTACGCACTTACCATCACTTACCGACGCCACACTCAACGTGGTAACTCCACCGGCTTAACCGATATCCGTTCCCCAACACCCACATTTCACAAGTCATTAAACGGGAAATAACCACTCAAGTCAAAAGAATGCATCACTAGTTCAACTCTACTCGTTTTCATGTTCGTTATTTATTAACCGTTCAAGCAACACAGAGCACACAAGCAGATACACTCAGCAAACAATCCTACAGGCGCGACATGGCCCGATTCTACCAGCACGACAATTCCCAAGACTATAATCATAAATGTTCACATTTTATACGTCTACGCTAGTTATTCACATCCTACATGCTCACTAGTTCTTTATCCGGTTATTACGTTTCCCTATATGCATTCTAGTACGTCCGTAATAAAGTAGGGTTTCGAGGCAATTCCCTACCTCTCAGTCTCTATCTGGATCGCCTAGCTGCTGACGTCCGTGCCTACTCCGGTCTTCTCCACGCTCGGGGTAAAAACCTGGGTTTAACAAAAAGGGACGATAATCAGTCTCGGTCCAGTCCGTAACGGTCCTCTAATTATCAATAGTCCTTTAAATTGTCTGTTAAGTCCTTGAATTTATCTGATTTAAAACCAATTAATTAGTTACACTGCACATACCCGGATCCGACCCGAATCCGACCTGGATCCGACCCGAATCCGACCTGGATCCGACCCGGTCAAGATCTCAGACCCGGACCTGACCCGAGCCCGACCAAGACCCAGACCCAAACCCGAGTCCGGACCCGAACCCAGATCCAGTGCAGGCCCGAGGCCCAAACCAGGTCCAGGCCCGAGGCCCAAACCAAGTCCAGGCCCAAGCCCATCCGTATCTCGGTTCTGGCCAGGCCCGTCTGTGTCAGTTCTGGCCAAGAACTCGGCCCTGGCCTAAGACGTGAACGGAGGCGACTAGGGTTCCGGCGAAGCGAGAGCGACGGCATGCGAGGTTAGAGGGGTTCTCGACGGTGGTGGAGGCGTCAGGAGGCTCGGGATGACGAGGAAGTGGTGGTTGGGGCGAGTTCCGAGCCTCTCAGTCCAGATCTGACGCCGTGAGAAGCTCGCAGGCGTGTAGATCTCAGATCTGTAGTTCGAGGGTTCTGGCGAACCTCTAAAGTCGAGCTCGGCCATCAAAAGCTCGCGTGCGAGCGAAATTCAGAGAAAGGTTGGACGGGGGAGGTGAACCAGGTCGAGAAAGGAGCTCACCGTCGCTGATTTCTTCCGTTACAGGCACATCGAGGTTCGAAACGAGGGCGGCGGCGCTGATTTGTTTCGATTCGTGGAGAAAGAAGGGAGAGGAAGAGGCTGGAGGTGGTTTCTGGTGGTGAAGGAAGGTCGAGGGTGAAGGAGAAAAGGTCTGGCATGAGGCTGGGTCTCCGGCGTGGTTCGGACGACGGGAGAAGGCGAAGAAGCTCGAGAGATCGAGCGTGAGGGAGAGAGCGAGGAAGAAGGAGCTTTGGTAATCATGCGATGAACTGAAGAGGCGCTGCACTGTAGCTAGGTTTAGAGAGGGTTGGGCTCGGGCTTTGGCGAGACGGGCCTGGCAGGCTGGTTGGGCCTGGTCTGATCTGGCCCAAGGCCTGGGTCTAGCCTGGCCCAGGCCTATTCTGTTCTTTTTTTTATTTCTTTTTTTTGAAACCGACCAAAAATAAACCCGTTCTCCAACCCGCGACGTTCCAAACAATAATTATAGCTATTATAATCCCCGGTCTTTACAGAGGCGCTGCGATCGGGGAACTCAGCTTGGGGCGTAACTGGTAGGTGGCAGTGCCTGAACGTACATCACCTCCATAGGGTTTCACCTGACTAGGTTAGTCATCGAACAACGAATGTGCCAATTTAAAGTAGGGCACTCTTTTTAGGACAGATTCAAATGGGGTTGGGTCACACTGGGCCGAGGAGGAGAGGGCCAAGGCAGGGTGGATAAGGCTTTGGAGGCCCCCCTCACGTGTGTCCAAGTCACAGTGGACCGAGGGGGGTTCGAGACCAACAGGGTCAACAAGACCGTGTGAAGAACCCATTTCAGCATGAGGACATCGGATATGCTGGTATGGAGGATTTGGGGGCTCTGATGGGCAGTCTAATCATTAGGGAGGTGGTGGTTCCCCGACGGATTTATGCGGTCGAGGCCTTAATTCCGTTTATGCGGTGGTTGCACGGGTGCTGACCACGAAGACTTTCTTCTGGAAGTCTTTTGTTGACTGGATGGGTGATTTATGGAAGCTCCAAGATGTAAAGGCTCATCCTCTAGAGGAAATGCTTGTGGGATTTTTCTTTAGGTTTGCGAAAGAATGGGCTCGAGTACTAGTCGAGGAATCTTAGGCGTTTCGTCACTCCATGGTGCTCTTTGCGGATCTTAGACCTCAAATGATGTCTCGAGATATTATCTTCACACACTTCATGGTGTGGGTTTGTATCTCCAATCTGTCGATGGAGGCATGGAACCGAACAATCGGTTTTCACATGGGGAGCGCTCTTGGCACTTGTCTAGAGGTAGACGATGATGCGGAATGGATGTCCATATATCCCTACAAAGTAAGTTTTGGTTTCGACTATCTGACTCTAAGGTACATACTCTTTTTTATATTTCTTATGAACGCATGCTGAATCACTGCTTTGGATGTATATGTGTCAGACACATGGTGTCGGCTTGTCAATCAGGTCACGAGACTAGAAGATCGTCTCTTCAATCCCATAATGATACAAGATCGATCGCCTCACAGGCCCGCAATGGAAGGATGAGCCCGCAGACCAATTAGGCCTATTTGGGGGGCTCGTCTTGTCGTTTGGCGCCCTACTTTACCCTTGTGACACCGAGATCGAGAGATCACGAGGGCAAGGGAAGGGGAAAGGTCAAGGCGATTGCGGAGGAGGCATCCTCTACTGATCAAGTCAGATTGTTTCCCGTTCGGTTCGAGTATTTGACCTTGCACCTGAATACATGAGTCAAGTCTTTTCCCGTTAGGATACTCGTCCGGACGATATGGACGCTTCCTTATTTCGAGGAATAGGACTCCTTCACATCTGCCACTCCCTATGGGTCTCTCCTACTCCTTTCCAAGAAGACGATTGGAGGAACAATCGAGCTTTACCCGAGACTTTGCTACGTCTTCTCTCCCGATAGGTCGAAAACAGCTGATTTGGGGAGGTCCAAGACTTGGAGCCTGAAGGCTCTACAAGCTCCGAGGGGCACACCGAACAATGACAGGGGGAAGCAAGAACCCTCGCCTCGATCAATGAAAACCTTGGGGTCCGGTGGGGGGTCAACCGACAACATCGCTTTATTGGACGTATGGTGGCAGTTGTTTCACCAAGTTCTGGCATAATACTCTTCTACCATCTCGGGAGCCAACACTCTTGCGTTCTTGGAGCCTTACTTTGTCATTATAGGAATGACAACGCACGCTGGATCATTGGAAGAGTACACAGTCCGCTTAGGCGCCAAATATCCGGAAGTGGCTGCCTTTTCCTAACTTCTCGTTTAGATTTACTTCACTATTTTTTTGAACGCTATTGCAACATCACATTCTAGACATTCCAGTGAAGTATTTCGGTTCATAAGCTTTTAATTTTATCGTTTGTTTTCTTCACCCCATGATAATATTAAAGCTTATTTCTATGGGTTTTATTACTATTGGTTGGTGATTTTTTCCGCTTTTGGGTCGGGTTATTTAATATATGGTTACTTTCGTTGCTAAAGAAATAGTTATCTTTTGTTTTTCTTTCCATTTTCTCATATAGTAATACAAGTCAGATTTATTTATAACATATCAAAATACAGAGGAGAAATCTGGTGAGAACCATGTTTTAACGTAGGAACCGCGAGAACCAATCTAAGTCATTCATTTTAAGAATGGATGGATGAGATGCATTTGAGTAGTTGACTTGTTGACTGCAAAAAAACAGCACTTTTTAGTTAGTGGTAAGAGCTTTTTAGTAAAATTATCATATTATTTTTTTTAACCAATTCACTAATTTAATTTTTCCCGCTTCGTTTGAACTCCGATTGGCTTCAAACTTGCGCCATTAGTTTTGTTTTTTTAAGGGCTTTCATTCAAGATCAGTCATGAATATATTTTGAAGCACGAAAAAAATAATTTATTTCGGGTTGTTTTTTTTGTAAAAAAAATCTGGATAATTTTTATCAACACGTTGCTCTGGATTTATCAACACTTTTACATTGGTTTTATCAACACTTTACACTAGTTTTATCACCTCATTTTCCAAAACTGATCATGATTTTATCAACTCATCGCGTGTTTTTTATGAACACTAGTTTTATCAACACTAAACACTAGGTTTATCATTCAAATTATGTGTGTTTTATCACCCCCCATCACATGTTTTTTTGAAGCACGAAAAAAAATTATTTGGGGGCTGGTTTTTAAAGAAATTATATATGGGTAATTTTTATCAACACTTTGCTCTAGGTTTATCAACACTTTACACTGGTTTTATCAACACTTTACAATGGTTTTATCACCCCATTCTCCAAAACTGATCATGATTTTTATCATCTCATCACGGGCTTTATATGATCACCAGTTTTATCAACACTAAACACTAGATTTATCATTGAATTACGTGTTTTTTTTATCAACGTTAAACTCTAGTGTATCACACTTATTCTCAAAAATGAAAATGGTTTTTATCACCTCATTATTTGTTTCTTATCACCTCATTACATGTTTTTTTTATCAACATTTAGCACTAGTTTGGTACTCCGATATAAAACATTTATTAGTGAACATTTATCAACGCTCAACATTATTTTTATCACCTTGATATAAAATTTTATTTTTGTGCTTCAAAATATATTCATGAGTGATCTTGATTTAAAGCCCTTGAAAAAAGAAAAATATTGGCGCAAGTTTGAAGTTAATCGAAGTTCAAACGAATCGGAAAATATTAAATTAGTGAATTGGTGAAGAAAAAAATTGACACTTGTCCACATGACACCATGCTATTACAATTATGGCCTTGCTTGTGTGAGAATGGATGGAATTGGCGTGGATGGGGGTTGGATTGGGGTGATGATGTGACATTTTGATGAGTGTTGGATCATAGGTGATAGTGGCTAGGATTGATTCTCACAGTTCATATGTTAAGAGTGGTTCTCAATAGATTTCTCCTCTCAAAATACATTTCATCAAATAATATAATGTTCTCTGCACTCGGTAAATTCATCTTCATGCACTGATCCATCCTCTCTAGGAATAAAACGAAGTACCGATACAACTAAATTTCATAGTTTTAAGAATTTTATTAATTTCAGGTCTACAACTGAACAATACATGGCTTCTAAAATTTTGAAGATCGACTATTCATATGATGGAGTGAGTCGTATAAGGAAGTAGGACTGAACTTATTTAAACACTAAATAATGGTTGTGAGGACTTCATGAGCAGCCACAACCTCAAAGTGGGAAGCAAAAAGTTAATTAAACTTACACGTAACCTCTTAGCCTCAAAGTCTTAGCCTTTGTCTTTGGTTGATAATGTTTTCAAAGGGTACGAACAAAATGTGTCAAATCTGTTTCTACATACCATCGCCGAATGTAACTGTTCATGTCATTCTATCTATTCTCTTTTCGTCTTGGAAAATGTATATCAAAATAATAATTAAACACAATTATATTAATATTTATTTCTTTTTAAAGATATTCATATATATTTTTTATATTTTGTACTCATTTTCTTTGTTGATAATGTACAAAATATTGTGAACTTGTTTATCCTTTTGTTGTAATTTATAAGAAAAATAAATGATGATTATTCCCTTATCAATTTTTTTGAGCCGACGAAAGAAATTCATAATAAAAGGGTGGAAGCGACGAACGGAGTTACTTAAAAAGGACGAGATGTAATTTCGATGATAGTCGAAACATTGATCCTATAACTAAAAGTCCGGTCTGTACCAACGAGAAGTTAGGAGGTGATTTCCTATTCTATTTGTGTTTGGCATCGAATCTTTTTAGGTTATTCCTCGTCTCAACTTGACCGGCTATATTGTGTTGCAACAATCCGACAAGGATTATGCCTTACTCCCTTACCATTTAAAATTTATACAAGTAAAAAAAAATCTAAATTTTATGGTACTTAACTTTCTTATAATACAAAAAAAATGGATGAGATAAAATCATCATTTTTATATAATTTGTAAGACAAAGTTCATGCAAAATGATACATTTTTATATTCTTTTCACACTTCGACAACATCATACTTTTCTTCCCTCACAAATCAATCCGGTTTGACCGTAAGAAACCAAAAATGAGAGGAGAAGAGACCATATATTGCATATAATTTCATAGTGGGCTCACATTGAATGGGCTTATTGGGCCTAGCAGGTCCGACGAGTTGGGTTGTTAAACATACTTTGTAGCTTTGGGCCCAACTGTTCTAGTACTCATGGGCCGTGGCCCTCAAAGACAAATCACAATAGCTCGGCTTCGAAAGATATCCATTCTCATATATAATAAAACCTTTCCATTACAAGCTTATTCCTAAGTTTCTGAACTCAATTTTTGTCATAAACAAAAAAAAATCAAATCAAGACCCTAACGTAGACACAACAACGTATGTGCATTTCACATGAACACAAAACTCAAACAAAGCTCCGATCATCAATCACACGGATTGCAACCGTCTTGAGCAACGTCGGTGATCTGAACGCCGGAATCGTAAACCACGCCCTGCTTCCAGTTCACCGGAAGCACATTCTGCGCCCAGACCCACTTCCCGTCGTACCCTGCCGTCACCACCAGCCTCAGCTGAAGCGCCCCCTCCGGCACCCTACTTGTCTCCCACACTGCCCCCTTTTTCCTGCTCATGTACCCCCAATTCGATGATCCCACCTACAATCACGACCCAAAATTTTAAATCGAGTTACATATATCGTATCAGACCGACACAATTAAGTTCAAGGTTTACCTTAGCTACATCGACGCCTACTATTTCGGTCTGCCCGCCTTGGTACAGGAACTTGATGGCTAAATAAGACGGCTTCTTGCTCGATTCTTCGACCCGGACGGCCAAGTTCTTGTGCTTGAAATCGCAGGGAACTCTGTTTTTGTTTATGTGACCGTTACAAGGAACATTAGTACTATGAAACAATGAACCTGACCATACTATTTATTCAAAAGTGTCCGATTCGGACCGTTGCTTTTGCATTCAATGACGGTGCATGGTCGGTCGGGGGCTATGTGGCCTGTCGGCCCCGGTTATAATTATTTTAAATTGGTTTGTAGTAGGTGCAACAAAACCATCACCAGACACAAAAACAAATCATATAATATAGTTGAAAGTCCAAGTAATTAACTACTTAATATTTTGGCATATTATCAAAGTTAATATCTGATTAAAGTAAAGCTTATCCAGTCAAGCTTGGTCTTAATTACCTCTGGTAGTCTATATCGACGATCCTCTGCTTCAGAATGTTTTGGGCCATGCCCTTGTTGGCCATGGCCATGAAAGCTCTGGAGCTCACCACCAAATCCGTGTCATTACTGTGATTGTTGATATCTGTTACCATCACTGTGGTTCCTTTTGCGCTGCACAGAGTTGAGTTTTTGCATCGAATCTGCAGAAGAAAAAAAGTTTAAATTTTTGATCACTTTCACATAATTAAGGAGCAATGAAATTAAGAAAATGGGTTTAGCACAGACCTGAAAACAAGCACCACAACCAGCTCCGTCTTTGTAAATTGAAGGCACTGTAGCTGCAAGTTGTCCATTGTTGAAGCCAATGGCCATGGAGCCGTACCCACAATCACCAGCTGCGTCGATTCGATCAAAACAAAAATACCCATTACAAATCTCCCCAAATCATCAAGTGGGTCGATGCTAATTTTGGTTTTTGACAACCCAAAACAAGAGATTGAAGAAGAAGAAGAAGAAGAAGAAGAAGAAGGCTAATTGAGGTAATTACCAGAGAGAGCAGAGGCTTTGGAGAAATAAGTGGCCTTGGTCTGGTGAACGCACCGATCGCAGGCAGTGGCGGAGGAGGCAGCTACGAGGAAGAAGATGAAGCAGAGAAGAGAAGAAGCCATTTTTGTCTGAAAGTTAGAGCAAGTGATGAATTGAAGACGATGATGAAGGAGAAAGCAAGCGTGGGTATATATGGAGGAGAAGAGAGTGTGGTGTGGAGTACAGGTCATGTTTGGGAAGAGATTTTTGTTTAATTTTAATTGGAATATTGGGGCTTTTTGGTTACTATGCGACGCGGAGAAGAAAAGGACAGTCTTTTTTAGTTGTATTGTGAAAGTGAAAGTGAAAGTGGTGATTGGGTTTGGGTCAATGTTGGGGGTTTCAGTTTAGAGCCACCGACTTGGTGCGGAGACGCGGACAGCTGTTGGCCTGACAATACGCTACGTGTGGGGAATGGTATAATTTGAACTATGTGAAATGGATTTACTCAGTTTTCGTGCCCAGAAATGTTTATAAATTAGGAGTTTATAGATTCGATGGATCATTTGTTATTGCAATGATTTACGTGGGCACGGATACAATGTGATGAGGTACACCTGAAGCAAACATTGGGTGGTAAATTGAGTGGGGGAGATAATGGTTCTTGAAGAGCAACACAAGTAAAGAAAAGAATGATGTGATAGAGAGCTGGCAAGTTTGGTGGTGCTTTACTTGTTTGTGAATTGTGACTTGATGTGAGTCTCATTAGAGATAAGGACAATAGACAAAGCTCCCACTTGACAAAACCTTGAATAATAGAGCTCCATATGAAATGATATCATTCATACAGCTGTTGCTCTTGAGGTTGACTTTGAACCTATCTCATGTAAAATTATTAGTCTCAAAATGCACAAATTTCATTTTTTTTTATCTTGGCAACCAATATATATTAGTGTAAATAATAGTAACAACAGACGCACCTCCTAAACATTAGGTTTTTCATGCGAGTTTTGTGATTGTCGCACGGAAGAGATGATGAACTCGACTGCTGATCTGTCAAGCCCAGATGAAGGGTCCGTTGTGGACCTGTTGAAGGAACACACGTCGGAACCTATGTTGCACGAGGAGGAGTAGGAGAGCGATGTGATGCCGCTACGATCGTCGCGACGATCTCCATCCTCCGCGCAGGGTTCTTCTCGGTCAGGCTCGTCGAGGGCGGCTTCGGCTTTGGAGGAGGAACGGGAATTAATGAGGTTCTCGGCCCATAGAGAGGAGGGTGGCCGGTCGGACGAGACTCCCGGGACGGGACGCCGCTGCTGGAGACTTTACCGGCATACATGAATGGTCTGTTGCGTCGGACGCCGACAATAGGTCCACGACCACGACGGGCTGGTGTGGAGAAGAAGGGGGAATTCCGGGCGAGGATGGGATCGCCGCTGTTGGGATTTAGATGAGGAACGATGATAACACGCCATATGGAGAAGATGGTCGGGGAAGATGAGCTGCTTTCAAGCGATCCGACTTCGGTCATTCATGTCTCGCCGCAGCAGGAAGCGGATCGGTCGGGAGGGTCGCCGGAAAAGGTGGCGACTACATGGACTCGGAGGGCGGGAAAGGAACCCTGTAGGGTTTCATAGGAGCCTGGGCCGAGGGGACCGGGCCTGATGGTCGACGCCAGTCGGGCTTGGACGGGAGGATCTCGGTCAGATGGTGCATCACATACTACAACGGGGGGCCACAAGCACCCTAGCCTCGGGGAATGAATACATGTTGGTCTAGGGGAGTCTGGCGGTTATACCGCCCCTCTGGACGTAAGGTGGCAGCGGTATCACCAAAACCCATCTCGGTATTCCCCTACCAGTTCAGGGGTCAGCATTCCCGTGTTTTGGAGCCCTACCACTATCATTCAAGGGAGGATGACGCACGCTAACATCCTGGGGGAATACCTAGTCCACCATAATACCAATGAACAATGGGTCTGCTCGGCCCTTGCCCCTCAGTTTGGAGCCGTTATATCGCTGTTCATCGGACGCTATCTCAACACCGCATGGGACGCTACCACAGTATCTTCCTCTAGACAACAACTGACCTCTATAGAGCGACTTTACTTTATGTTCTATTGTTATTTCAATTCCACTGCATTTCAATGTTTCTTTATTGTAAGCATTTTTCAATTATAATATTATCTCAAAATTTCTATATGAAAGCACCGATCCAAAGGGAGTCCATCAGATATAAATTCAACTGATAAACGAATGCAAAAATGAGGAAGTCTGAATATCGTGAGATGAAACTTAAATAAATGTTCATTGATCAAAATGTTTCAAAAATATAAACATGGATATGTTGCGATAACGGATAAGGAAACCGGTACAATGGCTACCAGTGGTGAGATAGAAAAAAACGAGTCTATTTTCAGATGAAAAATGCATTGTCATGGACTAAATATTCCCCTATGGATCCAGTATGCATCGAATTCTTTCGAATGATAGCATAGGGCTTCAAGAATGTGATAATGTTGGCTCTTGAGATTGTAGAGGAGTATCGAGTCGGTACTTGGTGGAACCACTATCATCCTACGACCAGTAAGATGTTAGTACATACAAACCCCTCACTAGTCCACATGTTCCCCATTGGTAGAGGCGAGGGTGATTGTCGCCCCCAACCGCTACAGGTTATGCTCCATCATAATGTGTGGAGTTCACAGATCATATATCTAAGAAGTCCCCCATAGAGCGTTACCGTCCTAAGAGGGATCATGTCATTACACTCGGAGTTCCGATCGTCTCATCGAGAAGGTGTGGGATGGGCCTCTAGGAGTAGTTGTGACCCGCATAACTCCCCTCCCCTGAGAACAACCACCTATCATGCCAAGGTAACGTCTCATGACGAGATGTCCTTAAATGTGAATGTGAAGTTGGAGATGATTAGTCTCCCCTAACGGGAAATGTTCTTACTTGTCTGGACGGTCCCGCCTCTTCGTCTATCACCTTCCCTTTCCCCTATAGTCCATATACCTGGTGGAGAGATCGGTCGAGCCTCCGCGCCCATTCTCGGAGTTAGTGGCACCCCTTAGTATCGAGTACGAGATGAACCCACCCGATGAACTCAGTTTGTCCCCGGGACTTTGCGGTCGTGATGAATGGGGGTCCTAGCTGATTGGGGATCCACCGAGGGCCTCATCGAGAGTCCCCTCACCTCGTAATTTCTTGGCATGGCGTAAACATATGATCGGCACAACTACATTCAAAATAGTAATATGGGAGGTACTCATAAGACAACTGAAGAAGAGACCCTACCTCGGATTTTGACAGCCAAAACCACATATGACATTGAAGAGGAATTCACACATCTAGCCAAAACTTGGCCCGAATGAAGTCCTCCCAGATCATTCCATTCGCATCATCATCCATTAGTAATCACGTCCTCAACACTCGTCCTAGCCAAAAATCGACTCCCCAATTCCAGGCCCTTACCGGGAGGTTGGTGATTTGCACCCACACCGAAAACTATGTGAATTGGATATCCCGGGCGCATGTGTTGTCTCAACTCCACAAATAGTACCAGGGAGCGCTAAAAAGCACACGACTCCCTTGTCAAAACTTACACCCTCTCCTGCTCCGTTCGAAAGAAGAACCTCACACTCCCATCCTCCAAGGGTCTAACCACCACATCTGGCATCCTCCAGAGCTCCACCAACCAATTATCAAGGACTGCTAATAAAAGTCATGTTGGTTAGAACCCACGCAAAAAAGTTATGTTTGAAGAATTTATGCTGGTTGCACAACTTGTCTTAACATCGCAATGAAAATCTGATATAGTTCTCTAATTGTCGTCATGTTTAAGGTCATGTTTGTGTAGGACAACATCCTGACATCGTTATTCCCCAATGGTTGGGGAGAGGGTTTAAGTATGTCACACCCCAAATCCGGTATTGACCGAATCCGAGACGTGACTTAGTGGAATTAAATAAAAACAGTTTAAAAGTAAATAATATCTGATAAAAGGAAATAATGTGAAACAACAAAATATTCAAACCCTGAGTCCCAAGCTCAGTTATATACAATAGCAAAAACAACAATACGTCTCTATAAAGTAAAGATAAGTCCCGGACCCTCGCTAGCCCCATGCTCTGCAATGTCTCTTAATCCAACTCACAGCTAACACCTGTAGAAAACACGGTAAGGGGTGAGCTTGACGCTCAGTAGGGAAAATCCACGAAAACCACCTCATTACAGATTTACAAGAAAGCTTTTCCACAGTTTAAAGTTTATTAAAAAGTTTGATGCAACGGTGCGACCCTTAAGCCATTTAAAGGACAATACCCCATTTATCCTGACAGTCACTAGACTGACAATTCCCAACTGTAACTCCACACTAACTGTTGTACCGACTCAACACCGAAGGAACAACCAAGGAAACAACCATCTCCACAAACACAGTAACACTCACAAGCACAACCACACTCATTCATAATTCAAGGCATTATCAACACAGCAACTCACACAATTGCACGGTCTCGGGAGCAACCCGCTCGGCCCGGCGTAGCCGCACGCAACTTTCCCCTAACACATAGTCAGGAGAGGTGGTCGACCTCATCGCGGCACACAGCGTTTTACCGATCGACGGAAGGCAGGGAAATCGCCTATTCGCGGCATGGTCCCTCACGGAACACAACACAACGTTTTACCGAGTGCTAGTCGGAAGGTAAGGAAACCACCTCTTCGCGGGACACAACGTTTTACCGACTCAAGGTCGGAAGGTAGGGAAACCACCTTTCTCATGTAACCAAAGCACACACAAGCCTCACACTTTACCGAGCGCACGCCGGAAGGTACGACACACCTAGAGTAAGTACATCTCTCGCACTCTACCGACAACGCACCGGAAGGTACGACACACCTCTCGGGCACAACTCATCCATGTATCATCAGAACAATCACAATCACACTCACAATCAGGATCACATTCTCAACATACTTATACACCCTTACGCACTTACCATCACTTACCGACACCACACTCAGCGTGGTAACCCCACCGGCTTAACCGGTATCCGTTCCTCCAACACCCACATTTCAACAAGTCAAATAAAAAGGGAATAACCACTCAAGTCAATAATATGCATGACTAGTTCAACTCCACTCGTTTTCATGTTTATTTATTAACCGTTCAAACAACACATAACACACAAGCAGATACACTCAGCAAACAACCCTACAGGCACGACATGGCCCGATTCTACCAACACGGCAATTCCCAAGACTATAATCGTAAATGTTCACAGTTTATACCTCTACGCTAGTTATTCACATCCTACATGCATACTAGTTCTTTATCCGGTTATTAAGTTTCCCTATATGCATTCTAGTACATCCGTAATAAAGTGGGTTTCCGAGGTATTACCTACCTCTCAGTCTCTATTTGGGTCGCCTAGCTGCTGACGTCCGGGCCTACTCTGGTCTTTTCCTCGCTCGGGGTAAAAGCCTGGGTTTAACAAAAAGGGACGGTAATCAGTCCCGGTCCAGTCCATAATAGTCCTCTAATTTTATCAGATAAGTCCTTTTAATTTATCGGTTCAGTCCTCTAATTTATCTGATTTAAGTCCTTTAATTTTATTTAATTTATTAATAAATCTGCCCTGACCCGGCCCGGCCCGAATCTGGAAACCGGATTCGGAACTGACCCAGATCCGAGTCCAGACCCGAACCGACCCGAGCCCGAGCCAGACCCGAGTCCAGACCCAAGTCCAGGATCCAGACCCGAGCCCGATCCACGTCCAGGCCCGAGTCCTGGTTCTGGCCCAAGTCTGTCTCGTCTTGGCCCAGGACCAAGGCCTGACTCGTCTTGGCCTGAGCTGGGAACGGAGTGAGATGGGGCTAGGGTTCCGGTGAAGCGACGACGAGGGAGAGGCGGAGTTAGGGAGGGTTTTCAACAGCGTGGCAGTGTCAGGGAGGCTCGGAGAGTTGTGGGGAGGTGGTTGGAGCGAATTTCAGGCTTCTCCGTCCAGATCTGACGGCGTGAAGCTTCGTTGGCACGAAACCCTCAAATCTGAAACTCGAGGGTTCCGCCGAGGCTCTCCTACCGAGATCGACCAAAACGGGGTCGCGCGCTCTCGATTTTCAGGGCAGGGAACCACGGGAAAAGTGGAACTGGCCCGAAGGCTTGCTCACCTGCACGGATTTCTCGTTGCCGGTGCGACGAGGCTCGAGACACAGACGATGGTGTGGTTTCGTTTCGAATCGGGGAAGAAAAATGGAAAGGAGGTGGGGGTTTCTGGCACGGGCGAGGCTTAATCGTGGGTTGAGGAAGAAGAAACAGGTGAGGGAGGAACTGGAGCTCCGACGACGGCGAGAGAAGGTGAAGAACAGATCTGAGAGAGGAGAGGAGGCGAGGAAGGAGACGAGCAAGAGAGAAACGATGAAGCTCCTCGGTTCGCGTGCGTTAATGTGAGGCAACGAAGCGACGCGCTAGGGTTAGGGAAAAGGCTTTGGACCCTGGCGTGTTGGGCCTGACAAGCTGACCGGGCTTGGTCCAGCTCGGCCCAATGCTGGTGTCAGGTCAGGCCTAGGCCTGTTTCTCCCTTTTTTTTTGAATTCGATCCAAAATTCAACTTGTTCTCCAACCCTCGAGGTTCCAACAATAATTTAAAATACTAAAATCTCCGGTCTTTACAAAGTAGGCCTGCTTGAGATTGGCATCATCAATAACTCCTAGGCATAGAAGCGCTTTGACATGCGCTCATAGCGCCTTTCCAATTCCTTCCTCTTGAACGAGAAACACTTTATAAATAGAAACTCTTCCCTCCCCTGCGTGGTGTAATGCTCCCATGCTCCAAAAAACTCATTATGAATTTGGGATATCATTGCATGTACATACTGCAATTGGCGTATTTGTTTCTGTCTGTAAGAACCAAGGCTAATCCATCATTGTGTCAAGCGACCATAGAGTCCTGAGACAAGTTTGTCTATGATTGCAGGGAGACTATCTCTTGGTTGTAGTATCAGTTCGGTCATCGGTGCACTAGACATGCATTTCGAACATCTTGTCTTGTCACCTTGAGGGAGAGATGTTGTCAAGAGAAAAACCATATATAGGTTCATTCTTGATTTCCTGGACACATCTGGGTGATGGTCTGCTTCTCTGATGCTCGTACCTATTTTTGAAGGATCTTTATCATCACTCACTTATTCTTCAAATGGTTGTTCCGGCATCATGAACTTGGGAATATGGATTTCTTCTTCTTCTTCTTCTTCTTCTTCTTCTTCTTCTTCTTCTTCTTCTTCTTCTTCTTCTTCTTCTTCTTCTTCTTCTTCTTCTCCTCCTTCTTCTTCTTCTTCTTCTTCTTCTTCTTCTTCTTCTTCTTCTTCTTCTTCTTCTTCTTCTTCTCACTTGCAACTTTCTTGAGGAAAGCTGATATGGGGTTGTCATGTACAACCATGAATTAGGCACCGCCATCTTCAAGCCGGAACTTGGGTGATTCCGCTTGTGGCTCTTGAGGGGCCTTCTTCTATACCAAATAATGCCTCCTTTTTACAAGTTGTTCTTTAATCTTTCTGATTAGGAGAACAGAACATGATCTAAACGGGTTCGACGCATGGGATAAGATTAGGGATTGTGACTGGGCAACCACGGGTAATATGTACACCAGATAAGGACTGAGTATATCTCGAGGAAACTTTGGGATCCTTGACTACTTTGTGATGGAGTCGCATTGGACCTTCAGAACCTTCAATTCTTCTTCTTCTTTTTTTCCGTCCAAAATAGAGACCTTTGTTTAAACCAAAATTCTCCATTACATGAGTTCGTGATGGAGTGACATCATCTTCTTTTACCGTTCTTTAATAAGTTCGTCCATAGTATTAACTCTCTTGTCAATTGTCTTCAACATGCGGTTTTGGACCGTCATGATGGTATGATGATAGCAGGTGCGAGGGATAGGTTACCGTCAACAACTAAGGATTAGTGACAGACGCTGAAAGAAAGAGAATGGTAAGTCAACAGGAAATACCGAAATAGAAGCGTAACAGAAATACATGTCAATTTTATTAAATAGAATCACTTATATCAAAATGGGAGTTATTTTATGATTAAAAAAATCAATCTTTTAAAGGAAACGTGTCACTAGTCTCTCCAAATGACTATTATTCTTACATTTTTGTGACTTATACGATGGGAAGAAAGTGAAGAGGTGGGTCCAAGTGGTTTAATTAGGAAATTTCTGGTGTAAGCCAGCCAAGTATAAGTAGTAAGTACATCATCAAGTTCATAGGATCCAGCTGCTTGTAGTAGTGAATCCTTACTTTGTAGGTGTAGTGGTTGGTCGTTTTTGAGCTCGGGTTAGGTTTGTCCATGGATTTCTTAATCACACCAACTAAGTGTGCTCACTACCCTGGTAATCGACTCCAGCTGGGTTTCACTCCACAAAACGTGTTTGATTTTGGTTTCATTGGCAATTTAATGATTTTGTATAATCGCTAAATCTATTTGATGATCAAAACATGGATTGTAAAATCATACCATAGTTCATTATTACTTTAGGCGAACTGGAGTCATGAAATTATTTGATACTAGCATGTGAATAGATTTTGAATTAAAAAATTATGAAAAGGACAAGATACAATTTCGTTGACCATCAAAATATGAATCTTATGATTAGATGTTCGGTAAAACTAGGGAGAAAATAAGGAGGTGGTTCCCTATTCATAAGGTGAGCGGTACGTGAGATCTCATAGACATTTCTCATCTCAACTTGAATTGTCCTGCGTTGTCTTAGCAATCGTCCAAAGAATAAACCAGAGAAAGGAGGAAGCTGGAGAATAGATGGGGCTTGTTCCGTAGAGACTGGGGTGTGGATCCTTAGGGGCCCCGTGGGGCCCAGGGCTATAATGACGACCAGTAAGGGTTGCTTCGCAAGTCTCGCTTGTACCCCAACAAGGCTAAACACCCTTGTTGGGTTAATATATCCTCTCTCTCCCCATTCTGGAAATGGTCAGGGCCTCCAGATTCCTTAGAGGAGTAGTGATAATGGGGCCTTACTTGGTGGTCGACGAATTGGCCTCCGAACCACGTAAATGAGTGGACTTCCATCCGTAACTCAGTATTCCTAATGTCTTCTGGCACATCCTGAAAATTGTTAATCACACGATTCGAGTAGCAATTTCAACCCTTTGTCTCGTCTTGAGTAAGGATCCATTGAAATCCCCCATAAGTATCCAGCGATCCGACTGTCGTTGGGAAATGAGCCTCATCATGGCCCAAGTACAGTGGAAATCATCCCGATCAGCTTCCCCGTAGATGCTTGTGAATCGAAAAGGGGCTCGTCACTGTATACTGGTATCAACATCAATATAATTTATGTCCTTCATTTGTGGCTTCTGGTCCCCAAAAAAGGGTTAATTCGTCCTGATGCCCATTTGTCGGGACCCATAAACCCCCTCGATAGCCCAAATTGTATTAGAGGACATCAATATCCCCCTATCATTATTGCAGAGTTTCAAGAATGGACAACAAATGAGGGGAGTGTTGATTAATTACCTGCTTCAAGTGCTGTCGATAGAGAAGCCTCGACATGCCTTGGCAATTCCATGCGAACATTCGAATGAGTGGTATAAGAGGGGGTTTTGCTGCTGGTGTGGTCGGTGTTACTCGAGGATTAGGCTCTTTTGGGCAGATGAAATGACTGTGGGCGTGGTGGATTTCCAAGCGCCAGTGAAGGCTTGGGAGGGAAGGGGGGGGGGGGTCCTTATATGTCTGGGTTCGTCTGGACCATGTGATAGAAGGGTGGCATTTTCCCAATTGGTTTTGTGGGGAATCGGTTGAGGGAGGGGAGACTTTCGGTCGAATAGTGGTGGTGGTGGTAGTAGTATAGACAATGATGGGGGCGGTGAGAGGAAACCGGACAAGAACTCTGAAGGCTGAGTGATGACACTTGTGACGAAAACGATTAGAGCCGCCCGAGAGAAAGGACATTTGCCCTGAAAGATTTCTTCTTGCTTTTTTAGTTGAAACACAAACATACTTAGTTCCATATAATTGTTCAATCTTAAAAGTTAACATTCTATATTTTTCTATGAGGAGGTATTGTTGTTATCGTTCTATTATTAATAGGTTGAATAAAGGGATTCAAAAATTCGCTCGGCTATGGTTTAGAGCTCTCAAACCTAACTGTTATAAACCATCGCCTTTAGCCTTATTCCACCTTTGTTCAAGATGCCGCCATCGTGCAAGACCTCATTATCAACCTTTTTGTTGTTCTTTTTCGCGCCTCTATATTGCGACGCTACTACATCGAAGGATGGTGTCTACTTTACGACGATCTGCGACTCCTTGCTACAGTGGTGATCGCCATCTCCTTGTTAGCCTACCACACCAGGAGCAAACACACGGTTATAGTGGGAAGGGTTCTCGTTGGCCCGAACACACGGTCATATTGATTTCTTTGGGAAATCAAATTGGTATTCAGGACACAAGGGTTGGGTTCAGGTCGAGTTGGAGATGGTTTTGCCTTTGATTTTCCGTCTTGTTCTAGTTCTAGGGTTATTTGTGCCTTAATTTTCTGTTCTTAGCTAATCGTTTTATATTTTTTTTTGATAAGCTCGAAAATTTATTAAATAAGACCGATTCCAAAAGGACCGGAATGACCTATTCAAGCAGAACAGGGAAAAAGTCAACGATTAAATATGAACTCCAATAAGGAGGAGCTAAAAGGCCAAGCCTTTTCCTAACACAAAACAAAGAACAATACCAACATAAAAACCCCTCGAAACCTTGCCTCCCAAAGTCAGAGACGAACAGTCGCACCTTTCTTCTTGGAAGCCAGCTCCCGGATTTTAGTCCATGCGTCGGTCCCGTGAGACGAGGCTGAGTTTCCAAGTCGTCCTTGTTCAACCTGTTTCCCAATATCGATGGGACGAACAACTCTCTCTCGCTCCAAAGAGCGATTCCTTGATTTGCACTTAACGGTATAAAATTCCGATAGATGTTGGGGAGGTCGACTCACCCGTTTCGAAGGCTTTAGTAGAGCCTCATTCCAAGGACTACCTTCATCGGTTCCCAAACTTACCAGATCAGCACTCGGCCCAGGGATTAATCGTTTTATGTTAACTTTAAGTGTTTGGTCACTCAAAAAACCCGACTATACCTCGGGTTTATTCTGGAGGATTAGTTGTAGTCAATCTTCGGATATACTACTCTCTCTATTCCTCATTTCATTTGATGGTTTTATATGAATAAAATCCGTTCATTTCGCTAAAAAGAATAGCATGAATATTTTTAGATAACGGTAGATAGAGTATACATGTAAGGATTACCACAGGCACACTTATAGTGTTACTAAATAAAAAAATAAAAAATAGTGTACATGTACATTTTGGGCAAGACCATGTGCACGAGAAAGAACCACATAAAACAACCAAATATGTAACATGTTACAAGATCGTTACTATCAAATAATACACATCTTGATAAACAATTCAAAACTATTAGGTGCTATATAGTATAGTTTTATGATATCAGCCGACTCAAATCTCCGAAAATCTCAAATATACCGAAGAAGATCAAATTTGGGCGATACACAGTATCTATACGGCATCATTGATGTGGTTTTGCGCTCACAAGTATGAACAATTTGTTTGCCGATCAACATATTTACGGATATTGTGAGATACATCTGATAATACGCTTCAATTTAAAACAAAAAGAAAAACACTGAGGAACTGTCGACGGTATTTTTGTCGTCTAGGAATGATAACGGAGCGATTTGGTCGGCATATTCTTTCGAATCGTTGATAGGAATGTGCTTTGTCCGACAAAATTGATGATGCAGTCGTCCGACGGATTCAAGACAACCAATCCATTGCCAAACTGAATTGAATGATGTTTCGGCCACAAATTCGTCCGCACTTTGACGATTTGAGCTGCATCAACTAACGACTATGCGCTACCTATATAAAAATAACAAATTCATCATTATAACGTAGATTTTAATTAAAATAAAGAGTATAATCAAAATGAGAATACTATTTGGTTTAATAGGATATTTTGTGTTGTATTTTGACACTCTATTTTTTATACTATACAAATATAGTTTATATTTTGATTTTTTATTATGTTTATGTAATATATACTTATAAATAATAAATAAAAAATCCGCCTAGTGCTTAGGTGTAAGAACCGCCCCTGGTCGATCCCGGTCGAACCGGTGAATTTTGGCAAAAATTGATTTTCCGCCGAAAAAATCAATTTCGGGTCAACGAGGTCGAATTCGGAACTTTGTCGAATTTAATTTAAGAATGCTGGAAATTATTAAGGGTCAAGGTGGACCCCACATGGACACTTGTCCATGGTGGCTTGGAGGAGAAGAAATGGGTCTAGAAAGACCCATTTGCCCTCATATGTGCCAAAAAGGAAGGAAGAGAGGTAGGGGACAAATTGGTCCATTCTAAATTAGGTTAAAGGGCCAATTGAGAGCACATTTCAACTCATTTACCATTGTTGGCCGAAAATTGCAAGGAAGAAGAGAGAAGGAGAGCTCCATTGCTTGGAGAAGAAGATAGTGAAGAAAAAAAGCTCCTTTGGGTGATTTTCAACACCAAACTTCTCTAAAAACACCTTCATTCTCATCCCCTCTTCATTTCTAAGGTAAGCAACCTCTAAAAACCTACTTTCAATTAAGTTGGGGCTTTGGGTTTGATAAAGAAAGCATGAACTAGGTTGGGTTTTGAGTTGTTTGTTGTTTAGATGATTGTTTGGTGAAGAAAAATGGAAGTTTAAATAGAAATCTTGTGGGTTTTTTTTGATGAAACCCCACTTGGGTATGGAAGTATGGAGGTTTTTGGAGCTGATTTTGGAGGTTGTTGAGGTTAACAATGGAGTTTTTGAGGTATAAATACGTGGGAACGAAGTTGAGGGAAGAAGAAGAAGGGGACTACCTAGATTGGCACGGAAAGGGCCTCTGGCCGGCCCTCTGAGGGGAACGGAGAGGGTCCCTGACCGGCCCTATGAGAGGCACGGTCCGGGCCTCTGGCCGGCCCTTTGAGGGGCACGGAGAGGGTCCCTGACCGGCCCTCTGAGAGGCACTGTTCGTGTGAAGACCGCTTCGGTAAAAAGAGCTATTTGTTTTATTCGATCGGATCGTCGAGTTTGCGGATTAAAATTTTTAGTTCAAAAAAAAGGAAGAAGGGTCGGACCGGGTCGGACCAGACCCGCCCAGCAGGCTAGGCCAGACCCGGCCTTTTTCTCTTGTTGGGCCGTGGAAGCTCAGGCCCGCCTGAGGCCCAAATGCTGCCAAGCCCGACTGAGGCTTCAGTATAAAAGCCGAAGTTTGGGTCTGAAACCCTAAATCCCCCTTCCTTCTTCACGCAGACCACCTCCCTCCCTCTCTCACTCTCGTCTCCGTCCAACCCGAACACCCCCACCATCGCCGAACCCACCTCCCTCCTTCACGTTCTTCAGCGCCATCTTCACCCACACTCAGCCCCGCTTCTCCCTTCTCCACGCGAAACCACGGCCGAGTTCGCCGTGGCCTTCTCCTCCGTCATCGCACGCCGCCGCCACCGCCCTTGTCGAGACCTCCCCATCCTCTTCTTTCCCGAGTTCCCGCCGCCGATTCGATCCGGTGCTAGGGTTCTCACAGATATCGCCGCCGCCGCCGAGCTCTCCCCCTATCGATCCGGTGCCGTCCGAGACCAACGCCGCCGTCCCTCTCTCCTCACGCCACCGTCCCTCCTCTCCACGCTCGAGCTTCGCCGAGCCCGCCGTCGCCGTACACGGCCGGAGTCGTGACAGACTCGCCGGCGCGCACTCAGATCCGGGACCGAACCGTCCGTTCCCGTTCAGATCTGAGGCGGAATCCACGGCCGCGGCCACCTCCTCGCCGTCCGAAGTCACCGCCACCGTGCACCGCCCAGCCGCCCTTCCCTCCACGGTGAGCTTTCCGACGTGGTGGTTGTTCGGATTTCACAACCCGAAACGTTTCTTCCTTTGTTGTTTTGATTGTCCGAGCTTACTGTAAATCCAGAAAAAGAAGTAATAAAACAATTTTGATTTAAAAGTTTTTGTGTAATTTTGGATCTGAAATGGTTGGTTGTAAGATCAAAGGTTTCGAAAAGGAATTTTAATTGAATCTAGACAAAATCTTTCTAAAGGAAAAAGGGGGAAAAAGAAATCAATTTTGTTTAAAAGAAAAAAATGGATTTAAATTGGAAAGGTTTTTAATTTGAAAAGAAATTGAAATCGGTTTGGTTTTTAAGACAATTTTGGACTGTTGAACGAGGGGCGTGAATCGACTAAGCTGGACGTTTAAAATCGGACTTAGAACGGAACAAAAGCGGTCCGCTAAATCGGACCTCGGGATTCGTGCATTGGGACCGTGCCTCGGAAACATGCGCCAGTTTCGGTGCTCGGGTACTCAAACACGATTCGCCGTAATTTCCGCTTTTAGCTCGCTCGAGTCAAAAAGAAACTTTTGAACTTAATCGAAACCGTCGTAACCTTTAAATTAAGTTGTGAAACCGGTTTTAATTGTAACTTTCTGTGTAAAGTAGAGTGCGGCTTCGCTCGAAGAGAAAACTGGAGTTACACCCAGACGCGGACTTCGCCCTGGAAGACGGCGTTGGCCCGATCGTCAGCAGCTAGGAGACGCTGCTGTGGTTTCGGTTGAGGTAGGGAAAAGTAGCCGGATCTAGGCCCTGACTGGGGAAAGTTAACAGTAGAATTTCATGTGTCACCGGGGTGTCGTGGGTTATCTAGGTTATCGAATATTAGAAAAGCATGATACGGGAACGTAGCGATTATTGGAAAAGCATGTGACACTTAGTAGTGTCGTAGGAGCAGAGATCTTAGCGATAATTGAATTACTGGAGGCATATAACCATGCCCGGAGGTTGTTGTGCATTATTTATTGTTGAGTTTGGGTGGCCTTGAGAGCCCGTGTTGTCGTTTTGATGTTTTGGGTGGCCGTGAGTGCCCGTGGGGTTGTGAACCCGTGTCGTTACTATTGGTGGTTTTGAGTGGCCGTGAGTGCCTGTGGGGTGGTTGAGCCCGTAAGTTACTGTTGGTGGTTTTGAGTGGCCGTGAGTGCATGTGGGGTGATTGAGCCCGTAAGTTACTGTTGGTGGTTTTGAGAGGCCGTGAGTGCCCGTGGGGTGTTGAGCCCGTGAGTTAGGGTTGGTGTCTTGGGAGGTCGTGAGTGCCTGTGTGGCTGTTGAGTCCATGTTTTAGGGTTGGTGTCTTGCGTGGCCATGAGTGCCTGTGGAGTGCTGAACTTGTGTTGTTGCTGTTTGTTGAACTGTGTTTGTGATTGTGATTGTGGTTACCTGAGGTTGTGGGCCCGCTTCATTAAACGGGGGTCCTCGATCACACGCGTTTGCATGTTCAGACAGGGTAGGGGGCCCGCCCGTCAGTAAAGGGGTCCTGGCCGCGCGTGTGTGGTTCGGGGTTGTGAGTGTGATAGGTTGACAATCTGATCCGACTTTGTGTCGAGGAAATGCAACAGGTCGACCGCCTGACCTGATGAGATCGGTAAAGGGTGTGAGGGAGGTTACTGAGCAGCTGGTTTGCGATCCTTTGTGATCTTGTTTGGTGTGCGATTCTTTGTGATCTTGTTTGGTGTTGTGTAGCTTTCTGTCGTGTCCTTGGACGAGGTCATCGATAGTTGTGTCAGGTTTACATTACGAGTCCGAGTGTTGAGTCTGTTGAGGAAGTTAACGGGTTGTGTGTCAGTTGAGTACTTGAGTTTGGGATTGTGGTCCCGGTGTTGGGTTTGGTTTTGGTGTTACTGGCTTTGTCTGCTAATTATGCCGTAGTCAGTCTGTTATCCGTGGTGGTGAGCGAACGCGCACCCCTAGCTGCTTTTCCTACAGGTACCGATCGTAGGTTGGACTAGGTGAGCTTCTGAAGCTTGTGGAGCTAGGAGCGGAGTCCGGGTTTTGTCTTTTGAGTCTAGTGACGGATACCTTGTACTTTTGTCCACTTGTTGGGACGTGTTTTAAACTGTAATTATTATTTTGTTGAACAAATGATACTTTTAAAGTGTTTATTCAAAACAGGTTTCAAACGGTTTTATTATTTTAAATGTTCGCGTCCCTAGTTCAGTTTTACTAAAATTGGAGCGTGACAGTTCGGGCCTCTGGCCGGCCCTTTGAGGGGCACGGTTCGGGTCCCCTACCGGCCCTCTGAGGGGAACGGTCCGAGTCGGGTACCGGGCCTGTGGGCTGCCAGGAACGGGCCTTGTTCCGGCCCAGTTTACCCTATGGCTCGTGTTCTAATTGTTAGGGGTAATTCGGGTGTTTCTCCTTAGACCGACCTTGAATGATTATTAATTCTAGTACTACTTTATGATCCTAGACGTTGTTCCCGAGCACGGAGGAGGAGGCTACTAGGCGACTCGCTTTGGCTTGCGTTTGGATAGCGATTGAGGTAGGGAAGAGTAGTAAATACCGTTTTAATTAAGAAATGTCACTAGAATGCATGTAGGATATGAATAACCGGAATAATTGTAGACTCACATGTAGGATGTGAATAACTAGAGTAACCGCTTTAAATTATGGGAATTGTCGTGCTGTAGAATCACATGTGGCCATGTCGTGCCTTAGGATTGTGTGCTGGTTGTGCCTGTTTGTAGTTAGTAGTCCTGTAATGTTGCTGAGTAGTATGTTCCGTGTTTAATTTAAGAATCATGTTATGCTATAAGAATGTGATTAATGTGATATGAATTGTTGTCTTGTGATATGATCGGGTGAATGATAGACCGATATGGTGTGCTCGGTAAGTTATGTCGGTATGATATGTTCGGTATGATCTGTTCGGTATGGTATTGTGTGGTGTGATTTGTACCCTGTGTTACGGTAAGATACCCGACCGATGGAGGATTCCGGTCCTGTATGTTATGTTATGAGATTTACCCCGATTTTGTGTGTCTGGGAAGACATCTAGACCGATGGCATATTCTGGTATGATGTGTTGTTTCACCCCGATGTTGTGTGTCCGGGAAGACATCTAGACCGATGGTGTATTCCGGTATGATGTATTGTTGTTTCACCCAGATGCTGTGTCTGGGAAGACATCTAGACCGATGGTGTATTCCAGTATGATGTATTGTTGTTTCACCCCGATGTTGTGTGTCTTGGAAGACATCTAGACCGATGGTGTATTCCGGTATGATGTATTTGTTTCACCCCGATGATGTGTGTCCGGGAAGACATCTAGACCGATGGCGTATTCTGGTATGATGTGTTGTTTCACCCCGATATTGTGTGTCCAGGAAGATATCTAGACCGATGCTGTGTTCCGGTACGATATGTTGAGCCGTGCGTGGTGGTCGGAGTATCATGGTATACCTATCTTATGTTGTATGATGTCGGGTTGGGTGGCGTTCGTAGTTGGCGTCGCAGTGGAATGTTCGATTGTTTGTATGTTTCTTTATCTCAGATCTATTGTCGATAATGTTGTGTTCCTGTTGGTTTTTGTGTGTGTTGTCGTTTACTAGTATGTTTTTTTTGATCGAGTAATTTTGGCGACGGAGCGAAAGTCCATCCCCTTTACTACTTTTTCCTACTGAGCGAAAGCTCACCCCCTTTATTTACTATTTCTATAGGTTTCGATCGTGAGTTGGTTTAGAGGACGTCTCGGAGCCCGGGAGCTCATCGAGAGTCCGGGGATTACTTGTTTAGTAGAGACGTACTTCCTCTTTTTGTACTAAACCTTGTTTTGATTTACGTTGGATTTCGAGCGGTTGACTCGTGGTATCGGAATTTGTTGATTGGAACTAAATGCGGAGTTTTATTTCGCTCAAATTTGTTTATTTATTATTGTTTTTAGTTCACGTCTCGAGTCCGGTCAAGACCGGATTTGGGGCGTGACATTAAGGGTCTTCACCGTCCGACTAGCGCCTAAAGATTTTTACAACTTTGACTATAACATATGAACGGTGATGGTGGTAGTATGACATTAATGCCGGAAGAGGTAGCATCTTAGGACACTAGAATATGACATGTTTATTTTTAAGGGGGTTATTTTGACAACGACCGCAATGATTTGACACATCTTCAGTGCAGTTGAAGGTAAACACTACGCAATAGAAGTGTCACGCCCCAAATCCGATTCTTGCCCGGACTCGAGACGTGACTTGAGTAAAAACGGTTGTCACCACTATTTAACCCTCAACAATTTCATAACTCCTTCAAATAAGTCTCAAATCAGAATAACTCAGTTTAAAACACAAATAAAACCCTCCAGGGGTGTAATAATAATCCTCCAACATGGTTTGTTCAAAAACTGAAGTAAAAACATAAACGAAGTCTCTAATAAGACACCCACACCAAGAAGCTCCCGAGCCTCTACTCCTCAATCAAGCATGTAATCACAACAATAAACTCATAGGGGTGAGCTTGCGCTCAGTAGGGAAAATACATAACAAGGTGGACTTTAAACTCAATAATTTCATCAACAAAGTCAACAAGATAACTCTTAACAATTACGGGTAACAGGTAATCCAATCAATGTCGTGGCACATGAAGTCACCACCCTACGATCCACATATGATGTGTCCTCTCGGATTTTCCCTCAAGTCCAGAGGAGACGCATATCATTGAGGCTACCGGAAACAACCCCCTAAGGGCGCTTATCATCGGGATTCTCAGAAACGTCTCCAAAGGACTATATGTCCTCGAGAACCAAGGTATTACTCCCATAGGAAGCATACATTTGGGCAATTCAATGATAATCAGATATAATTGACTAACACACTCAAGCGAAACACGAAGCAATCCATTCCCAACGAACACCATTCCACTATCACACATAGCACACGAATCACCGTTTCATCACAACACGCAGCACACGAATTACATAACCACAGCACACGAATCACATAATCACACTTACCGTTCACTTACCAGTCATGACCCATCGGTCCATCGATCACCTGATTGCACCGCTCGGTACAACCAGTCATACTCGATTCTCCAACCAACCATTTAAGGAATCAAGCAACCATTCGAATACACTCAACAGTCAAGCACGACTTCAATCAACCAATCAAATAAACCTTCAATCGAGTATTCAAGCATGCAATTCAACTAGTTCCATTAGACTCTTTAGCTTATCCACTAAGCAACCAACAACCAAGCATGTGATCCTAACACACAACTAATCCGAGGGCTTTGCCAAGGCCGCTCTACCAGTAAATCAATTCACATGAGAAAGCGAGTTACACTAGTGATTGGCATCCTACGCATGCATTGCTAGACACTTCCGGTTGTTAGTAATTGAAAGACAATTATTCTAGTTATTCGCATCCTATAGGCAATTCTAGGACCTTTCCACTTTTATTAGCCTAACATGCATACTAAGCATTAAAACGAGAAGTTAAGACTTTCCCTACCTCAAGGTCTTCCTCTCAACACTCTGATGTCACAAACGATAGTCACCACACCGTTCTTCACACGGGTACCGGCGTGATCTTCGTTCTCCTAGCTCGCGTCCACGTTCTTCCTTCTTTCCTAGCTCGGTCCCACGGTCTTGGACCACAAAAAGACCACAAATTAGTCCCCCCAACGAAGTGCTCTTCTCCCCAAAATACACAACAAGACTCAGAAATGGACCAAAGGTTTGAAGGGGTGATGTGGGAATCAAATTGGGCTAAAAGGAAGGGTTTTGGGCTCTGGGGGTCTGATACGGAATGTGACCCATTCCATGCCACTCAGAGGGCCGGAATGTGACACTCTCCATACCACGTTCCGTATCAAACCTGACCAGTTTCTTCCCCTTTCTTCCCCAACTTGAGTTTCACGAACATCACCATAAAAACCCCATTTCCAAGTCCTCTCAACTCTAAAATGTTCATCCAAAGTTACCCAACATCAACACCCTCAATGGGTTCATCAAAACTTCAACCAAAATACAATCAAAACATCCTACTTCACTACTTCTTCTCCAAGCAACACCCACAAAGCAAGTTCTTCAACTTTTAAGCCAAAACCCACAAAACCCATAGATTGGAAGTTGATGAAATGGAGAGTTAAGAGTATCCTTACCTCTAGGGAGATGAGATGAAGAAGATGAAGTGAAAATGGAGGCAAAAGGACCAAGAACAAGCTCCAAAATCCAAGCTTTCTTCTCTATCTTCTTCCTCAAGAAATGAGCTTTCCTCATCCTCTCTCCTAGTGAATTTCGGCTGCACCAACAAGGAATGAGCTGAATTGTTGCTCCATTTCCTTTAAATGGCCTAAAATGTCAATTTACTCAAAAGCCCTTAGGGTCTTATCCCTTTAAAGGTAAGTTAGGAGGGTATGAGGGTCATTTGAAGCCCCATTTTCATCCTCCAAGCCAATAATGACAAGTGTCATGTGTGGTTACTCCCACTTAATTAATTTCCAGCTTTCCAAGATTTTATCGGAAAACAACCGATATAAAGCCCAAATTTAACCGACGGTTGACTTTAACAATATTACAGTCAAACTGAAGGAAACAGCCCAACTAAGCTAACCGTGAAGTTGGCTAAGCTTTTTAGGCCCCGGAAAGGTCCCGAGTGACTTCCTGAGTCATCAGTTGACTTTTTCGGCCGAAAGTCAAACTGAGTGAGGATTCATCGGTTCTACCGGGATCGACCGAGGGCGGGTCTTACAAGAAGCATGGTAATTATTTGATATATGATATTTACTTCTCTCTTCCTCTCTCTTATCCTTCTTCTCTCTCCTTTTGCTTGTTCTCTTTTCCCCTCTTCTCGGCTTACAGATTTGGGCGTTGGTGTGGCTTTTTTCGACATGGTGATGCACCTGGGGCGGAGGTCTCTATTCAAGCCTCCTTCTGTGGTGGTTTCGTCGTGCTCGGATTTCTTATCGGAGCCTTGCCAAGAGACTTGCAGTTGTAGCGGTTTTTCGCTGCTCGTTGGGGTCGTCAGATCTGGACCTTCCTGGCTATCTGTGGCTGGGTTTGTAGAACTCCGAAGTTCGAGGCTACTTTGGCCAGAGCTTGGGACAAGGTTCCTGGTTCACGGACCTCCTGTATGTTGGCTCGCCAGAGCTCCGGTTTGTCCTACATTTGTGAGACTTGCGACCAGGAGGATTTTGATCTCTGGTCTCGTTTCTTCCTTAAGCACGACATATTCTAGAGGTTGGAGCTTGCAACATGTTTCCGGATCTTAAAGGGCATATGTTTGGGACCGTCTTCTTGGGTCGTCGGATTGTGATTCGCTGGGACTTGCTATCTGTTTGGGCCTTGTTAGTTGGGGTCCCCGGATTGTGGTTCGACGGAGCTTGTTTTCCTTATGATTTCTTTGCCAGAGCTCTTAAGGTTCAGTGGCATGTGGAGCTTTGAAGTTGAATGACAGATCTACAACTCTGAGTTGGCTATGATTTCCGGTAATTGGTGTTGTTTATCGTAGTAGTCGTCTCTCTTGTAAATCTGCTCCTCATGATGGTGATGTCAGTGGAATTTCTTTCGGGGTATCGGCGGTGACTCGTGTTAGATCTGGTCGTGGGACGCATTAATTTCTTCATCCTTCCGGGTGTTGGTTGTTTGGGATCTGGTACAGTCGAGTCTGATGGTTCGTCATTTCCGTTTTCTTCATTGCGGCGTCATTGAGGTGGAGCCTCTCGCGTGGCTTCAGAGGTCACTAGTTTCTATTTTGGTCATGGGACGCATTTTTTCATCCCCCTGGATGTTGAACGTTGTAGATCTGGTCAAGTCACGTATAGAGGAATGTTTTGTTTCTTAACGTGTCGTTTCAGATCTGGTCGTGGGATTCGTTTCTTCATCCTCCCGAGTACTGATCGACGTAGATCTGGTAGTTCATCATGGTGCTAGCTTTTGAAGTTCTGACGTTTTGGGACGTGTTGTGCCGGTGTGTTGCTGCTGGTCTTGTTAAGGGTCAGATAGTTTCTCCAGTCGAGCCCTGATGGTGGTGTTTCAGTGAAAGTCCTTAGTCGTCTCCGGCTTCTCGTTTGAGATCTGGCATGGGACACGTTTCTTCGCCCTATGGTTGCAGATCGTAGTGAACTTGGCCGTAATTGCGGTGTTCGAGGGCAAGGTTTTCCTCACTCTGCCTTTGCTTATTATGATGCTTGTTGAGACTTTACCCTTCCCTGATTCGATCTCTTTTGTCTCCTCGCCTTTTTTTGGGTGAGGGGGTTGTTTGTCTGTTAGGTGTTGGCCTCCGACGAGTTGTTCTTGGTTGTTGGGTCTCTCTTGGAAGTCAAAATGTTTCTATTTCTTTGGGTCTTGAGTTTCGGTGGTTTTGTCTACCGAGCTTCCTCTACCGTTCAGCGGTGTTGACTGTCGGCGTGTCGATGCCCACTTAGCTTTTTGAGTTTGTGGCTCCGATGAGATTGAATTGTTTTCGTCAAGTTCGGGTAAGTTTGAGGGTGTTCTGGCTGGAGGTTAGCTATCACTTTGGGCTTCATCGTTGAAAATTTCGGGTTATAAACATTTCTTATATTTTTGTGTTTCAGGGTGGAAAAAACACGGATCTAGACCTTCTTTTATTGCATTGTTGTCTTGTGCTTACGGGTTGTATCTTCGGGTTTTTAGACCTTGGTCGAGGTTCTTTTGGTAGGGATGCTCTTTTTTTATATTGATTTGATCCGTTCAGTAAATTTTTTGGTTTGAGGTTGAGATCTGTTCAGTCCTCTAGTCTAACCTCTTTCGATAAAAAAATAATTCGATATTCAGATTACTTCCTGTTTCTTATCTCTTATCCTCTAAACGATGAGACTGTTTTATCAAAAAAAAATTGCTAATCAATTTTTTTTTTCCTAAGTCTGTCTTTCGCACCAACTGTGGATACATTTTCACATGGCATAAGAACAAAGTTACTCGGTCAAGATTTTACACTCACTTCATATTTGTATTATGGAATAGAGAGAGAATAAAATGGGAACCCACATAATGTGAGTTTAATTCTCGCATGGATTGCAACCATCTTGAGCAATGTCAGTTATCTGAACTCCCGAGTCGTAGATGACACCTTCCTTCCAGTTCGTCGGAAGCGCCTCCTCCACGAAAAACCACTTCGCATCGTACCCTCCTATCACTATCATCCTCAACTGCAATGCCCCATTCGGCACCCTACTCGCCTCCCACACTGCTCCTTTTTTCCTGCTCATGGAAACCCAATTCGGTGTCCCGACCTACAAATACAATCACAACACTCTTACAAGTCGACTTCAAAATTTTAATTCAAATACAAATCCACAATTTTAAATGTGAGACTACAATACATTTTAGACGTGTATACGATTAATATGATTTATCTGAACATTAGGCTTTTTGTGTGGTAACAAAATGATAAAAGTTTAATATGAGACAAACTATTAAAAAACTAACTCAACTAAAAGCCGTTTACGGGTTTGGAGGTGAATTATTTAGAAGAGGAGATGAGCCCATTGAGAAGAATGATAAGGGCTGGCCCATTTTGGGCAAATTTGATAAATATAGAAGAAATATAATTTTTTTTGTAGAGAGTGGGGTTTGAACCCGGGTCCATGAGGAATCAAGCTCTGATACCATATTAGAGAATCAACTCAACTAAAAGCTTAAGCTGATAGTTGAAGGCCCAATTATAGTTATATTCTAACGTCATGTTAAAGTATGATTCATCTAAAGGATTTTCTCATAGACTGAAGTACGAAATCATGTTACATCAGATTTATGACTTACTTGAGCAACTTCCATGCCTACAATCTCAGTCTGGCCGCCTTGGTACAAGATCTGAATCACCAAATAATCAGGCTTCTTGCTCGATTCCTCCACCCGAATCGCCAAATTCTTTTTCATGAAATTGCAGGGCACTCTGTATTTTTCACATAAAGAAACATTAGTGCTTCAAAATAGTTCACACCCAAAGAAATACAGTCTATGACTGAAATGTTGTACCTCTTGTAGTCAACGTCAACCATCTTTTGTTTCAAAAGGGATTGATCCATGCCCTTCTTAGCCATTGCCCGGAAAGCTTTACTGCTCACCACCAAATCTGTTTTGTTGCTAGGTTTCATATCAATCAGCATCACCGTCGTCCCTTTTGGATCGCACAGAGTCAAATCCTTGCACCAAACCTGAAAGCAGGCGCCACAACCAGCCCCTTCTTTGTAAAGAGAAGGCGCAGCGGCGGCGAGGTGGCCGCCGTTGAAGCCATTGGCCATGGAACCGTACCCACAAGCCCCACCTGCATCAAATCAGCAAAACAAAGATTACCCATTACGAATCTCCCCATATCATCAACTGGGTCAATGCTAAAAAGATTAAATTACCCGTTCGTGTTATCTGTTTTGCTTTTTGTAATGTTCTTTTTAAAAATCGTTTTCTTGTTTTGTCTTACTGTCTTGTAAAACGTTTGCTTAATAAATTTTAGTTTATCAAAGAAAAAATTACCGGTCATGATAGAGAATTTGGAGAAGTATCCAAGCTTGGTCTGGTGGACGCACCGGTCGCAAGCAGTTGCAGAAGACACGACGGCGACGAAGAAGAGAGAACGAAGAAAAGAAGCCATTTTTGGTGTTATTTGAGTAGGATTAAGAAGAATGCGATTTGAAGGTACTTATAGGGATGAGGGACGGAGTGAAATGGAGGCAATCTTTCCGACAGAGTCATGTGGGTTTGTGCTGCGACGCGGACGCCGGAGATATTGTTGTGACGGTGCTCCGTGTGAGAACACAAAGACAACACATTGAACAAGGTGAGTGCGGTCAACGTGGTATTAGTTTATAATTTCGTAGTTTATAGTATGATTCTATGTTTTAGTATTATATGAATTATACAGTAGCTTGCATGTTTATGTGTGTATGCAGTAATGAATAACTAAATTGTTGAGAAATCTTCGTAAGTATATTCAAGATTAGAACGAAGCAACCAAGAAAATTGTAAAGATGTAACATGGATTGGTTACGTAGTTTGTGATAAGAATATTAGGTAAAAATATTTCCAGGAGTTTGATATGGTGTATAGATCGAAGCTGGTTGATTGGTATGGAGAAGACAGATGCTACTAATGTGGTGGCTACAGTTCGGGAGATGCAATTCAAGATTCTTGAGAGGACATTTGTTCCTTCTTGATCTTGCTCGTAATGTTGTAGTCTAGTCGGTTCTTATGAATAAGAATCAGAATGTGCAAACTCAATTCGTTCGTCTTTCTTTTACCGATTAGAAGCGGGATTCAGAGAGTATCTTTAGTTGCAGACAGTTTGCTGACGACTATGTGTTGGTGGAAACGAAGCGGCGGCGGATAGCTGACGGAGACGTGCGTTGGTTACGTTACCGACGACACCATACGCCAGCGGAAAGAGCTGTTTGCAGTCAACGGTCAGCGCTGACTACCACGGGAGCGCCTCTGACCGTTGCCAACCTGTCTAACATGGATGCGTCAACAAAGCCAAATTTTTTCTTCTCCCTTATATAAATAGCAAGCATCTCTTTTATTTTCATACAACAACCCAAATCATTTCAATGCACTACCGAACAAGTCAAGAAAGTCCTACCATTATCGAAGACGTCGTCAAGGTATAGAATCTCCATTTACCTGAAGGTTCACAAGGACGGACAACTCAAGTGAGCAAGGTGCAAGCGAAAAAGACACGCACAAAATGGAGCGTCGAGGAAACAAGCGTCTTGTTCGCGTGTGGATGGTAAATTCATATGATTCAATTGTCGGGAATAACAAGACGAATGTGAAGTACAAGGATGCCATCGGAAACGAAGTCGTTGCGCTGCATGATCCAAATGATCTGTTGCGGTCCTAGAAGAAATGCAAGGACCACTAGAACAACGTGAACCCTCGAGTGATGAAGTTTCAAGGGCACTACGAACGCACTGTAAAACCCCACTTATTTTAAAAGGGTAATACTGTGAAATCAGAAACTTTGGGGTAGGAAATTGCAATAAGTTTTGTGGAGAGAAAATCAAAAAAAAAAGAGAAGAGAAGGAATTGGGTTTGGGTCAGCACAACTCAGGCTTGGGCCGAGCCTGGATGTGGCCCAATTCGCGCTCTTCCGGCCCACGAGAAACGGCCCAATTACACGTTAAAACCCTAAACGCTCATCTTCTTGTTCAGATTCGTGGCACGCTTCCCAAAAATGGCCTCTCTCTCTCGAACGCTCCGCACCTCTCTCGACCTCGTCTTCCTTCTCCCTCCATCGCCCTTCCTCTCTCAGATCAGCGCCAGACAACACCTTGTTGAGCCGTCCATTCCTCATCCGGAGCTACTCTCGCCGGTAATGAACCAGAGACGCCACACCGGAGATTCATCGCCCAATTTTCACGGGTTTGAGTCGTACCGTACCAACGACGGAGAGGTAAGCAAGGGTCTCGTGCCCTGACGCCTCTTCTGGCTCCTCCAACCACGGCCGGACTGAAATCCCCTCGCAACGTTACGGATTCGTGCGAGCTCCGCCGGGAACGACGCCGACGACCTCTTCAATCGCCAAATCTGGAACGGGGGCAGCCTTTGGATGCACCACGACAACACCGCCCTCGTTCTGGTCAGACGGACGCTTCCCCGTCACTCCCGAGTGTCGCCGGACGTCCCTCCGAGCTCACATTCGCCATTTCCTCCGTCGCCGGCGGCCTGAAAACCAAAACCATCGCCGGCCATTTTGATACACGAACCGGGCTTCAGATGAAGTGGGCCTTGGGCTTGACCAGTGACACAGGACGAGAACCTGGGCCTCCAGCTCGGGCGTTGGGCCTCGGATGAGATAGCAACGGAGGACGGGCCTTGGGCCCAGTGTGGACTCGGGCCAGGCTCAGACTTGGACTTGGATCCGGACCCAGACCGGATCTGGACCCGGGTCGGGCTTGGATCCGGGTCGGATCCGGGTCAACCCAGATTCAAAGAAAAATATTTTTTAAAATCAGATTAATTAATTAATTCAAGGTAAGAAATTAAAGGAAAAATTTGGATAAATCAGGACCTTTGGTCACTTACCGGTATTGATTGGACATTTTATTTGTCAAACCCAGACTGGACTTCGCTAGAGAACTGGGACTCCGCCCGAGAAGACGAAGACCACTCCGGAACCCGTGTGAAGAACGGAGGAGGGGCTAATCAACTTTACAGCTGAGTATTATTAGAGGAAGACCACAAGGTAGGGAAAGTCTTAACTTCTCGTTTAAATAACGCTTAATATGCCTATTAGGTTAATAAAAGTGGAAATGTCCTAGAATTGCATATAGGATGCGAATAACTAGAATACATGTCTTTCAATTACTAATAACCGGATGTGTCTAGCAAGCATGCTTAGGATGAGAATCACTAGTATAGCTCGCTTTCAATACTTGGGAATTGATTTACTGGTAGAGAGGTCGTGATGAGCCCTCGGATTAGTTGTGTTAGCTTCACATGCTTTGTTTGCTAGTCATAGGATAAGCAAGAGTCTAATGAAACAAGATCGAACGCATGATTGAATGTTGAACTTGAATGCTTGAATCATTGGTTGATTGATTGAATGCTTAAATGATTGGATGGTTGATCGAGTATGACTGGTTGTGCCAAGGAGGCACGATCAGGTGATCGATTGACCGGTGGAGAGCAAGTGATAAGTAAATGGTAAGTGTAATTGTGGGTATGAATCCCGTGTGGTGTGCATTGATGAATCTGTGACTTTCTGAGTTTGTTGGGCAGATCCTGCGGGATATTGATTGGTAGACCCTGCGGGGCATGGTTTGGTAGACCCTGCGGGGCATGGTTTGGTAGATCTTGCGGGATATCGATTGGTAGACCCTACGGGGCATTGTTTGGCAGATCCTACGGGATAACGGTTATGGACCCTGCGGGGCATTGATTACTGAGCCTACGGGCAATGGTTACGGACCCTGCGGGGCATCGATTATTGGACCCTGGGGGGCATTGGATATTGGACCCCGTGGGGCAATGGACGGTTTACCCTGCGGGGATTGATTACTTGTTATTTCACCCGAGTGTATGCGTCCTGTGGGAGCATTACCTTGGTTCCCTATGACATATGATCCTTTGGAGACGTTTCCGAGAATCCCGACGATAAGCACCCTCAGGGGTTGTTACCGGTAGCCCGACGTTATGCGTCTCCTCTGGACCGAGGGAAAATCCGACATGACACAACGAGTATTGTGGATCGGAGGGTGGCGACTTCATGTCCCACAGCATTTATCGAACGCTTTATCCCTCTTTGATTATTTAAGAAATGCATTGATTCCTTTATTTCCCTATGATTTTTGTTGACTCCTTGAAATCGTTGAACACTCGGTTTACTCCCACATTTCAATGTATTCACATTTCTTTGTATTTGAGATTTGAACTAAAATGGAGAAACCCTAATTGTTAAACCAAAAACATGCCTAGTTATGCATTTTCCCTACTGAGCGTAAGCTCACCCCTATTTGTTTATGACTGTTTACGTGATGATTAGTGGACTCGAGGCTCGGGAGCTTCTGAGGTCTGGGTGCTTAGAGGCGTTGGTCGTATTTTGTGGTCATGAACTTTGTTAAAGGATTATTATTAATGTTCATGAACCTTTTGCAGAGATTTTATTATAAGTTGTTATTTGAGATATTTGGTTGATTTAAAGTTAGATGATTTTATTGGTTTTATGTCCTTTTAGTATTACAATTGCTTCATCCTTAAGTCACATCTCGAGTCCGGTCAAAACCGGATTTGGGGCGTGACACGCACCGTCAACAATCACAAGAGCGACCGATCCGATTACCAAATTATGGCGTTGGCCGAAGAATTATACATGGTTAAGGAAGTGCACGACTTTGTGTGGAAGCATTGGTGGAAACTTATCCGAAATGAGCACAAGTGGACTTTGTTGGGATAATATTGAGGCTGCGCTTGGATGCTAGTGATCGGGAACTTGTTTTCTTCATGTATGTAAAATATGGTATATGATTGTTATACCCATCCTTGGTTGTGTTTATATTTTTCACTTTGCAAATCTACTTGCGTTAGGTACCTCATTTGTGGTTGCCTTGTTTGCAAGTTTTCTTCTTTGATGGATTTTCCTTTTTCTTAAAAGCTTGGTATATAAAACAAAAACTGCTGATAAAAAAACTTGTATTCATACCCATGGAAATAAGTATATATTTGTTTAAACTTTTCGGAGCCTTTAGAGTTTTTCTCCATCTTTTCTATGCGCCATTCCTTTTTTCCTTTTCTTCTTGTGTCTGTCATGGCCTCCATGGCTCATGTCCTCATCCTATCATTGGTACTGCATCCATGTCCTACCACGAATTTCATCAAACTTGCGCAGGAGAAGATCTCATGTAGTCCCTACGGTTATCTCTCCATCAACAGCTCTATCGCCGCCGTCAGCAACTCCACCGCCGCATTCACTACCGCCTCCGCCTCCATTGTCTCCTCTGTCTCTTCCTTCATTGTCGCCTTCTCCCTCACTACCGCCTCTACCGCCTCCGTCTTTCCTACCACCACCGCCTTTACTACCACCTTCGCCTGAGCCGTCTCCTTCTTCGATCACAACTCAGTGGAGGCATGATCCTAGGTACGACGATCAATTTGTAACGCACCCGACCACTTGCCCCGATAACATACCAATAACAGAAATACACAATCGTGGGACATGAATTAAACTGCTGGCACATATGCTTTATCTTGACCCATGAATCTTTCTGGCGAGGACTGCTCAGCGGCCTCGCCTAGGAACATGAGTGGGTCACTAAGCATCGAGACGTGTATGGGAATGCACGCTTCACCCTTCCACTATCCACGCAAGTCCGATGATCTCTTCCCCCTATTCTTTGGAGTTCTCCCTAACTGCCTGTTATCCCCTCAACCGCCCTGAATCTCTCGGCACGTGCAACATCAAATCGAGACAGATGATAAATCCTATGATCTATAGTTGAGTAGACAACCGTGTGGAAATGGTCCACTCATAGATCGTCTTTGGATTAGTCGGTTATCTTGTTACAAGATTAGCGTTGGATACCTATAGGTCATGACGCAAGTCTCACCCTTTTCTTCATTTTTTTTATTGTCTTTTCATTTGTCGCATTGCCATGTGGGTCACGAGTTTATAAGTTCTCAATTTGATCAATAAAAAAATTTCGTATGCTAAAAAATATACATCTATTTTAATACAAAGTCAGAACCCATTTTTTTAAATGAAATGCTTGTAGCAAGATTTACTAAGCCCATGCTGCTGAATCCAAAATTAAAATTATGTCCCATATCTCCCGGCCGAGCCCATGTGCACCCTAAAGCCCTATAACATGTGACAAGTTCATAATTATTATATATGATATTCGACCAACTTCTACAATAATCCTGAGGAAAATCAAATCGATGATACACAATCGATACATTATGATTCTGGTTGTGCTTAATATGGGGAGTCTTTTGCTGTCAAGATATTACTCTAAGGCATTGGCACATTTTGCCTTCTAATTTGCACTTTTATGTAAGATCATACAGCTAAACTTATCATAACATGCTTCCGTCTCAAGATAAAACAACAAATTTAGGACGAGTAGATCATATCTTCATCATGTAACATATGAATGCAAAGCTTAGAAGCAACAAGGCTAGCCAGCAAAGTTGGTGCAAGAGTATTCATAATGGAATAAACACATGGGATAATTACAAAAACGTATCCAGGTGTACTCACTTTCTCTAACGTATAACCTTCTCTTTGCCACGAACTTATTCTTTTCTTATGTTTTTACAATTTATTTCAAAACGATGAATTTACCCTTTGAAAATTTAAAAATAATAATGACAGGAAAAAAAACTCTAAATAATCACATCCCTAATTTGTAAGGGTAAAGTAATCATTTAATACAAATTGCAACAAAGTTCAAGATGCTTTTTTACAACTATGAAAGAAAAGAGCTTCATTTTGCAAAAAATGAATAAAGGATCAAGACTTATAGGGCTGAAGGTTTCACAACCATGAACTGAATGTCAATTTGATCACCCAAGATTCATCCCCATCACATGAATCAATCTTGTTCAAACGAAGCAACGACACTATCTATTACACATTGACTCTACAATTTTTTTTTTATCCTAACCGTCAAAACAAACGAAAAGGTAGTAAATGAGCTAGTTTTGTTCATGCTACGTAGAAATTTCAAATCGAGGAAATCAACTGAGAGTTTCAGCTTGCCTTTTCAGATAAGATATAGACAAGATCTTCCTTAGCCTTTTTAAGGGCACTAGGCAGATTTTCAGGCTTCTTCCCACCAGCCTGAGCAAAGTTTGGCTTCCCACCACCTCCTCCTCCACACAACTTAGCTATAGGTCCTATAAACTTCCCTGCCTGAACTCCCAGACCCACGACCCCCGGAGTGAACGCTGCAACTAAACTCACCTTCCCTTCACCTGGACTTGAACCCAGAATTATGGCTGCTGGATCTTCTAGTGCATCCATCAGATATTCAGCTGCACTCTTCAGTGCATCGGCATCAATATCATCCATGCACTCAACTAGCACCCTGAAAAGGAAAATTATACATAAAATTTGAATCAGTGCAAACATAAATGATGCATTTATCTTTTGAAAGGGGGGGTCTAAATGTGAACAAGCTGTTCTGCTCGAAACCGTTGGGATTAATTGATTGAAGCAGTGTTGAAGTTAGAGATATCCCCAACTTAGCACCCTTCACGGCTTCACACTTAAACTAACCCCAACTCAAAAAATGATTTTTAAGCCTCCCTAACTTTTAAAGAAAAAGATTACAGATAGCTCTTTCTTGCCAAAATGACAAAAATGCCCTTGACCCTAATATCAAAAATACTTTTTTTCTGTCTTTCTAATAGTTTTATCTTTTAAGGAGTCTTATTGCATATACTCAACCGTTTTCCAAATCTAATCAAAATGCTTTGGGTAGTTATTAAGTCCTCTGAGATTAGAGTCAATGGTATTTTCTCCATTTTTGGCAAAAAAAAAAAAGCTATGTGTAATCTTTTTAAAACTGGGAAGGCTCAAAATCCTTTTTTTTTATTTTTAATTTAGGCTTAGTTGAGTGTAAGAGGTGTTAAGTTGGGGATAGTTATCTGTAATTATCCCTTAAGTTAATTTACGAGGAAATAACATATGCTAGAAAAGTTTAACATTTCAGGTTTGTTCTATCTGTATTGTGAAGACCGCACAGCTATAAGGATTCCAAATGATAATATGCATTTCATTATTTGAGGTTACATGGTTATTTCATTAAGGTAAGGGATGAAGAGCATGAAGAGAAGTGAATTTAGCTGACGATCATGATCACAACCATTTTATGGAAGCAAAAGACTACCTGATCTTTGTAGAATTTCCCACTATGATCGCCTTGGTTGAAATCATTGATGCTTTGTACACCGCGGCTTGAGCACGCAAAGTAGAAACTTCATTTCGCATAGTTCTCAAATCCTCTAGGAGATTCTCTACCCTGGTTCTTACTTCTTCAGCTTTTACCTTCACAATGAAACGCATAAATTTATCATATATGCTAAATACCACGTTCTAATCGAGAAAATTTCATCATCAAGAGTAGGAAAACATACTTTCAGAGAAAAGCATAGCTGTTTGAGATGGAAATCTCGGGCATTTACATATTCAATGAAAGCATCACCAGCCACAGCTTCTATACGTCTAACTCCTGATGCAATGCCCTGCTCTGAGATTATTTTGAAACCACGTATTTCACAAGTATTGTCAACATGGGTCCCACCACATAGTTCCATCGATACACCAGGAACATCCACAACACGCACCTATGTCACAGTAAGAAAAAAAAAACATTATTTAATTCCCATTCCTTTACTAAACTCATCATTTAAATGTATCTATAATGATGGCAAAAAAAGTAGGGCTAATTGCAAAAAGGTACCCTGAGGTATTCATTTTTTGCAACTCGTACCCTGAACCTGTCTTCTTGTTGCAATTTGTATAAAATGGCGATTTTACCCTTACAATTTAGATTTTAAAAATAGTAAGTAAAAAACATAAAATCCAAAGTTTCATATCCTTTAATTTTTCGTCCTCTTTGTACTGTAATAAAGAGTAAGAAATTTAAGGGATAAGAAATTTTGTATTGTTTTGTTCTTTAATTATTATTTTTAAAATTTCATTTCCAAGGGTAAATCATCATTTTGAAACAAACGTATACAAAGTGCAACAAAAAGCCAAGTTCAAGGCACTTTTTTGCAATTATCTAAGAAGAGGACTACAAGTTGCAAAAAGTGAATATCCCAGGGTACTTTTTTGCAATTATTCCAAAAAAGTATGCTAAATATTATGAAATACTAAAATGTTCAGATTCAACCAACAAGTTTGAACTGCTGATGATCATAAATCATCAACAGAAAAAAAATTCAAACCTCTTCTCCATATTTCTCCCCAAACATAGCAATAGCCCCAGCGCTTTTTGCTTCAGCAATAGGCATCACTTTAGTTTGAAGAAGTGTTGCATCCCCTATCCAGCCATTGATCAGGTTTTCAATTTCAACAAGTTCGCTGTCAGTAACTGGCCGGTGGAAATTAAAATCGAACCTGAGACGGTCAAAAGCCACCAAAGAACCAGCTTGTGATGTTTCCTTGCCTATAACTTTTTTCAGTGCAGCTTGTAGCAGATGAGTAGCTGTATGATGAACCTGTAATAAAACAAAGAAGAGTTGATAAAACTAATTTGAAATGCGATATGGATATGGATAAATATATGTTGAAGAAAAGGGGGCAATTGCTTAAAACTACCCTTTTGAATCGTCCACTTATGGAAAACTACCTTTTGATGAAATACCCTTTCGTTTGAAAGCGGTTCTGACCCGGACTTCTTGTTTATTTTCTCTATTCATTTGAGTCAAGAAGAACCCTCTATGTTCTCTGCTATAGTCACTTTACCTCCAGTAATTGGGTGATTCAAAAGGGTAGTTAAAAGTAATTCTCCCAACAAAAAAGTTCAACCTGCAGTTATGCTTGTACCTTAGCCCGCTGCCTCAGTTTTGTGTCTACAGTAGCTTCCACTTCTTTACCCACCTCTAACATTCCCTCTTTGATAGTTCCTTTATGAACAAATATGTTTCCCAAAGATTTTTTAACATCTTTTATCTCTATAACAGCTGTCTGTTGATTCCCAGCAGCAGTAGCGTATATAAAACCATGATCACCAATTTGACCACCCGATTCAGCATAAAATGGTGTTTTATTCAGTAAAACTTCTACATCATTTCCTTCTGAAACCTGTATCACCCGATTCCCATTTACCATTATACCCTCCACCACTGCTTTGGCGGAGAGGGTCTCGTACCCTAAAAACTCAGTATCAGGAATATTATCTGTTATGTCTGAACCATTGCCAACTTCAAGTTTTACAGCATTATGTGCAGATTGAGATTGACGCCTCTGGCTCTCCATTTCAATGTCAAAGCCATTCATATCTACACCAACCCCTTGCTCTTCAGCCACTTCTGCAGTTATTTCCACTGGAAACCCAAATGTATCGTACAAAAGAAAGGCATCTTTGCCTGACAAGCATGGCACAGTTCCATTTTCACTAGCACTAGATAATGCATCCACTAGCATTTGATCGAGTAACTTCTCTCCTCTCTCCAAGGTCTGCACAAAACGAAGCTCTTCCCTTTTCAACTCCTCAAATACACGAGGGGCTCTACTCTTTACCTCAGGCTCGATTTCTGTGCTCATATCTATTACTTTTTCTGCAATTATGGGAAGAAAAGCTTCTTCAAGATTCCCTCTTCCATCCCCTTTAATACCTAGCAACCTCCCAGTTCGAACAGCTCTTCTAATAAGCCTCCGAACTATGTAACCCCTTCCAATGTTTGAGGGGAATACCCCATCTGATATGAGGTATACTATTGCACGCATATGATCGCCTATAATCTGAAACAAGTGAAGAGCTTTACAGAAATAGTGTACATTTACTGGGCATAAAAAAGAACATATTAAACATAACATACTTTGAGACTTGTTTTTGTGCGATCATCAGCAAGAGTGTATGAAACATTTGCCATTTCTGATATCTTCTCTATTATGGGATAAATCAAGTCGGTTTCATAATTGTTTGGAACCTGCAGGAGAAAAAAAATGACCTCTAAGCACAAAAAAGTAGTGAAGCATAATAGACAGTCTTTTGCTTCATTACGAAAAAGTTTCTCTGTAAATATAGATTCTGACTCGATAACAGAAGCCAGATTCTTTGACAAAACTAGAATGTGAATAACAAATAAAAACCTTCTGAAGTATACGAGCCATGCGCTCTAGGCCAAGCCCTGTATCTATATTCTTCTGTTTCAAGGGCTCAAGAGATCCATCATCTTTTTTGTTGTATTGCATGAAAACCAAATTGTAGAATTCTATAAATCTAGTATCATCTCCAAGATCCTGTCAATATTAATCCAAAGAAAAAGTAAGAGGGAAACGGCTGGTAAAAAGACTCTTGAAGTAAACAACTTAATGACTTTTATGAACACCTAAACCTAATAAATAAATAAAAAGTACAATGGTATCTATGAAATATAGTTACTTAGTTGAATGCTTACAGCATCAGAAACCCCCCTCTCAGGATGGAAATCATAGTACAGCTCAGAGCAAGGGCCACAGGGACCAGTAGCTCCACTAGTCCAAAAGTTGTCTTCTTCACCCAATCTCTTGATACGCTCAACAGGAACACCTACCTGTTGCAAGAGCAATGCTATTACTGTTAGTACTGTTTGCTCTGGTGCCTTCCTGCATACATTCTATGTTATGGGCCCCGTGGGCCGGTTCAAAGGCCTCATATATACAAGGAAGAAGTGGCGCGCAAGCAAGGGGAAAAGGGATCGCGCGTCCCTGCTGCAGAATCGGTTCCTTAGCCGATTTAATTGTTTCCTGTTTTAATGACTTTCTTAATTTCAGTTGTATTAGGATTTGGGAACTTTGGGTAGTTTGGAATTATTGTTGAATTAGGAATTGGGTTGTTTAGGAAAGCTCTCTGGCTATATATACCAGAGAGGGTTTATGAATAAAGCATTGAGAATTAATTAACTATCTATTAGTTCTCTACCGAGGTCTTTGAGTTCCCTACCCCTGAGCTCATACTCCTACACCATTGGGCGAAAGAAGAACAAGGATTCGTACCAACGAACCCTTGATCTGAAGTCATACCAAGGTGCCATAACGAGATCCATTGGCGAGGCACGTAACAAATTGGTATCAGAGCCAATCGTTATGGACCCAGACATGTCTTTTCAGCAGAAATTCGAGATGTTCATGACCCGTTATGAAGTTGATCGACAGGAGTTCAAGAATCTGGCTGTCCAGGTGCAGGCTCTTTCCAACCCAGCAACCCCGCAGGAGGAGAGCTCGGCCCCGGCAGCAGTGCAGCCGTCACGTGCGGTTCCACCATCCTCGGGAGCAGGTTCGGCCAGCAACGGTGGTCCTCCGGCTCCTCGTTTTGCACGACTGGAATTTCCGCGTTTTGATGGGCGCTCCGACCCGACGGCATGGTTAAACCGCTGTGAGGGATATTTCCTCCATCAACATACCCCTGCAGAAGAAAAGGTCTTGCTGGCATCGTTCCACATGGAGGACGATGCGCAGCTTTGGTATATGAAGATCCACAAAACCTCGCCAAACCTGAATTGGCCTGCATTTAAGCTCTATTGCAATTCTCGTTTTGGCTCCATTTTGTCAGGTAGCAGGTTAGGCGAGCTGGCAAAGCTCCGCCAGGAAGGGTCGGTGGCGGACTACTCAGCTCAGTTCGAGCGCTTGGCAGCACAGGTACCCGATCTGCGGGTTGACCAGGAGATTGCCCTGTACCTAAGTGACCTTGTGGATAATTTGGCGATTGACGTAGAGATACAACAGCCACCGGACTTGACTACTGCAATTGGCTTGGCAAAGCTCTACGAGAAGAAGGCTCGAGGAGAATTTCGTGCTCCACGACGCCAGCAGAACCAACATGCTATGCAGCCAAGACCATATGCCAAACGGATCTCCAAGGAAGAAAAGCAGGACCGCATAACAAAGGGTCTCTGCTTCAATTGCGAGGAGCCGTATAGTTTCGGCCACAAGTGCAAAAACCTCTTTTGGTTGGAGCTGATTGATGACGAGGAACCACCGGATCCAGAGGAGGTCTCTCCGTCTATCTCCTTGCACGCCATGACAGGGACAGTAGCACCACAGACTATGAGGGTTCGGGGGACCCTACAGGGAGCGGCTTTGTTGGTCTTGATTGATTCGGGCTCCACCCACAGTTTCGTGGACGAGGGGTTCGCTCGCAAGGTGGGGTTACCGGTCCAGTCAAGGTCCGGATTACGTGTGTTGGTTGCCAATGGGGAAAGCATTTCGAGTCCGGGCGTATGTCGTCTGGCCCCACTCAAGGTCGGTTCTGAGACATTTCCTTTCGATTTATTTGTTTTTCCCTTGTATGGTTTCACTGCAGTGTTGGGAGTGAATTGGCTACGCACCCTGGGGGATATCCTGTGGAATTTTGATCACATGACTATGCGGTTCTCTCTATCCCACCGCCCCATAGTCCTGCGAGCAGCCCGAGGACAAGAGACCGACCCTAGCTGCCCTGTCCGGGAGTCGATCACATGAGCATCTTTGCACGTCCCTACTGGGAGAATTCTCGGATGTCTTTGCCGAGCCTAGAGGACTCCCGCCTTCCCGATCAGCGGATCACCGTATCCATCTGTTGCCAGCTACGGCACCAATGGTGGTTCGGCCCTACAGGTACCCACGCCGTCAGAAGGATGAGATAGAGGCGCAGTGCCGAGATATGCTGGCGCAGGGGATCATTCGCCCCAGCAAATCTCCTTTTTCCTCTCCAGTCGTATTGGTTCCGAAGGCTGACAAGACCTGGCGCCTGTGTGTGGATTATAGAGCCTTGAATGAGCATACAGTCAAAGACAAGTTTCCCATTCCAGTCATCGATGAATTACTGGATGAGCTGCATGGAGCGTGTTGTTTCTCCAAATTGGACCTCCGTTCCGGGTATCACCAAGTCAAAATGCACCCGGAGGATGTTCCAAAGACGGCATTCCGCACCCATCATGGTCACTTCGAGTTCCTGGTCATGCCATTTGGCCTGACTAATGCACCATCCACGTTCCAGGCCTTAAAGAATGACACTTTCGCACCATATCTGCGACGTTTTGTGCTGGTATTTTTTGATGATATCTTGATCTATAGCGCCTCCTATGCCGAGCACCTCCACCACTTGCGGGTAATTCTATCCTTACTACGTTCCAATTCTCTTTATCTAAAGCGTAGCAAGTGTTTGTTTGCTCAAACACAGGTGGCATACTTGGGGTTCATTATTTCGGGACAGGGAGTGCAAGCTGACCCTGAGAAGATCTCGGCCATGACCGACTGGCCCCGTCCCGAGACACCTCGGGCCCTGCGCGGCTTTTTGGGTCTCACCGGTTACTACCGGAAATTTTTCAAAGACTACGGGATTCTCGCAGCTCCGATGACTCGTCTGTTAAAGAAGAACTCATTCGGCTGGGACCCGGAGGCGCAAGCCTCTTTCGAGGCTTTGAAAGTTGCTATGACGACCACACCGGTGTTAGCTCTTCCGGATTTTGAAAAGGAATTTACCGTGGACTGTGATGCGTGTGATTCTGGCATTGGCGCGGTTCTCCACCAATCTAACCGACCTATTGCTTTTTTTAGCAGAACATTTGCAGCTAGGTACACCAAGTTGGCGGCATACGAAAAGGAGTTGATTGGGTTGGCTCAGGCTATTCGCCATTGGCGGCCGTACTTATGGGGTCGACAGTTCCTGATTCGGACGAACCATTATAGCCTGAAATACTTGCTAGATCAAAGGGTGGCGACGTCTACGCAACAACGTTGGCTGTCCAAGTTAATGGGCTTCGATTTTCGGGTTGAATATCGTTCCGGCCGCGAGAACGTGGTGGCTGACGCCCTCTCTAGGCGTGACGAAGAGGTCGGCCTCTTCGTGGCTCTGTCCGCCCCACTACTGCACTTGTGGGACGAGCTGGTCGCCGAGAACAAGTCATCGCCGAGCTTCCAAGAGAAGGTTACTTCAATTCGGTCCGGCTCCCTCTCGGAGTTGTGGGAGGAGCGTGACGGGGTCGTACTTTTTAAACGTCGGGCTTGGTTACCAGGGGATTCGGCCTTGATCGCCTCTATTTTGGTTGCCGTCCACAACACATCTCACGAGGGGTATCAGAAGACGCTTGTCCGAGTTGCGGCCGATTTCTATTGGCGGGGAATGAAAGCTCACGTCCAGGCTCCTTACGTCCGGTGGGTCTCCTCCAGCCCTTACCCGTTCCTTCTCAGGTTTGGGCCGATATTAGTATGGATTTTATTGACGCTTTACCCTGTTCTGGCGGGAAATCGGTTCTTTTGGAAGTGGTGGACAGGTTGTCTAAATACAGCCACTTCATGGCTCTCTCGCACCCGTACACGGCAACGTCAGTAGCCCGGATTTTCTTTGATACGATGGTCAGGTTGCACGGTATTCCCGAAACCATTGTGAGCGACAGGGATAAGACTTTTACGAGTGCTTTTTGGCGGGAATTATTCCGCTTGAGCGGATCCTCCCTGCACATGAGTTCGGCATATCATCCGCAGAGCGATGGTCAAACGGAGGCGGTTAACAAAACCTTGCAAATGTACCTCCGCTGCTTTGTGGCCGAGAATCCGAAGCAATGGACTCGTTGGGTGGCGTGGGCTGAATACTGCTACAACACCAGTTTTCACTCCACTATTCGCTCCACGCCATTTGAGGTGGTTTATGGCCGGAAGCCACCTAGACTACTGGATTATACACCGGGGGCTGCTAAGGTGGAAGCAGTGGATCGAGAGCTGCAAGAGAGGGACGAAAAATTGCAGGCCCTTCGGCTACACCTCTTGCGGGCACAGCAGGCAATGAAGGATCGCTATGATAAGGGTCATCGAGATGTCTCCTACGAGGTAGGAGCTTTGGTTCTTCTGAAGTTGCAGCCTTACCGACAGAAGACGGTGGCCCCTCGCAGCGGGAGGAAGCTGAGTCCGCGATTTTATGGCCCATTTCGGGTAACGGAGCGTATTGGCTCCGTAGCATACAAGCTGGCATTCCCGGCCGAGTCACGCATCCATCCAGTTTTTCATGTGTCATGTTTACGTTCTTTCGTAGGAGATGATAAGGCAGTACCGCTTCTTCCCCCGCCGGAAGTTCTGATCGCCCCACCAGTACCACTTGCAGTGTTGGATATACGCACGAAGGACGGGCAGCCCGAAGTCTTGATCCATTGGTCGACCAAATCACCTGCAGAGGCTTCTTGGGAGCTTGCACATGAGGTGATGGAGTCCTTTCCTTCATTTGCACTTGAGGTCAAGCGCTATTTGGATGGGGGGAGTGATGTTATGGGCCCCGTGGGCCGGTTCAAAGGCCTCATATATACAAGGAAGAAGTGGCGCGCAAGCAAGGGGGAAAAGGGATCGCGCGTCCCTGCTGCAGAATCGGTTCCTTAGCCGATTTAATTGTTTCTTGTTTTAATGACTTTCTTAATTTCAGTTGTATTAGGATTTGGGAACTTTGGGTAGTTTGGAATTATTGTTGAATTAGGAATTGGGTTGTTTAGGAAAGCTCTCTGGCTATATATACCAGAGGGTTTATGAATAAAGCATTGAGAATTAATTAACTATCTATTAGTTCTCTACCAAGTCTTTAAGTTCCCTACCCCTGAGCTCATACTCCTACACCATTGGGCGAAAGAAGAACAAGGATTCGTACCAACGAACCCTTGATCTGAAGTCATACCAAGGTGCCATAACGAGATCCATTGGCGAGGCACATAACATTCTAGTCCTTGAAGAGGACAAAAATGAAAAGCATAATAGCAACTAGCGACTGTACCAAAGCTTTCTTGTTCAACTGGTCAAGCACTTAAATTAGGTCTTGGGACCTGGGTTCAAGTCCAAGCAGCGGCACCTCACATCTTATTTCTCTTCCCAACTTCTGTTGGGCCTCTCTCTATTCAGCCCTTTGGACCTCTCCCTCTCTCTTTCCAGCCCTTACTGGGCCTCTCTGTCTAGGTTGGGGTGAATTTAGTGCTCTCTTCTACACAAGGGAGCCCACTTCTTGCTTGATGCATCAATCTTAAAAAGTTCTTTAAGAATAAAAATTGTTTGGTGCTCCCTCACTTCTACATAAGCAAGGTCGGATTCCAAATAGCTTTGATACACCTGATTCGGCAATAAAAAAAAGCAACTAGTGACGGTAAATTACTAAATTTCATGACTACAAAGCATAACATCTCCATAACCATGCACTTTGTACCAACAGTTAAATCTTTAATAGCGGTACTAAGCACATGCCAGATGTAAGTATATGCCTTCAACTCTCATGCCATGTTTCCAAAAGGAGAAATGCCAAAGAAGACATAATTAAAATGTGAGAGCAAGAAAAAATGTCAACTATGAGTCTTGCAATAATGCAATGTATCTGAAGAAATGAGGAATAATGAAAGAATATGAACCATTGGAACAATATAATACAGATGTGAATAGACGGAAACGGTCATGAATGGGGAGCCTGTGATTGTAAACATATAACTAGTGATGAACTCTTGCTGGTTACCTCATCTTGCCATATTTTGAAAGCTTCATCATCATCTTTATAAACACTGATCCATACTCTGTCAGCTGGCAACCCATATCTGAGGGAAGAAATGAATCATACAGTAATTACTCTCTTTTTTTCTTCAAAGAAGTAGAATAACTGTTAAAGGCAAAGAGGAATTTATACATGTGGAAATTTAGCAGTATAATATTTTTTCTTACTCTTTAGTTGACAGATCCCATGCCCATTGGATTGCTTCTTTCTTGAAGTAATCTCCAAAGCTGAAGTTTCCAAGCATCTCAAAAAATGTGTGGTGCCGAGCTGTGCGGCCGACATTCTCCACATCATTTGTACGGATGCACCTCTGTGCAGTTGTGGCACGAGGTACTTGTCTAGGGACCTGAATTTGAGATGCTAATAGTATCAATAGACACTAAATTTCTCTATAAAAATCAAAGAAGGGGCTGTAATGAGTTTTCACAATCAAAAGAAGCTGCAGCTGATAGACTATTCCTTAAGGTTTTGTAGAAATGCCTCTTCACCTTTTCCTAAATAGAAATAGATGTTCATATTTGTTGAAATATGAACCCACGTCGACTAAATATAAGAATAAGAGCTACTTATAAAGGGTTGACCTTTTAGTTGTGGAAGCCCGACCCGATGTAAGTGGCCCAAAATTTACAACATTTTCCTTACATTACATGATGTGAAAGTTGTGAATGGTTCAAAAGTATTACTAAAGATTATTGCAGCTAACCAGACTTCAAAGAACAAAAAAAAACATATGTTATGAGTCAAATAGATGACAACCAGATTCACTAATGACATTCTTACTTTCCTAATAGCATTGCTATTATTATTAACTTGTAAGTAAACCAAAACCGAAAGGTTTTTATTGAGATCTTGCGTTCTCTCTAATGAATGCTACATGAGATCATGTGTTCTCTCCAATGAATGCTACAACACCTATCCCATAACTCGATTCAAGTTTGGGACTATAACAACATATGTCACTCATTAGTCATTACCCATCTATTTTTATGGCTATCGCTTTCAAAGATATCGACTTATAGAAAATATTATCAAATCTCAAATTGACCATAAATAAATTCCCTGCCATACCTTCCCGAGAAATATAGGCTTGAATTGAAGCATTCCAGCAATTGTGAGTAGAACTGTGGGATCATCTGGCACAAGAGAAGAACTTGGAAGAACCTTGTGACCACGGGAAGCATAAAAGTCAAGAAACCGCTGCCGTATTGAATTCCCACTTGTGAGGGGATCCTTGGAATCATCTTCCACCACTTTCTCAGTCATGGGCTGTGCTGATGCTGAAAGAAACAGGCTAAATAATATGCCTTATAAAAATTGAAGTAGAAGAAAAGCATATAGAGGAAACGGTAGAATAACAGAAAAAAGAACCTGATATACTTGCTGTGCGAAACTGCGTGTTAAAGGAATGCCTACATTTCAAGATACTTGGAGTGGAAAAGCCAAGGGGTATTCCAAAGATTCCTGAATAATCCCAGCAAACTTATACTCAAAAAGGAGTCAACATTGAAGTACGAAGTAATGAACATTAACAAGTTCTGCTACAATGTATTGCAACACGATAAGGTTCAGGGATAAAGGAAGTGGTTTAAGAACACCCTTAGCTACCAAAAAGTTGCAGTTTTTCATCTACCAGTTAACCTTATAGATATTAGATACCCTCTCCTCTGTCAGGGGAAAGACTACAGGTCCGGTGCTGTTTACTGCACAGGTACTTGGTGGTCATACAAATTTTAATTGTAATGGTAAGCTTAACGATACAACACAGACACATATATCAGTATAACCTTAGCAACCAAACAGCGCCTAATGCAAGGTAGTAAGAACTTAATGTTAAGCTTACTCGCTATACATTGCCTACACACATAAAACTGCTAAACAGCTAAATGAAACATTTTTGTTAGTTTCAACAGAAACCAAGCAGGAACTTCAAAGACCCAAATCCTAAAACTTAATTGAGAAGCTGAAATTGATCCAGCCCATCAAAATTCAAGAAAAAAAAAACAAAAGAGAAGTCCCTACAATGGTGAAGTACATCTGCATTACCCACTCAAAAGTTCCAATTTTTTTCCTAAATAGGTTCAAAGCACAGAGGAATCTTGCCCAAATCCAATTCCATACCCAATTACAAGTTCTGCAGCTAAGTCTACAATGTGAAATGGCTTCTAAATCATAAAAGTAAGCTGCAGATAGTTGGGAAAAGTGGGTACCAGCGGAAAGTGAGAAATTGACGGTAGCCTGAATTGGGAAGGTTGGTCTGGGCCGTACAAATGAAGTGCGGGGCGGTTTGAGGCCTTCCATGGCTTCTTCTCCGTCGCGTCGGCGTCAGAGTGTTATCTTTAGATTTTGAAATTCCCGGTGGCGTTTATATACGTTGGTGCTGTGAGAGAAGATAAGCCTCTCCGGTGTGTCCACACGTTTCATTTTCGTCACAATCTAATGAGCCTTCGGCTTGGAGTTGGAACTATACTCCTCCACCTCCGAGTCCTTTTGGTCCGCGACACATCCCGAGCCACAGGCCGCGGCCCAACTTTCATCGATTTAAAAATGGACTTTTTTTATAAAACATCCAACCTTTCAAAGTGAAGGGAAATGACAAGGTATTGACGAATCAATCCTCAATACAAACAAACTGGACTCGTCGACTTCATTCCTCAACGTCCCCGAAATGTTTTATTTTATCGTCATTACAAATTGAATTGAAACTTCTTTTGAGGCAAAAGAGAAGTTACACAACTTATAAGGAATACAAAAGAACAATACAAGAAAAAACAACAGCTGAAGAATCTGACCGAAACTAACGCAGAAAGTCACCAAAAGGACAGACAATAGAAACCAGCCCGCTTCACACAGATATGATTATGATCCTCGTCTCCTTCATACACCATGTGCGCATTCTTAACCGTCCTTGTTACCATGAAACTAGAGCTTTGGATGCACTCTTTGAATGTCTTTTCTTACGTCTCGGTATTGTAACTTTTAGTGTTACAATTTAATCGCATTTTCGCAATAAATTTGCATTATAATCATCTTTATTTCACTTATATGGATCTACAGAGCGAGCATGGATTTCTTCGACGTCTTCAAGTTCCATGCTTAGTCTCTCACTAACCTTAAATCGGTCGAGCAGACTCCAATAATCCCCGCCTGTAGATCCATATAAATGAACAACATAGTCCATTACACAAAACAAAAATATACCCGATACCAACCAAAGTTCTGATTCTCATGATGATAAATCCACCTACTTGTCTCAAACCTATTTACACAAAATAACATACTATAAGCAAAACTAGACAAGCACAGAACAGAACAGATCATCAGCACATTATAAACTGTGGAATCAATTGGTAGAAGTCCAATTAGGCGGCATACGGGTGGAGGTGACGGGAGGCAAGGCGCAGACGTTAATGTCGAGTGGGAGCAAGCGGTATTGAATGTCGAGCTCCTTGAAGATCTTGACCATTTCTTCAAGCAGATAAGCTCTCCTGGTCCACCTCTCTCCCATGTCTTGGTGGTTCATTCGATGAGTGAGCCATACAGCTATCCTCACCCTATTCAACACTTCCACGTCCTTCACTATGATCATCGGTGTTGGATACCAGTGATCCTTTTTGTTGTCCACGTAACTAGACAACAATTCAACAAAGATAACAAAGATGTTAATTATCGTAAGAGCTTGTCTATATGAAATGGAATCTATTTTAAACCACGCATGTTAGGATTATAGGATAGTATGATCAAAGGAATAATCTCATTCAGCTATCCCTTAAGTATGCAATAGTATTCTAAAACTCGGGATAGGCCAAAACTCGACGAGGCCACCCGGGGACATATCGGCAAAACTCAGTTTGTAATTTATCAAATATTTTTATTAGATCAGAATTTCACACCAATAAAGGAATTTCCACACAATAATACACAAAATTAAATTAGTTCAGTAAAATAAGATAGTTCTAAATAACTTAATAAGGTAAAATCAGAATTCTGGCGATTATGACTTTTGAGTATCAAGAACTAATAGGGTTTCAAAATATTAAGTGAGTTGGCCAAGTTTACCGTTTTTTCCGAGTTCCTAACCGATGCACACTTCTCGGACTCGGTGGTTAGATATCCCGAGTTCTTCGGAGTTTTAGAACATTGGTACGCACCATTCTCAACCAACTACCCTTAAATTTAAAAAGGTTTTAACAATTCCCAATTTTTTTCTGTCACCCCAATTCCGTCAAATCTTGGGTGTGAAATGACAAAAATACCCTCATGAAGAAAGAATCAAAAAAATATGGGTATTTTCATCATTTCACACCCAAAAGTTCATGACTAGAAAAACTCAAGGGGTTGCCAAAAACTTTTTAAACTTTGAAGTAATTGGTCGAGAATAGCGCATAGTTAAGGGTAACTGACTGAGATTTTCCCTATGATAAATGGATAACTCAAGACATTGTAAACACACCTTATTATCCTCTGTTTTATGGCAGCAATCTTGTCTGCAGGAGTCGATACATGGACACAAAATTCAACAGCATCTCCCATGTCAGGACTGCGATAGTAATTACTAATCGCCTTTGTGGCAAGAACGCTATTTGGGTACATAATCTTTTGATTGTCATATCTCAAGAACACAGTAGTCAAGATGTTCATCTCTTCCACTATCATCTGTGATCCATAATCCAAGTTAAGCACAATGTTCACAAATGTGCACAGCATTATTACACGTTTTGATTAAAGTAGTAATTGCAAGAAAGTACCTCGAGGTATTCACTTTTTGCAACTTGTTGCCCTCTGCTTTGATGATTACAAAAAAGATCCCTGTGCTTGTCTTTTTGTTGCACTTTGTATAAACTTAATTCAAAATAACGATTTTACCCTTGGAAATTAATTTTTTTTAAATAATAAGTAAAGAACAAAAATCCAAAATATCATATTCCTTGAATTTCTTACTCTTTCTACTATAAAAAGAGGAAGAAAATTAAGGGATGTGAAAATTCGGATTTTTTTTTTATTTTTTACTTATTATTTTCAAAATCTAAATTGTAAGGATAAAATCGTCATTTTATACAAATTGCAACAAAAGAAAAGTTTAGGGTACTTTTTTGCAATTATTAAAGAAGAGGGGTACAAATTGCAAAAAATGAATACCTCATGGTTCTTTTTTGCAATTATCCCTTGATTAAATGTACCTGAACTCCTTCAATCTCACATCGATCTCCCACATCAAATGGATGCATCACAAACAAAAAGATGATCGCCTCGAATATAGTTTTGCATGTGTTCCCGAATATGAACGCCACAAGGAGGAGCTGAGAGCTAATAAAGACAAGGAACTTGCTTGTGGCAATTCCTAATATAAGGAGGGAGATTACAGCTATAATGATGCCGATAACTACATTGACCATCTGATGAAGTTTATTTACAGCTGTTTTGGTATCGTTCAGAGACAAAGCTAGTGCTCTTCGTTCTCTGAAGGCATTGACCTGAAATTATAGGATTTGTGAGATGAACAGAATTTGCAAAGGTAAGACTTTAATTAAGAATAAACCGCAAGAGAAATCATAATATTGGCATTCGGTATAAGACAATTGGTTCACATAATATAAAAACAGTGACCGATAATAAAAAGAGTAAGATTTATGACTATTGATGTAAATATATGTGTGCCTAGTGCCTACATATAGGGACCTATTTATATGTTCATCCAAGAAATATACAGATACTCGTGCTTCTTTTGTGAAAACATACTACAGAACGATGATAAATACAAGGGATAATTACAAAAAAGTGCCCTGAGGTATTCACTTTTTGCAACTTGTAGCCCTCTTCTTTGATAATTGCGAAAAAGATGCCCTGAACTTGTCCTTTTGTTACACAATGTATAAATTTGTTTCAAAATGAAGATTTTAATTTTCATATCCCTTAAATTTCTTACTCCTTGTACGGTACAAAGAGGAAGAAAACTAAGAGATATGAAAATTTGGATTTTTTTTTACTTATTATTTTTTAAATCTAAATTATAAGGGTAAAATTGTCATTTTTACACAAATTGTAATAAAAAGACAAGTTCAGGGGTACTTTTTTGCAGTTATCAAAGAAGAGGGCTACAACTTGCAAAAAATGAATACCGCATAGTACTTTTTTGCAATTATCCCTAAATATAATTATATCATTAGTCACAATGTTCTTACCACCCAGCTTTTCAAGGCAGACTTTGTGATTTTCTGGCTTTCAGATGCCCCTTCAAAGAGACCCATGGTCTTCCACGCCTCATCATCTTGTAAAAAACGGCCCAGGTCTTCTAGGCAGATATACCTATCGGATAGAGCACATATGAAAAAACATGGATTGGTAACAAAAATAATCTCCACTACGGCAAAGGCAGATTAAACCAGAATTATCGATAGCAGTAAAAAAATATCATAGAGCTTAACTATATCAAGACTGAACTACTACCAAAACTAAACATCTCCTTAAGAAAAGTGATAGAGAAAGTATTCACAAATCCAATAAGCAGTCGCCCGCATAATTCTTTCAGAGCAAAATTTTATATTTAGAATCGAGGTTGTTGTATTCAATGACGAAGCCTAAGATAAAAGAAATTGTACACAGTATTCTGATAGATGTGTCACTTATTTAGGGGGGGTCAAGTGCTTTGATTCAAGTTATGACAGCTATGTGAAGTCCACTCTTCTAAAAGACTTTCAAGTTTTATTGTCTAATCTAGTCCAAGTTTCCAAATTATCATGTAATGTAAACTTGTTAGATTAGTAACAACATTTCAAGCCTAACTATGTAATTGATTCCGTCTTTTAAACAAATTTAGAATAAAAAAGATGTGATTAAGACACATAAATGTGAAAGGGTGAAAAACTTACTTATATCCGGGCCTAGCTACATTCTGAAATATCTTCCTTGCTGCAGCTTTAGCCTCGTTTTCACTTCTAATCTGTGTTGCAGACTCATCCTCTTCAGTTGAATCCAATATCCGCTCATCCAAAGTAGACAAAGCACCATGCCTCACTATATTCATCAACCTCTTCATATTCCATGCAGAAACATTCCCAGGGTTCAACCTATGCAAGTGATCAATAGTGATCCCGTCCTCTCCATTCCTAGACAAAGTCCTAGACAGCTTTGCACTTTGATCCCTAGGACTTCTTTGGAGCCTTCCACTCCCTATCACTCTTCCAGTACCTCTAGGCGATAAAAAGGCACTCGCCCTTAGATCGGGGGGCACAGTGGCTCCAGCATTTTGTAGCTTCTGAACCTCGGCCACTATCCTCTCCTCATCTTCCTCATTCCTCTGTAGCTCAACCAATGGTGACCCGGATAGTGTTTCAATCACGTATTGATTGAAGAGCGAGTCTTGGATTCGATCAAAGTAGGTGCTTACATGGAAGGATGAAGCAAGAACTTTGATGACAAGGGTCTTCACTAACCATAGCAATACACCCACCAAAAGAGCAATCAAAATCTTGGTAACGTAGTCGAGGAATTTGTTTTGAGTCTGTCTCTTGACGTTCTTGTCGAACAACAAGTGCCAAGCAGTCAAGACTAGACCTAGCCATAGACAATTCTGAACAGCCTTCTTCAACCCGTAAACGAAGTACAGAACCCGTTTTCGAAGGAGGAAGTTTCTCTCAATGAAGAACACAATGATCCTAATTACCCAACCAGAGACTAATCTGCCACAGATTAAGACTAGAACCAGAACCTCCCATTTCCATAATGGGAGGCCAAGGAATTTCTTGTTCCTCAGTTTCTTAATAGCTAGATTGCAAATTAGAGAAGCTATGATTAAGATTAGACTCACCCATTCAAGGAGGATCCAAACACTGAGCTTCTCCTTCTTGTACTCCTCTGGTATGTCCTCTCCCAACAATGAGTCATCTTCATCATCTTCAACTCTCCCCAGAAACCCAGATTTCATTTGACCTGATTTCATCTGCCCAGATTTCAACGGCCCGGATCTGCCCACCTGGCAGGATCTCCGGTTAGGCTGCTCCGGCGGGTCCATGAGCCTCGATTTCGTCTTCGTGACCAGCAAGCTCGACTTCCTCTGCAGCGAGCGACTGTTGGGGCTGTTACGAAACGACGCGTTTGAAGTGCATCTCAGCACCTCGCCGTCACGGCCGTTCAGCTGACGGCTCTCCGGCGACGGGGTGTCCTTGCTCTGCTTCCTGACGGCCTCGTTCGCCTCGAACGAAACCCTCTGCCGGACCTCCCTCTGCCCGACCGACGGCGACTCCGCCACCGGCGGCAGGCCGTGGAGGCGCTGGAGCTCGTCCATCTCCAGGTCCATGTCGAGCGAGAAATCGCCGGAGGCTTTCTGCTTGTGGAGGAACTGCCCGATCAGCTTCGACGGCGGGTCCTCCTCCAAAATCCCGAAATCGAAACCGCCGCCGTGACCCCCATTGCCTCCGCCCTCAGGATCGCCGTTCCTCCAGAAATCGTAGCTCGATTCCCTCCAAATCCTCCCGCCGTTATCGCCACCACCAACTGGGTCTCCGGCTCCTTCCCTCGGAGTACCATTCCCACTCTCCCCGCCGTCGACCTTCACCACAATCTCGTCCCGGCGGTCCGACCCATCGCCGGCACTCATCGGAACAGTACTTCCCCCTTCCCGATGGGCCAAAAGGTTGAACTTTTCTTCGTCGAGAGTTGGATCCGCCGCAGCAGCGACGCCGAGAGCAGCGGAGATCTTTCTCAGGCTATTGAAAGAAGCTTGAGCTTTGAAAGATTTCTTCAGCGACAAATCCATGTATTATAAGAGCAGATTTCGACAATGACTGTCGCTCGCTGGAAATTAATAAACAAGTCGAATATAATATTACACAGAGCTGAGATTTAGGAGTGTTTGGGTGCCTAGAAAATATAAGAAAATAGGAAAGTAATATTGGGTTGATTTTCTCGGAAAGTTGGTTGACACGTGTACTTCCGATGCCCTTATTTTCTGGGTTTATTGCATGCTCTGTTTTCTGGTTCCATTCTTTTTATACGTTACGCTTCAAAAGCTCCTCTTCTTCACCATCTTTTTTAAAATTGGGAAGGTTACAAAAGATTAATCTTTATCTCTAAACCATCAGATTTTTAATTAAAAATCAGTTTTTTTTATCTAATGGGATAGGTGCAGGCACAGCTATTAATTTTGAATTAATATAATCAATTAACAGTATTTGAATGTAACTTCAACAGTTCCTGATTTGTGTTTATTGTCAAAGTAATTGAAGCCGAGTAGCTGTTCCTGCTAACTTTCGTGTAATTGTGTTATTTAATTAGTTAACATATGAAACTCAGTTAGTCAAAGGTGTTAAGTTTCTTTTCTCAGAAACAGTTGTCTTTTACGTTAAAATATGTATAAAGAATCTTCATTTTCAGGGATGAGTGTAAAAAATCATTTTTTTTATATTTTATAATCTTTAAATTTGTTTCAAAGTAAAACTTTATAACTTTTATGTTTAAAAATAATGTTCAAAAAATAGAAATTTTCATAGCTTTTTGTTTCAAAATTAAAGATTATGAAAATATTTTATTTTTATAATCTAAATTGCAAAGATAACATCATCATTTGTATATAAATTATTGGAAAAAAACAAACTTTTTACAATTACCAAAAAAAAAAGTTACAAGATATAAAACATGAATAATGGAAGATATTTTTACAATCATGTCTTTATTCGTTACATTTTTTAGTTTTGTTTTGATCAAATCGATATCAGTTTTATTGATAAACGAGAATGACTAAATACCGAATATTCCATAATTTGGGAGATATCCCTTGAGATCCAGATTATAGTCTGGGACCCCATATACATGCAAGTGTACCAGCACTGGGGTCGTAATAACCATTACCGCTTTTTATCGCATCTGAAAAAGTTAGTAATACACATAAACAGGTCATACTAATGACTATTCCATGTGTATACTTAGGGAATCTAACTATATATTCACATGAGTTGGCGCATATATCACTTCTCTTGGCTCAACTCGGGTGGACTTGTGGTGCTTAAAATATTCGCGTTAGGTGGTCGAGGAGGTCCCCAAGAGAATGAGGAGTGAGATCGAGGAGCGAGACGTTCCTCCTCATCTGTGTCCCGCGATCATCAGTACCGATGTATGTCGCTTCGATGTGATGACTCGTTGATGCTGCTTCCCAAGCCAAAGTAGATGTAAGACGTCATATGGCCGCCCACCAACACATTTGGCCTCCACAAATCACAGAAAGCAAATCCATATAAGCACGGATCCTGAGTTCTACAAAAAAAAATCAAATATGTCGACCACAACATATCGAGAAAACCCTAAGTAGGGGGTGACCACAACATGTATGAAAATAAGAGAAAACCAGATAAAGCAATGGATCCGAGAGGAAGAGCCACCGCCGAAGGCAACGACGACTAGGGTTTATAAAAAATTTAGTTAGTTACTGTTTTTCAAATATTTAATTAAATATTTGAATAAATTAAGATAAAATAGCAATATAATCACAAAATGTCTAGATTTTGGTTTATTGATTTGGTATATGTATGATATATAAATTAGACTATGTAAGAAAAACTTAATAATTTTTTTATTGTATATGAATTATTATTTTTATAGTACTTTAAATTATTTACAAAAATGTTATTATATAAAAAAGTGAAAGAAAACCCTAACTTCTTACGCTTTCTATAGTCGCCGCCCTCCGATATTATCCACCGTCGGTGATGGTCGTAGCCTACGGCCATGGTCGTCGTCGATGGAAGCTCCCTCCTTTTCTCCACCTCTCTTTCCTCTTCGCCGTTGATAGTTCTTATCCACTTCTTCGTCCCTCTGCTCCCTTCTTTACTATTGTTGCGGTGTCATCTCTCATTGTCGTCACCAGCGTATCGACTTCAATCTCGGCGCGGGACGTTATTTCTTGACCTTTTTGGTTTTAAATCATTATGGATCTGGTCGAGCCACGTCTGGTGGTTCGTCGTGCTGGTTGTCACTTCTCCGCCTCTTGTCTTGTGTTTTTCTCCCTCTTTGATCTTTGGTGGCTTATTGTTCATCTAGCTGGTGTTGGCCGCCAATGGCGAGGCTCCAGCATTGCCTTTCCCCGGTGGTGGCTTTCATTTTGCTAATTGATGTTGCTGGTGGAGAGAGTTGTGGCTGCCGTTTTTGCTCGGTGTGGAAGCAGCCGTCTTAGGGAGTTAGTTCTGTTCTCTGAATTTCGGGTTAGTGCCACATATATGTTTTAAGCTCTCAAATCTTGTCATCCATCGTGCTCAACTTGTCTCCACCGTGTGATCTACCGTATCGGTAACTGGTCGTCACTATTGGGTCATCGTCGCTCCGGGTACCCGGATCGGGTTGCTAATGGGGGAGGTCTGTTGCTCTTAACTCGGTGCCATCGCGGTTTTGGCGCTAGGATTCGGTGCTTCATCAACGGTGTTGGCCCGTCGACATCCGTGAGCTTGGGGTGCAACTCCTCGATGTGAGGATTCTTTATTCTCTTCTTGATCTGCTATGAGTTTACTTTCCTCTTCCATCCGGTCCCGAATTGCAATCGAACTTGGATCCCTTTGGGGATTTGGTCTCGTCGTTATATTAGGTGTTGGCATGTGACTTTTTGGGTGGTCTTACGGCCTCCCATTGTTTTATTGGGATCCTCAGGTGTTAGAGGTAGGCGTTTTCCAGTGATGGCTCCGTCATCACCGGTTCTTGGTCGTTTATGGGGTTGGCCTCGTCCGTTCGCACAACTACTTCCCCTTTGTTGCGAGGGGTTATAGGTGTCGACTGCCTAGTTTACTCTGGATTTTCAAGAAGTGATTGGGGTTGACATTTCAACTTCTGTATGCTTCTTAGTGGAAAAATTTGGATATCGTATTTTTTTTCTTGAGCTTCATGGTAGGAAAATCGGGGTTATAGAACTAGTTTCTTTTGATTTATTTCGTTCTTTCTTTTATTGCCTCTATTGGCTATTTCGTTTAGAATGTTGGTAAAATCTGGTACTTAGACATTTATTTGTGTTTCCTACTTTTGTTGGGATTGTCTTGAAGTTGAGTTTTCATGCCAATGCTCGGGTTTGTATTTGGTTGTTATTTGGGTTTTAGACTTGGTTTGATTCATTGAACGAATCTGGTATGATGGTTCAAGGTGCATGTGGCATGCAACTGTCTGTTGATTGGAGATGAGACATGTTCATCTCCCTGGTTGGGATTCTATAGCTATAACCTATTTGTACTCTTTTTCTTCCTCTGAAGATATTTTATTTATAAATTTACATTCGTTGATCCCAAAAAAATAGTTGTCATAATCTTATTAGAAGTTAGTAGAAATCCTGAAAGCTAACATGTCAATGACCTTCCTTTTCAATTACTCACTTTCCTCCACCGTTTTTGTCACTTATACGCTGTCAACTATTCCAATAAACTACAGATGACGGGGCTGTGTTAACAACCCAAACAAATCTGTTTTCAAACTTGGAAGGACCAACTTGCTCATGCGCGATTTCAATATGAAGAATACGAAAAGTCAAAGAAATAAATTCTCAAAACGCCCTAAGTTCATCCACCACTGATTCACGTTGACGACGATCGGGACAACGAAAACAATCGTTGTGTTTGAAGTACAAAGCGACATTGCAACCTGTGGTGGCAAGTTTTTTTTTCTAGGATTATGGTTCGATTCCTTTGATAACGTTTGATTACGCATAAGGTTTATTGCATATGGGTAGAAATAGGTTTGCATGTTGAGTTGTAGTTTTATTTAGAGAGTAAGCTCCGATTGATTTGTGTGGAATGAGCAGGTAACACATTGAGGAAAAAAAGTGGACCGTCTCAGCATGTCTTAGTCGATGGAAGTATTGAGGATGAGATTAAAGATCATATTAATGAAACACTTGGAGAAGAATATAAGTTCAATATGTAGTTGATCCAAGCTAAACACATAAATGAGGACGGAGAACTAAACACCGAAAATTTAGAGGATGAAGATGAAACCGGCAATGAAGATATCAATGTTCATAAAGACGGTGAAGAAGAAGTTGAGCAAGGAAAAGAAAGTGAATAAGCTGAGGAAGAAAATCGAAAATGTGATAGAAATATTATAGAGGGTTGGACAAGGGGTTTTGGTTCCCCGGATGATGGGAAACCCAAATTATGGGACTTTAAGAAGAACATAAAAGATGTTGAGCTACAAGTTGATGATCGCTTTGAATCTTTATATGTGTGCCGACTTGTGTTTAGGATGTATGCAGGAGAGAAGTGCTTCTATTTCCTTCCACCCGAAATCGATAAGGATTAGGTTGAGACCCTAATGGGCCTATTAAGGGCCTAATTGACATATTCTATTTTGTTTTTTTCTTCTTATTCATGAAGTCGGTTGCAAAATTTTGGTGGTGTGGTAATAGACCAATTGAGGTCTATTGGCCATAAAACACAATATAATTATGGAAATGCCATTGAAGAGAAAAAAAATCATATACGGAACAAAAAAAACTACAAGTTCATTAATAATCGGGCATTACAACAAAACCACATAACAATTGCTTGAAAATGATACAATACAACTCATTATACCAACCCATTATTCCTTCGTAACAGGCCATTCAGAGAGAGCATGTGGGTCGCCAAAGCCTCTTCGCTTATGGTCGAGGTGTCAATGTCTTAGATCTTCCAGTACTCAAGTATGAGACTTTCTTATGCCCCGATTTCCAGGAACCGATGCTTCTCCATGATGGCCAACTTTGGATCCAATGTATCGATAGTCGGTGTCTTCCCCTTCTTCAGATCCCTCATCGCCTTGCCCGCTTTCTGGCCTTCTTGGCGGCACCCGCGTACAGGTCTGGGAAAGCCATTAGCTTCCACCGAGGAAACAACGAGAATGTCCATCTCATACATTGGCGTCCCCGGTCTAGAAGCATAACTCTCTATTCTAGATGCATGAGTCCCCATTCAAGATGATCTTGGGGTGCACAATGAATTATTTCCCATAAATAGCCGGTGGACGGTGATAACTCATTTGAAACGAGTGCATCCAGTACGACTTATCCCTCACAATGTTCCACCAATGCTTCTAGAAGAAGTCATGGTCGTACTTTTCCAGATACGCCTTCTCGGTTTCTTCCATGATGTGGTCATTAGATCACCTGCTCTGATAGATGTTCTTAAATTTAGACTCATATCCTTGAAACTGATTCACCTTACTGTTAGTGACGCTCCAATGTTGCTTGTAGTGTTTTGTGATCCATTCAGTCTCCGGGGTAGCCTGGGTCATGAGGGAAACATCCTTCATGATGTTGCTCCGAAAAATCTGCGACGTCTGGTTAACGTCGTTGATTGAGCTCTCCAAGTAAGTGAGTCATGCACTTATGAGCTCAATCTCCTCCTCTCGTGTCCATTTCTAATTGACTCGAGGTCGGCGGGAAGTAAAGAGTTGCGAAGGTAGAGTCAGAGCTGGGGGCACCCGCACGGGAAGGCATAATTGACCGGCGTGCTCGAGACAGGGTAGGGATTCGGGCTCGCCCTAAGAAGAAAGAATGCATTGGCCTCAAGTAGGTTGAATGCGCCGGTCCCGTGTAGGGTGAACGTGAAGGGGAAAAGACGTAGGTTGAACACAGAGGGGACATAACATAGGTTAAACATGAGGGGGGTGAGACGTATGTTGAACGCGGAGGGGACATGACATATGTGTCCTCCCAAAATGCTTCCCCGTGCTGGTCGCCAGAGTATTCTTGGGAGCCCGGGACGTACACCCACGAGCTAGAGAACCCATGTGATAGATTCGGGGTTGAGTATGTCATTGTGACGGAATGTGTTGAGGGATGACGACGGTGGGTGAATGACGGTAAGTTGGCAAAGGGCGTCGTTGGAAAAAATACAGCTTTTAATGTTGGAGATCCTGTAATGGTTGGACCTGCGAAACAACTTAGAAACATGTCGGAGATTCGTGTTAAGTGATCTTGCTGCACAAACTACCACCGGAGAATATGTGGAACGAAGGAAGCTCACGAAAAAGAAAGGGTGAACCTCCCGAGAAAAAAAGGCTTCACAGAAATGCTCGGTTTTTGTAGAAGCTTATTCGAGAGCCCTATTTTATAGCCGAAACTATAGTTGAAGGAATTTATTTCGGTTCGACTGACTAACCATGTGTCATCGTCTACTTCACCGGACAACGTTTCAATTGCATGAATTCCAACGATTCAACGTGTTACGTGTTGTCAACGTCGAGAAACCTGCCTACAGTGTCTTCAAGGCCAGCAAATCCGACACTCCTATGGAATTCTGCATATTCTACTATTTGTTCGAATTATCTAACAAAACCAATGATTGGTTTGAACGGCTTTTATAAGCCTTCCATAAATGAATATGGCAAAAAAAAAATGGAGTGCTCTCAGAAGCATCGAAAGCGCAATATCTCAACTATACCACGTGATCTCGATGTGTTTACGGACACACACGACTTCAGGTGCGCAAATGCCGGGACACGTGGCGGAAGCCGATCCGTCCAAGAAACGACAGGTTTTGGTGGTAAATGATGAGATCAGAAATTACGCGGCTGGTCGATTGGGGCTTCAATAGAACGCTAACACATAACATTGACTGTGAGGTGGAGAAAGATGGGCCCAAAAGGAATGTCATTGATAACGATGTTTTTCTTTATTATTTATTTATAAACAACTCATCACTAACTAACCACCCTATCTATGTCACCGTCACGCTAATTATCTAAGGTGAAAAAATCAGTTACGTCTTTTGTTTATAAATAGATATTACAATATAACTAGCAACTAAAATAGTACTGTGTCGAACTACATATTGTATTAGTCCCTAAAAAGATGCCTCAAGGGTCAAGATTCAAGTCTCCATATATGTAAGAGGTCTCGAGTTCGACTCAGTCTAAACAAATAATTTGCTATTTGTTTATGTATAGTTGTTGCTATGTTGTGTATTGCTTAAAATTTGTTATTATGTGCATCCAACGGTTTATATGCATATCTTCATGTTGATATATGACATACTGATTATTTTCAAATAAAATCTTACGGTATATTAAAAGGTAAATTATTCTTTTTTATAAATTGTTTTGTTTGTAGGCTTGTTATTTTTATTGGAATTTAGTCATGTGATTGTCAAGTGACATTAACTTTTTTTTAAATATTAGTTTTACCTTTTGTATTACATGTATTTCGTTTTTGTATACGTATTGCTTAATTTGCAACCTTTATGTATACACTTTACGGACATAGTTCCAAGTTTTTGCAAAAAGATAACCCGTTCACATTAACTACCGTCTAACGACCTAATTATAATTATATACCTGTGAACATTCACCCATTCACATTACATGATCAGTTGATCACTCACGCATATCTACTGTAATCACATGCACAAATATGAAAAGTTAAAGTTTGAACAACTTGTCATGCTCCAATATATTTGAACATGGAATAACTTAAAAAGAGCTTATGATTATCCTTATATTTTGACCAAAAATAACTTATTTTGTGTGGTAGATACTTGTTTCAAAGGATATAGGGTTCAGAAAGTATGGAAAAGAGTTGTGAATCCGTGTGAGGAAAAAAAAGCAGAGAGAAGGGATGAGGATGAAAATGAATCTCCGTGCAGGGATGGAGATTAGTGGAGCAAAGTTAATTAGCTTTGTTTCGTGTACGTGATGTGATGTTGGGACAAAATTGGAGGGGTTTAGGTCAACCGATACAGAGAAAGACAAAACGAACACACCCAAAATAGGTGTGATCTATTGTGTTTCGCTTTCACGGTTTGCTTATTTGCTGTCACTTCACAGCCCTATTCAATTGTGGTCTTTCACGGTAGGAGTCAAATAGTTGGGAGGTTGTAAAAGGCGTTAGGCGCTAGTTGGACGGTGAAAACCTATAGACGTTAGACGGGTATTAGTCGGGACCTAGACAGGGTCTAGACGGATTTAATTTTTTTAATATTTTTAATTATTAATAAATATATATTACACAAATATAATAAAAAATTTAAAATATAAACTATATTTGTATGATATTGAAAAACATAAAATATCAAATTACAGAAAAACTAGACCAAATAATGCTCTTATTTTACTTTTACTCTTTATTTTAATAAAAATATAAATTAAAATGATAAATCACCAAAGAGGGACACGTGTCATATTCTTTTTATCAAAAAATTCAAGACCATTACAAACATATTGTCTCTCCCACCTTTTCATCTCTTTTTCAAAGATCCAATTTCACAAATCAGAGTCCCAAGTTTCCGACTAATCAAGTGGTACAGTGAATCGGATGATCTTCAGAATTTAGGGCCTAGACGAGGCGGTAAGTCGGTTATTTTTACAGATTTTAGGGCTTAAGCAAGGGCCTAGGCGGAAACTTTTACAACAATAGTTGAGGCCCAGCTTGAGTGCTGTCCAACTAAAGACAGTAAATTTCCACTACAATCTCACCTTTTATTTTTCTATGCAATTACTACGATTATTTTGATGCAAAATTTACGGTATTTCAGTGTAGATTTTTCCATACTTAATGAACTGAATTGATACCAAAATTTATGATTTGATGTGCGGATGTTGAAAATATATGCTGTGGACCTGTATTTTTATTCGACGTATTGAATAATATAGTACGTCTCTTCTTCTTCTTCATAGCCGTCACACATCGACAGCGATAAGGGAACAAGTTCTCCGTCAATGGGAGCTCCATCCCAAGACGTCGACATAGCCATATAGGCATATGTATAGCAACATGCATCACGAAGCAACAGAGGTCACATGGGCCTAAATATGTAGTAGAGCCCAAACACTGCCCACAAACCTAGTTGGTTTCATCACTTAGAGCGAGTACCTAAGTATTCTAATTTAATTTCTATTGTCAAAATTTATCAACATAATACTTTGACAGTTAAAGTACTATTAATTTCATGATATTTTTTCCACTTCCAAAACATATAATTTATGCAATTATTTTGTTGGACAATATATTCTGAGTGATCATGTACTTGATGAAAGAGATGAGTTGTGATGAACATAATTATTAGATGTACAAGCTAATGATCGTGTGATGGAGCAGATGAGAACATGTCAGGATCGATCTGTAGGCCGTAGTAATAGAACAGAGGACAGATATATAACAATGAGTGATAAGGTTTATGTATTTTTCCTCACTAGTGGGAGAATTATAATAAATATCTACTGCCGATGGGATCGATCAGATCTCGTGCATTCTTGTGGCCTGCACTTGCAAGCACAACTCCAACTATCTAAAAACATAACAATTATTGAGCCCACAATGCCAAGTAATTCCATTTCTTACCTATCAATAATATTTACTCAATATAGACAAATCACTGGGTAAAAAGTGGGTATAGACATAATACATACCAGAAAATCCCAGGTCCGGTGGTTCAGCCCGTGGTGCTTGTAAAACTGGGGCTGGGATTTCTAGACTGCTGTTATGAATTACTGTACAGTGTTGCTGATGTACTAGAATATAGACATGAACTCAACTTGTAAACATCAGCGTACGTATTTGAGTATTTCCATGTTTGTCCTTCCTACTCTAGTGATGATGGCCGCGTCTCAGGACAGACAAGAATCCTCCAGATGATTTCTCTTTTCGCCCCTCGTCTCCTTGTTCTCCAACCTTTATCCATGTACATATAATAGTTGGTTATCCGATTATTTTCATGTAAATGAGGGTAGTGGAGTAATATAAACAAAAATTTAACCAACCTCCTTTGCTATGTGCTGTAGGATCTCTATAATCTCAGAGAAGTCAGGTCTTAGAGCTGGATCTTGTTGCCAACATCTCTCAAGTAGCTCAACAATCTTTGGATGTGTAGACTCGGGAATTGTAGGTCGTAGTCCCTGAAACCATATTAGTGAAGCAGCCATCAATTGATACTTTGAGCAAGGTTGGAGGAGAGAGAGAAAGATTAGTTAACTGCAATTTTACCTTTTGAACGACGCCAACAGCTGCTTGTAGGGGGGATAAGTAATCATATGGCAGCTGGCAACCAAAACTCAATTGTGTAACTATAGAGATATGTAAAACAATGATGCTTAAGTTGCATATTGGAAGCTACCAAACAGTACCTTCCCAGTTAGCAACTCCCACAATACAACTCCAAAACTAAAAACATCCGCCTTGTGATCATATGGCTTGTGTTCTATGACCTTAAATGCAAAACAACTGTTGTAAGAAATCCATATGAGCAAACCCCCAAATTGGCATGCATACCAATCATTACAAAGAAAATGAAATATGTTTGAGATGCACATTGTTAGCCAGTTTTATTTCTATGCATTATGTTATGCTGTCTTCCGTATCTTGGGGTATGTTTGTAAAACAAATACGCATAAAACTAATATCTAATCAAACCAGAAGCCACGATTTGATTATATCTTACATACTAATCTGGAAAATAATATGTTCAACTGATGTATCACATTTATCAGCAAACTAGAATGAATACATCACTAGGAAGTTAGGAATGCAACTTTCTTCTCGAGTTTATTTTCATTTAGTGGGTTAGAATAAGCAATAACTGTGTCACTGTAATTGAGGTTTACTTTGTAGAAAATATTCACATGGAAGCAACTGCATAAACAATAGAATGTGAAAACCTCATACCACGTGAAAAGCAAAACAAGCAGAAGTTAAACCATGTTTGCTGAGTTATTAGCATGAGGCATTGTATCCAAGATTCAATATCAATCCTAATGGTATGCATGAGAATATGTAAGTTACCAATGGGTATTTTACTTACGCAATAAATTAAAGATATTAATTGTATGCACACCCCTATAAGAACAAATAAATACCTCAGGAGCCATCCATCTATAAGTTCCAGTTTCCGCAGTCATGACTCCAGTTTGGGCTTTCACTCTGGCAACCCCAAAATCAGCAACCTTAACAATCTGTAATTACATAACAAAAAAAGCTTTCTAAATGTTAGCAATGCCATAGAAGCTACAGATTAACTTCAAAAGGCTTTCATTAGATGGAAAACAAGATCGTGAGAGAAAAAGAAGAAGTAAAAAGTATGGGTTCAAGAATATTGACCGAGGCAAAAGGAATCAAGACAAAGAAATAATATATATTATACTATCTGCATGGTAGATAGTAGGAACATAATAAAATTGCAAGGTCGTGTCGATATTTGATCCCCATACAATCCCAAGGTGGAAATACATTGCAAAGATAAGGACTTTTTTACATAAGAACATCAACCACCAAAAAGAAAATGATAAGACAAAGGACGGCAATGAATCAGATAAGCACAGTTACGAAAGAAACATAATGCGACTTACTTCATTCTCATCCATTAGAAGATTGGCAGCTTTCAAATCTCTGTGGATTATATTATTTTGGTGCAAGTAATCCATCCCCTTGGAAACATCAATTGCTACTTTGAGCAAGGTTGGAAGCTTAAAAACACCCTTTTGTTTGTGTAGAAAGTCATACACACTTCCTCCAGACATAAATTCTGAAATGAAGGAAAATTGTTTAGGAAAAGATTATTTAATATTAGCTCTATTACAAATTCCAAAAGAAAAGAATCAACCCAGAAAAATTTATTTATGACTTTACCAGTTACAATGCACAAACTTGGAGGCTTGGTGCATGCACCTATAAACTGTACAACATTCTTGTGGCGGACTTTCCTACAGTTACCCAAAGAAGTTGTAAGACAAGGAAGAGGACTTAGCTTGACAGTAAATAAATTTATGAAAATGATAAGACGGTAGAAAAGTGAAGATGACTATTTGATTGATAATTTACTGCAATTGGACTAATTAATGGTTATAAGCTTATTAGACAACCACATTAGACCTTTAGTGTACCTATTGATCAAGGCAGACAAGAATTTTGGCGTTTGAATTTTCAGTTCATTCGGCAGCGTCTTGCACAAAATAGTCAGTTTGATAAAAATACTTTTCACAGCCATAGTTCCTCCCATTTCTTTCAACTTTTTGCCTTTAAAGTTCTCCTTTCAATGCAAGTTTCAATCTATCTGTTTTGGTACATAACCTAAGGTTTATTAGAAGATCTTACAACCTAAATCAACAAAACTTACTTGGCCTCAGTAAAGAACACATTTTGACAAACCTCATAATAAAGACCTCTTGAGCAAACTCTTTCTGCATGTCTGAATCTATGCGTTCAGGCTTGAGGACTTTAATAGCCACCTCCTGACTACAATATGAACCCTTGTACCTGAACCGACAAAAAAAAACTCAGTCAATAAACCATTAAACTGCTCATGAACAGAATATGCATCTAAAACATGACTATACTTACAAGTCACAATATGAACCAGATGCAACTTTGTTTTCAATCTTCAAATGATTGAAATCAATTTCCCATACATCTGTCCCATCATTAGGTATTCTCACGTGGTCAGGTTCGGATTTGACCCCTAGTCGACCAAGCTCAACAAAAGATGATGGTGAACCATGATTTGGCAAAGCCTGCCTCTGCACAGGAACCCATGGTCCAAAGTGAAATATGGAGCTAATTGAGATGAGGAGATAATCTATTTAAACAAATCAAGCTTAACAGTCTGATGAAATTACCTCAAGCTTCAGAGCTTCCTTTTCAAGTGCAGATTTAAGCTGCTCAGTCTCCTGTTTCAATACCAACCCTATTAAGCATGCATTACAGAAGAAATGACAGGAGTTTGGTAACTGCAATTTATAGCTCTGAAAGCAGACATATCAATCTATGATTCTTGATATATTAGAATCTCCATAATACTCCAAGTGAACCAAAACAAAAGGTATGATTGAGGATTCTTAGACTAGCAGTTTTTTTTTTTAGATTCAACAAAAGATGAAAAAAAGAAGCAAATAACAATGATCTATTCCGACTTATCTCTTCAGGGAGATAAAATTGATGAAATCCTTGAAATTCATAACAAAGACGGTTTCCATATGAAATCTACATCCTAGAAGTACAGTTAAATTACATAAACACACCTCACATGGCCAACCTTCAACAACAAAGACGTCTAAGGAGTAACCGTCTGTAGTGGAAAAGGCATGTGCTTCTTGGATATTAAGGCCAATCTCAGCAAGCAGCGAAGTTAACTGCAATTTTGCACAAGAGAAGTTGTTACCATGTGGGATAAGAAATACAACTTAAGCAGAGAAATCTTATTGATGTAAGGAAACCATCTTATCTGCTTTGAGGTAAGACTACACTAAGTTGAGCATTTCATGTGCAAGTTTAAAAAAAAAACATCTGGGGCTAATGCAGCATGCTTCAGAAAAAAAAAATAGTATATTTATGAGATGGGGTGATGTGCATGAAAGAGACAGTCAGTCCTCATAAGTAGAAACATAAAGATAGAGCACACAGAAATGGCTACATATTCTCTTCCAATATCTACTATAGCTACACCACTAACTAACACGCGGGAATGACATGCAAAAAAAAATTGATATGAGTAATCCAATCATGAAATTTGTTTACTGCAGAGAGACTCACAACATTGCAAAGGAAGAGTACATCACGTGATAGCCAAATATGTTTCATCTGTTTTAAGAAGAAATTCATCCAATACCTGACTAAGAAGTTTTGGTTTGTCATCTGTTGAGAAGGTGATTTCATGCATGGGCCTGCAACATAGACCACAAAAGATATGTAAATATGTCACAAAAATGCCCTTCAAACCCCACACATTACTCTTGTCTGCCTAGAAAAAAAAAGAAAGGAAAATGAAGAGCATTCCAAGAAATAATTTAGAACTTAATCGATAGTACAAATTAAGCATACGAAAGAGTTACTATGTAATACTGATGTGCGACTTTGAAAGTGGTTCAATTAAGGTCTGTGCCCAACCAAAAACGGAAAGCTATACCTACCAGTCTAAAGACAGAAAAGTTTACCGGGAGTACTGTCCATTGTCATGAACCGAATCGTCTTCATCTTCAGAATCAGATTTATCACCCCCAAGTGCAAGAGCTCCAAGATTTGGTGATGAACCAAAGGTTGGTGGTGGATGTATGCTGGTAACCAAAAGTGATCCATAAGATATAACGTGTCAAGCATTAAAGTGAATAATCCAAAAAACTAAGACATGTTGAATCAATTTTTTACTCACTTGTACGAATCTGTAGCTAAGATAATTAAGAAAACTAACCTATGATTCGACCTCTGTCTGCTCAAGTAATTTGGCAAATCTGTGGGAGTTTCCTTTGCTTGAGACTCTGAATCAGCCGTGTCACCTACAGTTCCACAAGAAATAGGATGAACCTGCACAAAGAGCAGGTAATATAATATTATTGCCAATCCAATAAAATGAAGAAATCATAAACTAATTAGCCTACTGTTAAATTGTGGAATTAGAATGAAACATGTAGTTCTACTACTACAGGATCTCAAATTCAAAAGTTGACACTCAGCCCAAACATGATCTTCTCAGCAACAAGTGGTAATGCCGATGATTACTCTCTACTAATATATATGTACTTTTCAATTTGAAGAGTAGTGATTAATGCATGAAAGAACAGATATGAGATACAAACACATTGAATCTGGCAAACTCATTTCTTACCATATAGAACAAAAGTACACTACTGCCTGCTGTGCTAACCAAATGGTTTATGATCTCAAGCACAACTTAGCCTCAATTATAGGACAAGAAGAAGAAAACAAAGACATACTAAAAGCATGTCACCGGCAAAATAGCAGGAGGGATTCCGAACAACATGAACCATACTGAGTTACATACCACCAAATCAACTAACCTGCACTAGGCGGACTTCAATTACTGGTCTATTAGTGATATCATGAGCCAAGTGCAGCAACCTCTTGTGTACAAGTACATCTTCTGCTCTCTCCACATTGACATCCAAGGCATATCTACAATGCCAACAACTCGTCAAAGCTAAAAAATCACAAAGAAATTATCCACAGTGCTCATTACATCACAGAAAATTCAGAATGATTCGGATTCACACTGCTGAACTCTCCCTACTCAGTTCCTCGTGATTTTATAGCACTCGAAAATTTCAAGTAGAACTAAGAAAAAACAGAATTGCAAAATCAGGTCCTTTCCACAACTATCCGATTCTCAATATAGTAATCTAGCTTCATGAGATCAATACACCACAAAACGTACAGAACATGAATTCATGTCAACAGATTCAGTATCAGAATTTCAGAATCAACAAGAACCGGCTCAATTGCAGCAAATTCTAGCACAAGTGAATATGTGTGTATATATATGTACCTAGCGGGAAGGCGATTGAAGTGAGACCAGAGGTCGTCTTCGAAACCAGGCAAAGCGGCCTCCTCGTTGTTGGATTGCTTGAGGCGACGCAAGACCTCATTGTAGACCTCCAGCTTCTGGCGCTGCTGGCGAGTCTGCGCCGTCGACGACGGCGCGTGGTGAACTCTGCTCCCGCAACTCTCATTGTCCTCCATCGCCATCGAATGTGAAACCCCCAAAATCACCAGCAGAAATGAGCCACGATCTTCACCTCAACTCGAGAAGAGGGAAAGGGGAGTAGCTCGAAGACTATTTACGGAGACTCGGATTTGAGAGAAAAATAATTAGAAATTAATCAGCCAAATAAATTAATGTAAAAATATATAAAATAATTTCTTTGAATTAAGGTTCAGATCAGAAGTCACAGCGTTTTTTTAGTTTTTTAAATGGCAAGACTATTATCGTTTAATTCATATATTTCTTTTATTTTCTGCAAAAGATAATTTTATATTAATTGTGGCTTTAAGCCGGACCATTAGTAAATGGACACGTGGAATGGGTTTCGGATGTGTGTTGTAATTTTGATGGTCAAACTAACTTTTTTTTTTTTGAGATAAACCGTGCAATTGTATTAAAACAGAATAGAAAAGTTTGGTGGGTACTTGAAATGTACACCACCTACAAAGGAAAATACCAGACTGGATGGGCATGTACTCATACTCCATCGACATAAAGTAAGACAACTACAAAACAGAACTGAAACAAAAGCAGGAAAGTTGGCTCTAATGCAAATTTGCGGAAGTAGGGGGAGTTTGCGATAGCGTCTTTCGAAACCGGTACAACAATCTTCTTCCAATTGGTACGAGGCAGAGCCAGCCACGTTGAGGGGAACACTGGTGGACCTCCATCTCCCCCGGTATGTCAACGTGCGTCGTCCTCCCTTGAGTGATACTGGTAGGGCTCCTGAACGCGGGATTGCTGACACCGGACTGGCAGGGGAGAGAAACATCAACTGAAGATGGTGCCGTCTCCATCCATCCGTCGGGAAGGGGCCAAAGTTGACCCACCCCTCCCCGGGCTATCTCGGACTCATTCCTTCAGGCGGGGGTGCTTGGCGCCCTCCGCCGCTGTTGTATGTGAGTCCCCGTCCGACGCTGTCGAATCCTCAGACTCGATCTGATCTTCCTCCCTCGCGAGGCGTTTTTTCCCAGAAAGCGTCGGACTCAGCTCCTTATGTACCCCCTCGGACGGCATTGCCTCGGCTTCCGTCTCAAAGGTCTGTTCCTGCTCCCTGCCGGACCAGTACATCGGCGACGGGGTCCGGGCCCCCACCCCCCCCCCCCCGACCCCCCTTATTCCGTGCCTCCCCATAGTTCCAGTTCGTACCCGGGATCGCCTTCCCATGCTTGGCCTTCTCCAAGGCTGATCTCGGGTCCCCCGGAGCTCTCAGAGAGTGACCCCTGGTCCCTCCCGGTACCGGGCATGACGGAAACAGATGGCTCGCACAGCTACAGCCATAGCAATGGTCCGGTAAGTACTCATAGGAAATATGAAGTAAAGTCCGTACCTGCGATTCCGATAAACGGAACCAGATTTGGCTCTGCAGCGGCTGCCGTATATCTGCTCGGATTCTGATCCGCATGAAGTCCCCCCAGCATCTTCCTGCCTCATCCACGTCCACTGCTTGGTAAGTACCCAAGGCACTACCGATCCGGACCCCCACCTCTCTGTTCCAGGCCCCCACTGGCAGATTGGAGACTCTGGCCCATACCGAGAACTGATGAAAACTCAGTTCGCTTACCTGCATGTGGGCCCGCAGATCCGTGAACAGGACCAAGGACTCCCAGAACGCCCAGGGCTCCCCTGCCAGGACCCGCGTCCGCTCCCGCGCAATACGGAAGAAGAAGCCAACCAAACCCCCCTCCAAAGGACAGGCCTCCACCTTCAGTCCCCACAGATCCTCCATCCGATCCACCAGAGACCTCCAGTAGAACCGCTTTGATGTCAAGACCTTGGCAGCGAGAGCAAAGCGGAAGTGCTCCCCACCCTTGGCCACGTCCCCAGTCGGGACGACCACCTCCATGATACTAAGGGAGGAGAGCTGAGCATCCAACTCCGGCAGCTCCCCCGTCTCCCCCGGCCTGTCCCCGAGACCGTGCTCCTGGTCCCCCCAGTAGACCTGACCATCGGCCGGCGGCCTTGATCCCGAGCATCCTGCCTCACATCTCCAGTTCCAGCCCGACCAGCCCCGTATCGACTAGCCCACCTAGCCACATCTCCCGGGCCGGCCCCTCCAGATCTACCACCCCGGCCCACCCGAGGCACCCAGTTGTTCGGGTCCAGGCCCACACGCCTTGCATCCCCCATGAAAGAACTCCCGCGGCCCAGTCCAGGCCCAGCTCCCGGCCCAGAGTCACTAGGGTTTGCGTCAGCCTCGACCACCGCCTTCCCGTTCCGCCGCCTTCGTTCCAGCGCCTCCGGCGATTCCCTAATCGTCTCCTCCGAGTCCTGCCGATCCCCTGCCGGTGGCCTGCCTCTGAAACCGTCCGCATGCAGCACCCCAGCCGGCCGAAAATGAGAACCCCGGCGAGGTCTTCTCTGTGTCACACCCCCCGGCCGATCCTCTCCTCCCCGGACCGCCATCCCCGGCGCCCTAGACGCCGCGAACACCATGTCCTACATCGGCCCGACTCGCATCCAGGACTCCACCGGCGAGGAATCCGCCATCGCCGCCTCGACCCCATCACCGTCTCCCGAGGAGAGTTGCACCACCTGCACCGCCGCCGGCCTCGCGCACCTCAGCCCCCTCTCTCGGCCAGGAACCTCAGATCCCGCCGCCCCTCGCAACTCCACAGCCCCGGCTCCATCACTCCCCACCGACGCTGCTTCCCCCGCACCCACCAGAGGCTGCGTCTCTAGTGACAGCGCCTCCTCCGGCTCCTCCCACTCCTCCGGTCTAACAGACAAGGACGACAACCTTCCGTTCTCCATACTCTCTAGCACCGAAAGCACACAAAACCAAATCTAGGGTTTGCAGAGAAAACGCCCTAGACGGCTACGTTGTTACAAATTTTTTATTTAGTAATGTTTTTATTCATGGTCAAACTAACTTAAGTATGTCCATGTGTTAAGAAGTGGTCCCGCCACAGCATCTCACTTTCGTACTTGGACAAGACAGGTGGCATATTCCTAGACGTCCACAGCTTTTGGATTTCGGATAGATAAGCTTTGAATGTGAAAAGACCATTTTATCCATATATCTCCCGGTAACGGTGGGGGCCCTTACTTAGAGTGTGACCTGGCAGTGGCTCCAAATAAATTCGCCACCCACCTCTTGTCGTAGTTGTCGCTATTTTGTTGTTGGCATGGTTGCAAAAATAAGATTTAGGCGTGGTTTTGTCAAAAAAATCAATTCTTTATGTCTGGATGAATAAGTTGGGCAGATCAAGGCGACAAGTTGATTATGTTTATTCGTATGCAGCGATGGAAGCAAAGAGGTATGAAGTGTTCCATGAAACATCTTAAATAGATAAAAAAAAATGGTTAAATATCGAAACTTACTCTTAAGTATTGGTCACGAACAATACACTACCTACGTTTTCAAAATGAACATTACACTACCTTAAAATATTGGTCACACGATTTTGTTAGTAAAAATGGACGAAATTTTCCATTCCGTTAGTCATATGACCTAAAGTGTCATATAATGGATGATAAAATGACGTTTTTTTGCCCTTAAGTATTTGACCTCTATACATTTTATAAGGAACAATAACGAGGGTACAATGATAATGTTCCTTATAATATGTGTAGAGGTCATATAATTAAGGGGGAACGTCATTTTACCATCCATTATATGACACTTGAGGTCATATGACTAACGGAATGGAAAATTCCGTCCATTTTTACTAACAAAATCGCTTGACCAATACTTTAAGGTAGTGTAGTGTTCATTTTGAAAACGTAGGTAGTGTAGTGTTCATGACCAATACTTAAGAGTAAGTTTCGATATTTAACCCATAAAAAAAAGCTAACTCAATAGTTAAAGACTTTTTTCTAACATAAAGATACATTAACGATTAACAAATCTTATAAACCGGACAATACAAACTTCAAAACACGAGCATTACTTCCGTCAAGCGTTCTCGAAAACCTGAGGAGAAACTAGCAAGATAAATAGCCCTGGACAAAAGCGACGCAACAGTTAGATAAACAAATATTATGTTGTTCATTCTTCTCGACGATCCGAACAGATTAGCCGAGAGGGAGACCCAATCAGTATCTCTACCAATGATAGTAACCACACCTACCGAAAATTCGTCGATCGAAGATGGGTCTTTAACTACAAAAATCCAAAAAAGGGACTTACAGGATTTATACAAATAACCTTCCACACTTGACTTTTACAATTGACCTTCCAAAATGGTTAAAGACTTCTACAATTGACCCTCCACCCGAATTCAAATACCCACTGTAGAATACCCGAGTTCAAGTCCACACCATGTCAAAAAAATATTTTATTTTGTATCAATTATACATATAAATTATTGAACGAACAAGAGGGGAAATCAAATACAAACCATGTCTTAACCTAAAAACTAGAGAACCAATCTAAGCCATCCATTTTAAGAATGGATGGATGAGATGCAATTGAATAGTTGACTGCAAAAAAAAACAGCACTTTTTAATAAATGGTAAGGGCTTTTTAGTAAAACTATCATGTTATTTCTTTTAATCAATTCACTAATTTAATTTTTCCCGCTTCGTTTGAACTCTGATTGGCTTCAAACTTGCGCCATTAGTTTTGTTTTTTTAAGGGCTTTAAATCAAGATCAGACATGAATATATTTTGAAGCACGAAAATAAAAATTATTTCGGTGTTGATTTTTTTATTAAAAAAATCTGAGTAATTTTTATCAACACTTTGCTCTGGATTTATCAACACTTTTACACTGGTTTTATCAACACTTTACACTGGTTTTATCATCTCATTTTCCAAAACTGATCATGTTTTTATCACCTCATCGCGTGCTTTTTATGAACACTAGTTTTATCAACACTAAACACTAGGTTTATCATTCAATTACGTGTGTTTTATCATCCCCATCACATGGTTTTTTTGAAGCATGAATTTTTTTTTTATTTCGGGGCTGTTTTTTAAAGAAATTATATCTGGCTAATTTTTATCAACACTTTGCTCTGGTTTTATCAACACTTTACAATGGTTTTATCAACACTCTACACTGGTTTTATCAACTCATTCTCCAAAACTAATCATGATTAGTTTATCACACTTATTATCAAAATTGAACATGGTTTTTATCACCTCAGTACATGTTTTTATCAACATTTAGCACTAGTTTGATACCTCCGATATAAAACATTTTTTAGTGAAGATTTATCAACACTCAACATTTTTTTATCACTCCGATATACCTTTTTATTTTCGTGCTTCAAAATATATTCATGATTGATCTTGATTTAAAGCCCTTGAAAAAATAAAAATATTGGCGCACGTTTGAAGCTAATCGGAGTTCAAACGAATCGGGAAATATTAAATTAGTGAATTGGTGAAGAAAACAATGGACACTTGTCCACATGGCACCATGCTTTTACAATTATGCCCTTGCTTGTGTGAGAAAGGATGAAAGTGGCGTGAGTTTGGGTGAAATTGGGGTGATGATGTGGCATCATGAGGAATGTTGGATGTTAGGTGTGTGTGGCTAAATTGGTTCTCTAGTTTTAGGTTAAGAGTGGTTTGTAGCCGATTTCACCTCGAACGAACAATACAAATTAATCCAGTTATCTATGAGTGAAGTGAAAAATAATTCTTGATATATTTAACAATTATTGACCGAAAACCCTAAAAATTACTTTAGGTTCCGCCCCTGTTTGTGAATGAAGTTGGTGAGGCTGAAATCGATGAGAGAACAATGTCCAGATTGAGGAAACCGAAATCCAATGCTAATGAATAGGCAGAAGGTAGTGGCACGAAAGGAGATGCATTGAAGGGAAACGGTTATTGCTAAGATTAGGTGAATGAGATTGCTAATACTAGAAATTAAGGTTAGTTTTTTTTTTGAAGAAAGAAATTGAGGTTGGTTGAATTGGTTCATAAATCGTACATCAACTCAAAAGTAAATTTGTTTAATTAGTTCGAATTTTGTAAATCGCAAAGTCCAAAACACAGATGCCTCGAAAGATTACGGACCTCTGTCCAATTGCTTTGTGTAATATCATCTTTAGGATCCTCTCCAAAGTGTTGGTCAACTGATTGAAACCACTGTTGGATCTGATCATCTCAGTCAATCAAGGAACGTTTGTATCAGGACGGGCAATACAAGACAACATCTTTATATCGCATGAGGTAATTAACTCTCTACGACGAAGGACACAAGGCCAAAATGACTTCATGGCTCTTGAGCTCGATATGAACAAAGCCTACAACCGGGTAGAATGGTACTTTATTCTGACAATGATGGGTGCGTTCGATTGTGGGCCCTATTAGAGATCACTGGTCCTTTCCTGCATGCTATCGATCCAGTATACGATTGTCTTAAGGGGTAAGCGAACATCACCATTTACAGCAAGTATGGGTATTTGGCAGGGAAATCCTCTTTGTCCGTATTTGTTCCTTTTCTGTATGGAAGGGCTATCCTAGATGTTGGGCCAAGCTGAGAGGGAAGGGAAGTTCCATGGGGTTACATTGACAAGGGGAGCACCGACAATATCCAACTTTTTTTTTGCGAATACCTGCTACATCTTCTATCAGGCCAGCCGAACGGAAGCTGAGTATCTCCAGAACATCCGCACCGTGTTTGAGACCATGTCGAGACAAGTGATCAACAAGACAAAATCATCCATATTTTTCAGTATGAATACCCCACAAACAGACCGACTCATGTGTTATGCGACTTTGACTATCCAGGAAATATCTCAGGCTTCAGTGTAGTTAAGAGTCCCGAACATGCTAGGGAGGAAGCGGGGTCAGAGTCTCCAATTCATTTGTGATCGCCTTCTCATAAAGATTGAAGCTTGGGATGGACAAATGATCTCGGCTGGGGGGGAAGTGATGGTCCGATCAGTCATATAGGCCCTCCTCATATACGCAATGAGTGTTTTTCTACTTCCCAAGAGTTCGGTCAATCAGATTCATGTTGCTCTTGCTCTTGCTCGATATTGGTGGACCGGTACACTCAAGGCCTTGAAGTCGATTACCTAACAAGATTGGGCCAAACTTTGTAGGCCGGGGGGGGGGGGGTGGTGAATGGCGTTCCAAGATATGCATGATATGAATGTGGCCTTACTTGCCAAGATGAGGTGGAAATTTCTATCTGAACCATCCAGTATGATCGCTCGTATCTTTTAGGCCTGATACTACCCGAAAGGGGATATTCTCACAACTGAGGGTGGACTCAATCCAAGCCAACTATGGACGGGAGTGAGGGCACTCAAACCCTCCTACGGGAGGGGCTCAGGAGAATCGTTGGAGATGGTCGTTCCACACTGGTGGAAGGGATCCCCTGGCTTTTGGGTAATATTCTTAGTATACCACCTCACACCATAGGGAGACCGGAGTTGAGAGTATATGATCTTGCGGCCCAATAGGGTGGGGCATATGACAAAGTTAAATTGGGCCAACTCTTTCCCCTAGCTCTAGTACATGACATTATACATGTTCCGACCCTTATACTCGGTTGCTAGGATAAGTGGTACTGGACCCACAACACGAGAGGCACATAGACGTGCAATGAGGGGAATAGAGCTCTAGCTCGGGCTCATGGTCGCTGGTTAATCACGGGGGGAGCCACGATCTGGACAGGAATGTAGGATCTTGACATCCAACCCCGGATAAAAGTGTTTTTATGGCGGGCTCTCCCGAGTACGTTACAGGTGGCAGCCAACCTCCAAACTAAACATGTCCAAATTCCGGAAGAATGCCCTGTTTGTCATATTGATCGTGAACCACATCTCATCTGGTACTACAGTGTAGTTTCACCCAGGAGGTTTGGGCCAAACACCACTTACAGTCTCCTATTCTTCCACACCACTCATTGGAGTCATGGTTGATTGTGGTTATGACGATCCCAGATATGGGGGTTAAGGCTCGAGTAGCGATAACGCTCTGGGAGATATGGAGAGCCCAAAATGGAATGGGACTAAACACTGTAGTCAGTGGATATGCTGGATGCCACGTTCCGTAGTCATCCACACAGCTGGAGAGAAGCCCACTCAGAGGCAGTGCCTAATAATGCTACTCCACATCTTAGAAGGGATATTGGCTGGTCCTATCAGTCAAGGGACTGGACATTGATCAAGGTCGACATGGTCGTGTTCTCGAATACGGGATAGATGGTTGAAGCTGGTTATGCAGGAATAACCGGAGATATGTTGTGGAGGACAGTAGAAGGCGGTACTAGGGTCCTGATTCAAAGTGATGCGTAGTATGTGGGGAGTCGATTTTGGGATCAACCCCTCTCTACGCACCGGTGGGATGAATTATGCAAGGATGTCGTTCCATTTTTTTATCCATCAAGGATGTAAAACTCGAATATGTTGCTAGGACAGCGAACAATACAGCCCATTGGTTGGCTAGGGAGGCTTGTTCTGTGCTTGTCTTATCGTGATCCAAATTCATTACACCAGACGCACTCCTTTGTATTCTCCGAAAGTTCCAATAAAATGACTATAAATCATCGCTTCAAAAAAAAACTTGAATGTTGATAATAACCTTCATATAATAAACACTAGGCAAAATGGAAAGTTAATTGTGTTTAGGACGAGGCAAAAGAATCCATATCACCTGAAATCAATCAAAATCGATCACCAATAAGAGCAGAGAAATCGGAAATGATAGTTTCCGATGTCAAAGGAGGCTAATCGACGAGCATAGTAGTCGGTAGCTGGTTTAGAAAGTACAGTACTACGATATATCGATACAACCGACACCCGCTCCACACCGACCACATGTAGCTGCAGCTCCTCCCCTATTGAGCTTATAGAGTTCGAAATAAATGAAAATGGGATAGGTTTTGATTGATTGGTGCTAGATTCAAAAGCCCAATTTACTAGTCTAGTCGACAATCCATTTTTCATTTATCTACACTAACTAGTCTCATACCTATACTGCTATACACATCCGAATTCTTTCTTTTACCCACATACGCTTAGTATCCACGTCTTCCCCCAAATCAACTCTCTCCCTAAAAACTGAGTCACAACCACCCTCTACATTCTAGCTCCATCTCTTTCTTCTAACCTCCACTCGTTTACGATTTCGTTATTTCTACTTATAATGAAATCTTCATCTTGTACCATGCCAAAATTAGTTTCATTTGTACGGTGCATCGCACCAATGAAGTTGTTACAAAAGAAGGAACTCAAAACCTCACAAACTTAATGGAATTGAAATGATAATCAGTTGCTATTGGAATCTGATAGTCAACTAAGATACCTGGTTACAGAAACACCATCCATAACAAGGGCTTAAATGCTGACACAATAATCAGTACTCCAATTAATGACTATATTCTCAAGGATTAACACAATGTCTATGATGTTGAGCAACAAAGAACTAAACTTTGGCTAATTGCAATAGAAGTACCCGAGGTATCCATTTTTTCGCAACTTTTGATTCTTTTATAATTGCAAAAAGAGCATGGAACTTGCTTTCTTGTTGCACTTTGGTAAATTTATTTCAAAATAACTATTTTCTCTTTAAAAATAATAAATGGATAAAATCCATAATTTTCTTCTCCCTTACTTTTCTTTCATTTTGTATGTCCAAAAAAGAAACAAAATTTAGAAAGATGAACATCTTAGATTTTTTATTTTATAATTTCAAAAAGGACATTGAAATTGCACTTTGTGTAACATTCTTCTTAAATGATGATTTCTCTTGGAAAAATAAAATAAAAATCCAAAATTTTCATCAGCCTAATTCATCTCCCATTTTGCACTTTCAAAGAAGAAAGATTAAAGGAGATGAACATTACACAAAGTGCAACAAAAAAAAACATGTTTAGAACCTTTTTTACAATTATACATAAAAAAAAGGTTACAACTTACAAAACCTGAATGCCCTAACCTGTGTGTATATATATATATTTACAATTATCCCACTAAACTAAAATGCCTATCAGAATTTGGATTTACTGGAATTTTCAATCAAGTTTCTTAATCTTCATTACTTATAGTTAATCACCGAACACATTACACCATAAAAAATCTCAGTGACAACCTACGAAATTGAGCCACTAAGATATAACAATCAAGTGTAGCATCTATTTTAGGAAATAGTTAATACCTGAGGGGATTTCAACCATCAAATGGAGTCTCCAAAACTAAATCCTCTATCAGCAGCATAATCCACAAAGCTATATAGAGGCAACACATTCTCACCATACTTCTCAAAAGCACCCAATTCCTTCTTAGCCTTAGCCCTAAGCTCCTCAGCTACCTCCAAAGCCTTCTCCACACCATACAATCTCACATAGTTCTTCCCACTCCCCTTCTTCTCACCTTCCCCACCCTTCGCCATCTTTGCTTTCAACACATCATCCACAACCTGATACAACACTCCAACAGCTCGCCCATACCTCCTCAACCTCTCTATCTCTTCATCTTCAGCACCGGCTAATATCCCTCCGCACGCTGCAGAGCACTCTCCAAGCTCACCAAACTTCTTCTCTTGGACAAACTCAACAAAATTGGGTTGGCCTTCGATGTCATAGAACTGCCCTGCTGCCATGCCGGTTGACCCAACTGCACGGGCGATCTCGGTGATCACACGGAGGATGCGAGCCTCCGGGACAAGTTCGGGAGGTGTGTGTGAGGTGATGTGGCGGAAGCCTAGTGGGAAGAGTGCGTCACCAGCTAGGATTGCCATGTCAACACCGTAGATTGTGTGGTTTGAGGGTTGGCCTCGGCGTGATGGGTCGTCATCCATGCAGGGAAGATCATCATGGATGAGTGAAGCTGCATGCACCTGTTAAAAAAAAAACAATTCATTTGTGCATAGCCTTGTGAGCAAAGAACTTTCAACAAAAGCTCAAGAACGAATATAAGCAAATACAAGTTTTTGATCAACTAAATCAGTTGTCCCCCTCAAGACCATATTTATGTAGAAGCAAGACACACCAATATTTTTTTATTCTTAAAGCACTTTTTAAGATCGATGTATCAAGCAAGAGCTCCCTTATACAGAAGAGAGCTCTAAATTTTTCTGACCGCCATCTTGAGAAGAGCCTAACAAAGTCCAAAGGACTGGATTTGGGACTGAATAGAGAAAAGCCCAACAGAAGTTGGGAAGAGATAAATAAAGAGCAAGGTAGCTTGAAATACAAGTTTATTGCCTTGTACACCAAATGACTACAATAAGAAAGCAACTATATAGAAACTAGGCACATTACATCTTTCTATTAGACGAAGAACTGGCACACAAATTGAACTGAACCAATCAATCCATGAAACTGCCGATGGCAAGATTCTAAGTATAGTTTCTAATAAAACTTATTCAAATCCAATCAGAGCTTGTGAAAAAGGTATCTAATGGAAGAACATGGTAACAAAAGCAACTAACAAATAATTACCAAATCAAAACTAATTTTTTCATGATTGCAAAACCTAAATTCTATTCAATTTCTGCACTAAGAGACCAAAAGCAACTAACAAATAATTGCCAAATCAAAACTAATATTTTTTCAAGCTAGCAAAACCTAAAATCTATTCAATTTCTGCACTAAGAGACCAAAAGCAACTAACAAATAATTACTAAATCAAAACTAATTTCTTTCATGCTTACAAAACCTAAATTCTATTCAATTTCTGCACTAAAAAACCAAACAATACATGAATAACAAAATACAATCAAATTGAAGAAGGGCAGTCAAATGGGTTGAAAAGGAACCATTTCTAGAGCGCAGGCGGTGGGGAAGGCGGCGAGGCGGTTGCCGCCGAAGAGCTCGCAGGCGGCGACACACATGACCGGCGGTGCCCGCTTGGCGCCCTTGGCGAGGACGGAGTAGCGCATGGCCTGGTAGATCTGGTCCGGATACTTGACCGGAATGGCTTCATCGAGCTTCTGGTCGATTTGGCCGATGAGGGTGGCCCAGTAGGTTTTGAGATCGAAATGGGTCGATGCGGTTGCGGAAGAAGAGCACCGAACTGGGAGGCGCCGGAGGATAGGGGATTTTCTGGGGAGGTAGAGATAGGGATAGGAGGATGAAATTACGGAAAATGCCATGCTGTTGTGGATGAAAGCTTCCTTCTTTCTTGGTGGGTAAGGCTGAGGGCTAGGCTTCAATGGTAGTGGAAGTACGAGCCATTCATGGTCGAGTAATGTGACGAGCGGAGAAGGAAGGGATAAAGATGAACCATTTCCATTGCACAGAGGTCACATCACTAGACTTATTAAAATGCCCAAATTAAAGGAGAGTTTAATGAGTCTGGTCAATCTCCTCAGCAAAGTTAATGAGTCTAATCCATTTCCTAAGAAAATTAGTGAGTGGTTGGCGTTGATGACGTGGGACAACGATTTTTTTTTTAAGGATATGAGACAACGATTTGTTAGAGCATCTTCAATGTTGGTGGTGAAGTCGACGACAAGGTACTGACGAGGAGAAAACACTGTCGTTGAGCTGATATGTCGGGGAGCCGACGATTAAACGCTGGCGGTGATGGCTGGTGGTAAGCTCATCATTGACACGAACCGTCGATGATTGGAAATTTATAAAGAAAATAACACAGACAGTCAATATCAATACGTTAGCATTGAAAATGCTCTTAGTGAATAGTGATGATCTCGTGAATAATTCTTTTTTTAAATGGTACTTGTTCATTGGTTATAGGTAGATAAAACATAAATGAATGGGATGTATCCCTAAGATTGATAATTTAGTATGAGACTTGATCATAGCCAAGTGTATTGATGTTCTAAGCCACATAACTCAATTTTATTAGACAACGTAGTAGTTTAATATAATTGTCATGCATTACACGCTAAAGTAGACACCAAGATCTAAAAATCCGATTATTTTGTTCTTTCTAAACTGCTAGAACAATTTGGATTAACCCATCTCATGAAAGAGAGACAAGGAGACCCGGACCGTTCTGGTGTGAGGTGAGCTTCCATCCCCCTGTTTAATAAGTCGTATCTCTTGGCAAAGTTGTAAAGCAGACCTCGCTTTTGTTGAAGTATAAGTCCCACATAGAAAGTGTATGGACAAATTGAACACTTGATAAGCATATTAGTGCCTCCACCCATTAGTTCGAGCTTTTGGGTTGGATAGGACTTTAACATGGTAGCAGAGCTGGTTCGGCCTAAGGCCTGTTTGTCACCTCCACCCTGTGGTCTCCGGCCCATATGCAGATGTCAAGTCCTGCTATGGCCCACGTGTAGATGTCCAGTCCTACACGTGAGGGGGAGTGTTGAAGTATAAGTCCCACATAGAAAGTGTATGGACAAGTTGAACACTTGATAAGCATATTAGTGCCTCCACCCATTAGTTCGAGCTTTTGGGTTGGATAGGACTTTAACAGCTTTAGTAAACAACCACTAATTTATCGCCATTTAGTATCGACCGCTCTCCTTCCTGTGATACCTAAAGCCAATCCACGTCGCCACTTCTAAGCTTCACCGTCTCATCACCACGAGCACCGAGATCCCCACAGACCCGACCATTTTCCTCGCAGATCTGGGTAGGGGTGATCAGACCTCGTTGTGCGTCGTTCTTTGAGCCATCGCCACCAGTCACATTATTGTCCTATCATAGTATTCTTTCTCCTATGTCGAACTTCGAAAGGGCATATGAGGAGCCACCATAACCAGAGAGAGCATACTATGTATCCCCACATAATATCGCAACCAACGAAATCGTTGTATCTTTTATGAGCGTCATTCTTGTGTTGTATTTCTTTTAGGTGATCTTTTTTGTGTTTGGTCTGTAGTTGGATCTAAAAGTTGTATTCCTCTTCCGACTTGTGAGAGGTTTACTTTTTTACTAGTAATAAAAAAAATTGCCGATTAAAAAAAAAAGAAACGTGAAAGATCGTGAAGGTAGGAGTAAAGAATATTGGCAAAGGATGAGTAAAGAATATTGGCAAAGGATGAGGTGCCCGCTTAAGTTAACGTCGAAAACACATTCTCGTCATCGACATCCTATTCTGAAAAGACAGGACACAACAAATTTCATTATGGAGAACATGTTTCGTGAGAGAGAAAGAGGTAATTAAGAACCTTAATTGGAGGTGGAGGACCATCATCAATGATAGATATGGTTTTATAGAGAGCTCTCCCATTCTATTTAATATATGTTTTTACCATTCTAATTCTAATTAATCATATATAAAGAGTTTATATCAAAAATGGAATTAAAGAGTAGATTAAGTTATCTCTAATATATCGACAAAAACTCAAACATAGAGTTTTTTTTTTGATAATCGAGTGGAAATATCATTATACTTTAAAGATGATGTACAATGAAAAGCAAGGAAACAAACCAGTATAGTTGTTCCTGCTAAGAACCAAAACAATAAAAGTTCACAAATATTATCTGCAAAGAACAGGTACGAAACTTGCAGATAAAAACTAAAAGGAGAAAGTACTTCTGCAAAACTCAAATAAAGCAGTCCAGTGGACATTTCTGCCAAATACCAAAGAATATGTAAGGTTTAAGCAGACCCCCCATCCGAAACAAAGAGAAACTGAGCGTCTGCAACCTTAAGAAAACTGCTTCCAACGTCTCCTCCACCGAATTATAAACCAGGCCATTTCTCCTCAACCACAGAATCCAAACAGTGACATAGGTCATTCTGAACCAAACAAGTCTCCGACCCCTCTTCCACAGTCCAGTCCAGCCCATGAAAGTAGAAGAAAAAGAGAAGTCGTGGATACACTCAATACCCCACCAACGATAAACTGAAGACCACAACTCCCATGCAAAAGGACAATGCAGAAAAATATGATCTACATCCTCGAAAACCAGCTTACATGATTTACATAACATACCAGCAAGAGAGATTCTGCAGCCTCTACTCTCCAAGAAAACCATAGAGGGAATGGCGTTATTGAGGAATAACCACAACAGCATAGCATATTTTGGGGGCCATCTCTTAATCCATAAGAATCCAGACCAAGGCGGAGAAGGAGGATGAGAGTCTTCCAGCATGCCATAAATCGCCTTCGTGCTAAAAAGCGAAGCTTTTGACCATACTAGAGTGTCTTCACAATCTGGCCGAAACTGAAAAGATCCCAACGAAGAAAGCAACATATGCACTTCCCGCTCTTCCCAAACAAAACAAGTTCTCCGAAAGATTAGGGACCACATACCGCCTGAAACGAACTCACTGATCCGGCGGTACTTCAAAACCGAAAGGGAGTATAAACGGGGGTACTGGAAGGATAAAGGGGAGCTCCCAAGCCAAGTATCCTCCCAAAACCGAACCCGACTTCCCCTTCCCACTTTCCAATGCAAACTCTGAGGTCCAAATAATTGCGAAAACCCAATATCGGAGGCCAAAGATATGATATGGGTAAAAATGGACGAAGAATTCGGCTTATCAACTGCGGTCAAGTCCCAAGAGTCCGAATCCCACCCGTATTTTTCGCAGACAAATCGTTTCCAGAAAGAGTCATGTTCGTTTGCAAAACGCCAGAACCACTTTGCTAGAAGACTATTATTTACCTGCTCCAGTCTCCTAATTCCCAAACCTCCACCTGCAGAGTTTAGCAATTTTGTTTTCCATAAAGCCAGGGAATTTTTAAACCTCCTGACAATCGGCTCCCAAGTTTTAATCCTCTTAGGATCCGCTCCCAGTTGGAAACCCAAATATCGAATGGGAAGATCCACAACTTCGCATTGAAAAATTCCATGCACAAGGCTCTCTGAGATAGAAAATCCATTTAACAGAACAACTTTAGACTTCGAATAGTTAATTTTCAGGCTAGACACCACCTGGTACATATCTAAGGTTGTTTTTAGAGCCTGCAGGTGCTCAGCTTGGCCGGAAACAAAAAGCAACGTATCGTCTGCAAATTGAAGATGCGAAACCAAGAAATTTTCTCTACCGATTCTTACACCTCCAAAATCCCCTTCACCGATGCCCTTAGATAGGACCTGATGCAAACCTTCTGCTGCAAGGAGAAATAATAACGGGGACAGGGGACACCCTTGTCGAAGACCTTTTGACATGAAAAATTCCGGACCTGGAGAGCCATTTATAAGCACAGAAAGGGAGGCCTTAAAACATGAAGTCATACAACCTCTCCATCGTGCCCCAAACCCCATAGATACCATCACATCCTCCAAATAATCCCATCGTAAATTGTCATAGGCCTTTTCGAAGTCTAACTGCAAAAGAATAATCTCAGACCTGTTCTGCTTTATCAATTGGATCGTTTCAGAAGCTATCAATACACCATCAACCAATTGGCGCCCTGCTACAAACCCGCTTTGAACATCACTTATCAAATCAGGAAGAACAAGTTTCAGTCTATTCGCCAACACTTTTGCCAAAACTTTGTAAGGGGCTGAAATGAGGCTAATCGGTCTCAACTCTGTCATCGATTCCGGATTCTGAACTTTGGGTATTAAAGTTAAAAAGGTCGCATTTAACCCTTTACCAATGACACCCGAAGTATAAAATGTCTGTATGAATTCAGTAATTTCAGTGCCAACTATCTCCCAACAGTCTTGGAAAAATTTCAGAGTAAAGCCGTCCGGTCCCGGGGATTTTTCACTACCACAGTCCATGACAGCCTGTCGGATCTCCTGAACCGAAAAAATTTCCTCTAAACTCGAACTCTGGGCAGCAGATATACAAGAGAAAGGCAACGGAGGCAAATTTAAAAAACCTGAATGTACCTCTGAAAATCTACGCCTGAAATGATTTGTGGCATGGGATTTAATGGCCGCCGGATCTGTGAAGGAATGAGGACCGTCCCGAATGACTGTGATACGATTAGCAGAGCCTTGGAAATTTGCTACCCGATGGTAGTACTTGGAGCACAAGTCACCCCCATCAAACCACTTTTGACGAGATTTCTGACACCAGATCCGAGCCAATATTTTGTGCTTCTGAATGAGCTCGACCTTCAACAAGGAACGACAAATACTTTCTGAATCTGTCAAATCCCTATCATCCAGTATTTTATCTAATACCTCAATTTCTTTCGTAATAGAATCAATTTGAGTATCAACTCTACCAAAAACTTCCCGGTTCCACTCTTTTAAGTCTTCTCGGAGACACTTCAGTTTAAACCACAAGCGATAACTTGGCGAACCCGAACAGACATAAGAGTCCCAAAAAGCTTTAACAGCCACTTTAAAATCTTTGTGATCTAACCAAACATTGAGGAAGCGGAAAGGTTTAGGCCCCCAGTTGATCGAACAAGTTTTCAGAATCACAGGTCGATGATCCGATAAGCTCATTTCCAAGCACTTCTGCGATAAGCCTTCGAACACCACTAGAAATTCAGGAGAGACTACAAACCGGTCCAACCTTGTTGCTTTGGAGCCGGGTCCGTACCAGGTATACGTACATCCCTCAAGTCTCAAATCAGTCAAGCCTAGTGACAGGATTAAATTTAAGAAATTGGAGCTATCAGTTTCAGAGAATATACTGTTACGTCGTTCCTCCGCAGTCAACACAGAGTTGAAGTCCCCTCCAATACAAATAATGTCAGAAAACCTGTGACCATAAGAACATAAATCTTCCCAAAGGAGTAAGCGATCAGATTCAGAAGAAGGGGCGTAAACATTTATGCAGACAATGGGAGATGTAGATCCTGTCCAAAAGCCAAACCATAAAATGGCATTTGGTAAGGGTATGACTTCAACACTTCGAAACACATCTGGCTTCCAAATAGAAAGTAGACCACCCGAAGCACCATCAGAAGGAGAAAAGGAATGTTCCCAATTACCATAAAAACCGCAGCTCCGAAGAAAAAAAGGCGAAAAAGAGTCGACCTTAGTCTCCTGGAGAAACACGAAATCCGGACATGATCTTCTGATGGTGCAATTTATACTCCGTCGTTTCTGAACGGAGTTTGTTCCTCTCACATTCCATGAGAGGAACTTCATGGACTTAGTTTTGGAGTAGAGATGGAGGATAAGACTCAATAGAGTCTAAATCCTCATCCTCACAGACGTCCTCATAACCGTCATCTTCATCACCCTCCAAATCAAGCTGGTCAGAAACTTCGTGCTCCAAATTGTTGAATTGATCAATAGCAAAATCGGTGGATTTTAGGGCCTTTAAACCTACCCTCTTTACATAATCCCTTGAAAAGGGTAAAAAGAAATCCAACCGGCTAAATGTATAAAATCATTTGATGGGTATAGTAATTCAGATTTCAACTCTCACCGTCATTTTTACCAACAAGAAACATGTTGAAATCGCCTTTTTAATTTGCAAATTAAGGAAATTGATCTGAATTGCGTATTTTGAATAATAAGGATACATATTCAAAACTCAGTCATTTTCTCTATCATCACACATAAAATACAGTCACACTTGAAATTTTATCTCTATCTCTTACCTCCCTATCACACCATAAACTTCGTCCTCTCTAACCGTTTATGAGAAGAAAAAATAGTTGCAAAGTAAGGATTTTATGGTCAATGGCACGATTCTAAGTATAGTTTCTAATAAAATTTATTCAAATCCAATCAGAACTTGTGAAAAAGGTATCTCATATAAGTAGGGGTGTACATGGTTGGTTTAACCGACCATGACACAAAATTTATGAACCAACCATAAACTTTACCGGTGTGAATTTTGGGAATCGCAACCGCAACCGGAAAATGCTACTTCGGTTGGTTTTTACCGTAATAAATTTCGGTTGGTTACCGGATTGAAACCAGACCAACCAATTGATTGGGCCTACTAATTGGGCCCAACATTTTCAACTCAGGGCCAACTTGTTTCTCGTTTCCATCTGCTCGTGATTCATCGAATTCCCCGACACACTCAAAATGCTTCGGAATTCTTTGAACACCAGTTGAAACCCATAAAATATGAAGAGGATAGTAGTTGGCACTGAGAAATTCAAATCCTCTCGTCAACGGAATCTCGATATGAGTCATATATGACTCTGATGAGAAAAAGAACTCTTAACCTTTAACATGCATATGATTTTAAAAAAACACAAAAAAATTCTGAAATTTAAAAGTTTTAATAAAATAAAAACATAAAATCTTGATAATAGAGATGAAAGAGAGAGGCGACAACAAGATGATGAAAAAGGTTGTAGTGTTGTGTGGTATTTATAGGGAAACACTTGGGTTAAAATAAATATGGTTGTATCATTTAGTTGTACTTAAGTGAAATGGGTTGGTGCTGAAAAAGTAAATAGGCTGATGTTAAAAAAATAATTAGGCTCAAGCAAAAAACAGGGAAGGGCTTTGTCAGATTTGAAGCCCACAGTTCGGTCTGGTTCTAAACGGTTAACCGTTGGTTTTAGAAAACAAAACCAATCTCCAACCAAAACAAGGGCGGTTCGGAAATTTTTCAACCGGTTCTTCGTTGGTTTTTTACGGTTTCGATTTTTCCGGTGCCGGTTCCGGTTGGTTTAGTCGGTTCCGGTGATTTTTGAACACCCCTACATATAAGAACGTGATAACAAAAGCAACTAATAAATAATTACCAAATCAAAACTAATTTTTTCATGATTGCAAAACCTAAATTCTATTCAATTTCTGCACTAAGAGACCAAAAGCAACTAACAAATAATTACCAAATCAAAACTATTTTTTTCATACTTGCAAAACCTAAATTCTATTCAATTTCTGCAATAAGAGACCAAAAACAACTGACAGATAATTACCACATCAAAACTATATTTTTTTCATGCTTGCAAAACCTAAATTCTATTCAATTTCTGCACTAATTAAGAGGCCAAACAATACATGAATAACAAAATACAATCAAATTGAGGAAGAAAAGCAGTCAAATAGGTTGGAAAGGAACCATTTCTAGAGCGTAGGCGGTGGGGAAGGCGGCGAGGCGGTTCCCGTAAGAGCTCGCAGGCGGCGACACACATGACCAGCGGGGCCCGCTTGGCGCCCTTGGCGAGAACGGAGTAGCGCATGACCTGGTAGATCTGCTCCGGATACTAGACCGGAATGACTTCATCGAGCTTCTGGTCGATAAGAGTGGCCCAGTAGGTTTTGAGATCGAAATGGGTCGATGCGGTTGCGGAAGAAGAGCACCGAACTGGGAGGCACCGGAGGATATGGGATTTTCTAGGGAGGTAGAGATAGGGAGGGAAAGATGAAATTACAGAAAATGCCATGTTGTTGAGTATGAAAGCTTCCTTTTTTTTCTTGGTGTGTAAGAGCATACACATCGAGCGGGGCAGGACCATACACCCGCGAGATTGTGGTTTGTGGTTTGGGGTTTGCACGATGTGGCGTGCTTGAACCGCGGACCACGAACCTGCTGATCGCGACTCCGGGTGCGGATCGCAACGTCGAAAATGGAATCGTGACTCGGGGCTTCGGGGGTCGTCGACGCTCAATGGCCATGCTTTTGAAAATTAGACGGTTAGTTAGTGAGAGCTATTATGGACTTTTTAAGTGTATTGGATGGAAAGTTGACGACGGGTATGAAAGTGACAAAAATCCAATTTTAGGGTAGTGAGATGGCAAAAAATAAAGTTAGAGTAGTGAGATAAAAAAAGACAATAGTTAGGGTAGTGATATGAAATGTAACTTTTTTTCTATATACCCAAAACATGAATCAGAAAGAAAAGCATTCTCTAAAAACCTTACAATCAAATTTCTCCTCAAATACATGAGTCTCTCATTGTATTTAACTACCATGCCAATAACTTTGATCAAAACTTACATTAACCAGGTAACAGTTAACAGGAAAGATGGTACAATACAATGAAAATAGGAGATCAGAAATATGAGAGTTCAACGATGCATTCAATCAACTCCTAACTGCATATGCTTCTCAAATCTATGTCCTTTCAAAATACACATAACTGTCCACATACTCATATACAGTTATTGGATGGTGCTTAATGAGAGCAAATGGGAGAATTACCACTGACATAACTGTGACCAACACACATATTATGCTTCTCAAGGAAAAAGGACATTAGTCAGAAACCACTGACATAACTACGACCTACACCGTCCACAATAGCTTCATTTACATCTCCATCGCCAGCAAACAACTCTAGCAGTTCACCATTGGATTTGGGAAGGTCACCAAATTTCAAGGTGACTAGTTTCAGAGCGTATTTGCGTAGGGTTTGGGCCCGACCAGTATTATAACTCTAGAATTTCGCTGAAAATAAACAATTATGTAAACAAACATGTAAGGGTAAACTACAAATGACTACCCTCAAGTTGGCACGTTTAACCGATGCTTACCCTAAAGTTCAAAAACTACTGATTCATACCCTGAAGTTACAACTTGTAACCAGAAACCCCTCCGTCAGCTCAAATGACGAAAATACCCTCAACTACACCTCAACCTATATATTAAATGACTTCCTTTTTATTTAAAAAATCACTTGGGTTTTATTTTAAAAAAATTATTTAAAAAAATCACTAAGGGTATTTTCGTCATTTTAACTGACGAAATGGTTTTCTAGTTACAAGTTGTAACTTCGGGGTATGCATCAATAGTTTTTTAAACTTAAAGGTAATCATCGGTTAAACGTGCCAACTTCAAGGTATGCATTTGTGGTTTACTCAACATGTAGTAATGAAGTTTGCATAATTTAAAGCAACAATCCATAAAATAATCCTAACCTGCATGGTATGCATTCTTAGCCTTATTGGCTGCATCGGTGAAAATCTCTACAGAGCAACTTGTGTAGAGATTTATTTCATGACCAAAAGCTACTAAATATATAAAGTTTACATAAGAGGCAACAAAAATTTTGAGGGCATGTCTAGCCAAAACAAAATTATTTTTGCGGCTCTCCAGAAATTTGGGTCTAAGCATATAGCTAGCTTAGAAAGTGTGGTTATGGCCGAATGCCACAGTTCCATCAGAATCCCCTCAAGCTCTTCTGAAAGATCCAACTAATTCAACTTAGCTCTCGCGATCCCACAGGATAATGCCACGTGACCCAACGAAGTTCCACAATTAGTCAACACAACCATAACCTCCATCAGTGGCTTCACATGAGCCACAAAGGAGTGGGCATCATCCCATAACCGTTCATCTTCAATTAGAAAACGAACTACAACAGTGTACTTTGGAACGACAATAACATCCATATCATCAGAATGGAAAAGGAAATCGTCGCCTTCATGATGCATTGCCAATATCCCAACTACATGCTTATACCCATTATGAGTGTCTGCACTTCCTTTGAACTGAATATTGTTCCGCCATAAAAGGGTGGTTCCGGAGTAACAAGAGGACTGATCATCTGAGCTATACCCTTACCAAAGTAGAAGACCAAGGATGGGTTAAAATTTAGAGAACCCACAAGCTTGTTTATGATCCCTAATACCTTCTCGAATATTGGGTCGGTTGGCTGCTGCAGAAAACCAATAGTAGGCAAAGCGCCTGGTATAACCGATGGGTCAACTGCCTTGGCGGCATACTCCTTAGTCGCATCCTCTTCATCTTTCTTCAGTTGAGCAGTGACAGCCACACATGCATGCATAAATTTGTTCTCAAACTGGTCAAATGGAACTTTATACGTTTGGGGGTCACCTTCCCAGCTTGATAGATGAGGTCACATGACCTGCAACAAAACTCACAATTTTCCATCTCCCTAACGCGGTCCCAATATTTACTTCTCCCCATGACAAAATACACCTAAACAATTCACATTAGTTGCAATAATCACAATTCTTATGCAAAATAACACTCAACTGAGGATTGCAGTCTATGAAGATATAGGGGTCCACTATTGCAACCTTATACCATAGATAACAAATGATCTTAAACCTAAAATACCATATATAGTGACTAAAATGAGCATAAACTTGCATACATTCAGAAGAACATGACCCATAAATCACATATCAATGTTCTTGACAACAAAAGAAACCCCTAATACTCACATCCATGATGTTGTTTAACATGGAACAGAAGATGCAATGATCCAAGCAAGCATAACACTAAACTTGTTTCAAGTTTATATTCTCAACAATTACCCAATTGAGGGCATAAGTAGATGAAACCCAAAACGGAATAAGAGAAACTAACCCTTGAAACTAAATGTTAGCAAACAATTTAGTACATGAAAACGTTATAAATCACAAGAGGTAATCAATAAATCAATCTAACCTTAACATGCACATTACAAAATATAACACATCCATGTTCTTTATAACCAAAATTGGAACCCTAATACAAGTTTAACAAGGAATCGCAGGTGAAACAAAATGCATAAAAAGTTGTAACAGAATTGATCGCATGAGAAGATAGAACCCAGAACGAAATCAATTCAAAATCCCTAAAACTAGAAACATGATATTAGCAAACAAATCAGTCAACGAGTTACTTACAGATGAGAAGAGAGAACATGTGTAAAAGAAAAGTGACGAACTGGATGAATAGGGAAATACCGCACAGAGAAAACAATCAAATCGGAACGGGCGTCGCATAAATGAGTCGTAGAACTGAACCGAGTCACAGAGAAGGGAATGACGAATATATGAGTGAGCACCAAGAAACGGTAGCGGGGCCTTCAAATGGACGACATACGACGTCGTACTGAAACTATGAGTGGGCCGACCCATCATGACTTTATAAACCCAACTGTCCATAATTACAAATGGGTGTGCAAAATGCCCCACACCCACCCGATAACCCACCGGACCAGATCTGGATAGACAGGGCCGACTTAAGCTTTAAGCGAGTTAAGTAGTTGCTTAAGACCACCGATTAAAAAAGGCCACGTAAAATAAATAAGAAGTCATTTAAGACATCAGGTGAAAAAGACCCCATAAAATTAAAGATCAATTGTTATTTGATCAAACTTAATCAAGCGAAAATATTAGATTTCTAATCTTGAAATTAAAATTTATACTACTTAGGCCTAATTTTGATCTCCATTCAAATTTGTTTTTCAGAAAAGCATTTTTCATCCAAATGGAAGACAATTTTTATTGATGGTTGAACATTTCTAGCAACTCTATGGATGTCTATTTCGCAGTGAAAAACTATCGTTAACGAAACAAAACATGCAAATTTCATTTATCAATGATGAATGAATTAAAAATAGGGACAAATAACAATGGAACACATAAAAAAAAGAAGCGTGAATATTTATATATCAATACACTATAGTACTTGTTTGAGGAATGACAATCAATTTATCAAGTTCATTACAGAAATGTTCAAACCAAAATAATCTGAAAAAGTAAGGTGTCAAAATTGGAAAAACAATCCAATATTGTATATAGAAGTCTGATCAGAGCAAAAAGAATGCAAAACAAACATATGAGAATTCCACTGAATGTTTGATTTGATATCTCATGCTTCCCCTAATATTCTAAAACCAATTTCTAAGACATTCAAATAATGAAACTATGCATCTAAAGATGAATATTAAAAAATATCAATATTCTCTTATTGAAAAGGAAACAAGACATGTATATATTAACAACCGGTGCTAGAATGTCTGATTTTTGTGCGCATATGTTTGGTAAAAAAAGATCATTTATCGAAGAATAGTCCATGGAGTTCATGGACTAAAAGCATGAGTCTCATTGTGTTTGACAATATTGAAAATCGGGGATACTAATATACATTATAAATTGTCTAGATAAGATTTTGGGATAATTCCATTTTAGTACCCTAAAACTTTCGGATTTCGTTTTTAGTACCTTAAATGTTTTTTGTGCCACTTCAGTACCCTAAATCTTTGTTTATTCCAGTTTAGTACCCAACGTCTGATTTTTTATTTTTCAAAAATTCAATTTGTTTAAAATACCGAAGGGTAGTTTTGGTATTATTATAAAAGATAGGGTCATGTGTAAGGCACATGACGTTTTTCCATCCAAAAATGGATGGAAAATCAGACATTAGGTACTAAACTGGAATAAACAAAGATTTAGGGTACTGAAGTGGCACAAAAAACATTTAGGGTACTAAAAACGAAATCCGAAAGTTTTAGAGTATTAAAATGGAATTATCCCTAAGATTTTAAGTATTGAAAGTTCTAGAAGTTGATGATGATAGCTAGTCATATACGACATCACATATAAGCTAGTAGCATTTGGCGTAACTATCTAGAATTATCTTGAACCTATCATATTTTAACTTGACATGAATATATTGTGTTTATAGATAAATGTGAATACTTAAACTTTTAGATTTTTGTACATAATTCTGGACGGTGCATCTTATTCATGGATGATGTCTTGTTAGAAATTAATCTTCATCATTCATTTTAATTTTGAATGTTATAAGTAGATTTTCAAGCTCATTCGTTCAATATCATCAAGTATAATATTTCTATACGAATGTGTTTACTTATTTTGTTTATTATACTCTTTCATAAAGAAAAAAGACATTGATCAATTCTCGCTTTAGGCCCCAGTAATTATTGATTCGACCTTGTGGATAGGGTGATCCACTCTCATATGCTCCCCTTCTAACTGCAACCTACACCGTCCAGAATAGCTTCATTTACATCTCCATCACCAGCAAACAACTCTAGCAGTTCCACATTGGATTTGGGAAGGTCACCAAATTTCAAGGTGACTAGTTTCAGAGCATATTTGCGCAGGGATGGGGACCGACCAGCAGCATAACTCCAGATTTCGCTGAAAATAAACAATTTTTATAAACACACAGAATTAGAACGTGCATTACAGAACTGAGTCACATAACTGAACCGAGTCGCAGAGAAGGGAATGACGAATATATGAGTGAGCACCAAGAAATGGTAGCGGGGACTTCAAATGGACAACATACAATGTCGTACAGAAACTATGAGTGGGCCGGCACATCATGACTTTATAAACCCAGTTGTCCATAATTACATATAGGTGTGCAAAATGCCCCAGACCCACAACCCACCCAATAACCAACCAGTCCGGATATTCTCTCCTTCTTCATGTCCCTTGTCATCGTCGTCGGAACCACCTCTTCTCCTCCCTGTGGTCATTGGCGCAGTCTTAAATTAGACATTTCATATTTCAAATAAAGAGGAAGAAGAGAGGGTTAAGACATGAGGAAGGACAACAGGTTGGGGTTCTGGATGAGAGAGAGGGCGAGTGAAAGAGAGACCTTCACACTTTCACTTAAATAATAGAGGGTCAAATAAACACAATTATTGTTATTGTTTTGAAAAACTAAAATATGAAAATACAATTTCATGTTCTTATAAAATTTAAGATACCAAAAATCTATGATCACATCACCAGTATTCCAAATAAACGGATACTACCATTTTTTTCTTTTTTCTTTTTGTAAAAAAGTAAGATGTGCTAAATCTACCGTAAAGTTTATATTCAATTCACCATTAATCCAAATAAATGAATAAGGATCATCATGTTTATTTTATTTTTTTTTACTGAAAAAGCATTATTGTTAAAACGAAATTTTACATGACACCAGCGTTCTATCCGCTACCCATCTTCGAGAGTCTCAAAGATGGAATACGCAATAAGTTTTTCTCAACTCTCGAGTTTGGGGTCCCCAGAACGAATACTGACACACACATTTAACAAAAATGCGACACATTGCCTAAAACCCAGACCAAACGTCATACTACAATCTAGGGTTCCAAAGTGGTAACCAAAAGCTCCGATAAGACCTGAGAAATGTGAGGTAGTCTTAGACAGAGACCTTTGACGGGGGAAACTTGATTGCGTCGAAGCTTTGGGATTGAACCAAAAAATAATGATTGAGGAAGTTCAAACGAGACTATTACTCATCTGATCCTGCTTATCGACGATTATTGGGGATCACCGATGAAGAAGGCCGACCGAACAGGCTACCATTGACAACAACCACAACTATCAGAGGTAATCCAAGATGTGGCCATTCCGACGAGGCCATGGGGTGGCCCAACGTAGTTGACTGCAGTCAGCACCGGAGCACCAACTGGTCTGGGGGGAGATCCAGTGGTGGTGGAGGCTTCCAATGATGCACGAGACCTAACCAATGTGGGTCATACGGGGATGAGGGAAAACGGCGCGACGACCTGGGAAAACTCGTTAGAGGAGGAGGCGGCTCCGGCGATCTCTCACGGGTAGAGGGAGTCCCGATTCCAAGGAACCCATATCTGGACACAGTCACGACAAGGGGGACTGGCTGCGCTCGGATGAGGAGTGTAAGACCCGCTTCCGGTCGAACCGGTAACTCCGGAAGTCACTCGGGACTTTTCCGGAAACCAAACGAAGTAGCCACTATCACGGTCGGCTTCAGGGGAGAAAACCCTTTCGTTTGAGTATAATATTGGATAAAGTCAATTTTGGTCAAAACGAGACTTTATATCGACTAAAACTCCAATTTTTAAAAGTGCTGGAAATTATTTTGGAAGTTTAATTGAACTAGGTGGACACATGTCCCTTTGTGGTTGAAGGAGAGAAAAAGGATAGTCATTGTCCTTTTTACCCTCTCAAAAGCTTCTACATGGGTTTCTAGCTCAAGGGCTTTTAGGTCATTGCTACATCTAGGTTTTATATGTGATTGGAGAAGCAAAATCAATTCCTATTTTGCATTGGTGTAGCCGAAATTTGGAGAGGAAGAAAGGGAGAAGAGCTCCCATGGAAGCTTGAAGGAGAATCAAAGAAGAAGGAGCCTTGTGGAGTCATCTTCTAGCCTCCCACCCTCAAAAACACTAGCATCCTCTTCATCTCCACATCCTAGAGGTAATGGAACTCTCTACTCATCTTTCCTCTTCATCTATTTCCTTGGGCTTTGGGTGAAAAATGGCTAGATGATGTTGGGTTGAGTAGAAGTGATAGGAGATGGTGTTGTTGTTGAACCTTGTGGGATTTTGGTGAGAAATCACTAGTTGTTAGAGATTTTGAAGTGGGTTTGTGTTGATGAATCCTTGGAAAACTTGTTTGTGGGTTGATTCCTACCATGGGTAAAGGAGTATTGGAGGTTTTGGACTGTTTTGGGGGTTGGAAAGGGTATTTTTCTGGGTTTGAAGGTGGTTTTTCGGGGTTGTGGAGCTGGAGGTTGAAGAAGGGCGAATCTGTCCTGGTGCGTCACGGATCCGTGACGGATCCCGTGATGGGCGACGTCACGGCTCCGTGAGGGAGACCGTGACGGCACTCGTCACGGCTCCGTGACGGTGACCGTGAGGGTTGCCATCACGGATCCGTGACCAGATCCGTGACCCACCAGTGTGAGGGTTTCTTGGGGTTTTTCGCGGTGTCTACACCTTGGTTTGGAGCTGAACTTTGGAAGGGTTTTGGGGGCCTTTCTTGCTGTTTAAGTGGAGCCTAATTAGTGTTTCTTTGTGTCCAAGACCTTGGGGATCGAGCTAGAGAAGCAAGGATCACACCGAGGCCCGAGGGAAGAGCGAGGTGGTGATCACCGGACTTCACCAAAGCGTTGAAGAGGAGGACCTTGAGGTAGGGAAGGCCTTAACCTCTCGTTTATGGTGCCTAGTATGCATGCTAAGTCAATGAAATTGGAAAAGGTCCTAGACATGCATGTAGGATGCGAATAACTAGCTTAATCGTCTTTCAATTGCTAATAACCGGAGAGTCTAGTGGTGACCGATTAGGATGCCAATCACTAGTGTAATTCGCTTTTCAATACTTGGGATATGATTGTCTGGTAGAGGAGCCTTGGCAAAGCCCTCGGATTAGTTGCGTGATAGGATCACATGCTTGGTTGTTGATTGCTTAGTAGATAGGCTAAAGAGCCTATTGAAACTAGCGAACTTGCATGCTTGAATGCTCTCTTGAAGGCTTTATGATTTGGTTGATCATACTCGTATTTGCTCGTTGATTGTATTCGAATGATTACTTGTTTTACTTGGTTGGTTGTTGGGGGTATCGAGTATGACTGGTTGCACTGAGCGGTGCAATCAGGTGATCGATGCCCCGATGGTTCGAAACTGGTAAGTGAACGGTAAGTTGGAATTGTGTTGGTGCGCTATGGTTGTTTGATTCGTGTGCGATGTGTTGTGGTGAATTGGTGATGGTTGAGCCGTGTGTGGACTTGGATTGATGGATGTTGGGTTTGTATTACTTCATATTTCGGTTGAGTGCGTTATTCAATTATTAACCGTTTTTCATTAAAATTGCCCACGTGTGCGCTCCCTATGGGAGTATGGCCCTGGGTTCCCGATGACCAAAAATCCCTTGGAGGCGTTTCTGAGACTTCCGATGATATGTGCCTTGAAGGGTGTTTCCGACAGTCTCAATGATATGCGTCTCCTCTGGATTGGAGGGAAAATCCGAGAGGACACGTAAGACGTGGATCGGAGGGTGGTGACCTCATGTACCACGGCATTGTTTGGGTTATCTATTGTCTGCACTTGTTAAGAATTTCTTGTTAACTTTATTAATGAGTTTATTTGTGATGTTATGGACTACCTTGTGGAACGTTCTGTGAATTGTGGATCTTGTGCGCATTACCGTTGATTCTTTGGAGTCTAAGGTTCACTATGTTATGTGTTTTCCCTACTGAGCGTGAGCTCACCCCTATGTTTCACTGTTGTGTCTACAGGCTTGTTTGAGGAGTAGAAGCTTGGGCGCTTCTCGGCGGGGTACTTGTTAGAGGCTTCGGACTTTACTCTTTATGTTTTGAACCAAACTGGGGAGATTATTACTACCCCTTGAGGGTTGTATCGTATTTTGAACTCGGTTCAATGGATTATTTTCATTATTGGAGATTTTCAGGAAGTAAATGTTGATTTATCATTTTTATTGTCTTCTATTACTCGTCATGCCTCGGGTCCGGGCGATAACCGGATTTGGGGTGTGACAAGGTGGGGGCGGCTCCGAAGAGCTCTCACGGGAAGCTAGCGGTCTGACGTTGGGGAGACTAAATCTGAGCACAAATACGGGCTGAAAGGGTCTACCATACTCAAGTCTACCATACTCAAGGGGAAGAAGGGGTGGCTCTGGCGAGCTCCCACAACCAGGGTAAGGCTCGACGTCGGGGAGTTCCGAAATAGACGTCGCCATGAGAGAGAAGGCGCAGCCACAACGCGAAAAAAAAGAAACTTGGAAAACGTGCACCCATGGCTGAAAGTTATACAGTCGTCGACGACAACTAAGCATGGGTGAAGAGACGACTTATTCGACTAGGGTTTCTTAAGAACACAGCTTTACGCAGAGAGTCGTATTTTATTTGGATAGTCATGATTATTATTATTATTTATCAAAAAAAAATATCACATGAAGTAGCACTTACCCACCCCATAAAAAAATGTATGTGTATAGATAAACGTATAAATTACTAGGTTAAATATGTTTTGGTATCCTTTTGTTTGGTCCACAGACCTTACATGTTTGAAAATAACCATTTTGTTTTATCCTTTTATTTGGTCAACGAACCTTTTTTTCGATTTGAGGTTAAAACAAACGGAGTTTTTTTCTTCTTAGATGTTCAAACCTTAATATCCATCAAATATTTATTTTTAAAATAATACCCTAACAATTTTTTTTTGCAGTTTAATACCTAAACCAAGCATTTGCCAACATTTTTTTTTAAAGTAAATGTTAGGCAATGGTTGTGGCCATAAAACTGTTACACATGTGTTTTACAACAGATATATATGTTTTTTTAACTTTCTTGATATATAATTTACAATAAAAATAAAGTTTATTTATGCCTAAATATTGTCTCTTGGAATTGTTCTCAACTTTTTTTTATCGACAAAACAAATCTAAATTAAAGTATGGGATATTTTCATCTCACTACCTTAACTATGTGGTTTTTTTTCATGTCACTACCCTAACTATGTCTTTTTTTCACTTTCATACCCTAACTATTTTTTGTGGCACCTCACTACCCTAAAATGCCTTTTTTCACTTTCATACCCTAACTATTTTTTATAACACCTCACTATCCTAAAATGCATTTTTTTGTGGCACCTCACTACCCTAGAATGCATTTTTGTGACATTAAAAACTGCTTTTTAAAAGAAATTTTGAAAACCAATGACATGCTTTTGAAAATTTGATTGTTAGTGAGGAGTATTATGGACTGTTTAAGTGTTTTCATCCAAAAATGGATGACAAATTTACTGCTGGTATGAAAGTGGAAAAAAATGCATTTTAAGATAGTGAGGTGCCACAATAAAAGTTAAGGAAGCGAGATGAAAAAAAACTACATAATTAGAGTAGTGAGATAAAAATAACCCTTAAAATATCTTTGAAGGTGAACAATCACTTAGTGGGATGTATATGCTCCACTACCACTTCTTGAAACAATTAAACTTAACTTAACATAAGCACTTCACTTTTTAAACCCTAAATCAAGATAGAAAACCAAAGACAAACTAGAAATTTAGCACCACATGAACACAATCAAACAATGGATTAAGGAAAAGCCTGGATGACAGACTGAACAGCAGGAATGGAGGTGACAGAGAAACGAGAGAAGCCAGAGGTGAGAAGAACATGTTCCCATTCCTTGAGAGTCCTCTCCTTGCCTTTGTTGGTATGAGCCATCATCACCATGTCCAGCATCAACCCTACCTTGTCGTCTCCTTCTGCTGCATCGTCTTCCTCAATCACTGCCTCCACTATTATCACCTTCCCTCCACCTTTTTCCTTGTCCCCAACTATGGCTTCTCTGCATTTCTTCAGGATTTGGATGCACTCGTCGTCTCCCCAATCATGCAAAACCCACTATACATCACCGGATTGGATATTATTGATTAATAGATGATAGAATGAAGCTTTTGTGATCTTTGACAGACAAAGATTAGTGGGTGGAGCAGGTGAAACATATACCCTATTCATTTGATGTTTTTTTTTTCTTTTTTGTGCAAGTTCAACATGTGAGGGAACTTAATGCCAAAATAATCAGAATGTTCATTGAAGTGTGACTAGTCAAGTGTATGAATCTAGAATTCATATATATATCAGGGTTAGTAAGCAATTATTGCTTACGAAATCACATAAGTCAAAATAAGACTATACATTGTTTAGTGTTTAAATAAGAATATGTTTCAATTTATTTAAATTGATAGTCATACTATTATATCCTGTATTTTTGTACAAACTCCAACTCCAAAATTATAACAAAATGTAAAAATCGTGAAACAAATGCACATTTATCTGTCTGGATCGTTGTGATGTCTCTTTGAGAATAACTTATTTCTAATTTAAATAGATTATTTCAAAATAAAATTATTTTGATATATATCTTGACGATGGTATTAAGTTGTGAATGGGACCGTATCAATTGGTATGTTTTTAGACGGAAAACTATTTATTGTTTTATCGACCTAAATTATTTATACGGGAAGTGTTCATACTAAATGTATATTTTTATATATCAAGCAGTAAAAATATACATGCAATCGGATGAAAACGTACAAGTAAAATGATAAATATTGCAAACTCCAGACTTATTAGATCATGATATTACCGATTTCTGATCGAAAACACAGCGCAACAGAGTGCGCCCCAGACGTGCAACACAAACGTGCACACCAAAAGTGCAACTGGTGTACACCAAAGCCGCAACAAGTGCGGTTATTTGGCTCGATGAGACCACAAGAGAATCCGAAGCAGTTGAAAAAAAGGAACAACCCAATAAACAATTGGGCCTTACATCCATTGGGCTTAAAACCAATCCAAACAAAAACTTAACAACAAATGACAAAGCGACCACTTCTCCTTGAGAACAAGCCACGCCGATCATCTCGGTACTCCACTAATTGACAATGATCATCGGTATTCAAAGAACAACACCGAGAAACAGAACCCCCACACATAGCACCTCAAATCCTCTCACCATATCACCCCAAACAAGGAGACAAGTTGGACTGGACAACTACGATCAAAGAAACCGGGAGGACATACCAGGGTGCCTTTCACCTGCATCGACACTAAGAACTATTGGGCCTAAATCGACCTAGAGAGAAAACTGCGTAGAGTGGTGAATGAGACTGACCGGATGAACCCCCAACCCCGAAATCCACACCGCAAAACCTTCAAACCTCCCAAAACATCTGGGCATGAGAGAAACAACAAAGAGGAGAACATAAACAGTAGAGTGGATCTGAGGCCGCATAAACGGAGGAAAGGAGGGGGTGGATGAGGCTTCCGTCGGCCACATCCTTGGCCAAAGACCACGACATCGTCGACGGAGGGGAAATAGTACAGAGGCAGTGGCTTGTTAGGTTAGGATTTGTTAGGGTATGTGGATTAGCAAAAGTTGGGAAAACCATGGGTCCTAACCTGTTTTGAGCTTTGTTTTGGTGATCCTAACTGGGTTTCACATTTTTTTTTTGTGCTTCCCAACTATGACCTTTCCATTTTTTGCACGGACTATCATTCCCCGTCTGAATAAACGTTGTCGTTAGCTTTGGATGAGAAAAGACCAAAATACCCTCAGCAAAAGTCAATAACCCGAAGTAGAGCTTGACCTTTTTTGCACTTCCCAATATGACCTTTCTATTTTTTTCTCGAACTAACATTTTTTGCTGAGGACATTTTGGACTTTTCCCATCCAAAACTGACGTCAACGTTTATTCAAATGAAAAATGTTAGTCCGTATAAAAAATGAAAATGTCATAGTTGGAAAGTGCAAAAAAAAAATCAAACTCGATCAGGATCGCTAAAATAAAACTCCAAATAAGCTAAGTACCATGGTTTCCCCCCAAAAGTTTCTGGAAGATAAGTGATGGAAGTGGTATGCTAAATGTTTAATGTTTATATATTTGAGGGTAACTCTAAAAAAATATAAATTTCATTCAAAACCTCTCTTCTACCTCCTCGTGAGGTCCTTTCTACCCTTCAGGGTTTACTGTCCCCGTCGCCGTCCACCACGCCACCACCATGCTGCCGCCCTCCTCACCTTCATCTTCTTCCCCACTGTTGTTGTCCTTCTCAGCCTGCAATCAACCCTCTCCATCAGAGATGGTCCACCCAGTTTCACGCCATCACCATGGTGAAGCGTGCTTTAGGTCGCCATGGTCGCCGGAGAATCCTCCCCGATCTCGCCCCATCATGCTCAGCCCGACCATGCCGTCTATGGCCACGTACCGCCGGGATGGGTGGCCCATGCAGGGAGAAGTTCCGGATCCGTTGTGGTCGTACCCGCCGCTCTGGATCATAGCACCTCCGATGGAGCCGGACCGGTTTCTCGAAGCCAGTCACTAGAACCACCGCCCGCGACTGGGTTGGCATCAAACGGTCCCTCGTCAGGGCATCCAGTATCGGGGTCTGGCCCCCGTCCCCCCACCGGAGCGTCCTGCTCCACTGCCTTATCTGTGGTTTTCGTCGCCTCGGATGTCATGGCCGCCGGCACAATCTAGGGGCTATGCAAGCCCTAGGGTGCATGCAAACCCTAGGGTGCATGCAAACCCTAGGGGATATGCAAGCCCGGGGAGCCGTGGTATCCCGTCTAAGTTTTTGGGCCCGAGTCCAGTGGTATCCAAACGACACGGAGGGGGGTCAGCACGGCCCAGGCCACAGTCGTCGATCGGCAGGAGGGAGAAGTCACTTAACCCTATGCTGCCTGGAAGCCCAAAGCCCCCAGTGAATCGCTATGCACTAAGCGACTCACCTTTGGTCCGTCAGGGGATTATGAGATTTACTACCGCCATTGGACCCAGACCCAGGAAGATCAAGACAGGACATAAGCCAGCGGCCCCGGAGGTACCAAATGAGCCCTCGATGCCGCCAGACACTACTGCACAGGAACAGGAAAGGGTGTTAAGGCCGGCGGGCTATAATCCCCCGGGGGATGAATGATTCCCCATGGCAGGAGTGGGAAGGACCGTCTGGGGCCTATACCCACAGACCCGGGACAACTGCAGCCGGGAGGTCTCGGGGAATCCGCAGTAAAGGCTAAGCTACAATCTATTTTTCATTGTTTTAGGTCGAATAATACTTTGGCTAGTTATGTTTAGTTTTGTGATTTATTTCTCGTTTGAAACGTTGGATCGAGTAACACTTGAGTTCGGATCTGCGAAACAAAGCAGATTATATGTATGGAACCATGTGCGACCGACGGGCCATGGCCGGTTGAGACAGAAAGCTGGTATCCGGGACTGTTATGTCCCTCCTTGTAAGCATGACATGAAATCGTAATACAACTCATTCTTTCCCGTTTCAAAGAAAAAATGTTTAATGTTTAATTAGACATGTTTATCCTTTCTCAATTATCGCTCTAGACATTCTGTAGATAAAACTGAATCAAACAAATAAGTGTGTGTAGACTAACCATGATAAAAACAGCATCTGTGGCCGGTACCCTATCAAACATGTCACCGCCGACATGCACCACCCCTTCTCGCTCCGGCGCCACCGATACCACATGCGGAAGATCAAAATTGACGCCTCTGATCCACGGGCACCCCTTCACCACCATGCCCAATGTTGTCCCGTCGCCGCCGCCCACGTCCACCAACGTCCCAACCCCATCAAACACCTCCGGAAACCCCTCCAGCACCGCCGCCACCGCCACCCTGGCGTCGCAGGCCATCGCATCATTGATGAGCTTGCTGTGTCCCGGATTGGCCGCCGCGTAGCTCCACACGTCCTCCCCGTGCGCCGCCTTGAACGGCGCCAACCCCGCCACGCCCGCCTCCCGCACGCGGCGGCTCAGGCCGTGCCACGGCGCCAGCATCGGCGGGCTGCTCTCGAGTAAGATGAAAGCCGCCATGCTGTCGGGCCCGCTGAGCATGAGGCGGCGCGAGAGCGGGGTCTGGTCGTAGGAGCCGTCGACGGTCTGCTTGAAGATGCGGTGGCGCACGAGGAACCGCATGATGCGGTGGAGGTGGGGTTCGGCGCATCGGACGGCTGATGAGAGCTCCGGGAGCGTCATGGGAGCGTTGTTGGTGTGGATTGCGTCGGCGACTCCGAGCTCGATGGCGCATTTGACGACGGCCATCTCCACGAACCCGAATATGTACTTCCATATACGAACTTGGGCTTCTGCTTCTGTAACATCTTTTTGGGTCGTGTAGATGGCCTTTTCGGCCATTTTTTCACTTACTTCTCCCTCTTTTTTTATCTTGTCTTGTACACTCAAGAGTTGTGTGTATGACTTATTTGTTGTGGAAGAGTGAAGCTTAAGGGTTTGAAATATATAGACTACAGTGGGGTGAAGATGGCTTTTTATTGGTGTATTTTTTTATTAGGAAATGGAATTGAGTTATTATTTGTCATAGACAAGGATGGGCATTTCGAAGCGATATTTACAACCGAGAGTCTATTAACATAATTCCTACCAAAACAAATTAAGAGGACAACAACATACATTTAAGTATAGACAAAGATCTAAATACCCTTTGTAGAGGTTGTCTTGAGTTGTTTAGATAATCCGGGGTATATGTCTCCAAGCGACAAGACGAAGGTCGAGAAACCTGTATGTTGAAGACGAGAGCCATGGAGGGTCGTGGGGACCCCAGAGCGATGGAGGAAGTAGAATGACCCAAAAGAAGGTGTCCATTTGTTTTTCTAGAGGGTACGACAGCGACGGCTATGAGGCGGTGGCAATGGTGCTACTAACATACTCAATACCCACAAAGCGTTCAAATATTTTTTTCCCTTTTGTCCACATAACGAGATACAACAGTCATTTGTTCCTTCACGGAAATGTCATGAGATTTATTGATCATAATTGAAAACAATGCATCTTCAAGATCATCAATAATAGCATTGATCGTTACACTAGCAACTGCATGTACTATATCTTTTTTGAATGTCAGAAGATGTTAATTTGAGATTTATATCTGCATTTTGTAATGTTACATATTTTACTTAATCATTGTGTTCAACAAGATATCGTAAAAGCTCAAGAAAATTACCTATATTGCTTGATTTTTCAGAAACATCATGACCATGAAACGAATGACCTTGCCTAAGAAGAAATCGAATACAATATACTGAAGCAGTCAATCGAGTACGATACTCATTACGAGATTGGTCTGTTTGCCTCAATATAACATTCTCAATATTCTGATTTTGATTCCTCTTACCTTCCATATCTCTATCAACATGATCGTGAGTAATATCATGACCTCCTACATGGCCTTGCGATTTTTCACTTTTTTTCCAATTAGATCTTTTTCCAATAAATGATCCTCCACCTGATTGCTTCTCAATACACGATCTAAAAAGATATCAACACATATGCTATATTCTAGCTAGTTCGGGTATTTCTTAAACCTTCTCGATTGGATTTTTCTTGCTTTATTTCCACGTTGTGTTGATGAAAGTCATATTGATATGGTTGACAAGGACGTACACCAAAATTTCATAATCTGAAAGTGTTCTAATTTTTTTTATTATCATTAATACAATAAGAAAAGTACATCTTGATGTATTCAATCGTATTATGATTCATCCATTGATCTTGTTCGATTTCTCAACCTAGTATTTGTTATATTCATTGGAAAAAAATATATTTTCGCTACAACTACAGTAACATCAAGATTTCAACCGGTTCAAAACAATTATTTAATTTTATTGAATAAATTATATTATTAATTTGATATTAAGAAAGATGATTCATATAAAAATTTCGACCTCTAGGGTTATGTGCTCTCTCTATTTCCGCCGTTCACCATTCGAGTCCCTTTCGTCGATCGCCACCGGTTCCGCTGCTCACCTACCTCCATGGCTCCCACACAACCACCTCACTCTATCGTCTCAGCTCTGTCAGCCTCTGATCAGGCGTGCCCTTGCGCGCCACCTCAAACCGGTCCTTAATTTCCCTTAGCGGTGGGAGAATTCAGATATATGCCACCATCGCCGAGCCAATAGAAGATCAAGCCTCTCCGTTACCAGAAGAAGAAGAAACGATGGTCCCGATCCCCCTCCCCGGCCCTGACCCCATCTCGTGATCATCGCCTAGGAAGGGTCGTTTCCATTTCTCCTTTAACAATCATTGATCTGCAATCGCCGACGCCGTCCACGAAAATTGCATTCCTCACGAATACCACCCGATTGGGATTCACGACACAAGCGTTGTATCTAAGAGCCCCCTCATCCACAGGGGTTGTTGTTAACCATAGATAGCTCTACGCTCCCTGTCCCGATGGATCTTCTCCCGAGAATGAAGGTGGAGACTATGAGGGTTGCTCATCCCTTGAACCCTCTACAATTTAAGCATTAGACAATGATGGTTATCAAGCAGCGCATACCCTAACCCGACCCAACCGCCCCATGCAATTATCGAGATCCACATATGACTCCCACGTGGTTTACCGCTCGCCAATGGAAGCACTTCTGGCACTCCAAAATATCTTTGATAGTCTCCAAATGGAAGAGGATGAAGACACCAACATTGACACCCCAGAGAACCCCAAGGCCGAGCGTATCCGTGCACACACGAAGTTTGTTTTGGTTGGACGTTTATTCACCACACACTCTATGATTAGGAGATCGTGGAAGGGGTCATGACAAGGGTCTAACACCACAATGGCTTGATCATCAAGTACCTTGGATAGGGCATATCATGATTCTACTTCACGTCCAAAGTTGAGAAGGATAGAATCAGATGCAAAGAACCTTGGTATTTCAAGCACGCACCACTCGTTAGGGAGGACCTTCAAGCGAGGGATCAACCCGGCTACCCTACCATTCTCGCGCCTTTATCTTTGGGCTCTAGTCTCCGACCTACCTTAGGACAACATTACATATGAAACATGTTGACAACTAGGGGAATCATTGGGCAGCTGGCTGGATGTCCGGACAGATAAGGCAAACATGTGGTGGGGTGGCACTCTCTAGGTCCGGTTATGAAGGACATGGACACACTTTTTCATCGAAGGGCCCGTATAACAATATCGGGCCACGAGAAGGAAACCCTGGTTCGGTTTTAGTATGCTCTCCTTCTAATTCTATACTTCTATTGTGGTTGTATATGCCACCAAAAGACCGAATGCAGGTGCAGGAACCCCCCGTATCGGTTTGGTTTTCCCTCATGGCTCTAGAAACCCCCTATATCAAGGCAACGGTTAGGAGGGAATGTCCGGAGCTCATTCCGACCAGACACATGCCTCGATTAGGACTAGTGGTGAGAAATACCTCTAACTCGTTGGCCCTCGTTACACCGAGGCTGAATATACCTCCGATATTTGCTCCCTTAGCTTTCCAGGCCTAGTTTTGATGCAACATCTAAGAACCACTCCCGGTCAACGCCAGTCAAATCGATGAAAAACAGGAAAATTTTTAAAAATTTGGACAGACACTTAAATGAACTCAAATTTGACCCCGAGGGTCATACCGGACTTAAGTTGACCCCGATATCGACCAAAGTGAGTTCCGGGGGACTCAGGGCAACTTTCTGACCAATTTGGGAAATGATGACTTTTCGATGGAAAAGTCAACCGAGCGACGTTTTGGTCCGTTCGAGTTCTGTTTTGGATCCAAAAAGCTTATCCGTCATCACAGCGGTCTTAGTTGAGCCGTTTCCTTGTAGCCCGTGAAATTTCGTAATTTCTTGGAAAAAGTGCCCGTTCTGGGCCCGAGACGGCTAAACTTCGCGAATCTGACTGAAAAATATCTAGATGATATTTTCCAAAAGGGGTGGGACCCACTTGCCACATGTCATACAAGTGGTGGTGTTAGGTAAATCTTGAACAAAACAAAAGATGAGACTTGAGTGTTAGTTTGGTAATTAAATGATAGTTGGTTGGTTTTTGAAATAATACAAAGATGAGAGGGGGATGAGTGTTCGGCCACACATGTAAAAAAGGGGGGAGTTTTTAGAGAGAGAAAGGGAGTTAGAAATAACAGAGGAGGAGAGAAAAGAGAAGAAGCTTTTGGAGTTTAGGGTTTTCCCGACGATCCAACCGGTGGATCGTCTCAACGATCAAGGAATCGAGCTCCCATCGTCATTCCCTATGGTGAGTACCCTTTCGATTTTCGTTTTGGTACGTTTAAAGTTTAGGGTTTGGGTTAAAACGAGTAGACTTTGGATGAGTTGAGGTGTGGGGTTCGTTGGAGGCGTTTTGGAGCGAAGAATGATCGTTTTCCGGTGACCGTAGGCTCGGGGGAGCTCCGACCACCGTGTGTGGTGGCTGCCGGAGTTGGGGGGTGGCTGGCCGGAGCTAGGGTCGGCCACCATGATGGAGAACCGGCCCTAGCCACCCACGGCCAAGGATGGCCGAGTGGGGCCCACAAGCTCGGGTCTCGGGTTTTCGTGTTCGGGTGGTTTAGGACGTTCCCCAAGTCGATAATCCACACCCGGAACGAATTTTGGAATTAAATTGTAAAAGTTGTAAATGGCGGGTTTAGAAACTTTAAACGCGAATTAAATTACTCGGAAGCCGGAAAGTGATTCCGTCGAGTGCTTAGGAACCCTTGAATTTTTCTAAGACCGAAGAAACGAAAACGGGAATTTTCGGATCCCCGGAAGGACGTTTTCCAATCCCGGGCAGATTCGCCGGGTCGGGCGAAACGGGCCTTTCCGGGTCCATTATCGACAATGTCGAGTAAATGGGAAAGTTTGGGAGTGATCGACATTGTCGGGGTTGCATTTGGGGGTCAAGTGTATTAAAATTCATCTTTGCCTGCAAGCTTAAAAAGTGTTTTAATTGTGTTCATATTAGATCGTGCCGAGGACTGCGGAAAGGGAAAGCTAGGCGAGTGATCGTGAGCACGCTGGAGCTTGGTTGTGAACTTTTGGGAAAGCGTACGTGGTAGGGAAAAGTAGCGAGATCTAGGCCCTGACTAGGGAAAGTTAACAGTAGAAATGCATGTGACACTTGGGTGTCGTGGGTTAATTTAAGTTTATCGAACAATAGAAAGGCAGGCGACACCGGGTGGTGTCGTATGATACGGGAACGTATCGAACAATAGAAATGCATGTGACACTTAGTAGTGTCGTAGGAGCAGTGAACTTATCGATATTAGAATTACTGGAGGCATTTGGTTATGCCCGGAGGTTGATTGTTTAGTTTGTGTCTTGGGTGGCCATGAGTGCCCGTGGGGTTGTTAAACCCGTATTTTACTGTTGGTGTGTCTTGGGTGGCCATGAGTGCCCGTGGGGTTGTTATACCCGTATTTTACTGTTGGTGTGTCTTGGGTGGCCGTGATTGCCCGTAGGGTTGTTGAACCCGTATTATACTGTTGGTGTGTCTTGGGTGGCCATGAGTGCCCGTGGGGTTGTTGAACCCGTATTTTTACTATTGGTGTGTCTTGGGTGACAGTGAGTGCCCGTAGGGTTGTTGAACCCGTATTTTACTTTTGGTGTGTCTTGGGTGGCCATGAGTGCCTCTGGGGTTGTTGAACCCGTATTTTACTGTTGGTGTGTCTTGGGTGGCCGTGAGTGCCCGTGAAGTTTCGTAATTTCTTGGAAAAAGTGCCCGTTAGGGGCCCGAGACGGCTGAACTTCGCGAATCTGACTGAAAAATATCTAGATGATATTTTCCAAAAGGGGTGGGACCCACTTGCCACATGTCATACAAGTGGTGGTGTTAGGTAAATCTTGAACAAAACAAAAGATGAGACTTGAGTGTTAGTTTGGTAATTAAATGATAGTTGGTTGGTTTTTGAAATAATACAAAGATGAGAGGGGGAGGAGTGTTCGGCCACACATGTAAAAAAGGGGGGAGTTTTTAGAGAGAGAAAGGGAGTTAGAAATAACAGAGGAGGAGAGAAAAGAGAAGAAGCTTTTGGAGTTTAGGGTTATCCCGACGATCCAACCGGTGGATCGTCTCAACGATCAAGGAATCGAGCTCCCATCGTCATTCCCTACGGTGAGTACCCTTTCGATTTTCGTTTTGGTACGTTTAAAGTTTAGGGTTTGGGTTAAAACGAGTAGACTTTGGATGAGTTGAGGTGTGGGGTTCGTTGGAGGCGTTTTGGAGCGAAGAATGATCGTTTTCCGGTGACCGGAGGCTCGGCAGAGCTCCGACCACCGTGTGTGGTGGCTGCCGGAGTTGGGGGGGTTGCTGGCCGGAGCTAGGGCCGGCCACCATGATGGAGAACCGGCCCTAGCCACCCACGGCCAAGGATGGCCGAGTGGGGCCTACAAGCTCGGGTCTCGGATTTTCGTGTTCGGGTGGTTTAGGACGTTCCCCAAGTCGTTAATCCACACCCGGAACGAATTTTGGAATTAAATTGTAAAAGTTGTAAATGACGGGTTTAGAAACTTTAAACGCGAATTAAATTACTCGGAAGTCAGAAAGTGATTCCGTCGAGTGCTTAGGAACCCTTGAATTTTTCTAAGACCGTAGAAACGAAAACGGGAATTTTCGGAGCCCCGGAAGGACGTTTTCCAATCCCGGGCAGATTCGCCGGGTCAGGCGAAACGGGCCTTTCCGGGTCCATTATCGACAATGTCGAGTAAATGAGAAAGTTTGGGAGTGATCGACATTGTCGGGGTTGCATTTGGGGGTCAAGTGTATTAAAATTCAGCTTTGTCTGCAAGCTTAAAAAGTGTTTTAATTGTGTTCATATTAGATCGTGCCGAGGACTGCGGAAAGGGAAAGCTAGGCGAGTGATCGTGAGCACGCCGGAGCTTGGTTGTGAACTTTTGGGAAAGCGTACGTGGTAGGGAAAAGTAGCCGGATCTCGGCCCTGACTAGGGAAAGTTAACAGTAGAAATGCATGTGACACTTGGGTGTCGTGGGTTAATTTAAGTTTATCGAACAATAGAAAGGCAGGCGACACCGGATGGTGTCGTATGATACGGGAACGTATCGAACAATAGAAATGCATGTGACACTTAGTAGTGTCGTAGGAGCAGTGAACTTATCGATATTAGAATTACTGGAGGCATTTGGTTATGCCCGGAGGTTGATTGTTTAGTTTGTGTCTTGGGTGGCCATGAGTGCCCGTGGGGTTGTTAAACCCGTATTTTACTGTTGGTGTGTCTTGGGTGGCCATGAGTGCCCGTGGGGTTGTTATACCCGTATTTTACTGTTGGTGTGTCTTGGGTGGCCGTGAGTGCCCGTAGGGTTGTTGAACCCGTATTTTATTGTTGGTGTGTCTTGGGTGGCCATGAGTGCCCGTGGGGTTGTTGAACCCGTATTTTTACTGTTGGTGTGTCTTGGGTGACCGTGAGTGCCCGTAGGGTTGTTGAACCCGTATTTTACTGTTGGTGTGTCTTGGGTGGCCATGAGTGCCCGTGGGGTTGTTGAACCCGTATTTTACTGTTGGTGTGTCTCGGCTGGCCGTGAGTACCCGTGTGGTTGTTGAACCCGTGTTTTACTATTGGTGTCTTGGGTGGCCATGAGTGCCCGTGGGGTTGTTGAACCCGTATTTTACTGTTGGTGTGTCTTGGGTGACCATGAGTGCCCGTGGGGTTGTTGACCCCTTTTTTACCGTTGGTGTCTTGGGTGGCCATGAGTGCCTGTGGAGTGTTAAACCGGTGTTGTTGCTGTTAGTTGAACTTTGCTTGTGATTGTGATTGTGGTTGCCTAAGCATGGGGCCCGACAGGTCGACCGCCTGATCCGACTGCGTGTAGGGAAAAGTGCGACAGGTCGACCGCCTGATCCGACTGCGTGTCGGGAAAAGTGCGACAGGTCGACCGCCTGATCCAACTGCGTGTCGGGAAAAGCTGCGTGGGTATTGGCTAGACAAGTCGACCGCCTGATCCGACTGCGTGTCGGGAAAAGTTGCGTGGGCACTGAGCAGCTGGAGTGTGATCCTTTGCGATCTTGTTTGGTGTGCGATCCTTTGTGATCTTGTGTGTTGCGTGGTTATCTTTCGCGTGTTTGGAGGAAGTAGTAATCGTTGTGTCGGGTCTACATTACGTGTCCGAGTGTTGAGTCGGTTGGGGAAATTAACAGTTGTGTGTCAGTCGGGTTACTTGAGTTGGGAATAGTAGTCCCCGGTGTTGGGTTTGTTGTTGGTGTTTCCGGCATTGTCTGCTAGTATGTCGTAGTCAGTCTGGTATCCGTGGTGGTGAGCGAACGCTCACCCCTAGCTGCTTTTCCTATAGGTACTGGTCGCGGGACGGACTAGGTGAGCTCTCGAAGCTTGAAGAGCTGGGAGCGGGAGTCCGGGTTCCCTTTTGAGTTTAGCGACGTACGCCTTGTCTTTTGTCTGCTTGTTGGGACGTACTTTTGAGTTGTAAATTATTATTTTGATGAACTAAATGGTGATTTTAAGCGATTTATTTAAAAGATTTGAAAATGGTTTTATTGTTTTACCGTTCGCGTTCCGGGTTCGGTTCTACTGAATTTGGGGCGTGACACAACACCTTACGCCTTAGACCCCAACTTACATGGAGTAGACTGGATGTGCCCTACTCTCCCAACCCATCCCAAATTGACCTTCGTGAAGCGAGACGGAGCATGGTAGGAATTTCACCCCATCTCGTGCCAAAGAAAGAAATGATCCTACTTGGAAAATGGGGGGTGAAAGCCTCTCAGACCTCCACTGAATCCCCTAAAACCTGTCAAACACGGAAAAGGGGTACAAAGTTTAGTCTCCAAGAAGAGAGGTTGCTAGCCATGCTGCAGGCCCCAAAGAAGAGGAGTCTGGATGAGCCCACACCAACCAAGGCACAAGTTGTCTCCAAGCAAGAAGAGGCGAGGTTTGCCAAGAAACCTCGAAAAGGAAAATGAGTGGCCATCTGTGCAACGGGGTGTGTGTAGGGACGCACACTTCGCCCTTCCATGGTAGGTGAAAACCCGACGCCCTGATCCCCTCATTTCTTGAAGTTCTCCCTGACTGCCCCTGCCACCTACCACTACCCTTAAAAACTATTTCCACGGGTATCAGGACAATTCAGAAAATGTGTTGTCTCTTCTCAATATCGCCCTAGTGGAAGGAGATTGTCACCTATTTTTTATCCTTGATATGACCAGGCGTTCTGTTATAGGGTTAAGCGTTCAATACCTACGGGTTTGAGCAGAGTCTCACCCTTCTGATTTTTCCTTTTATCACTCATATTAATGCTTGCTTGTTTGTAGTTTTGCTATTTAGTATCAATAACAGTTCTACTAAGCTAAAAAAAGATGATTAAGGATGTTTGAGGGGTTCAACTTGATCTCGACTTGTATATTAAACAAATCATATTTTGAACTCGAAATCGATTCAAACTGGATAATAGCAAACTCAAATAATTAATGAATTGAACTTAAACATGAAAATCCTTAATATTGGACTCAATTATACATATAAATGATTAGAATAAAATTAAAATTTTCTCATATAAAACAAGCTCTCACGTAAGCTATCTCTCGCTTATCGAGATTCTATGCCTGAGAAACCCTACCCTATATGGCCATGTCCTATCACCGCTTGTCCAAGCGCAGCGTTCGGTGCTTGTACCTCTGCCTCGTCCCTCCTCGGACGTTGTGTCCCCCACGCAAGATAAGGAGACGTCGAAAGCCCATCCGACAGGCCATGGTGTCTTCTGCTCTCTCCCTCATCCCACTTCCATCTCCTGGGTACTTTCTCTCTAGGTCACGCTGCCCCTTTGATCAAACTTTGTCGGGGTCGACCAAGTAAAACCCTAGGTCTTGCGTCTTCTGCAAGCAACACTAGGGCTCCGCTCTTCAAACCTACAACAACTCTGGTGGACACAGCAGTTAGGGTTCACCCCTCTCCACCCGTGGTAGAATCGGCTAAGGCTCCAAACCCTGAGGTTCAACCTGGTTTCGCCCCCCTGGCCTTACTTGCTTCTGTTGTGCTGCCCTCGCCTGACGTAGAATCGATATCGGTTCCCTCCTTTACACGCTATCGAGACCTTATCCGAGGGAAGGCTCCGAAAGAGGAACCGGGACAGACGGTATTGCGGGACCTTCATGGGGGAGGGATTACTCCGAACTTCGATCGCATTCCCACTGTTACTGTTGCTCTAAATCTACCTCCGGGAGTTCTTCGGCATCGACGGGTCTTCAAAACTAGAGACACTGGTTCCACCTTGGAGCCTCCACCAACGGGAACACCATTGGAGGTCAACCTCTCCAACCTTCAGGATGGCGTCTCGGCATGATCGTTGGAAGAAGAGGAGGAGGTGGAGGTCGTGATGTCGTGTGCATCGTTGAGCCCCTCTTTGTTGGCTCGCCAACAATTTGCTATGATGGGAAAATTGTGGGCGTCCAAACCACCTTGGAAGGAAGTGGGAAGGCTGCGGAGGGCCTGGTCATCAAGGACATCGGACCGGGGGTGTTCGGCTTCTACTTCGAGTAGGAGGAGCCGCGTATGTGGGTCCGTAGGAACGAACATTGGTGTTTTGACGGGCAACCCCTCCTCCTCGGGGACTTGGAACCGATGGCTAAAGAGCCTCCGACTTTGGATCGACTTCAACTCTGGGCCCATGCTCACGGTCTCCCTCCCTTGGTGCGAACCAAGACAACGAGGGAGACGATCATCTCGATGTTGGAGCTGAGCGTCGAGGCTTCGTGCGACAAGTGGGGCACATGCTGGGGAGGAGCCGTTCAGATTCGATTCTAGCACCTGATGGAGCGTCCCTTGCGCCGCCATCTCCTGCTCCGCTTTCGAGAATTTCCGGACCCAATTCGTGTATCTCTCACATACTCTAAGTTACCCGATTTCTGTTTTAACTGTGGGATGATTGGACATGGCCTAAAGGAGTGTCCCTGGGAAGTGGTGGGAACCCCGCAGTTCGACTCTTCCATGCTGGAGTATCAACGGGATTGGGACGACAAGGTTTACGCGACGGATCGGAAACTAGTATCCTCGCCTATTGCACCTAAGGAACCATTGTATCGGGGGAGAGTCCCGATAGTATCCTCGACAACCGCACCTAACGGGGCGAGTCCTCAGGGCTCAACTCAGACACGTTTGGTGGATCCGGGCTGGGAAAATCTAGTGGTCGGCCAGTTCTCTGGTAGTTGGAAGCCTGACACCCCGACCCTGCCTGTGCACATAGATAGAAGTGGACCTGGAACTATGTCTGGTACAGGAGTTAGGGGAGTGAAACGGGGTTCTACTGGCGAACACCAGGAGGACCAAGAACGGTCGGGAAAGCATTCCCGCATAGAGGAATGAAAGGAATCCAGTGCTCTAGGGACTAGCCTTGGGAGGGGTCCTTGGGAAGAGCGCTACCTCCCGAAGAAGTGGATGATAGCACGTTCGGTCATACTCTACTGCGCATGCAACGTTTAGGCAAGACCTCGAGCAGTCGTAGTCAACTTCGTTTAATTTTATTATGTAGCTTTTGTGGCATTCCATTTAAAACCGTAAAAGACAGTCATATTGTGAAAAGATTAACGGGCGTTATAAATGTTCCAAATCTGTTTTTCGTGGTCAGAGAGTCTCTGATGCACTCTGCTGTTTTTAAATCTTTTGCTTAATAATATATCGTACATTTTAGTCAAAAACAAACTTTTCTCATGTTAACTCTAATTAAAATTTTAAGTACTTAATAAATAAATAATTAAAAATTGAGAGGAGCACGTAACCCACTGACTCACCCGGACCCATGTGCTCCGCCCCTGCTGGTGGCGAAATGTATGGTCACCCGATGCGTACTGTACACACATGGGAAGGGATACATGCATATGCAACTTGAGCATATGCATGTTTTAAATAACTGTTTCATGGATGCTTTTGTTTCCAAAAAAAAAAAGGAAATCTCTCATAACAAGGATACCAAAAAAAAAAAAAATATGAAGGAAAACGAAGATACTAATTAGCAATATCTAAAATTGTAATATTTGCAGGCTCTCATAAGTACTTTTGTCTTGTTAGGATTCATTTTAAGCCGTTACTAGACATTATAACGTTGGTGGAAGCCACCAACAACATACCTCCTGATCTTGTTTGGGTATCCCTCTACAACTTCGTTGGTTTTCGTCTGCCTCACCTCGACATCAATCGATCTCTCTCTTTTGGAGCCCCTCGACCTCCATGTATCGGATCATCTCTCTTGATCAACCCATACCGTCTTTGAAGCCACCAACGGCGCGCCCATCTCCTTGGCCTCTACTGATGCACCCTCCTCGACACCCTTCTCGATTCTGGATCAGGATAATCGATTGAGTCTTTTTAATTTTATCTGATTTCTTATTTGTATGGTCAATGACTAGTGTGCAGAGATTCAAGGACTTTTCTTAGGAGGGAACCCTGATTCACATATATCATCCCAATAAAACTATCAAGTTCAGGTTTTGTCGCACTCCACAACGCGAAAAGAGTCATCTCCATAGGATCAAACATCGTTTAGGTACCACCTTGAGTCATTCTCTTTAGTGTATTAGTTTTAGTTTCAGGGACCTACCTAGGGAGGGGTCTCTGGTTAAAGCCGATCTTCCGTATGTTATGTTGAGATCAGGTCCAATCACATAGCACCAGAAGAAAAGAGTCATCTCCATGAGATCAAGCAGCATTCAGGCAACACCTTGAGCAGTCCTCATCAGTTTCGTCAGCTCTGTAGTTTACTTTCTGTTTGCCTTTGTGGATTTTTACAAACCGTGTTACACATCACCTTGTTTTCAGAGTTTTTGTTCGGGGGACCTTCTGAGATGCCAAACATATAGTGACTATATTTAAGTATTAAGGGTAAATTACAAATACCTACCCCAAGCTTGTAGCGTTTAATTATACTTACCCTAAAGTTTTTTTTCTTAATTGATACATACTCAGATGTTTAGTTATATAACAAATAGCCCAAGTCGTCAGCTAAAATGACAAAAATGCCCTCAGTGATTTTTAAAAAATCTTTAAAAAAATAAAACTGAAGTGATTTTTTAAATAAAACTAAAGTAATTTAATAAGTATATACATATAGGGTTGGTATCAGGTACAAACCACCCCTTATTGTGCAAACTACGAACCAATCTGAGCCATATGATCCCCCCAAAGTGATGTCAGCAGAGCGCACCAAATGCTGACACGTGGACGATAAATATATAAAACATCGCGCCTTATTGTGCAAACTATGAACTCACCAGGTGCTGACACGTGGCGCGCACAGTGCTAATAGTTTGGGCGCACAGTGCTGATAGTTTGGCATTGTGCTAAACTATCAACACTGTGCGCCTAAACTATTAGCACCGTGCTGCGCAAACTATCAGCACTGTGCGCGCCACGTGTCAGCACCTGGTGAGTTCGTAGTTTGCACAATAAGGGTGGTTTTTACTGGATAGCTACCATATATATATAGGGTAGCTATCCAGTAAAAACCATCCTTATTGTGCAAACTACGAACCAATCTAAGCCACAGGATGCGGTCAAAGTGACGTCAGCAGAGCGCGCGCGATGCTGACCACGCGCGCGCACGGTGCTAATAGTTTGGCGCGCACAGTGCTAATAAATTTAGCACAGTGCCAAACTATTAGCACTGTGCGCCCAAACTATTAGCGCTATGCGCGCCACGTGTCAGCACTGTGCGCGAGCACCAGCAGCGCGCGCGCCCACGTGTCAGCACCTGATGAGTTCGTAGTTTGCACAATAAGGGGTGGTTTGTATTTGATACCAACCCTATATATATATATATATATATATATATATAACAAAAGTGATTTTTTAAAATAATTATTGAAGTGTAGTTGAGGGTATTTTTGTCATTTTAACTAACGGCTTGGGCTATTTGTAGGCATCAGTTAAACGCTACAACTTGAGGGTAGGTATTTGTAGTTTATCCAAGTATTAATGAAATCCGTACATTTCGCTCAGACAAAACATCTTCAATTATAATAGTCTTAAATTTGATTAATGAGTTATAATAAAAGTAACTTATAATAAACATTTTGTTACAAATATATATAGAGTGATGAAAATAAAAAAAAATAAAACTTAAACATATGTAAAAAAGACAATTCTAAACATACAAATAAACATGATAATATTAATGAGAGACCAAACAAATTATTCAATACCTTAAAATAGAAAAATAAATTGTTGTGTACGGTACTTTTCTAGAGAATCTCTTTAGCCCTAGCCCTGATCGTAGTCGACCAATAACATTGATTGACGTTCTGCCCGTGATGTCTATGACCGCCTCAACTCCTCCTCCACCAATGGTGATCACCCGACGCCTAGTCTCATCATGCTCCATGCCCCTCTTCAGAAGTGATTAGACCGGTTAAAACGAGACGGAAAAGGATTCCCAAGTCCCTCGTTCCACCTTTTCCGCTTCTTCGTCGCCCATGGAGAATTTAGTGGAGCCACCGCCTACGACAGACTCTACTATGGTGGTTTTCTCCTCAGAACGTGTCTTGCCGTTGTCCATGAAGACAAACTCAAGCGGGTTCGTCAGCCGAGAGGTATGAGCCATGTCTGGGATGTAAGAACCGCCCCTAGTCAATCCCGGTTGAACCGGGAAAATTTGGGGAAAGTTGACTTTCCGTCGGAAAATTCAACCGATGACTCCGGGAGTCATTCAGTACCTTTCCGGGACCCAAAAATCTTATCCGTCATTACGGTTAACTTAGTTGGGTCATTTCCTTTCAAATGACACCTTTTGTGAAAAAGTCAAACCCGGGTCAAACTACGTCGATTTTGGAGTATTAACGAATAAAATATTATGAGCTTATATAATTTGGGTAGGAGTGGTCCCCACATGAACACATGTCCATGTTAGCTTGGAGGGGAAGAAAAGTGGGTTAAAAGACCAATTGATCCCCACATATGGACAAAATAGAGAGAGAGGGGCTAAAGGACGAAATGGACTTTTCCACTTAGAGGATAAGACCACATGGGGTAAAAATTTCAACATTCTCTCCCTTTTTGGCCGAACACCCCCTTGGTAGAGAGAGAAAGTGAAACTCCATTGAAGCTTGAAGAAGAAGCAAGACAAAGGGAGCTCCTTTAGTGGCATTTCTTCACCAAATCTTCTCAAAAACACCATTTCCTTCTTCTATTCTCCATTTCTAAGGTAAATCTTCAAACCAAATTCATTTTTATGAAGTTTGGGTTTATGGGTTTTCTAGAAAAGACTTGGAACTAGTTGGGATTGATGAGTTTTGAGGTCTTGTTGATTAATTGGTGATTTATGAAGAGAAAGTAGAGTTTAATGATAGAAATCAACTAAGTTTTTTGGTGGTTTTGATGAAACCCACCTTGGGTCTTGAAACTTTGGAGTGTTTAAGGTGGTTTTTGAAGGTTTTGAACTTAACAATGGTGTTATGAGAACCTAAAACTAGTTAGGAGCTTGTTGGAGAAATTCAATATTTTTCCGGCGACCGAAGGCTCGCCGGAGCTCCGTCCGGTAGCCGGAATCCGGCCACCGGGTAGGGAAATGACCGGCCATGGTTCGGCCACTGATACAGGAACGTGGTGGTGGATGGAGAACCTTAGCTGGTCGTACAACACTTTCTAAGGTTCCAATGGATGAAGATGGAGTCGATGATGGGGATTGCTTCAAATGGTCGTACAACACTTTTTGAAGAATCAAAGTAACTAGGAGGATAGATGGTGGATTGAATGACGCCACACAGATTATGGAAAGTCTGTGATAAGTCGAACAAACAAGCTTCAAGGCTTCGCACACAAGAAAGTTGAATGTGATAGATTCTTCCCAGAAGAAAACTCGAATTTTTATTTCATAAAACTTGCATAAACTTGTCTATTACATTCTGAATATGAACGTTTATATAGGACAACAACAAGACTCGAATTTAATAGCTTTGGATAACTAAATGACTTTTTGCTTATCTAAATGTTGGAAATCTGAAAATCAGCATAAATAGCTCATTAATGGTCTTGAATTCATCTCCCTTGTATTGAATAGAGTGGCTGATTTGTCTTTGGAAATATGGAACAATTTGCCTTCATTAGTTCCTTGGAAAGAGCCAAAATGTCTTCATTAATTCCTTGGAAAGAGCCAAATCAGATTTGTTGGAATCTTGAACTGATTTTGAATGTCTTCTTGATTTCCCTTGGGAGCTAGTTTCGATGTCCACATCAGCCACCCTTGGAAATGACCGGCCATGGTTCGGCCACCCTTGGACGTGACCGGCCGGTCCGGTCCGGCCACCCATGGCCATGTGTGGCCGTGGGCCCCACATGGCCGGGTTTTGGTTGTTTCGTAAATTGGACGGTCGTGGGTGAACCCCGAGACGATGTTTTCACACCCGGAACGAATTATGTATGTGATTCATGAAATTTCGGAAAAAGCGATTAGAAACTTTAGATTGCGAAATTGGAAAGCTCGAACCTCGGAAATTGATTCCGTCAAGTGCGTTGGGACAAGTAAACTTAATTAGGATTGTTAGAAATGAAAAGAGAAATTTTCGGAGTCCCGAGGGACATTTTCCCGATTCCGGGCAAAATGGGCTTTCGGGGCCCATTTTGACATGTTGAGTAATTGGGGTTAGTTTAGGTATTTCTCTCTTTAAAACACTCTTGAATTACGCTTAATTCTCGTATTAATTTGTGATCCTAGATGTTGGACCCGAGCACGGCGGAGGAGGCTACTAGGCACTTCGAAGTGACTAAGCGTTTGGATAGCGATCGAGGTGGGGAAAGTAGCGAATACCGGTTTAATTGCGGAAATTTACTAGTATGCATATAGGTTGTGAACACTTGATAAAATGTTAGAATTGCATGTAAGATGTGAGGAACGAGTCAAATGAGGGATAGCTTACGAGCCATGTCGAGCCGTAAGTTTGGGAATTGTCGTGCTGTGGAAATGCATGTGGGCCATGTCGAGCCCTTAGGTTGCATGTTGATTGTGATGCCATGATCTATGATTGTGATGCTTGATGTCTAGTTTATGATATGGCATGCTCGGTATAGTCTGTTGGTATGTTATGACAAGTGTGATAGGTTTGGTGTGACGTGAACCAATGCTTGTGATATGATCGGGTGATTGATAGACTGATATGATGTGTTTCGGTAAGATTGTTTGGTAATGATATACCGTGTATTCCGAGATGATACCTATACCGACGGAGGATTCTGGTATAGGATATCTAGACCGGTGATGTGTTGGTATGATAGGTTAGTATGATATGTTCGGAGTGATATGTTGGTGTGATATGTTTGACATGATACGTTGGTATGACGTGTACTCGATGAGCGGATTATGTGACAAGGTGCGCCTGCCTTCCGACTAGGTGTCAGTAAAATGTGCTATTGCCCGTGATAAGGTGTGTTTGCCTTCCGACCGGTCGTCGGTAAAATGTGCTATGGCTTGTGTTAAGGTGCGCCAGCCTTCCGACTAGATGTCGGTAAAATGTTCTATGATTCCGTGATAAGGTGCGCCTGCCTTCCGACTAGGTGTCGGTAAAATGTGCTATCGTGGTGTGATCCGACGTATTATGGGAGACTCAATATGTGTGCATTGCTAATGATTTGTTGTGTGGTTGCTATTGCTTTGCATGTGTGTGTGTGTATTGACTGAACGATATGAGTCGCACCCCGTACTACGGGAAGATACCCGACCGTAGGAGGATTCCGGTCTAGTATGTTATGAGTTGTACCCCGATGGGAAGATGTCTAGGCCGAGGTCAAATTCGGCACGACGTGGTCGAGCCGAGCTATGGGAAGCCGACGCATTGTTCTGGAATACCATAGGTGGTAGTGATTGTTGATATTACTCTGTGTGTTGATCTGTGTTGACTGTTGTGGCTGCTTATGCATGCTAGGTGATCTTCTTTGATTTGAAATACAGTTTTACCTAAGTTCAGTGTATTGTCGTGCGGGTTCGCAAGTGTGGTCGGTTGTGAGATAATCGTGGTTGTTGTCCACTGAGACTCGAGTGGATGATAGTGGTCAAGGGCATAGTTGAGAAAAGTGGTATTACGTTCGGTTTAGTGTCGAGGTTGATTTACGGGTTGCACCCGAGTTGGGACTAAGCGTTGTCTTGAATTTTCTGTTTAACTGTTTTATAGTTATTGTGCTTACTAGTATGCCCTAATTGGACGGTTACTCGTGGTGGTGAGCGGACAGCTCATAGCCTTAACTACTTTTTCCTACTGAGCGAAAGTTCACCCCTTTACTTTACTGTTCTACAGGTTTTGAGCGGGATTTTCTAGCGGGATTCTCAGAGCTTGGGAGCTAGCGAGGGTCTTAGTCTAGTATGGTCTAGAGACGTACTCTTCTATTATTACTAAACATCTGTATTACTTGGTTTCCGAGCTGTTGACTCGTTTTGTCAATTTTGTTGATCTGGATTATCGTTTGGAACTTATTTCTTTTAAAATCGGTTTTATCTATTATCGTTCTTAGTTCACGTCTCGAATCCGGTCAAAACCGGATTTGGGGCGTGACATGGGAAATCGGCCAGTCACCGGTAGGAACTCCTCTGACCAAGGGTAGTATCGAACCCTTGGGGACAGAGACTTCTCCGACCAAGGGTGGTCTTGAACCCTTGGTGATGACGACGTCAGCCACGAATGGCGTTCCCGCTCTAGACACTAACGGGTTCAACCAAAACCCTAACCGTAGAGCTCCACCCTCTCCAGGGATCTCGCTCAACCTGCTCTATCACAGAGGACAAGGATACTGTGATCGAGGTCCCGTTTACCCCGGTGGATCCAATTATTCTTTCCCTGCATTGTTTTATTATGGTGGGGATGATGTTCACAACTCGACCTTTCCAGAAGGAATTCATGTTGAAGATCATATCGAGGGCTTGAGGATGATCTGCTTTGGGGATCGTGATCAAGGACCTTGACATGAGGGTCTTTATGTTTTACTTTAGCTCACAAGAGGCTAAGGTTTGGTCCCACCAGAAGGAACCGTGGTGTTTTGATGGGTACCCACTCATTCTGGGAGACATCGTGGATCTGATGGAGAAGGAGCTTCGCCACATGGATCCACTTAAATTATGGGTGCAGGCCAAGGGCCTCCCACCACTAGTTCGGACAAAGGTAACAAGGTAGGTCATTGGTGCGGCCCTAGGAGAGTGTGTTGATGTCCCCTGTGATCAGTGGGGCTCTTGTTGGGGAGGGACGATGAAGGTACGGTTCTGAATGGACATGCATCGCCCCTTGAGACGGTAATTGGTCATGCGTTTCCAGGTGTATACAGATGCAATTAGGGTCATTCTGACCTATGATCGACTGTCTACTTTTTGCTATAACTTGTGGCCGGATTGGTCATGTGGCTCGGGAATCTGATCGGAAGACTCCAGGGATGCCCTGGTTTGATAAGTCCCTCATAGAGATCAAACCGGACAAATTGATCCAGAACTATGCTACTAATCGGAGTACGGAGGTACCGACACCCCCGAGGGGTCCCTCAAGTTTTGCTCCATTACCCTCAAACACCTTACCTAAAGACCTCTTGTATCAAGAAGATGCCCAATAGTAACCCCGAAGACCTTACCCGGCCTTCGAAGAGGGGATGAGGTGGTATGGGGATGAATGGCTCCCTCTTAGGGAGTGGGATCTAGTTCACAGAACAGGTCCATCAATATTTTATGGATTGTCCTATCTGTGGCAATAAGAAAGAAGAGAGGATATGTAGGGGAACCACGTGAAGATCAGGTGAGAGATGGAATAACAATCTCTCTAGAGGGAATGTTAAGTACCCAAAGCTCCAAAGATTTTTATCAGGAGAGATACTTGAATCATACTTATGGCCTCCCCTATTTACTATTGAGTTCAAGTTCGATCGTTCTCCTCACGATGAATCGAGTACTCTTCATGGGATCAAGTAGCGTTTAGGCACCATCTTGAGTGATTCTCTACAATTAAGTTTATTTTTAGTTTATGTGTCTTCTCCTTAAAAACCGTTTGTGGCCTTCGTAGCCCTGTTTTCTGTCACTACTTCAGAAATTGGGCAACCGGATACAAACGTTTGTTGGTCAAATACTTAGGCAACCGGACGTTGACGACGGATTTTACACGACGCATGTATCCGTTGGGTTAATATTTCACCGACGGATATCGAATCTTAAACAACGAATATGATCTGTTGCCCAAAACTAATCCAACAATAATGTGTACGGTCGCTTTTTATTAATAATATTTAGGAAGCTTTCGTTCAAAAAAACTTGGAATAAAAACGTTGTTAACTTATCACACAGTTACCATGTATTACTGCCAAGGTTTTTGTGAAGTCTTTTGCTTCATCTCGTTCTACAACCACGCCATCATGTCAGTGCCTTCCTCGCCTTTTTTTTTTTTTTTCTGTTTTCCTTGTGTTGTATACCAATAAAATTCACAAGTTAAGCACAAACAAGAAGAAAAAAATCAATTGGTCATTTGTCTTTTTTCCTGGCTGTGGTGATTATAAAGTTTAAGACATGAATAACGTGCTTTGCTTCGTACAGACTTTAAAATACGATTAATAACTCGTGCTTTTTAATACATAAAATATATGAACCAATCAATCTTCTCCAAAGTGATTCAAAATATTGGAAGTTCCTAATCGGAGGTCCCAAGATCGGCCCAGGTGGTCTTTAATAGATTTCAGACCTTATTATACGCTTTCTTTTCAAAAGCAGATATGATTTTCCACTATGTTTACCGACAACGGAATCATGCACCTACTCTTGGACATGTACATTAATTAATGTAAATGGAAAGATTAGGTCTTCATCATGTAAAACTAGTTTGATTTAGATTATGATATGTGAAACTGGGTGTCATTAGTATGATTGTGACGGTGTTATTGTAACATGAATTATGTTAGTTTATTTTTTAGATACAAATAAGAAAATAAAATTTGTTCTAAATAAAATAACAATACGATGTCAAAGACAAGGAAGTTTGAGTCTTCATTTATTATATGAAGTTTTAGATGAATTGATTTTTAACTTGGTATTGGTTCATCTCATTAATCACCTCCAACTTATCGTGTCTACCTTATATGCAAATGTCAAGTCTCGTTATATCCTGCGTATTAATTTGCATGGTTTAAATCATAAAAGACTCATCGAGCATTTGATAATGATAGGCACTCATAACCAAGTACATGGCTGAACATTAACCAGAAAACTGTATCAAGACGACGGTTTAAGTGTTCACAATTGTATGAACGGCCCAACATTAGAACGCGTCCACCCACGCGCGCGATTCGTTCTTCTCCGAGCGGTACTGTTCTTCTCCGAGCGACTCTATGTCTTCGTTGAGTTCTGCCTGTTTCTGTTTGTTGATTGTTAGAATTAGTTGCGGAGGAAACGAACCGGACTAGGCTCTGTTGTTTGTGGTCGCGTGATAGTTCGACTACGTCTACGTACCGATGGTGTTCATCTCCAGGGCTCACCATGGAATCAGTCGTTTTGTTTACTGATTTTTTTTCCGGTGATAGTTGACTCTTCGTGTTCACAAACGGTGGTGGTTCGTTTCTGGGGCGAATTTCGTCGTTTCGGTTTTTTGGCCTCCTGCTCGCCATCACAGACCGATTCAGTTTTCGGTTTAGTTCACCAACACAGGATTGAAATTGGAGGAGTACAGGAGTTTTCAGTTGTTTTTTGTTCTTAGCCCCGCCTCCCACCAAGAGGTTCGCTGGAGTTTTGTCTTGGATATGCATTTGTGAATAGGTGGTGGTATATGTTTGGTTTTGTCTTCTGCAATTTATTGAATTTCAATGAAAAAAAACTCGCAAGAGCTCGCGGAGGATCAAGCCAAGGCTGGATCTGTTGTCTTTCACGTCTTTCTGTTCGAGATTGTATGCTCTGTATGGAGAATATTGTATGTTATCAACGGGGCTCAAATCACAACAGGTAAAAAGGATTCTACTAATCGGAATGTAAAGGATCGTAAGGACACAAGATCAGTTAAGAAGAAAATCAACCGTCCAAGGAGTCATTCTGCTACAGTGGAACCGACCAGCGTTCCCTCTCTGCAGAAGGAGGTTCCTTACCCATTGAAGTCGTCGGGGATCGCCTCTGGCCGCGAACAAGGATTAGAGGGTAAAGTTGTCAAAAACGCTTATACTGTGAAGGTCTCACACCATGTGGAAACAACTTCTGCGCAGGCTCTGGAGGTTGTTATACCCACCGAAGTTGAGAACGAGGCAAGGAAATAGGGTCGTGAGGTGGACACACTTGAGATTTTGGAGTTCCCTTGAGATTTTGGAAACTCCACAATAAATTCCATGGACAAACTCTCCAATGGTTCTTTCAGGGATAGTCAATGGTTGTAGCAATCTGGTTGGTGCACGCTGCTCTCCTTTGTCTTGTTGGCACATAAGGCACGTCTTGACATAGGACTCCACATCGTCCTTCATATGCGGTCAATAATAGAAGCTCTCCATCAATGCTTGCGTCCTATGAATACCCGGATGTCCCGCTTGGGAGGCATGACACTCCTTGAGGACCTCCAGCCTCAAGTTCCCATACTTAGGCACGAAAAGTCTCTGCCCCTTCATCCGAATCAAGCCATCCTCTAACCAGAACCGCCTCGTCTTGCCCTCCTTTGGCATAATATGTAATAAATTTAGCCAATGGATAATGTTTCATGCCCTCCTTGATCCGTTTTAACAAGCCCTCACTAAGGGTGCTCGTTTGGATGTTTACTAGCTCAGCTTTGCGGCTCAATGCGTTTGCCACCACATTAGTCCTACCAGGTTTGTACTCCAAGGTGAAGTAAAACTCAACTAGGAAATCTTGCGACCTTGGTTGCTTGGAATAGATCTTCTTTTGGGTTTGGAAAAAACTCACTACAACATTATCAGTAATAACATTAAATTTGTTGCAAAGTAAATAATGTCTCCATACCCTTAAGCAATGCACGAAGGATGTCATCACCTTTTCCTGCACCATATACCTATTATCCGCATCATTGAGTGTGGCTCTCAAAGTCCACATGATGGTTGTCTTGGATCAGCACCCCACCAAGTGCGAAGTCACTTGCATCCGTTCGCACCACCCATGACTTGGAAACGTCTTGTAACACCAACACATGCTCTTCCACTACGGCCTGCTTCAAGGCCTTGAAGGCTCCATCAACCTTTTCGCTCCAATTTTATGGACGATCCTTCTTTAAGAGATTTTTCAATGGGGTTGCGATGTAGTAGTCTTGGATGAACCTTCGGTAATAGTTCGCCAATCCGAGGAAAGATCGCAACTCTGTCACTTTGACTGGCGGCTTCCACTCTTGGATGGCCTTTACTTTGGCCTCATCCATCTTAATCCGGCCTAGGCCAATGGCATGCCCCAGAAAACTTACTTCCTCTTGGGCGAAGGAACACTTCTCTTCCTTCACATAGAGCTCATGCTCTCTCAGTGATTGGAACACTTGTCTCATATACTCCATATGTTCGGCCAAAGACTAGCTATACACTGGAATATCATCAAGATACACTACTACAAATTGATCTAGGAACAGTTGTAATACCTTTTTCATAAGAGTGAAAAATGTAGTTGGTGCATTAGTCAATTCGAACGACATCACAAGGAACTCATATGATCCATACCGCATAACACAAGCGGTTTGGACTCATCTCCCTTTGTAATGCGCACTTGCCAATACCCCGACCTCAAGTCCAATTTGGTGTAGAACTTGGATCCACCAAGACGGTCAAACAAGTCAATAGGTAAAGGAATTAGGTACTTGTTCTTTACCGTGAGTTTGTTGAGCGCCCGATAATCAATACACATCCACATCGATCCGTATTGCTTCTTCTGGAACAAGACCGATGCTTTATAAGGTGCTTTCGAGGGTTGGATGAAACCCGCATCCAGCAACTCCCTCAACTGCATCCTCAGCTCCTCAAACTCTGGAGGGCTCATCCGGTACGGAATACCAGTTATCGGCTTGGAACCTGGTGCCAACTCAATGACATAATCAACGTCACGCCTTGGTGGGAGCTTCTTGGAAAGTTCACACGACATCACATCCTTGAACTCGTCCAAAAGCTCCCCTACCACATCGGGAACCTCTTTTCCCTACCTCCTTATCACTTTTTAGGACTGCAAGAAAGGCAGAAAAAGAATGCTTCAACCCCTAATTTAACTGCATAGCCGAGATCATCTTGCCTCTATTTAATTTCCTTTCGAGCGGGACTATACACGGCGTCCCCTCTAGGATCCACATCGTGTTGGCATATGGAATGAGAATGCCTTGTATGCGGTTGAAAAATTCTCACCCCATCACAAAGTCATAGTCATCCGTATTCACAACAAACAACTCCTCCGTCCTGTTCCAGGCTTTATTCCGTAATTGGACCCCTCGGGCTATTCCTTCTACTGGAATAGGTTCTGAGTTAACCGTCTTCATGGCCGAACCCACCTCTAGCACCTTGAGACCTAACTTCTTGGTTGTTTCGATGCTCGCGAACAAGTTTGAAACGCCCGTATCAACCAGGGCCTTCATCTGGACTCCATTAACTTCGTTTTCCACGTACATGGAACCTTTGCGCTCATTCTGTTCTTCCTTTGCTTGGATAACACTCAATATCTTCACTGAGCTCATGGTTTCGCCTTGCGGTTCCGACACGATTTGTATAGCATTTAGGCTAGTTTTTCTCGGGCAATCCTTCAACATGTGAGATCCATCACAAAAATAGCATTTTAAAGGTTTACAAATAAAATTGGAGTTGCCCGGATTGGCCTTCTTCTCGCCATTTGATTTGGGCTTCTCCCCTCTGAAGTTCTTCCGCTTCTCCTCACCGTGGCTAGGCTTTCCCCTCTTGGAACCTCCGTCTATTGCTTTGTCCTTCCTTGTGTAATCAACTAGGGACTCCGTGACTCAGATTGCTTCGGACAACATCCACACATTGACCTTCCGCAGCTCGGCCTACGCCAAAGTGGCCAAACCATCCTAGAATTGGAACAAAGCTTCATTGCCTCCAAAATCGGGAATCTCCAGGATGACTTATTGGAAAGCCCTCACATACTCTACGATGCTTCCCTTCCGAGTCAACCTTCGAAGCTTAGCTCTTGCTTGTCCTCAGCATTTTCAGGTCGAAATTGCTGCAAGAATTCCTCTCTGAATTCCTACCATGTGGAGATTCCCTAATCATCATACTTAACATCCTCGCACATTCTACGCCACCATAGAGTAGTTGTATCAGTAACATAAGATGTAATGTTTCTCAACTTATTAGTATCTTCCAGCATTCCTACGGCCTCAATGTAGCTCTCAACGCTCCAAAAGAAGTTGTCCACCTCGTTGGAAACACAACCTCCACCAAAAGGTTTCGGCCAGATGGCTTCGACCCTTGGGAACGCCGAACTTCAACCCATATTTGCAATGACTAACTTTCAAATGACCAATTCTTGTTGCAACGTAGTCACCAACGCTTGCAACACGTCCATTATGTCCGTCTTCAGAGTCTCGAGCTTCTCCACTTCCTCTTTCAACTTACGCTCCACGCAAGCCTCTCTAGCTCCAAGTTGGGAGCTGGGTCTCGAGACTTGCTCCTCTTCCTAGTGGTCACATTGGACATGTCAACACCATCACCAGTAATGATCTCGTTATTGTTTTCCATTGTTTCTCCGAAAATAGGCTCTGATACCACTTGTCACGGGCCCGGATTTCAACCTATGATCCGTACGCCTCACAAACACGTTCAAGCTATTCTCCTTAGCTTAACGAGCCTTGTGATCAGCCTTAACACCACTCTACCTTGTTCAAGCTATTAACTTAGCTTAACAAGCCTAGAGGATATACTTGCAGAAGCTTATATAAACAACTAGAGCCAGTGGAAAACACAAGAACACGAGAGTTTTTTGGTCTCAAAAGAGAGATTTTGCATAAAGAAAATTATAAATGAATTTGTGAATACAACTGAGGGGTTCGGCCTCTTTTTATACTACTCTAGCCAAGAAATCACTACGATATTAGATAACAACAACAAAGAGATTATCTCTTTATCCACCTTTTATCTTTATTCTTATCTTGATCTTTCTTATGTCTATCTTGGATATATATTTTTTTTATCCTTTCATAAAGACCAAATTAACGAAGACTTCTTACTTTCTAGTCTGCACCTCTCTTTTATTGGGCCAAACCCATTTATCTCTTGGATCGGGCCCATATGTCCACAAACATTAGGCCCGTGACACATGGCAACCCATATCTAGCTATCGGAATACAGAAGCTTGAATCGGATCTGATCGCTGGAATTGTAGAAGGTTGAGTCGGAGCATCGGATTCTGGAGAACTCTCCCTCGCTGGACATCACCGAGGGAATCGCAGCATCTAGGTCGTTACATCGACGCCACAAACTTAGCGTCGGGATACATGGAGCTCTGAAGGTCGACGACTTAATTGATTTATAAGGTTCCTGTCTTGTTTAATTTGCCGATCGGAATGCTCTTTGCTGGGTTTTCAGTTTGATTTTTCTGGGTTTTGGTTAAGTTGTTGATTCGTGATCTGGGATTTACTCGAATTAGTGATTCTGATCTGGGTTTTGGTTATTATACAGTTTTCTTACAGATTTGATGAGTGAGCACTGAGCGTGGGCGAGCTGTGAAAGGAAGCTGATAAAATGGTATTGGTTTTAGCAATTGGGGACCTTCACATCCCTCACAGAGCAGCTGATCTTCCTCCAAAGTTCAAATCTATGCTTGTTCCTGGAAAGATTCAGCACATCATTTGCACTGGCAATCTCTGTATCAAAGTAAGACACAATCCTCTTTCTCTATTGTAGTTTGTTACCTGGTGTGGCACTTGTTTCCCTACAAATATCTATTTCTTTAGGACTATGATTCTCAATTCTATTTTTGTGTCAATGAAAGTTCTGATTCTTATTGGAGATTCAACCCCAATAAGCTACTCTATTATAGGTTATAGAGCGCACTTTGATAAGTACTACTTTATGAATTTTAAGGAGGTCAAGTACTTGCTACCTTTTGGTTTCTTATGAATTTGGGTGTTTTACTTCATCTCAAGTAACTTACCTCTCATTCTTTTCTGATGCTACCTTGTAAGTATGTTGGCCCGTTGAAGTTGTCGGGTTGGTTGCATAGTTGAACCATACCTTAGCCCAGATCAACTTTGCTGTTAGCATTAAATAACCGGCAAGTGGCAAGGGAAAATATAAAAATTTACTGGTAAAAACCGTAAAATGTGTTTAGTAAACTATCTATGCTTGGCATTAAAAGGAGATATGCTTATGTAAACATTCTGCAATAGTTTTCTAGAATGACCTCTTCGTTATCACGACTTTGTTCATATATTTTCTTTATTGACTACCCCACAACTTCATTGGATGAAGTTGGTTTCTGTAGCTCTTTCTTTAGAGAAGCTTTTTTATCTTTCTCTCGAATTTATATGTATGTTTTCCATCTGACTGACGTGTTTCCTAAAACAATTTTCTGATTTGTTGAGGCATGGTGCTTTCTCTTAACCTCGACAGTTTTACTGGTATTATTGTATATGAATATGCATAGTTATGGCCTAACTTTATATTGTAATAGGTGAAGATACTCCTTATATGAATGGATCTGTGGATATAATCATCTAAGTTAGTAAGATATCATACAGTTTTTCACATTAAGTAGAGATGGAATTGATGTTATAAGATGATTTTCATAACCAGGAAGTTCATGATTACTTAAAGAGTCTTTGTCCTGATCTACACATCACACGAGGTGAATATGACGAAGATTCGCGTTATCCTGAGACCAAGACATTGACTATCGGTCAGTTCAAGCTTGGTATATGCCATGGTCATCAGGTTTGTTTCTTCGTTGTCTATAATATACGTACACATGTCTGTTTGATTCAGTTATCTAGACTCTGAGGAGATTATTCTACACAAACTGGCAGTGTCAGTCACACAGGTTTATGCTCAATTAGTTGCAGTTGAATGTGGTTCATTATAACATGTATATTTAAAGTCCTGGGTTTTCTAGATCAACACACATTTAATAAAAAATACGATCTTCTTTCTTATTTGTATATACTTGATAAAAAAATGACCCACAAAATTGATTGTGGATTTTGGTGCATAAATGTGGAACTATTTTTGACGTTTCAAATTTACCCAATAGCCATATCTTAGGCTATGGGAATCCTGGTTTCTGTGTAATGAAGTGGAAATGGAGGGAACCTTGAGTACACTTGAATAACCTCAAAATGAAAGCCACAAATCATAAGTAAATGAATATTTTTAATATCACGCGTGTTTTAAGCATAAGATTACTATGCAGTATATGACACATACACACAGCCACTTGTTCATTGTTTCAATGCCATGTCTTTTCTTGACTGATAGTTGATGTTGAAAACTAGAGTATATAGGCAATTGCTTCTAATAGGCCTCCTTTAGGACCCGTGTTAGTCTTCAGTTCTTTGATACCATGTAGCATAAGTGTTCCCTTTGGCTTAATTGTTTGTGGGATCTCGTTTTCTTACAATTGATATATGGGTAACCACAGATAGCTGTGCTGTACTATAGATCTTTCGCACATAACCATCCCCTATTTTTAATGTTATTTACAACTCTCTAAACTTTCAAAAAAATTGCAAATAACTCTGTACAAAAATGATCAAAATCCCTTGACCCTAATCTCAAAAAAAATATCATTTTTGTCTTTTTACATCTGCTGAACCGTTTTCTACGTCTAATCTGAATGATTTTGGTAGTTATGAAGTCTTTTTTGAGATTAGAGCCGAGGCATTTTCGTCATTCTCTAGTGAAAAAGAGTTACTTGTAACTTTTTGAAAGTTTTGGCAGCTGTAAATAACGTTTGAACATTGAGTATAGTTATGTGCAAAAGACAATAGTATGCAATTTCTATGTGCAATTACCCCTTGACATAACCACAAAACACTTTGTCTTTCTTTCTAAACTGTAATCATGCCTCATGAAGGTCATTCCATGGGGAGACTTGGATTCTCTGGCAATGTTGCAGAGGCAATTAGATGTGGACATCCTGGTGACAGGTCACACCCATCAGTTCAAAGCCTACAAGCATGAAGGAGGGGTAGTGATAAACCCCGGGTCAGCAACAGGTGCCTATAGCAGCATCACGTACGACGTAAACCCAAGTTTTGTCCTCATGGATATCGATGGCTTGCGCGTTGTCGTGTATGTTTACGAACTCATAGATGGTGAAGTGAAGGTCGACAAAATCGACTTCAAGAAGACGGCCACCACTCGCTCTACCCACTGATCTCATAGCTCTCCAATTATAACTTGACTGTTCGCGGATGTAGTCATCTCATTGCCTTTCTACCATGTGTTTCCAGTAACATGAATAGATAGTTTGATGAATTTGTAATAAGTATTTCAGGGAAATGAGAAGCTTTACGTTTCCATCCTAACCCATAGATGATGATAATGATGCCGATATATATTTCTTTCACAGAAATATGGAATGTTGCCTGCTCGCTTCATCTTATGTTGGGACAATAATTTCGGTCGAGCTCATCACAAGATAAGGGGTGTCCCGCCATGAAATTCATAATAAAGTGAATTTAAAGCATGAGTGATATGTTTTTTTTTAAAAATTGATGGAATGTAGCAATAGTATGTATTTTTAGCATGCGGATGAAACTTTTATTGATACAGGAATGTTAAGGTCATAGAGACCGTACAATAGTGAATATAATTTAATTGGATGAGATATAGTTTCGATGACGGTCGAAAGATTGATGCTATAACTAAATGTTCGGAATAGCCAGGTAATTGCCAAAAAATTGTGCACTCTTTTCCTGGTAACAATCCTGGTCTTTCGCAGATTCGCGTTGAGGAAGACGACATTGTTGAGGCTGTGGTTTCTACGGGCTCAGTTAGTAATCAGGCCGAGCATGTTGTGGAGGCCCATGTTCAAAAACCTTTGGGTGGGACTGATTCTGGGCCCAACAGACATAATTTATCGTCTGATATAATAAGTCACGAAATTTGGGACAATTCTATGGTTATGTCTACTACAGGCTTAGACACATAGCCACAGGCTGTAGTTGTGGGCCATAATCAAGTCTTGGCAGATCGGGAGCAGGCCTCTATAGGATCTGTTGAGAGTCTAGCTAATGTTTTGGTGGCCCAGGGCCTTTGTCCCCTTATGTTGGGCTCGGGCTCGAACGTTTCGACTTCAATTGTCGAGAATCAGGGTAGTCCGTGGAAAGACGTCCTTATTCAACCCAAGACTTCTAAGGATCGGTTTAACATGCCTAATTCTGAGGACATCGTGACCTTTACTAAGCCTAGAACACGATCCATCAGTTAGGAGAGAGCTATTCAAGCTGCCCCTTCACCGGCGGACATATAGAATTAGGCAGCCCTTAAGTCAGCTAAGCTAAGGGCACTCCCTCGGGCGATAAGGAGATTAACAATTAGCTTTGTTTATCTCTTTAGTTGTTTTGTTTGTTTGTTTTTCTTATTTTTGGGGACTATTCTCCTTGGTTTTAAAGGTCTTTAAGCTTCATTGCCGGGAGCTCCTTGTGTCTGGTTTTTGACCTTGAGATGTTTTCCCACTTAAAAGGTATATTTTTTAAAATAAATTTTTTAGTTGATCCAAAAAAAAAAAAAATAAATAAATGCTCGAGAAAATTCAAGAAGAGGCTAGGGGTAGTTCCTTATTTGAGTTGTGCTTGGCGCCGTGGATCCATGAAGCTTTTCCCGTCTCGACTTGAGCGATAAAGTTATGTCGTAAGGAGTATATCAAGGAAAGGAGGAGGCTGGGGGGCAGATAGTGTTCGTCCCATAGGGGCCGATGTGGCTCCTTAAAGACATCCCATGATGCCCTAGTAGACTCGTGGAGACCAACGAGGTCGTTGTGCGAGCCTCGCGTCCGCCCGGCCTACTTCTCGGTTCAGAGGGGTAGTAGGGGGCACCTAGTAAAGGACCGGCCAGGCTTCCTTAAGCCGACGATACTGTATGGTTGATCTCGATGCACGGTGGCAGTCATTAGGGTTTTGGGGTTGGACGCAAGAGATCATATACTTCCGTGATCGCCTGGGAGGAAGGCAACATTCAGATGGCGAACCCACGACCCCCTTTTCCCCGAGCAGACCATGGTTGGACGCTGCTTGTTGTATCGGGGAGGGAAAAAAGGGTCGATAGAGGAGGAAGTTATGTCACCATCGACAAACTAATTGGCGGTGTTTCCAACAAGGGCGATCTGTACCGAGTCGGTGGGGGCAGCAAAGGGGATGGAGGAGACCGCTGTACTAATGGATTGGTGGATAGGACAAGGGCTGAATCTCCTCGTACGCGACGACAAGTTGAAACTCCATAGTATGGAGGAAGAGAGGGCGATGACTTGTTGCAAAGCCTAGCAGAGCCATCCGCACGAGCGCAGGGCTAGAGGTGATGGCTGATAAGGCCACCACGGTTGCTGGATCCTTAGGACAAGCGGAGTAGTGAGGAGAAAGCATTCTCTCGCTAATTATACCCGATTAGCAATAATATGTTAAAGACAACTGGTATTTAAAATTTAATCTTTTGTTAATATATATAAAGGTTAAATATAGAAACTTACTCTTAAGTATTGGTCACGAACACTATACTATCCAACGTTTCAAAATGACAAATGCACTACCTTAAGTATTGATCGCGCGATTTAGTTAGTAAAAATGGACGGAATATTCCATTCTGTTAGTCTTATGACCTCAAGTGTCATATAATGGATGGTAATATGACATTTTCCCCATAAGTATTTGCCCTCTATACATATTACAATGAACAATAACGAAAGTACAATGGTAATGTGATCATATTTTACTCCTAAAATATTTTACTCCCAATGACGACTAAAACCATTCATGATCGTAATATTTTACTCCTATTTTATATTTTTGATATGGATTAAAATTTTAATATCACCTTAATTCGAACCATAACCATCAATATCAAACTCAAGCTCAAGCTCAGCTGTGTTTGACTAAATCTATTTCTAAACTTAGCTTTTAATTCAACTCCCAAACTTCCCTCCCTCCATTCACGCATTTACGACTTTATCCCTTCTACCAAAATTTTCTCCTCCATTTTCTTAATTCATTTTTCCCTAGATTTTCTCTCACACTCTATATATACACAACATGTATAAAAGGAGGTACTGCTAGACAGAAACATAGAGTTGTTGGTTAGTACTTAGGAAATGATGAGGCTATCACGGCTGTGTACGGTGGTCTTGGCGGTGGTGATGGTGACGGATATGGCCGCGAAGGCTTATTCGCACGATTATGCGGATGCGTTGACAAAGTGCATACTCTTCTTCGAAGGCCAGAGGTCCGGGAAGCTACCTCCCAACCAACGCATGTCTTGGCGGAGGGACTCGGCCCTCCGCGACGGTTCCGATAAAAATGTAAGTCTAACCATTTGAACACTCCATACGGTTTAATTTTCATTTCATCATTCCCACGATCAATCACACATCATCATCACCGACTGTGATATTAAAATGTGTCTTGATTAATTTATCGTTAATTAACAATTACATATCATTCTTGATCGTTAAAATTTAAGCATCATTCTTAGTTCTGGTTGGCTGGTTAAGGTTCTTTTCAAGAGGAATGTTATTTCTTTGTACTGCTTTGATCTTTTTAGGATTGGTTCTCAGTGAGACTGAGACATGTTTAGTCTTATGATGTTACCTGTTTCGGTCAAAAATAGTTCCATCTACAGATTTGTACGAATTCATACTTTAAAGTAGTCGCTAAAGTTATGGCTAAGTACTATTTTTAGTCGCTAACGTCACCAATCACGACTGAAATCTTCGTTAGTCGGTTATGGTGTCAATAACGACCGATTTCACTAAACCTATACGCTTATTTGAAGTACCACAACTTTGTTGTTGTCTTTGGCTTATGTCATCTACAACATCTGAAATCTGGACACATGTTAACTGTAAAATAATAAGGGTTATTGATCTTTAGTACGTATTTTTTATTGGTCACACTCTTTTAGTACCTAATGTATTGGTAACATTTTGGACAAGTTTACGTCATTTTGTTGATCTGTGACTAATGCATAAGGAATATTGAACGTTCTGTTATCAATATATAAGGGGTACTAAATGATATGTGACAAATTTATAAAGTATACTAAATAACGGTTACCAAAACGGAAAGACTGTTGTTAAACGTTACAAAACATAAAAATACAAAAGATATGTTGCTCATCTATTAAGGTACAAAAAGTAATTAACCCAAATAATATCAAGTCCATACACACAAATTTAACTTTTATTAATTGAGCTGATCTTCTAATATTCAAATGCATTTTGTTTTTGGGTGTCACGTCAGGTTGATTTGGAGGGAGGGTATTACGACGCCGGAGACAATGTGAAGTTCAATTTTCCGATGGCTTTCACGACGACGATGGTGGCGTGGAGTGTGTTAGAGGTGGGCAAGTTCATGGGCTCGGACGCGGAACACGCCCGAGAGGCTGTCCGGTGGGGCGCCGATTACCTGATGAAAGCCACAAACGTCCCCGGCACCGTCTACGTTCAAGTGGGCAACCCGTACGGCGACCACAACTGCTGGGAGAGGCCGGAGGACATGGACACCGCCAGGACTTCTTACGCCGTCACCTCCAAAAAGCCGGGATCCGAAGTGTCCGCCGAGATCGCCGCCGCACTGGCTGCTTCCGCCATGGTGTTTAGGAGTGTGGACCGTAAATATTCAGCCAAGCTCCTCACAAGGGCCAAAGTGGTACAATTTATATTCACTATACTACTATTACTTACTACGAATACAAAATATAACCCTATACATTGTGTGTGGTGTGGGTTAGGTATTTGCCTTTGCAGATAAGTACCGGGGATCGTATAATGATAGTCTGGGACCATGGGTTTGTCCGTTTTATTGCGACTGGAATGGCTATCAGGTAATAATCAACATATATACTACGTTTTTGGATTTTGTAGTTTAGACAGAAAATTCCCACAACATCTCTTTAGACGAACTTTTCAGCATAAACGTATTGTCCTAACTTCTTTTTGTAAAGAAAGCGCAATACGCTTTTCGTTTATCGTCAGAAAACAACAATTTTCATTAACTTTCAAAACCCTATCCAAATTTGGATTTATATTTCCCGCTAATTGCTATAGATGCCCTAAACTACACCTCCCAAGACCCTATACTATTTTCCCCAAATCCTAACCCAACTCTCTTACACCACCACTACCTCAGTGTAACCATCATCACTATCAGTAGCGGAACTAGTTTTTTCAGTAGGAGGGCACTGAAATGTTTCAGTGATTGTAAAAAAAATTAAAAAATGTACAACTACGGAATTAGAAGAAATTAAGGGGTGTTTTTGAAAAAAATAATCAAAAAACATGTAAGATTAAAAAAGAATTGAGGGTGACATGTGGGTCCTGGAGCGCATGTGGCTCCGCCACTGACCACCAGGACCAGAATGCAACCCTCCACCCCCTCTAAATTCGGATCAAGATTTTTGTTTAGCATACCTACAAAATAAAATCTATACAATCGAGTAACATATATTTGAAAATTTAAAGATTATTGAAATATAAATGAGTTTTTTGTAGAAATTTTGAAATATTACCGAATTCTTTGTTTTCGGATCATAAATGAAAAACTATAACTACGTCTTTGGAAGAAAAAAAAAGTGAATATTATCTACACGTTTGTATTAAAAAGGGTCGCTCGAGAGAAAGTTGTGATATTTGTCGTGATTTAAAATGTGTTTAAAATTTGCAGGATGAACTGATATGGGGAGCAGCATGGTTATACAAGGCCACTAACCAATCACCTTCGTACTTGAAGTATATTTTGGACAACATACCCAAATTGCATTTGGACCGACTCTCAGTCATCAGGACATCGGACGGCAGCTCCTATTCTGGCTTCCCTTTCGCCGAATTCGGTTGGGATGCCAAACATGCCGGAATCAACATACTCCTTTCCAAGGTTATATATTTTCGCCGTCATATATCCATCCACGTCGTCTTGTATATAAATTTGCACTTACATTCAACCTCCTCGTGTGTATATTTTCAGTTTATGATGTCCAACTCTACCTATTCAGACCGCTTTATCCCCAACGCGGACAGATTTATATGCTCCGTCCTCCCAGAATCGCCTTCGGTCTCCGTCGCATTCTCTCCGGGTAATTTGTGATTCATATAAAGTTTAGTATCACACAACTTTGTTTTGAACAAAAGGTGGAATTCATTAATTTAAATTTCAAATACATTTAAGTACATCGGTGATAAATTCATGACCACAAAGAATAGACAAAAGACACAAAAATATTATAGCTCTTTTCATATTATAACCGTCTCACACATCTTAACGTACTTGTGTTTGAAAATTGCTACATATTTTGAAAGGTGGTCTAATGTTTAAACCCGGAGGTAGCAACATGCAACACCCGACGGCTATCTCTTTCCTCCTCATGGTCTACGCTCGTTACCTAAAAGCCGCCAACAAACAAGTTCACTGCGGCAATGTCGTTGCCACTCATTCTCGACTTATACAAGTTGCCAGAGGACAGGTACGAAAATACATTATCAGATGATCAACTCAACTAAAAGTTTAAACTGATAATTAATATATACAGGTGGATTATATCCTGGGAAGCAACCCGTTAAAGATGTCATATATGGTTGGGTATGGAAAGAAGTATCCGAAGAGGATACATCACCGAGGGTCGACGTTACCGTCGGTCCGAGACCACCCGAAACACATCGGGTGTCACGACGGAACACCGTATTTCGAGAGCAGCGGTCCTAACCGGAACATGCTGATCGGAGCTGTCCCCGGCGGACCCGACTCTCGGGATTGGTATGCGGATTCTCGATCGGATTTTGTGCATTCGGAGCCTACTACTTACATCAATGCACCTCTTGTCGGCGCCTTAGCTTATTTCAGGCATCATTCCCAACTCCGGCCAAGCTACACAGGCTCTAGTGCGGGCACGTGCCTTTCCTCGAATTTTCAAAGACGAAAGTTCTTTACTCTAGTTTTATTATGTTTTATGGTTTTTATTGTATAGATTCGTTAGTTTTTATTAGTTTGGAAAAATGTTTTGGTCATTGATTAGAGTTTGAGAGTGTTGTCCTATCGTAATATTATTAATTTGAGTTTTGGAGTTAATTATCTATAAAAATGTTTAGTTCAGATAGAATTTTGACTTTATCAATTTGGACGAAAACAAGGAAAAAGGGAAACTATGTATCCTAATAGTTCTTGATTTTTGTTTTCATCGTTTGTATTGCGACTGCCTTTTTCTTACATTTCACAATTGTCCGAAATCACGCCTTCGTTAGTTTTGCAAGGAGAAAGATAGAACTGCCCTCAACGTTTCGTTAACCTTACCTCTCAGCTTCAGAGTTGTCCTTTTCAGACAACTCTGACTTCACTCTTTTTTTTTCTCTCACGAAGACGACGAAGAGAGAGAAGAAGAAGAAGAACTCGAGAATCCGAGGAAGATAATGAACAAGTTGGAGTTGTACGTAGGTATACTTCTATTTTGTTGAATCGTTCTATTATACAGAGCCCATGGTTTAGATTTTAGGGGTTTGTCAAAGGTTAGAGTTTTATGCTTCAGTGGTTTTAGTTTATAGATTTGAGGTGTAAAAGCTTGGACTTGACATCGTAGTTCTAGGGTTATGGTTGAAAATCAGTTTTGATGAGTTTGAATGTTAGGGTTTTATGTTACAGTGGTTCCAGTTTATGGATTTGAGGTCTACAAGGTTGGACTTTACATTATAGTTCTATGGTTATGGTTGATACTGAGGTTTGATGAATTTGTATGTTAGGGTTTGGGTTGAAATCAGGAATGATGAACATGAGGGTTAGGGTTTTCAAACTCTCTTTTTTGTGATATTCAAATATGCAGAAGTATATTGCGATTTAGAATGCACGTACAAGTAAAAATGAGATATGATGTGTTTGACATGTGATGTGAACATATAAAATTGTTAATTGGTTTATGATTTGTGTGAAGTGTGAATTGTCTGTATTTGTTGTAGTTTGGAAATATGATTTGTGTCTTTGTGTGAAATGTGATATGTAGATTGATAAGGGTGACGACAAGGGGAAGGGTAGCAGTAAGGGGAAGAGGAAGGTGTAGGGTAAGAAACAGTTGTTCATGAGAAGGTTAGTTGATGAACCTTCGGACGACGAAAATATAATGGATGATCAAGTGTTTAGAGAAGAAATGGTAGACAATAATTTGATTGAATCTGATGATCATGGATGTAATGTGGATAATGGAAGTACTACATCATCTGATGATGATATTGATAAACTGGAAGTTGAAAATCATATAGAAGAGGGAAATAAAGAGGAAGAGGTTGATGAAGAGGAAATAGAATAGTAAGAAGAACATGAAGTGGAAGAGGGGAGTGAAGTGGATGAGTAATGCAATGAGGGTAATGAAGAGTATGTGTGTCACACCCCAAATCCGGTTTTGACCGGACTCGAACGTGAGCTAAAATAAATATAAATAACAGATAACTAAATAAAACTTTGATAAATTAGTCCTCAGAGTAAATCACAAATCAAGTCCAAAAGAAGAGTCGAAATCTCAAACTGAAACAAAATGTAATACAGTTTAAGACAAAAAGCGAAGGTACGTCTCTAACATAGTAACACCCAAACCCTCAGTGAGCTCCCGAGCCCTGAGACGTCCTACAGCCTACTCAGCAATGAAACCTGTAAAACAACAGTAAACACAAAAGGGGGTGAGCTTACGCTCAGTAGGGAAAAGTAGTAAGTGAAAGAAACCCCCGCTTTGACAATGAAACTTCAAAAAAAACAAGACTATAGCGACCAACAAGAATTACAATACGCAATAAAATAGTAACTCAAAGGAAATCCAAGGAGAGACAGTTTAATCTTCAATAAAAACAGCTACTAAACACAAAGTGACGCAACATCGATAATTTATACTCAAAAGAGATCAACGAGAGACAAATTAAACACCTATCGAGTTAACTGAAGAAACAACGAGTACAACGTATAGATAATCAGAATCATGGACTCCGGTTCACACATGAACCAACACCTCACAATGGAATTCCCCTCGGTCCAGAGGAGGCACATATCATCGAGACTCCCGGAAATGTTCCCAAGAACACATATCATCGGGGTACCGGAAATGCCTCCAAAGGACCATGGATCATCGGGGTAGAACAAGTAATATATCATACCGGAAACACACATCGGTCTAGATATCTTCTCGGAACACACAGCATCGGGGTGAAACGAATACATCATACCGGAAACGCACATCGGCCTAGACGTCTTCCCGGAAACGCACATCGGACTAGGTATCTTCCCGGAATGTCCACTTCGGGGTACACACTCATATACCATACCAGAACCGCACATCGGACTAGATATCTTCCCGACATGTCCACCTCAAGGTACACACTCAAACCATAGAATAGCAAATCAAGCACAATATCACCACACACATTGTCAAACCAAGCTTACCGCATTACTTACCAATCACAACCATCGGTCTATCAACCACCCGATCATATCATTAGGCACAACCAATACACATTCACACGCCCATTCAACCAATCATATCATACTCATTTCATTCATTCGACCAACCATAACACGGATCAATCATCCATATCGCAATCATCTTAATTTATCTAGTTTTGTGTGACCTTTATATTAACCTAAAGACGGGGCATGCATCAATACTAAGAACGAACAATCAACATAAAGTACATTCAACAAGCAATCCTAAGGCTCGACATGGCCAATCTAGCAGCACGACAATTTCCCAAAGTATTGAAAGCAATTAATCTAGTGAATCACATCCTATATGCAAACTAGACTCGTCCGGTTATTATTGTAATTGAAAAGCGGTTAATCTAGTGAATCACATCCTATACGCAAACTAAGATCTTTCCGGTTATTATTATCCTATAGGCATACTATTAACATTTAAATTAAGAGTGGAGTTTGCTACTCTTCCCTACCTTGAATCCTCCAACGCTTAATACTCCTAGTTGCTGACGTCCTGGCTAGCTTCCTCCTCGTCCTCTCACGGTGTCCCCAAGTCCTCCTCCTCCGAGCTCGGGTCCAAGGTCTTAGATCACAAATTACAACTTTAATTCAAGACTAACCAAAGACGGTTTTCAAAACAAACTACCTAAATTAAATTCTAAGAACACAAACTAGGGCCAAAAGGTGAATTTAGGCCCAAACTAGGCCCAACTCGGACAGCCCACGGATCTGGGAACCGGTCCAGAATCCGACCCGGCCCGTGCCACAGACCTGCCCGGTAACCGACCCGGACCGTGCCTCTCAGAGGCCCGGAACCAGGCCCGGACCGTGCCTCTCAGAGGGTCGGTACCGAGCCTGGACCGTGCCGCTCAGAGGGTCGTTACCAGGCACGTTCCGTGCCGCTTAGAGGGCCGGAACCAGGCCCTTCCCGTGCCGTATTCCGTGTCAGATCTGGGCAGTCCCAACCCTTCTTCTCTAACTTCGTTTCTACGAAAAAACAATTCAAAACCTCCATTTTTAACATCATCAAGCTCAAAAACTGTGATCAAAAACCCCCAAACTTCAATACCCATCATGGGTTTCATCAAAGCTTCAACAATCACAACAAAACTAACCTAACTTCACTAATTTTCCACCAAAAACAATCATCTAACACTATTAACCACAAAGCTAACAAGTTCTAGCAAAAACCCACAAGACCCACAACTTGAAAATGATTGAAATGAGAAGTTAAGAGTGTACAAACCTTTAGGATTGAATGGAGATGAAGAAAAGAAGCTTTTGGAGAAGAAATGATGTAGAAATCTCTTGAAAGTCACCTCCTTTCCTCACTATCTTCTTCTCCAAGCAAAGCTGCTCCCAAGCTCTCTCTCCCCTAGCAATTTTCGGCCAGCACACAAATATGAGCTGAAATGCTCTTCCAAATTGCTTTAAAACCTACTTGGGTGAAAGTTTAATAATTCCCCTTGCTCCTTTCATTACAATTTGCCAATTAAGAGGGTAAAAGGGTCCATAGAGGTCCTTTTCTTCTCCTCCAAGACAAATAGGGACAAGTGTCCTAAAGGGGACCACTTTGCTTCTAATAAAAATCAGCACTTTAAATTTATCCGCTTTAGTCGATGAAAAGTTCTAGTTTGACCGACAATTGACCTTTTCAATATTACAGTCAAATGAAAGGAAATGGCCTAACTAAGCTAACCGTGATGACGACTTAGCTTTTTAGGCCTCGGAAAGGTCCTGAACGACTCCCAGAGTCATCGGTTGACTTTTCCGGCCGAAAGTCAAACTTCGCCAAAATTCGCCGGTTCGACCGGGATCGACTGGGGGCGGTTCTTACAATCTACCCCACTTAAAAGAATTTCGTCCTCGATATTTAAAACAGAAGTACCTCATAGGTCGAACAGGAGGGGATACTTCGCGCGAACCTCATCCTCGCGCTCCCAGGCCGACTCAGCTCCTTGGTGCTTCCACTGTACTCGTACCAGAGGAATAGTCATGCCACACAAGACCTTCTCCCGCGTATCTAAAATCCTGACTGGCTGCTCCTCATACGAAACATCATCAGCTACCTCGATGTCCGTCCACTTGATAACGTGGGAGGAGTCCGTGGTGTATTTCCGCAGTTGGGAAACGTGGAAGACATTGTGTACGTTACCAAGCTGCGGTGGCAATGCAAGGCGATAGGAAACGGCTCCAACTCTGCCCAAAATCTCAAAAGGTCCAATAAACCATGGGGCCAACTTGTCTCCGTCGTAGTTGAATGCAAGAGCCCCTTCTTCGGGCTCACCCTCAGAAACACGTGATCACCAACTGTAAACTCAAGAGGTCGACGTCGTCGATATGCGTAACTCTTTTGTCGACTGTGCGCGGTCTTTAACCACTCTCGAATCAACGCGACCTTCTTGGTCATCTCCTGGACAAGATCCGGACCGAGCAAACTCCGGTCTCCTACCTCTGCCCAACACACAGGCGATCTGCACGGCCTGCCATACAACGCCTCAAATGGTGTCATCCCGATACTGGACTGATAACAGTTGTTGTAGGCAAACTCAGCTAATGGTAATTGATCCTCCCATGATCCTCGGAAGTCTAACACACATGCTCGCAACATATCCTCTAAGATCTGTATCGTGCGCTCTGACTGACCGTCGGTCTGCGGGTGATAAGCCGTACTGAGCAAGACCTTGGTCCCCAAAGCTCTCTGTAAGCTCTCCCAAAATCTGGAGGTGAACCGGGGATCCCTGTCGGACACAACGGATACCGGAACCCCGTGAAGACGGATGATCTCCCGAACGTACAACCGGCCCAATGTGTCAACCGTGTTAGTCATCCTCGTGGCTAAGAAGTGCGCCGACTTGGTCAGTCGGTCGACCACTACCCAAACAGCGTCGTGCCCTCTCGGCGATCTCGGTAAGCCACTCACGAAGTCCATCGTGACGTGCTCCCACTTCCACTCTACGATTGGTAATGGTTGTAGTAAACCGACGGGACACTGATGCTCGGCCTTCACTTGCTGACAAGTGAGGCATCTCGAAACGAACTCTGCAACTGCTCTACGCATCCCGCTCCACCAGAATTATCGTCTGATGTCCCGATACATCTTGGCGCCACCCGGGTGCACAGCAAGACGGGAGTGATGACACTCTCTCAACACAACGTCTCTACAATCCCGTGGCACAAACAGACCTCCTCTGTAACGTAGACCCTGATCGGCACCCTGCTCCCAACCCTCAGCGTCAACACCGCTGGTAATCCTCTCTCGGATCTCTGTCGTCTCGGCATCCTCGGCATGTTCCTCCAGCACGCGAGCAACTAATGTGGGCTGAGCCACCAATGAACACATAGTCACGCCATCCGTGATCTCCTCTAGCTCAAGTCTGAACGAGTTCAACTCCTCCATCATGTCCCACTCTCGGACTGATATACTAGCGATGTTGTGAGTCGACTTCCTACTCAGAGCATCGGCGACGACGTTCGCCTTTCCCGGATGATAGAGTAGCTCGAAGTCGTACTCCTCAAGTAGCTCCATCCACCGCCTCTGGCGCATGTTCAAGTCTCGCTGGGAGAAGATGTACGTGAGACTATTGTGATCCGAGAACACCCGGAATCGCTCTCCATACAAATAGTGTCGCCAGCTCTTCAGAGCGAAGACGACTGCGGCCAACTCTAAGTCGTGGGTAGGGTAGTTGCGCTCGTGTATCTTCAGCTGTTTGGAGCCATAGGCAACTACCTTCTCGGACTGCATCAACACACATCCCAGTCCCTCACCGGGCGCATCACAATACACATCATATCCGATCGCCCGCTCCGGTACAACCAACACGGGAGCGGTAGTCAAACGAGCCTTCAGCTCGGTAAAGGAGTGCTCACACTCATCGGTCCACAGAAACTCTGCTCCTTTGCGTGTTAGTGCGGTCATCGGCGCGGCCAAACGTGAGAAGTCCTTGACGAACCGTCGATAGTATCCTGCTAAACACAGGAAGCTACGGATCTCAAATACATTCTTGGGTCGTGCCCAGTTCGAAACCGCGTCGATCTTCGACGGATCGACTAGGATACCCTCTCGGGACACAACATGCCCGAGGAACTTCACCTCGGCGAGCCAAAACTCTCACTTCTCCAAGTTTTCGTACAACTGGTGTGTGCGCAACAACGTCAAGATTGTCCTTAGGTGCTCCTCATGCACCTCCTCACTCGGCGAATAAATCAGAATGTCGTCCACAAACACCACGACGAACTGATCCAGGTACGGTCGAAAAATACCATTCATCAAGTCCATGAACGTTGCAGGTGCGTTCGTCAACCCAAACGGCATCACTAGAAACTCGAAGTGACCGTACCGAGTACGAAATGCGGTCTTCGCCACATCCTCCTCTCGAACTCTCAACTGATAATACCCTGATCGTAGATCAATCTTCGAGAAGCACTTCGCTCCTCTCAGCTGATCGAACAAATCATCGATCCTCGGCATCGGATAACGGTTCTTCACCGTGACCCGGTTCAACTTCCGATAGTCGATGCACATCCTCAGTGCTCTACCCTTCTTCTTCACGAATAGGGCGGGTGCTCCCCAAGGTGAGGCACTCGGACGGATGAATCCCTTCTCTTGAAGATCCTCGAGTTGTCGCTTCAGTTCGACTAACTCGGCTGGTGCAAACCGATACGGGGTCATAGATATCGGCGCCGTACCCGGGATCAAGTCGATCCTAAACTCCACCTCGCGCGCCGGCGGTAATCCTGACAGCTCCTCCGAGAAAACCTCCGGGAACTCACAAACCACTCTCGGCAGCTCTCTACTCTAGGAGTCCGGTCAAAACCGGATTTGGTGCATGACATAAGATCTGATTCAGCTCTCCCTCTAGGAGTTCTCCTAAAGCATAGCTCTCATTGTCCCTCCAAACATGCCTGAGCCACTAGCAATTTTTTGTACCTTGTTAAGTAGTAAAGCCTTGGAAAAAGAGACTGCAAAGAGAATTCCCCCCACCAGGTATCAGTCCAAAAATATATTCTTTCTCCGTTTCCAATTTTCCAGGAAAGACCAGTAATTCCAAAATCATTTTTAAAAGCAGGATCTTCATTCATAGCCAAGGCTACAACAACCACGGCACCGAAGGGAAGAGAGAGGAAGGATGAAACGTCCGACCAGCAGAAAACGAAAAAGAAAATTGGAAGAAAAAGAGGGGGAAGAGCGGGTCGCCACCAGAAACAATTATGGCCGGAGGTGGTGTAGACGAAGAAGAAACGGTGCAACTGCAAGCAAGATTTGGGCGCTTTTATTGCGTGGTTTGAAGTATTTCAATATTAGAAGTTGGAATCTGATGCCAATGCACTTAATACATGATAAGAAATACAACTCGTTAGGTTCCAGACTATGGTCCGAGGCATCCACATGTCACAGTAAAACATATGTGTTCACGCTCTGAACCTGTAGAAAGTAGGTCTAGGCATCGGTCGGTACCAGCCCCAAAATCCATACTCATTACCCAAACTGTGATTCCCGATTACGTAAAACCCGTATCCGTACCCATCACCGGTCGTCGAAGGGAAAACTGATAACCGCCCAGCTTTACTACCGGGCGGTGACAATTATAACCATCAAACCAGGCCCAATGAGCTTTTATTGGGCCTTCAAAAATATAAACCCACATACAACATTTTAGAAACATATTTTACAATCTTCCAACTTCAATTTACAAAGCTACCTATTTTAGAGCATTGAACCACAATTATTCCCAAAACTAATACCTCATAATAATATATTTATTATCTTACAATTTCAAAAACACGGTTTCAGAAACCATTTTTGTACAACACAAAGAGTTGAAGAACAAAAATATACAGTTTTGACTAAACTGCAATCAACCTATATTACAAAAAAAAATAGGGAAAATATCAAATTGGTACCCTTAACTATATGTTTTTAACACATTGGTACTCTTAACTAATTTAATCACTAAAAAGGTACCTTAAGTTTCCAATCAATAACACGTTAGTGTTTTCCGTCCATTTTTGGACGGAAAATGGTCATGTGCAATGCACATGACCTTAAACTTTTAAAAATTACAAAAATACCCCTATAAGTTCAAACCCTAATTATTCTTTTACCTTATTTCTCCTACGCAACCTTCATCTCCACCATTTTATTTCATACATACGTCTCCTTCATTCTGTTTCTCCTTCATTCTGTTTCTTCCCCAGCCTTCATCTCCACCATCATGACCATTTTCTGTCCAAAAATGGACGGAAAACACTAAAGTGTTACTGATTGGAAACTTAAGGTACCTTTTTAGTGATTAAATTAGTTAAGGGTACTAATGTATTAAAAACGTATAGTTATGAGTACCAATCTGATATTTTCCCAAAAAAATACAAGCATTTATACAATAAAAAAGTATCTTCAGATTTCTTTTTAAAGTCCCCACTTCCTCTATAGAAAGATTTACTCGTTTAGATACCTGACATTATACCAACAAAAATAAAAGGATTAGAATACTAGGAAAACTAAAAATATTAACAATCTAATAAAAATTCAATAAAAAAGAAGAAAAAATCAGCAAATATTTACAGGATTTCAATAAGCAAATGTTCAATACACATCATTTCACAACTACATCATTTCTCAAAGTGACATTGTTTAATGATATCATATAAGATCTGCAATCATACATTACACATTTAACATTCAAAAGTTAATAAGAAATCTATTAATTTAAAAAAAACACATTAATAATCTAGGGTTAGGTTTAAATATACCTTTCCCTTACTGATCCAAATCTCCTTCTCTTCAAACCACTAATATCACCCTTCAAACTCAAATATCTTCTTCAAAGTTTTCGTAATTATTTCAAGCCATTCATAAAGATTAAATGGTTTCAAATAAAGCAAGGATTTAATAGGACTAAAAAATGATTCCAAAACATAAAAAAGAAAAAAGAAAAACAGACTACACAAACATTTTTATACATCAATTGTAAAAATAAGATGATTGAAAATAGGCAACACTAAACACTTTTAAGAAACTGAATCTAACATGTCATATAAACAAATCAAAACATCCATACTCTGTAGATCTCAAACAAGCACCTTTAGATATTGAAGACAAACAATATAAACTCATATGATATGAGTCAGGGACTACCTTTCATGATTCGAGTTCATCAGTCAGTTATAGAAATTGAGTGTTGAAGCGTAACAAATTATGAAGATCTAAGAGAGGGAGAGAGAGAAAGGGGAGAGTGGCGGCACGATTAGGAAAAAATGAATGAGTAGGTTTTTGTTATGCCTAGACTAGTGGTGTTATTTATAGGAAATAACATCTGAAATTAGAGTTAAAATATGGGCTGAATGTTGCTGGAAATGGGCCTTCACGGTATGAGCCGTCACCAACTGTACATATCTATGACCGGTCGGTTCGGTTCACCACCGGTTTTCATTTAGAAAACCGTGACCCGCCCAAAAGATAGTCGGTTTGGGATTTTAATGCCCGTCTCCAACCCGTGACCGTCGGTTCCAGTTATTTAGGTGATGGGGACGGTTGGTGACGGTCGATTTTCGGTGATGGTCGGATAGTTGCACAGCCCTAATAGAAAGTATCTATTTTCTATTGTGGATTCATGGTGGACACTTGAGAAGAACCCCACTTCATCTGTTGATGGCCATTTTTACAAGTCCAAGGTGCAGCCTAGACACACTCGAACTACTAGAAATTTGTATCCTTGATTATGTTTGAAGTTGTAATGCCCAAAGCACCGGTACACCTAAAAAGTTCTTAACAAGTTTGTATTGTAAAGAATGTTCGAATTTAATTTTATCCATTATAACAGTCCAAAAATGTTGTTCAGGATTATGAGTTATTTTATCCCGTTATTTTTTAAGTTCTAATGCCCAGAGCGCCACTGCACCTAAAACGTTCTTTGCAAGCTTGTATTGTAAAGAATGTTCGGATTTAATTTTATCTCACTAAACCATAAGTGCAAAAATGTTGTTCAGGATCATGATCACAATTTAAAGATAACCCACAAAATGGGCCCATTCCTTCAATCACATTCACATTCTAGGAACGAGAATATATCTCTGAAAAGAAAGAAACTTTGGGCTAAGAAAGAAAATGTTAATGCATATATCATCTGCTTTTCTTAAGAAAAGACATGTCAAAACTTCATAATATGACAAATCTATATGCTACCAAATTTACAATATTAAATGCACCAATCTGTCAATCTCGCTCAGGAGCATTTTCTGAAACTCTTCTGGAACTGAGATTGCCGGTATAAGACCATACCTTTTCATAATCAGGTGGGACAGAAATAGGCTTGTGTTCGGGCGCTTCCTTGAGAAGGGTCTTTAAGGAGGGGGGTCCACGTCCCGGGCTTCCTGTTACCGGAGTGGATGAGCAGAAGGTTGGCGTTGCAAATGGAGAGGCGAAAGGGCTATGGTGGATGGAGAAAGGGCTAGGAGATATGCGTTTCTGGATCGGAAGCCCTCCTGGACCTCCCCTGCTAAACAGTGACATGGACTCTGCTGCAGCTGATCGCTTCATTGCATCGTCTACATAAACAACGTCATCGATCCTTGCCATTATGTTGAAGGCCAGACTCTCCATTACCCTTGAATAGCTCTCGAGAATCGATTGACCCACATCCTGTGATTACAAGAACTGATTTTTACCCATTTTCATGGTTTTGTATGGTAAAAGTACGTACCAGAAAGTTCATTTTTGCAAGGTTATTATGTCTCAATGACTTGTAGGGATGCACCATTCTCAACCAATTTACCCCAATCATGACAACTTTTGGATATGAAATGATGAAAATACACTCCCTCTTTTCACGTTACACGAGGGTATTTTCATCATTTCAGACCCCAAAGTTGCCAGAATTTGGGTAAGATGACACTCAAAAACGGGTAAGCAGAGTGACATTTTCCATAGTGGGGTTTAATGCAATGAATATTGGATGCTAGATACCAGATTAATAATACCTTATTATATTGAATTTTGTTCATGTCCAATGCAGTCTGTGGGAGGCCGGGGAAGCGGAGCCTCAAGCTTTGCAAGAGCGTCTCTGCTCGTTGTGCAAGCAAGTGGTTCTTTTCTGCATCAGCAACTAGACCTCTGACCTTGCCACCCCATGTAGGGCGCTTATGTTTCACGTGAGTAGCATGTTTTTTCTGATCTTTCTGCCTCCAGACATGAATTGATGCCTCAACCCTGCTAGCTATTTCAAGAGTGTGATGCTCTGATGACAAGTCCAGGCAATCAAGAAGACATTCAGGGGAAAACTGCTCAGCAGTAATGTAGCGGTAGATAGTGTCACCCAAACAAGCCTTTCCACTCTGCAACGGAATTGGACAGTGAAAATGCAGTATATCAACCACAAAGTACAGCACAAGTTTTGGTTTAATTAATGTAATGCTCTTTAGAGACAACTTCTAGATTTTCCATGAGAAAAACATTTCATTTCACACTTGTACAAACTACCATGAATAGAACATGGTGCAAGGTTCTGCAGTATTCTAGTACCATGTCAACAATAAAAATACGGCATAATCAATGACACCACTCTCAGATGTACTTTGGTATGATTAATCTACAGTTTCAGACTCCCAAAGGTTCAAAAATTACTCTTCATACAAGTTTTTACTAATATGACAGCAAAAGCGTTCACCATAGAGAAACACAACAATACACTGAATTAATGCATCAGGTTTCAGGAGATGGTAAAAAATTCACCATCAAAATAAATACAGATTGAAGTTCTGAGTGACCCCCATAGATTTCAATCTAACTTCTTAGATGAATATAAGATCGGGTAGAAATAAGAGATAACCAAATTGGGCGATTTAATCTAATTGCTATTCATCCCAATTTCACTTTAGCAGGTTATAAGTAAATCATCTCACACACATATCTTTATTTGATTATTTTCTTCTGGTTCCCCACAAACATTGAGCAGCTTCAGATCCCATGAACATTACACAAGAACCATGATTCAAAAACTTTAAGATGGTCTGCTAAGCTTGGCTGACTGAACAATTATATAAAGCACTCTTAAGCCTCAGCCAAAACCAGAACAAATAAAACCAGTATTAATCTACAGAAGTGTAATAAACATATCCAATATCCATACCTTTGGCAATGTCTCCAAGTAGGCAGAGGGAATCTCCATCTCAGCAAGCACACCACTATTAATAGCCATAGCTGCCTTCAATATCTGATTGGTGCAGTCCCTGCACTGCTGCAACCTCTTCCTGGCTTCCTCAGACAAACCATTGGATGGAATTTTAGGGCAAGGCAACCACCACTTCTCTTCCTGCCTAATTGAGGGTCTCCCAGCAGGGTACGATGACGGATAAGCTTCACAAGCCTCTGCCTCACCCATAATCACCCCTCTATCGACATACCAAAACTCAGTTTCCTGAAACCCGTCAAGCATGCCAAGCAACATAGCATCAAGCTTCTTAAGAGCGGGCAGATTCATGTATAAATCCGAGCGGGGTCGAGTAGCCATGACTTCATATGTGCCTCCTCCAGGGAATTGCTGTAATGAAGGCACAAGCTCAACAATGGAGTCACTGACACTTAAGAGCCATTCCATTTCTCTGCGCCACATTGACTTCTTCTGTGGTGCCAATGGCTCTAACCTCCATAGCTCACCAAACACAGTAGCTGCAACCATTTTAACCAGTAAAAGTTCTTAGAGCTACAAGAATTGCACTTCTAGGTCATGAAAGGTAAAGTGAACAGAAGCACAAACCAGAGAGGTTAGTGATGGCATTTGAGATGGCAAGAGCAGTACATACACCTTTACCACCACCAGACATATCTTCACCAAGTAGAAGCTTAGCAAATCGCTCCTTCATCATCTCAATCTCTACAAAATCATCATATTATAAAATTAAGCATGTGTAAAAAAAATGTAAAAGAAATTAAAGTCTCTCCATGGCTCCATCCACATCCAATTTTGTTGCTATTTATGGAGGACCTGGATTTCTCACTTTCTCTCAGTTTCCCTCATTTTCCTACCAACCAAACAAGTCCACAAAACAGAGAATCGCACTCAAATCTACCGAAATTTCTAACAATTGAACTAACCAGACAAATCCGCTTCACGTTTCTCAGGCCTCTCCTCCCAAACCATCACATCCTTGCCTCCAATCACCGGCAGCATAACCGGCGCCGGAAACTTAAAATGTCCAACCGCGGGACGCGGCGACGACGCCATCGAGCTCGACGCCCCCTCCGCATCGAAGCGCCGGTAGGAGAAGCTGCTGCAACTCTCCGACTCGCTCACATCAGCGCTTACGCTGTAGCTCCCGCACCGCTCGCTCTGCTGATCGGAACCGTCCTCCGACGACACACTCCCCGCCATCGCCGCCTCAGATCGATCCTCACAAACACATTCGCATTGGAGCGTGCCTGATCTGGGAAAATCGCAGAGCAAAACCAGAAGGGACCAGAGATGGTGGTGTGGTGATGATTGTTGAAGAGAAAGAAAGAAAAAAAGCAGATTAAAGAGCCAAAGCAGTCTCTGTCTCGGGCTTGCCCACAACGTACTCCTTCACCTCTCTATGTACTGCTTGTCTTCTCCTTTCTCTCTCTAGAAACCAAAAAGCAAAACCTCTGTTACTGTTACAGACCCCACTCTAGTGAGTCGTGACGCCGTTTGTATAGCCTGCCCCGGGCCCACCTTACGTGGGCGTGATTTAACGGCGGTTTCTTTCCGTTATCTTTAGGCGGGAGAGGAAAGGTGGTAAACGGGCGACCTCAGAGTAAGGGCCGTGGAGGCTCGAATCCCCAAGCGTCGGCGTGTGATCCTTGACCTCATCTTTTTCAGTGTTATCACATTAACACCACTTTACGAGATCTTGACCGTTGATTCAAACGTCACGGTCCCACTCGATTTCGTGAAAAAATCTCGGCCACGAAGTCGAATGGATATGGGTTTCGGTCCGTTTTAGTGTTAAAACCACATCCCGATGATTTGGCGGATCATGTTGGACACGTGTCGGGATTAGATTAGATCTGCTTTACGTCACAAAATCCTCGGAACGAATATGATTAAATGTCGCATAAAATTTAAAAAAGCCTCTTTTAATGCGTTTTTTTTTTTGAAAAACAATTAGGTGAATACTAAATGCGATTTATGATCATTAAGATCCAAATCAAATTGAATCCCAGCCGTCGATCAGTAATTGCGGTTTGATGGGAGCAACCAACCAGTAATAGAGTAGTAGAATTTTCTTCTGCTGTGCAATTTGTTGCACGTGATTGAATCTCGGAGGCGTGAAACATTAACAGCATAGGTCGGCTGGTCGGGTTCTTTTTATCTGTGGCTGTTTGGTTCTGGTTTTACGCTACCCCTCTGTCCGAACAAGGTTGGGTTCTTTTCGAGATCGGCGATGTTTCTGGACCCGGGGATCTGATGTGGCACGTGTGGGGTCCCTATGGATTTTTTTATTAAAAAGTATTAGTATATTATTTAAATAAAAATTAAAATAACTATTACACGGTATCGAGTTCTGAAAGTCTTTCTATATATAATTCTGAAGTAAGTGAACCGACACATGCGGTTTTGTGAGGTGTCATAAAGGCGAATTGAAATAAAAGTTGAACTACGGCGAAGCCAATGACTGTTGCTCAAGGTATTGTCTAGTTGTTGCATACTCTGTAGAGAGCGACCGAACATGTTGTCATCAGTTTCTAAGGGAGGAAAGCGACGATGGTACATGTGATTCAAGCATACCTCCCGATAAAAGTCCTTGAATCCTTGGGTAAAAGTCCACAATCTTCACTTACTAATTATTAACCTTGCAAAAAAAGAGAAACATGTAAAATAAAACAAAGTCAGTCGATCATCAGGACCCGAACCCGGGAAAGATATGAGAAGGAGGTCTCGGTGGATGCAAGGAGGTGGATACACCGATGGCGGTTTCAATTGCGGTTGTAGGGGCAACGAGACTGCTCAGAAGAGAGGATCCGGGTTGGCGGCGGTGGTGATCGTGAGAATGTTGTGGAGAAATTTGGGGGCGAGAGATTCATAAAAACCGCAAACGGCAAAATAATAGAGGAAGAGGAAGGACACTACAAAGACAGAATTGAATTATCAAGCCGATGTCGGAAGGATCGAGATCTTTTCATAAGAGAAGCCTCCATCTACATTAACGGCTGCAAAACTCTGACAGAGCAAACCGACGTCGAAAGGGTTGAGATCTTTTCATAAGAGAAGTCACCATCTACACTAACGGATGCAAAACTCTAGCAGAGCATATTAGGGAGAAGCTCTGGTCCCCGTGGGCCTTATTTGTAGTTGATTGATTCGAAATTAGTAATTAATGTAGTGATTTTCTTGGAGTTTGGAGTTAATTAGCGATCCCGATGACGTTCAATAGGGGAAGGTGTTTGGTGGGCCAGGTCGAGGTCTTCACATGCTTGTGTGATGAAATGATTAGAACCTGTGATGTTGATGACACAAAAATGCATATTGTAGATCTAAAAGTGTTTAATATTGGTGTTATCATGTACACATGCTATATAGAACAGAAAAGGAAAAGGAAACTAACAGCTCTAAAACTGCTTAATGATGATGTCTGAACAAGGAGAGTTTCTTATTAATTGCACTTATAAGACCAGCTTGTTTGATTTGATAGAACGATCGATTGTTTTGTGTGATGATTAAAGTTATTGTAGTGGAAATATGAAAAGTGAACTTTAGAGGAGGAAGGAGATTAGTTACCGTTTCATCACTGTAAGACTATCTACGACGAAAGTTTTTGCGTGTCGAGAGTATATTTTTAAGAAAAAAATTTTAAACTACGATTTCGTCGATTCGACACCCAACTGAATTTGTAGATTTGTCGATCGTCTATTCGAGTCGTAGCCCGATTCTCTTATGAAGAATCGTCACGTAATTTAAATAATATAAAAATAATTTCAACCCACTTTTCCCCACGAATCGGGCCCATTTATTTATTTATTTTTGCCACACATTCGACTGGAATTAGACCTAATTGTTTCAACCTATTGTGGATAGCCTGAGTGTTTTAATCTAAGGTCTTCCCATAAACTTAGAAGTACAAGATTAGAGAGCAACTGGTGGGGCTTGGGGTCTAATCTATCGTCGCAAAGAAGATTATGGAGCATTAGGCTTGATTCTATTGGTGGATCTCAGCGGGAAGAGAGTAGGGTCAAGAGATGGTAGGTGTCTTGAGTTTCAATTTTTGGAGAGCGGCGTCCAACGACAATAAAGGCATATATCAGCTTCAAACACATGGAGCATACTATCCACAGCCGTCAAAATAGGTGGGAGAGTATTCTCGCTCAATGACTACGACGGGCTACCGTTAGTTGTGGAGACGGAAGTGGGGTTGGATGCATCGTCGACCATAACAAGGGAAGGTTTTTGTACTCGGAGCGGCTGAAGAAGGAGAAGATGAGGATATTCCTTCTCAAAATCGTAGAAAAGAATGATATTCCTTCTCAAAATCGCAGGTGCTCGTCCTACCTCTCTTTCAACGCAAAGAGAGGTCGGGTTTATACAGATGGAAACGCAGCCAAAAGCCACGGTGACGACAACAGCAGTACAATGACGACTTACGACTCAGCATGGCAAGAGGATTGTTGGGGGGATGGTCAGTTCCAGAAATGGAGGTCGGAGGTCGACCCATCACCGACGCGGTTGCCACATCGACGAGAAAATCGGGATGCTAATTACGGTGGCAACGACAGGACAAGCTCGTCCCTTAGGCATAGTGGTGGCGACCATACAAAGCCCGGTAAGGGTTGTTCCTACAACACAAGATCGTTTTCCAATTGTGAGGCACTCAGCGGCGACGACTACTCCTCCTCCATTACGCATCGCCACGTACCGGCCGAAATACGGATTGTTTCCAACTTGGCGGTGGCTATTATGATCTCGATTTGGGTCCTAACTCAGTGGGGTCCACCGGTTCCGAGGGATAGACAAACAAATCAGCGAGGGGCGGCACGCACCCTCGCCTTTCCCAATGAGTAATCGGGGGGTCGATGAGGCATCCGCTAGTTCTCCCTCTCATCGACCATAATATGGCATCGGTTCCACCAAGTACCGGCAAGACACTTTTCTACCAAATCGGGAATCAACATTTTTACGTTTCTAAAGGCCCTTATTATTATCAGAGGGGTACGATATTAGTTGGTTCCTTGAGAGAATGCATAGTCTGTTTGAGCCATTCTAGTCCCTGGTTAAAGGGTTGGCCGAGACTTCACTCCCGGCCCTCAATAGTTGTTTTGGTGGTCTCGACCGCTAACGTAATATTTCCTTAAAAAACATCCCAAATTCAATCGGCACCCTTTTTAGAAATGGGTCTGCTCTGTCCTAGTTCATTATCGTCAGCAATTGTACCAGTTGCTTCGACAACTATCACATTATCCCCCTGTCGACACTCTTGGAGTCTTTTGGTCAATGAGCGTGTTTTTAGTTTATTGTTTTGTCTCACGATGTTGGGATTTATTAGTTGTGTTACTACACTTGTTTTAGTTGGATTTTGTTTCTCTTGGCGACCCATTTTAGGTCAGTGCCTTCAAGTGTTTCCTTTAGTTAATATATTTGTTCATTGTTAAAAAAATTATTTAAAATTTAATTTTATATTATGTAAATAATTCATGTTCATGTTACCTTTGAAATTATTGTAATTTAATTCAATTAAAATATTAAGCGTTTTTTTATAAATAAAATTTCATTACACTTGGAAAAACAATAAAACCACGTAAAAACTAAAGTTACAAGTAGACAAACATAACAGAAGATAAAAGCTACAAAAATAACTTCAAGGTACTCTGCATCCCGAGGCTGGCTGTGACTAGTACAATTCCGGACAATGCGTAAGAGAAAGAGCAACTTTGGGCATGGTTGGCCTCTATAAGAAAGGTGATGACTTGGAGACTAATATTCGTATAGTCATTGTTGTGACAGTATAGTTGTGTCGCTCCCTGGAAAGTAGTTTTTCGAGAATATAGATGAGACCTTGCCAAAATAAGCTTATTGGTTTGGTGCATTCTATTGTGCAGAGATACCATGGCATAGAAGATGTACTGAGACCATGTTAGAAGGTTGTCTTTTATGGAAGAAAAGTGTCTTTAAAACCATTTCAGGGATCGTGTACGAAGGTTCCCCCTCCCCATACACTCGGTTTGAAGTAATTCATGGGGGAAATGTGGGGCAGTTTCTCACTCAATACATATTTGTCTAAGATGTCCTCAAGTAGGTCCAGACCCTTGAGTTCCACTTGGGGTCGTTTGGCCAGTAGGCGATCAACCTGTTGAAACCATTTCTCTCTTGCTCGGACCTTCAATTTCTTCACCCGCCTAAGTGATTTCTTGGGACCCGGGGCCCATTCTTTAGCAGGTCACCTGGGTTGGGGGTTCATCTTGCCTGTTTTCCTCTCAACCACGATAGTGTGCATGAGAGTGAATGTTACTGTATATGATGTTTTATGCCCCTTCTTATAATAGCGGATTGCAAAGATGTGTTAAGGCATGACATTCAGTTTCCCCTCCCGTAGATGGGAAGGTGGGCCAGTTTGAACAAGAGTAGATAATACATAATAGCTAGTTGCGACATGACCGGAGGGTAACCTAGAATTTGGCGGTTACAACTACGGATGTTCCTTAGGGGATGAAGGTATAATTGAAAGTTCCCACTTGGTTGATCAGTGGATTCTCGACCCTAGCGGAGGGACGATAGCCGAGGCGAGTTGAAAGAGGTACTATGTTAATACCATTCCCTCCTCGTGACTTTCTGTTAGTCTTAGTGCCCGTAGTTCAATCCTAAATGTCCAACTGTATATATCATCGTTAGCAATAAAATTAAAGCGGCTTTATATTACTTATGTGTTGGAGTAATATATCGATGTGTGCTCTGATCTATGCCCACCATGCGAATAGAACCATAGATCGAGATAGATCACACTCGATGGGTCCCTAGTCAACAAAGCTTCACTAGAAGCGACTAGTATGAAAGATGGCTCTTTATGGCTTACGTTCTGTTAGTCATTGGAATGGGATTCCGGAGTCTGATCATAGATATCATGTGGGACATGATATTGGACGACCCGCCCTGAATATGTGCCATAGATTAAGTCATGAACATATTCAGTGTTGTAGCTTGTCATGTATCCTTAGACCAAGGAGTCTTTGTGATCGCTATGTAGTCAACAACTGAGTTTGACCTGAGCCTAACGTTGTCCGTAACAGGGCTTCCATAACGGCCAGGATTGGCTTGGGGACGGGCTACATGAGTGACACGAAAGACGGCTAAGGGATTTATCCCTCATACTAAGGTATGGGAAAGATATCGGTTCTCGGCCACTTGATCGAGAGTGACTGGAAGAATAGCATGGCCATGCACATGATACTAGGTATCATATCTTCAGTCATCTCACATATCAAGGAACGGTGATTGAGAATAATAAGGATGACGGCTTTATGCCTTATCTCAATCAGGATATTGGAGATAAAAGGATAATGACAGGGACGACGGAAAGGTTAGAATCGACAGGGTCGATTCGTTATGTAGTGTCAGGCAATACTAAAGTCTCGTTAGTTGCCACTTAAATAGGATCAAGTAAAATGGGATTTTACGTTGATCTATTGACATGCATAAACCTAAGGGTCACATCGGAGGATGAAACTCATTGACACATTTATGGAGAATGGCCAAAAGGGAGTTGTCTCGGGACATGACCAAAACTGGGTTTTGGGTCATGTGTCCGTAAGTGAATAGGACTTTACGGATCGAGACAAGGCTTGGAGTTTTGGGATTGATCGCGTCGGATAGTGTTGGACATTTCCGATATGGAAGGCTTGGAGGCGATGAGCGAATCACGGGATCTCGTTGGAAATGGCCACGGGCCATGTTCCAAGAGGCCCATGAAAGGCCCATGCAACCAAGGCCCATGGAACTAATTAATCAAGTCTTGATTAATTAGTACTAAGTAAGCAAGACAAGGATTAAGGTGTTGGTGATTCACCACCTTACCCAATCTTGTCTTGCCATACTTTGTCCTATTTACACCTTACTTGACACCATACTTGTCCCATGCCTTTAGTTGGACAAGTATGGGTTTTGTTATGTTTAAGTCATCTTTTTTCAACATAAAAAACACAAGACAAGAATAGGAAACACATTTTCTCTCCCTCTTCCATGGCCATTTCGGGTTTGGCTAGTTTCCACCTCCATGTTTGTGTTCTTGAGTCCTCAAAGAGAAGAACTACGTGGCTTTGATTCCCATGTGTATACGTAGGCGTCTTGGAGACTCAAGTCAATCATTCGTTAACCGGTGTTCTTGTTTTGGTAAGAACTAGTGCTGAATTTTTCTCTTGTGAATCCATTCTTTGTTAGTTGTTTCATGGTTTTGATCGTCTCTTGGTTTTCATTGATTTTCCGCTGCGAGTTGGTTCATCTCCAACCTTACCTCGAGACCCAACACTTTCATGTCTAGGGGATTCCAGACACAATCCTTCTCTAAGTGCGGAATCCTCCGCTGGGGGAAGGTCCAGCTCAGAATGACGTCTCATACAACCTTTCCTTAGGGCCCATGTCCTTAATGAGGACAGAACAATCCATGACCATTTGATAAAATAAAATAAAAAACCACGTCAGAAGCAATGGTTGGGGAGTCATTTGTATGTCAGGTCGACCGTACATTAAGGCCCCTCTCCTCCTAACTGGCGATGAATAGCAATTGGGCAATCTCTTGTAGTACTCGTACCTGCATATAGTAGCCCTAATAGCATTAAGAGGTATTGCATTCTACCTCCAAGAAGTCTCCCAACTTATTACCTATATGGAGTCTGATGCGCAGAGTCATCCCCAAGATCCGCCACCTGAACACAAACTGAGGTGTGTGTGTGGACCTGATAACAGGTGGGAGCATATGTGGGGTGAGATCCACGAGAAGCAGCATGGAGCAATGGAAAGCCTAATTTTGGATGCAAGAACCCTCGCCTTATCCTTTATCGTCAAAAAGAAAAATCCTAGAAGTTCTTCACCGATGTATGTGACGATGAGGTTATAGACTTTCTAGAAATTTGTCATGGCTATCGTGAATATTTTCGGTTGAAAGTCCTTAATGTTAGGAGATTTCCCGCCATCGCTTTCTCTAGCCTGTCATTAGAGACGCGAAGCCCTCCTAAGTGGCCTTCATTTCATCTAGCATGACACATCCCCCCATCCGAGCTTACAATCGATCGAGGTCGAGGCCTTCTTGTGCCTGTTGGGACACAAGATGTACCGATGTTAACGACCCACTATCCATAGAAGCCCTTTCTCTTATTTTGGAAAACCTTAGTAAGCTCTTCTAGACAGAAAAAGGAGGCATATTCGTTTTTATTTTATTTTCTATAATTTCAATTATAAGATTAGACTGATATTTGAGTTTAATTATTATTTTACATTATAACACATGTCGTTACGGAGAAACCCATTTTAAGTTAGATTTTTTTTAAAAAAAATTAAAAATAAAGATTATTAATTATGGACCTCTGGTGTTCACTCAAGAAACTAGTCAAGCATTGACTTTAATTATCTCTATAGTGGAATTGAAGTTGAATCTAAACTCTGACTAATTTATTTTCCTCTCCTTGCATTATTGCTCTTTTTCTCTTTATTACTCTCCAAAAACAATTATTATTTTTTGAAGTCCAAACCATTATGGTCGACTATCGTATCTATCTTGCCCTCACAACCTCCAACATTCGCCTCACTATTCTTACAGTTAGGCGAGTTAGTACATAAATAATAGTAAACAAATAAATGCAAGAAAATATTATCAATGAAAAAACTTGAATTACACGGAGTAGGATAAAGAACAAAATCACAGTAAGTAATTTAAATAAAACACAATAACCTCATACGATGATCAGAAAAGGAACTGGTTTGTCGAGGCCTGCGAATCAGTTTCCTTTAGACTATTTATTACCCCTTATGAGCAAAGTCTCCTAGGGTACAACGAAAACGTTTGGCGAACTCGAACCGTGTACGAGAGGTGCCATCGAATGAGAAGAGACGAGAGCTATGATCTAGAAAGAAAGACAAATTTTCTAAGTATCCTAATTAATAATAAATAGAGCATAACTTAAATAAGGAAAATAGGGAGAGTTGAAAGTGATATTTCGGAAACAATAATTTCAAAAATTTCCTTATTAAATATTAATTTCCAAAACTGGAATTGGAAATTAATTGTTGAGAGTTTATTATGGGTCGGAGCAAAACGTAGTTGGCGTACGGGTGCAAATCCGGAGCAACATTCGCGACCCTTATGTTGTGCGAACGCACATGAGTTCAAGCCCGTCCAGTTGGATGCCTTTTCAACTAGATCTCTATTTAACCTTTTCGTTAGCGATCTGAGATGTTATCTTTTAATCTTACAAAATAAATAGCGATAACTCCAGTTGAGATCAGATGTCTAATAGTCTTGTGTCGACGACGTATGTGCCGACTCTTACCATTATAAATTATATTATATTCCCTATTAATTGCTTATTGATTATCATAATGCACACACACACCTTGGGCACAGGCTTTGGCTTGTCTACAATATCCTCAGGAAGTTTCGTAGTCACTCAGCTTCTTCACTGGTTTTATGTAAGGCTACAAACTCAGATTCCATAATGGATTCGGTTATGATCGTTTGTCTTGAGGATTTCCACGACATTGTTGCTCCTGCTATATTAAAGACATATCCACTCGTGCCTTTTGAATCTTTAATGTCAAATTTCCAACTAGCATCGTAGTATCTTTCCAATACATCATGTTCCTTCGTATAATGCAGTCCATTGTTACGAGTGTATTGTAAGTATCTAAGTACTCTTATGGTCGTTGTCAAGTGGTCTTTTCCTGGATTACTCGTGAATTTGTTCAATGTACTTACTGTGAACACAATGTCAGGCCTAATACAACTCATGAGATACATGAGATTGCCTATAATTCGTGCATATTCTACTTGGTTAATGTTTTCACCTTTATTTTTAGACAAGTGTTGACTAATGTCTATTAGAGTTCTGGCATTACCAATGTCTTTCTTATTGAACTTACTTGCCCAAAATCATATCAACGAGTCTCATATCTTTCATGTCAAACTTAGAGTTTAATAAGTCTTTGTTCCTCTTTACCATCTTATCGTTACTCCTTATAATTAGAATGTCATTCACATACAAACATAAAATCATATATCCCTCGTATATGGTCTTAATATATATGCACTTATCACACTCATTTATCCTATAGTCATTAGCTAGCATGACACCATCAAACCTTTTGTGTGATTTCTTAGGTGCTTGCTTTAATCCCTATAAGATTTTTACTAACTTGCAAACCTTCCTTTCATCATTTGGAGATACACACCTTTCGAGTTCTACCATATAAATTTCCTCATCCAGATCTTCATGGAGGAAAGTTGTTTTAACATTCATTTGATGTATTTCAAGATTCGCAAGGCGACAATCGCGAGGACCATCCTAACAGATGTTATTCTTGACACATGAGGATGTGTCAAAGTAATAAAGACTTTGTTTTCATGTGTACCATTTCACAACCAATCTGGCCTTGTACTAATCTATTGTTCCACTTGCCTTTAATTTCCTTTTAAACATCCATTTAGAATCAATTGCACTAGTTCTCGCGTATAGTTTTTCATGATGGACAAAATTTCACTTTTTATACCCTCTTTCCGCATATGTATCCTGTTGAGTTTATAGCTTGAGTATAAGTCTGAGGTTCTGCCACTACCACGTAGAAGTTTGGGGCAAAGGATGTTTTCCATCCTTACTCTTTTGCTTCTTCTGGGTTCAACCTCATCTTCATCCTCTATTTTAAATTGAAACATATGTTGAGATTCATTGATGTCTACCTCTTGTTGGTAGTTTTCACTATTTTCCTCACTAACTTTCAAAGGCTTTTTTAATCCGGAACTACCTTGATTTTGTTTAAAAGGAAATATTTATTCAAAGAATAAGGTGTTCTTTCATTCCATTATTGTGTTCTTATGAACTTCTGGATTCTTAAATTCATATACCAATAATCAATATGCATTGTTGTGTGCAACATATCTTATAAAAATGCAGTTCACCTTTTTAGAACTGATTTTCATCTTCTTTGGTAATTGAGTCAATACCTTAGCAAGACACCCCCACACTTTTAAGTAATTATAGGAAGACTTTCACCCTTTCCATAATTCGTGTGGTGTCTTGTCTAATCTCTTATAGGGTACCCTATTCAAAAGATAGCTAGTTGACAAAAAAACTTCCCCGCATGTTATGTGGTAACCCAAAGCTATTTAGCTTAGAGTTCATCATTTCTTTTTAATATGTAATTTTTACACTGCTATTCCATTTGACTGAGGACAATATTACTCACCAAATAGTTTAACATATTCTCCCTCAAGCTCACTTCTAACCACTTTGATCTTTTTATCAAGTTGGTTTTCTACTTCCTACATAAAGATAATAAATTTATCTAAAGCTTCGTTATTTTTATCTTTAGCAAATATACATAACAATACTTTGTGCTATCATCAATGAAGGGAATTTTTTTCATCAGCATCAATGAAGGTAATAATACACTTATTTCCTCTTCTTGTTGGACTAGATTTAAAGTAACAAAGGTCGATATGTATCAGGTCAAGTGGTTGATCGTGCCTTTAAACATTATGAAATGAAGACCTTGTTTTTTAATTCAACACAAACTTCACATTTATGTTTGAAATCGATTTTAAATTAAGGGATATAATCCAAGTTGATTATCTATGCAACACTTCGTAGTTAATGTGTCCAAGTTTATCATGCCACATAATGTGCGTTGATGATATAAGCAGAAGAAACGTCTTTCTTATTATTATTTATCTCTTGCGGCTTACATGCAATATCATTAAACTTCCATAACTCAATACAAACAAATCCCCGACCTATATATAAATTACCCTTCCAAGGAATGAACTTCCCAACCTCTAAAGTTAATTTGAACTCATGTGATTCTAAGATACTTTAAGCTACTAGGTTCTTGCAAATGTCCAACACATAAGTGACATTTTTCAGTGTCAAATTTCTATCGGATGTCATTTTTAAAATCATTGTCACAAAAGGAGAAGAAACAAGAGGTCTGATCTAAAGAGAAAGAAAAATTTTATGTGTATCCTAATAATTATTAGGGTAGAGCTTAAATAGGGAAAAAGGGGGAAAGTTGAGAATGATATTTCGGAAACTTCCTTATTGCATATCAATTTATAAATCCGGAGCAAAATTTGTGACCCTCACGTCGTGCAGGCGCACATGAGTTCAAGCCCGTCCAGTTGTGGACCCTGAATTTGTACCTCCTACACCTGACACAAGAGAGAGCCTTACCTCTAACTAACTCAAATATACTAACGAAGGGTTCTCTATATAAACACAAGAAAAACTTAGTAGTCTTTCCACATAGAACTTATACGAATAGCACATTTTCTACTTGCATTTTTCTCAAAAATCAAGTTCAATACGTGATTTTTGAGCTTCAATTTTATATTCACTTCTTGTCCGTTTAGAACTTGTGATATCTCGTTGAAAAGGTCTCACTTCTTAGAACACGAAACTAGTCTTTTCATAATCCGATAGAAAATTGAGTATCAAGTTGACATGTTCTCAAGTTTATCCAACACTTACTACATTCATCAGATGTTGAACCATATCGACTCAGCATAACAGTTTGTAGTCGTTTCCATTGTTGCGTTAATCCGTCCTCAACACCGCCAACTCCTTCCTTGATTGTTTATGTTACCCTATCAAGACTACATAGCCACCCATTATGCCTGTTTTGTCATGATCAGGATCAGAACAACCCTCCTTTTTGTTGAACTATGACAACGGTTCATGCCATAGTTCTACCGTAAGTATATGAACTTTAAAGATAACACATGATAGATAAATAATTAGAATTTATTTCTTTATTTTTTATGAAAAAGATATGAACTTTTCCCTCTCCAATCTCTAGCGAATGACACGAAAACGACGGGTTGTTTTCATAACGTGAGAAGGAATCAATCCAATGTCCAAAGTCTAAACCCCTCACGTGATTTATGCCTGTATCCATAGGGACAACGTAGGTGGAGCAGAGTTGAGTCCTAGGCATGTACGTTGTCTCTCCCAGCCTCTATCCTAAATGGTTACATTCTTCTGCTTTCTTTGGATTTTCACGCAGCTACAAATCTGGAATCATGGGTCCTTCGATTACTAGCCACCTCATGTTCATCATCCATTTTCAGAAACCGAATTACTTAATATTGATGCTATTTTTGTTCCAAAATAAATGGGGGTATCATTGTGAAATAAATAGCTGCTTTGTTTTTGTGAAATAAATTAGTCATAAATCATCAATAATGCTCACAGGTATATTGATGAGTGGTGACAAGTGAGAGGCTGCGAGGGCGCCAAGAAACAATGAAACAACAACTAAGTATACTGAACTCTTTAATGTTTCTTATAAAAAATTATTATGAACATTTTTTTTGGAACAAATCAGAAAAGAAAAGCGGTTACATAATCAAACAGATCATAATACTGCGAGAAAAGAAACGATAGAAAGAAATGAAATAAGAAGTTGAGGCGTGAGTCTTAATACATTGCCAGACGTTGATCTTATAACAAAATGTATGGTTATTCCAAAGACAAAAGTGTAGTGCGTAGATTCTATCAGGATGGTTATTCAGCCATGAATGGGCGATGATCCTATCAGAGGTCGGCTACTTGAATCGGTGTGGCTTTCGATTACAAAAACCACTAGAGGAAGCGGAGGATGTTGAAGTATAAGTCCCACATAGAATATGTATGGACAAATTGAACACTTGATAAGCATATTAGTGCCTCCACCTATCAGTTCGAGCTTTTGGGTTGGATAGGGCTTTACCATGGTATCAGAGCCTGGTTCGGCCTAAGGCTTGTTTGTCACCTCCACCCTGTGGTCTTCGGCCCATATGCAGATGTCTAGTCCTACTATGGCCCACGTGTAGATGTCCAGTCTTACACGTGAGGGAGAGTGTTGAAATGTTGAAGTATAAGTCTCACATAGAAAGTGTATGTTAGTGTCTCCACCTATCAATTCGAGCTTTTGGGTTGGATAGGGCTTTAATAGAGGCTGACAATACTGACATAGGTCGCCGATAACAAAGACCGACTTCCAGTAGTGGGTGAATGCCGAGGTTGGCCCTTCAATAGTAAAAGCAAAAGTCGGGAGCAAAGGCCCTTATGTGAATGATGACTTCTAGCTCAGTGCCTCCACCTATCAATTCGAGCTTTTGGGTTGGATAGAGCTTTAACAGGGGCTGACAATACTGACATAGGTCGTTGATAACAAAGACCGACTACCAGTAGTGAGTGAATGCCGAGGTTGACCCTTCAATAGTAAAGGCAAAAGCCGGGAGCAAAGACCCTTATGTGAATGATGACTTCTAGCTCAACTGACTCAGTAGTTACTAGGACTGTCATAGATTTGGTCTTTTGGAAGCGAGAAAGGAAGCCCATGTTTTGGGTTGGGGGCATTTTGGTTATTATGATGGGCGAGTCAAAGTAAATGTTGACTTAGCAATTTCTAGTCCACCAAGACTTCGAGTCCATCTTCTCTTCAGACTTATTATATAGCATCCTTGGCTTTTCAATTTTTTTCCTTTCTAATTTGGTACCTAAATTTCGTTGCTAGCTATTACATCCACTTAGTTTTATGCTTAGATAAATGTTAAACCAACTTAATGTGACGTTTCTTATTTGCCGACGTTGTAATCATTATAACACGTATATTAGGTAATTAAAAATATTTTACACCACCTAATTTCTCTAACAGAAACAGTGAAAAATTTAATTTTGTTGTTGTGAACTCCCAATCCTTCATTACTATCTCCTAATGCATCACAATATCTTAATGTCTTACCTTTATCAACGGGTACTTCTTCACTGTCTGGCAGACATTATCGTACACTGTCATTGTATATACACACTATACCATGTAGTTTAACATGAGATTTCGCCGGTTTACGGTTGGTAAACACCCTTAAGTATGCTTTTTCTTTATACAGATGTTGTTATATGCTATTATAACATTACATACTTGGTCTAGTAATATCATTTTTTTTAAACAAGGATGATTTTAGAACATACTCAGAATTATGACCTATAAAACTATCATTAAATAAAGATCTTGTTATATAACCAAAAGACGGGTACGTGACCTTGATTTTTTTTCAAAATATATTAATTGCACGTAATGTAAAAAAAATATGTACCGTGTCATTGTCCTCGGTTGTTCAAGACCTCCAACAACTAAAATTGGTGTCTCTAATGAATTGGATCAATTTCTCCATCGAAAGGTCGGTTGGTATAAGATTTAGGGTTAATCTCTCTCTCTAAAAAACCGTCTCTCCTACCTCTCTCTAAAATTGAACCCTAACTCTTTGTGTTCCGCCGCCGTCCCCCACCGGCTTGGACGTCCTCTAGGCCAGGAGGTCGTCGGTGGCAGCTTCCCTTTAGCCCCCTCCATTTCCCTCTCGGTGTTTGGTGGGTCGCAGCTCAGATATGAAGTTCATTTCTCAGATCCGTCCTCTTTCGTCTCCGAAATGCCTCCTTTTATCGGCTCCCGTATTCCTCTTCCTGCAACAGTCTTATGGAGTGGTTTTTTTCCTGTTTTGGCTCATCGATTTCTTTCCTATACCAATGGAGGGTCTGAGAGGTATGAGTCAAACTCGCTTTTTTGGTTCGTTGTTGAATGTTGGTTTCGATGGGTTTCCTTTTGGAACAGTGCTTGGAAATGCTTTCCCCTAGTTTTGGTGGTTCTGGAGGTGTTCGGTTGTCTCCTCGGGCCGTGTTCGGTCACTGCTTGCCAGGGTCTACTGTCTTACTTCGTCTTTCGGTGACAAGTTTGGAGTCGATCGAGTCCAATTCTTCTTGGTGGTATTGGCCCCACATGTACACACCGCACCTCCACAGACCACGAGACCCACACGAGACTCAAGTCCACCGGCCCATCAACACAACACAACCAAAATCGACTGATCAAAATACCAATGACTCGCTCCACCACCAGATACGACATGGACGTTGATGGAGACCGACAAAATCAAGCCAGATGTGAGCTCAGTCTGCAATAATGGAGGGTGAGAGCAGCCAAGCACCAAAACCACCGCAAGCAAACCAGAAAAAAGAAAGAGGAGAGAGAAAATCGACCAAACCCAACCCCAAAACCACAAGACCTGACCCCAAAACCCCAAATCATCACAACCATCTTCATCAATAGCAGATCAACCACCAACACCAGTCCATGACAGGAAAAACAAGTCTCCAACATTTAAGAGAACATAGATAAGGGAGAGTGATAACTTGAGGTCAAAGTCGAAGCACAACGCCCACGTGATTTGAAGGAGGGGAAAACCAAGATCGATTCAAGGTAGAAGAAAAGGAGGAAATAATAAGGAGAGGGGAAGGGGAAGCGGCTCCCATGGCATATGAAGCCATAGGAGCCGGCAGTTGACGGCGGAGCACACCAAGAGACTTCTAGTTTTTTTTTATAATAATAATAATATTAAAGAGTTTGTATATGATGGATCAAAGACCTTATAACTAAGGTCTTTGATCCATCATATCCGAGAATCATGCGATCTTTCAATAAATAAAGGAAGTCCAACTATCTTATACGAAGATGATACAACTTGTATAGCTCAGATCAAAAGGGACTACATTTAAGGAGATAGAACGAAACACATTTCTCCTAAGTTCTTCTTTACTCGTGAACTTCATAGAAAGGGAGATATCGATGTTTGTCAAATTCATTTTTGTGACAATTTCGCAGATTTGTTCAATAAAGCGCTTCCTACAACTTCCTTTAAAAATTGGTCTACAAGATCGACATGAGAAAACTTCGTGATTTATGAGGAAATCAGTGGAGATATTGTAATGAGGGGAGAAATACGTGTTACACTCTTTTTCTCTTGCTTTAGGTTTTATCCCAATGAGTTTTCTTAACAAGATTTTTAATAAGGTAACTTCTATACACATTGTACAAATTCTATACTCTTTTTCCTTCTACGGTTTTTTCCATTGGGGTTTCCCTAGAAAAGTTTTAATAAATCATATTAATATTTGCACGTGTCATTCAAATAGGGAGTGTTATAAGCATGGTTGTAAAAGTCGGCCTAGGCGCCGCCTGGGCGGGCGCCTAGGCGCCAAAAACCAAAGAAACGCCCCGACTCAAGAGAGTCGGGCGGTATGAGGCGCCAAACCGACTCACAGCCGATTAAGCGGGCCAGGCGCCAATTAGGCGGCCTAGGCTACCTTTGAGATTGCGAACAAGGCTCTGTCTTCATTTTATAATTATTGGGAGAGAATATATTTATTCTTCATTCCAATGTGGGACTCTACAAAGTACAAACTGAATACAGAAGTTAACATATATACTATTTTGATTTTTGAACTACACTACACGTATTGGCTTTTGTTGTGGGTCCGTGACTAATGAGTAATATTTGCATATACAAAACAACCTCCATATATGAATATTACATATATATATATATATATATATATATATATATTAGTTTTATAATATAAATTTATAATGAAATCATATATATTATATATATATATATATATAAGTAACATACAATACATATATTTATAATGTAAAATACTTATCATCAATTTAATATATAAAATTGTATTATTATTATGTAATATATATTTATAAATAATTAAAAATAATAAATTAATCAAATCCGCCTAGGCCCCGACTAGTCCCCTGGCGCCTAGGGGTCCTCGCCGCCCGACTAGTGCCTAGCGCCATTAACAATCATGGTTATAAGTATATGTATTAGATGACTTTTTCAATTCATGTAGGCTTCAACATTTATGTTACAAACTATTTGGCTTTTCTATTTCCCCTATTTATGAATAGATTAATGTGTATTGTATTAAGGGTAAATTATGTTGACATACTCCGTACTATACACGTTTAACGGATAAATACCCTAAAATTATTTCGTAACGAAAGCATACTCCGAACTAACACTTAGTAACAACATCCCCCATTTCATCCCTTTTTTCGTCTATTTATTATTCATTTTCAAAAATTCTGAAACTATATGTAGTGTTACAACCTTAAATCTCTCTACAAACCTAAATATAACCCTAAAAATGGATGGAAATGGGGGATGTTATTACTAACTGTTAGTTCGGGATATGTTTTTGTTACGAAATAATTTTGGGGTATTTATCTGTTAAACTCGTATGATACGAGATATGTCAACGTAATTTACCCCTGTATTAATATGCATTAAAACTATGTCTTCTCATATACGTATCATGAGCCTATAACCGTTCATAGTAATTAGTATTGATTTGGAATTATTATAATTATACGATGTTTAGTCCATGAAGATATTGGGTCAAACGAGCCATCCGTCGTGCAGTCGGCCCAGGCCCAACCGAAATGTTGGAACTCTAGAAAGTTCGTAGTCGGGTGACGTGTGATCGGTAAAAGAGTACCGATATCGGAGAGGAAATCTGATCAATACACAGGGCCGTCGTTTCTGGAAACGAAGGCGAAGAAACGACATCTAATCCCGCCGGAGCAATCGACAATGCCGAAGAAGATGGGAGTCAACAGCAAGGCGGAGGCAGCTAGGGCACGGAGGAGCGCCACCGAGGCGGAGCGCAAGGAGCGCGACGCCCGCCAGAAAGAGGAGCAGTACTGGCGCGACGCCGAGGGCTCCAAATCCAAGGCCGCCAAGCGCCGCGAGGACGACGCCGAGAAGCGCGCCGAGGCCGCCGCCCGCCGAGCCGAGGCCCGCCGCCTGGCCGAGCTGGAGGAGAAGGAGCTCGAGAAGGCCATGAAGAAGCCTGACAAGAAGGCCAACAGAGTTTCGATTCCGGTTCCGAAAGTCACGGAGGCGGAGCTCGTCGCCCGCCGCGAGGAGGAGCAGAAGGAGCTCGCCAGGAAGGCCGAGGAGGCCAAGCGCCTGCAGAAGCGGACGGCGGCGGAAGAGGAGTACGAGCGGATGGTGCTCGTTACCAACACCAATCGGGACGATTCGCTCATTGAAGCCAGGACGGTCGAGGATGCGATTGCGAAGATGGCTGTCACCGACGCCTTGCCGCCGGATAGGCACCCGGAGAGGAGGCTCAAAGCTTCGTTTAAGGTGCGATCTTTGCTTCGTTGAAAACTCATGATTTTTATGTTCAATTTTCTGCGCATTCTGCTGAAATTGGGCTCTTTGATTACCCAATCTCATATTAATGAAGCAAAATGCTAATGCCTACAAAGGAGAAAATTTTGAGCTTGAATGGTATAAGATTTATTGTTATGAACAATGTATGGGGAGTTACTTTAGTTTTTGTACTAGGCTTTGCTATTGAGCAGCTAGATTGATTTTCAAGAATGGATCTGTTTTACTATTCTTCTAGTTATCTTCCCGATTCTTAGAGATCTAGGCTGTATGAAATTTTGGAACCAAGACCTTTATTGTAACGTAAGGAATTTACAGCTAAAATTCCGTAGTCACTTTATTCCAAGTAGTTCATGAATTTAGATAAGGGATAACGCCGGATCCTAACTGTGTTGGAAATGTGTTTTTCACGTCCTAACTGCACGTCACCTTTTGTTACATGTCCTATACCAAAAGTCACCTTTTGTCACATGTCCTATACAAAAGGTGTTTTTTTTTACAAAACATGAAAAATGACACAAAAAAAAGTGTTTTTTTTGGTAAATTTATACCACCTACCTCTTGTAGTGCACTGATAAACGCAAATTATACAAAAATTAAGAGGAAAAACCATCGAATGCGAACGTTATACTACTTTTTTGGTGTCATATTTCATGTTTTGTAAAAAAGAACCACCTTTGGTATAGGACATGTAACAAAAGGTGACGCTCAATTAGGACGTGAAAAACACATTTCCAACACAGTTAGGAATCGGGGTTTTCCCTTTAGATAATAACCGGGTAAAGTGATCAGAAGAAAATTGTGGTTCATTAAGCAAAAGTTTAAAGCTTTTTAGGAAGATTTCAATTGATTGAGGTACTTCTAGCAAGTGCTAGTTCAGAGTCTTGATAATGGCAGAGAGAATGGCTGCACAAGAGTGTCTGAATATCAAAGAAAGGTCATACATGTTTTCAAAAGTCTCTATTAATCTAGCCGATTCAAAATTGTCTTGATTTTGAAGTATTGTTTCCCAGCAACACACGCAAGGTTGATTTTTCTTAAACATACTCCAGAGAGTGGCATATGCCTTGAAGAAAGCATTTCACCCAAAAATAAACCGGACATGTTTTGTGTAATTGCAATGATAAGTTGTGCTTCACCCTTCCTTTTCAAAAGTTGTAGGGCTTGTATATCTTTCAGTATTGATTAGTTGCGTAGTGTTCCTTCTTGTCTTATTATACTCTATGCTTCCATTTTGCTGAATATATGTTCTCTTCTATTAGGCGTTTGAAGAGGCTGAGTTTCCAAGGCTAAAGGAGGAGAAACCGGGTCTTACTCATAATCAATACAAAGACTTGATATGGAAGCTGTGGAAGAAATCTCCTGACAATCCTCTCAACCAAGTAAGCTCTATACCTCTCAACCATGCTTTGTAATTTTAGGCAATCTTTTGATGCTAGTCTGATTAGATAAACCTTTCCTTACCCTATCATATTACATCACCTTTTCTCCTTCCCTTCCCTTGCCTCTCTTCACAAAGTGTTTCAATTTTTCGATAATGTGATAAATTCCTTACGTGTATATCTGCAAGATTCAAACTACATGAACTAGTTGAACTTTTAGCTCTTGTAAGGTAGTGAAGTTGGTATGCGATCCTTCTGTATGTGCAGGTTGCTGAGTGATAATTGCTCCCACAGGCTGTAACCGGAACAGAGTCATGCCATTTCACTCGGGTTAGGAATTTTCAGTCAAAGTCTGTTGAAATTGGATGTGTCATATTACCCTTACCTGCATAAACTATAAAACATGAGCAACATTAAATTTAAAACATTGTCTTGGCCTAGATGTCCTCTGTTACAAATAAATGAAATTTATGTAAACAGGCTTTAAGATTTTTCTGTTCTTTATTTTTCAAGTCAATGCACAATCGAGTAATGTACATGGAGACGAGAAATAATATTAACGGCTGTGGTGATAGTGCCATTTCAATCGAATCGTCCATGGGGCAACCCTTTATCTTATTGATTTTGTGGGCGGAAAAGAAGGGATAATTGCAAAAAGGTACCTTGCAGTATTCACTTTTTGTAATGTGTAGCTCTCTTCTTTCATAATTGTCAAAAAAAAGTATCCTGCCTATTTGTTGCAATTTGTCTCAAAACGACGACTTTACCCTTGTAAATTTAAATCTAAAAATAATAATTAAAGAAAAAAAAATCAAATTTTTATATCCCCTAAATTTCTGACTCTTTGTACGGTACAAAGAGGAAGAAAATTAAGGAATATGAAAATTTCGAATTTAAATTGCAAGGGTAAAATCGTCATTTATATTCAAATTGCAACAAAGTTTGTGGTATTTTCTTACAATTATCAAGGAAGAAGGTTACTCCTTGCAAAAAAATGAATACCTCATCATGGTGCTTTCTTGCAATTATTCCAAAAAAAAGTTCTCTTCCTCATAAACTTAAATATGAACTCTTGAAACTCTCTGTATTGAATCTTATTTCATCTTTGTTTTATTACAACCTTTCATAATATGTGTAACAAATAAAACACTTGTGTGATCTTCAACACTGATCTCTTCTCCAAGGAATAGGTCATATACTACATGTCCGCCAACTGAGAAAAGTTGATGGGAGTGACAAATCTCTGATCACCACCATACAAAGTGAAGGCCGCCAGCTGAGAAGCAGCCTGGGTCGGGTGGAACAAGTCCCAAAACAGATGTCCCTGGCGATCTGGGCACAAGCTCGCATTGCCATCACATCTAGCCTTTCCATTGAAACTTCCAGATCCGCAGCAAGCTGTCTTAATCTCTGTGAAATCTGAGACAAGACAAGAAAGTTAAACATGGTTGCAACTCGCTAAAGCCGAGGTTTGCAGTTTGTGCTGAGGAAGATGCTTACTGAAAAGGGAAGGGTTGTTGATGACATTTATGGTCATCTCAAAGGCATTCCCGAGAGAGTACTTAATGTCCTTGCACTCTGAGCTGAGCTTGTCCAACACTCCGGCCAAGTTCGAATGGAAAGTTCTTGCGTAAGAATTCAAATCCTCCAGACACCCGCCTGAGGCGTTGAAGACTCGTTGTGACGGACAGCATCCGATCGGTGCAACGCTCACGATACCAAACTTCCTTGCTCCGAGATCGATCAAGCTCTACAATCACACAGATAAGATTTAGTACCCTTGTATTGGTCAGCAATTCGGAGGTTTTTAGTACCTTCAAGTGGTTGTGATAGGTAGATCCTAAAATGGACATGAACTGAGTATCCGAGACACTGCTTCTCGAATGATAATACTCGAAAAGATCGTTGCTTCCGGTACTGATGAAGACAACGCTGTTGGAGATGAACTCTTGAGCTGCAATTCGGCCCAGGCTCGAGATAAGGAAGCTACGGATGATAGAGAATTGATCTATCTGTTCTGCTAATGTGATCACATTCTTTGGCTTGCTGGGAGGCCGATTAAACGGGTTCGTCTTCTTTCCCAACTTGAACAATCTTCTTGTCTGAAAATAAGAAAGTTATGCCGACAAGAACATACATTTCATGTTAGCAGAATACTAGGTAGGCTGAACCAACCATTGATTGTGATCCGGTTAGCTCAAGAAGGCCCGACCCGCCCGAGGCAAAGTTGACGCCGGTGAAGGTTTTGATGGACAGATTGCTGCTATTGAGAGACAAGAAGGGCGGCGGGCTTTCCTCCAATCCCATAAGTATAGCTAAAGAAGTCAACGTTATAACAATTTCTATAAACTTATTATGGATCCGATTCAACTAAAATCTCAAACTGATGGCTGAAGTTTCCACTGACCGAGACAATCAGCACTGTTGAGTCCATTGCTGAACCTCCCGGTCGGGATCGAGGAGGGAAAGTCAATGCCATTGGGACGGAAGTCAGCTCTTGCCTTGCTCTGGGGCAAGAAGTCGTTGGTTCCCACGTCGGCCGTGGAGTCTCCGAACACGAAAACTGCGGTAAACTCTGCGTTGGAGTTCTCAACAACGATGGACAAACAAAGTAGTACTATGAGAACCCATGTGTTCTTTCCTGTTTCCATGAGGAGAAAAGATCTTACTTTTCTCTACTTGGTTGGTGTGTTTTAGGAGAGTTGTGTGTGTACTTATATGGAGGCATGTTTTTGAAAGGACCGCCATTAACAATTATTAGTTGAAGGTACCAAATTTAAAGCCTGCCGATGGGCGGATTGTTCCTAGTATTGGTTCTTCGTGGAGGAAACATCTATGACTCAGTGAGCACAAGACAAGAGCTGCCGACGTCTGCGTGAAGTTTGGTATCTTTTTTTGGGTCAGTTCAGGTTTCTCAGGACACAAACTAATGTACAAAAACATTGTCCTTCCAATAACACATGTGTTGTTACGCGGGAATGATTCATAATGAGGTTTTTCCAGTGCTATACCGTTCGATAAAAGATCGATTATAACCACGCTAAGCGTTATTCAGGCGACTATAGTCTTCGGGAATTAATCGGGGACTAGACGGGATTAATCGAGGACTAATCGGATTTGTATTTTTCTATTTTTTTTTAATTTTTAATAGATATATTATTATATATATAGAAACAAAATATGAACTTTTTTATAGTAAAACTGGTAACAAACATTTAAAATATCTAAAAAATAACACCAAACAACTTAAAAGCACAACCCTCTAATATCACCAACCACCAAACAATTCATGTCAGACATATAATTATTTTAATTTAATCACTATAATATGCAACATTGTTCTAAGCGCCTAGACAGATCGGTTAGACACAAAATGAAACCTAGACAGGCGTCTAATCAACGACCAATCAGGATTTTTAGAATATTAATTATAACATGGATTTAGATACAGTCTTTATGCCGATATATATTACGATGGGTTTCCAATATGGAGTGTGAACAAGTGTCACGGTGAAGCAACATATTTGATCAGTTCCATATTATCATATCTGTCTCGTTATTTCGGTATATATTGGATTAAAAAATGAAAATTAATGGGATCGAGGGAGAGTAATAGGAGACAAGTTTTCAAACCAAACCATACCATTGATACGAAACAAGTTCTCAAACATGTCATCCATAACATTACAAACCAAATAAAACTCAATCCTTAAAGGGGCTTATATCTAAGTTCCAGTACCCTAAACGATCATGTAGAGACACATTCTTCTGCTAAGGTGATCGAGTTCATCTCCGATGAGCCCTGCCACAGAGTAGGGCATTCGTCGGCAAGTGGTACTCGTCTCTGATCGAGCTGACTGGAGTATAAACTCGGAGATAAAACTGTTGTCCTAGGTATTGCCTCGCCCAAAACTCAGTCCTCAAGTTCCACATCCCAACGTTGTCAAGTGCCACGTAGATAGCCGTCCACGACCTTGGGTACACCTGCACCAATTCACAACACAAACACAACAACGTTAGGCCACAAGCTAAAGTTAACAACTAATTAGTCCCATGTTGCCGGATCTATGATTTTGACATGTCTCTCTGCTCTCACCTCGGTCGTGCAACGTGAGATCGCGTCCCTAAGATTGTACTGACCCCGACTCGAAGGCCTCCACACACCCCAATCCATTCTGCAACATGTTACGTGTTACGATCAGTGATCTGATACTTATTATTATAAAATAAATACGAACATGTATGGATGTACAAGTTCTTACCCAACGACCCAGAATGCGTATCCATCGAGATGCCAGGTCTGGATGATGTTCTCGCGATTCTCAAACACGATCTCAACAAAGGACCTATAATCAGCGCCCATAACGGACGTGTCTAGGTGCATATGCCTTCCGGTGGGACTGTCCGGAATGCTCCCGACCCTAAAAACACCGGGAATGTTGAAGTAATCGGCGATCTTCAGGGGTGTGTCCGCCGGCACGAAGGACACGCCGTTGACGCCGTATCGTTGCCTGCCGTCGATCTGATCCGCCCAGCTCACGAGCTTGATGCTTCTCGTGATGTTCCTGAGGCCGTAGTGGTACGAACCCTGAGGGTTAGGCCTCGGTCCACTAGCCGTCACGTTCGTCCTAGACATAATAAAAAAAAATAAAACATTATGTGACATTAAAATGTGTAACGTTTTGTCACATGGATCCAATTATGGGCAATGTACCTGATGGACCGGGCTTGGTTTAGGGCGAAACCGATCTGGGTAGTGGGTCCGGCGGGAATTGGGCCGGAGACGGTACGAGGAGAGTTGCTGTAGTGAAGAACTCCGATTGTGGTGAGGATCTTGTTAGTGAAACGAGTGGAGACTACAATGTAGTAGTCCTGAAGAGGTTGGTCGGCTGTGACGAGGACCGAATAGGACTGTCCGACGTGGACGTCGAGAGCCCAATGAATTGTCTGAACTGTGTGAGTTCCTTCTACCTCGACCAACTTCATTGTATGACCCTGAATTCGGATGTTCAACGAGTTCTCGAGCCCTACGTTCGATATCCTAAACCTATATGTTTTTCCTGCCAAAAAAAACGTCAACTTTGTATGGGAACTCATATAACATATAAGTCACTTAACCCATAACCCTGGTTGTAGTGTGAGAGCCTTTGCAATATACGGGGTGATTAGTCCACACGAATTGGTTGGGAAATACATACTCATCTAGCTTCTCTAGAGTGGCATTCGTAAAACACGAGGTAGGACAAATTTAGAATAGTTAACCACGTGACAAGTGACCACAAACCAGTTTTCTAAAAATCTTGACTTGGTGCCGCCTAGCCTCCTAGACGCTTACAACAATTTTGCATAGTATACCGACTAAGTTAAAATAATTAGATGGTCATGTAGAGTTGATTTGTGTTGATCATATTAGAGGTTGTACTTCTAAGTTGTTTGGAGTTATTTTTTAGATATATTAAATATTTGTTACCATTTTTAATATAATGAAATTTATGTTTTGTTTCTAATATATCTATTAAAAAAATTTAAAAATAGAAAAATAAAAATTTCATTATTCCTATTAATCTCCGAAAATCCTAACCGTCCGACTAGCGACTTTTAGAACTTTGCCACAAACCATATCCATGTAGTTTGAGCTCGTGTACCTAAAAGAAAGAAAATCCCATCCAACAATCAAAACCACTTTTGAGGTCAAATCGCTCTTTTCTTCCGCTCTCATTACACATGTTCTTGGTATGCTAACCAACTTAACTGAGAGCTGAAACTAATAGTTAAAGAACCAGTACCATGCCATCTTATCATAACAACAAAAACTCAAACTAATTCTTATACTTGAAAACTCGATTATAATTTTATATTCTAACATCGGGGAGCTAATTACCTTGTTCGACAAAGAAGTATGCACCGTAGGAGCCGTGACCGTTGATGAGAACAGCATCAGGGCATGGAAGCCGGTGACCTCGGTCCAAGATGTGCTTGAGGTTCTGAAACGCCACAATTGGTTAGCAATAGTAGTGAAAATGAATGAAGGTATGGAGATGAGGTGAGGTGATGTGCGTACGTTGTGGTTGTACTTGTACCAGTCTCCGATGAGGACGGAGAAGTCGCCGGCGGGGTCGGGGAAGGGTACGGGGATCTTGGGGCTGCTGAGGATCCTGATGGGTCCGAAGCCGCCGGCGGCCTTGTGGAAGGCGAGGGAAGGGAAGTAGAAGAAGGAGCCGATCTGATCCTTGAACTGGAAAGTGTAGGTGAAGTTGGTGCCCGGAGGGATCGGGCACGTGGTTCCGTACACTCCGTCCTCGTATGAGTTCCTCCTCTGCTGAACTCCATTCCTACGAAGTTATATATATATATATATATATATGTCCATTTTATTCTAAACAATCATAGAACGTGCATGTCTAAGTGAATATGCTAGATAGACATGATTTTTACGTGTATTTTTACTTCATTTTAACTCAGGGAGAACTATGGGTCCTCTCCCCCTTTGATTTTTGTTTTGGCGATATTAACGGGACCCGTTAGTTTTTTGGATATGTGCTGGTCGCGTGTACAGTAGCATTTTTCTAACGGAATCGTCAAAATAGACGGAAGTTGTTAGTTTGTACAAAAAAATGGAAAAGTCACAATTGGGAAGTGCATAAAAAGGTCAAACTCACTTAAGATCGCCAAAACAAATCTCAAAGACGGTTAGGACCCATAGTTTCCCCTTTTAACTCTAACATAAGTAGCTTCAATCTTTAACCTGATTTTCATACGATATTCGTTTGATAAACAACAAGATCTTTAACAAAAAGCAACTTGAAATGAATCAATATGTCATATATCAACTTGAAGATATATCATAATATATGGATATACAAAACAACAAATTTGTGAGACAGACTACATGTCAGAACATGGAATATAATTACTTTTTCCCGACATGATCAAACTCAAGATCTCCCACATAAAGGGCGCGTTCTTATGGACATATTTAACCATCACTTTTCCTTTCATTAAATCTAGTCTTTAAAGCATCCACAAAGTATAAGCTGGGAGCCGGTGGTAAGCACAAAAAAAAAATCATTTAAATATTGCTGGTGGTAAGCTCACAACCAGCACGTACCACCAGCGAGGAGAAATTTCTAAAGAAAAATGTCACGAACAGGCTTACAGTGTAGGGGTGCTGACTGTAAAACTGAGAATATTAATTTAATATTCTAACAGTCCGTCTTACCACTATTTACTAACGGTTAGCGTTGTATATACTATTATATCGACTCACTCGTCAGTATCCCTGAGACCAGTATGTGGGTTGAACCATAAACATTGATATATGTTAGCTCTGGCTGATCTGATAACTTACCTAATGCTCTGTTAAGAGTATGTTTATAAAAACACCACACAAAAAATATGTCAAGTGTGTGTTCACAAGAGCACCACACAAATTAAGATGATCGCATAAGCTTTTTGCGTGAGCATAGAAATGGCAAGGGCCAGAAATCATGCGTGCCATAGAATGTGCATGACCCAACTACTCTAAACTTAATCTGTGCTCTTTCATCCATTTTTTTGTCGAAAAAAAAGACTAAACAGCCTTAACATTGTTTCATCAAATTCTATTGTATTTCAACCTAATCTCTTATGTTAGACCAACAAAAAATCCATCTTAATTCATGATAACACAAAAAAATAAGAGTAACCTACTCCTATTCCTAACCACAACACTGATGAGTGATTCAGATTAAGATCGTACCATGAAATGAGGAAAGGTTCAGGCAAGTCGTTGTGCACATTCACGATGATATTGTCGTTGGTCATCCCGTATAACTCAGGCCCCGGGAATTGCCCATTAATCAGAATCCCCTACAACAACGTTGAAAGACATCAATCTCGTATAGTTAACAATTAAAACGATTTCGTTAGATATGTCACATGTGATGTGACATATTGTACATGTATGCATAGATCTAGAGAGAGTTTTGGAAATATGCACCTGTTGGGGAGCGCCGAGGGGAGAGATGTCGCCGTAGGTAACTCTCCAGTCGAAGTACCGGTGAGTATCGTCCGCGTTGACGATTCCCGAAACAAGCATCATCACGATCAGCACCACTCCCACCATCTTTTTTTAACTCAGGTGTAGAAGAAAGCGAGTTTTAGTTATTGCAAGAACACAACACGATAAACACGGCGATGATTCAACAACATATAAAGATGGTGAGAATTTTGAGGAAGAGAGAGAGAGGTGAGCTTTTATATGTGTAGCAACTAATCAGAGAGAATGTTGTTGAAATGGTTAGAGAAGTAGATTAGTGGTAAGTAGGGGTGACAGGTTGTGCTTATGGGTCGTATATCTGTGTGGAGGTCAAAGTTGTTTGATATCACGTCGTATGAGTTTATTTGAATACTTACCCAAAAAAATTAAACGGGCCGTGTGATTCAATAGAAATATGGCATGTTGATGTAAGATGATAAGGCCAATACAGATACATGATTCAACATAGTTGACCCTAAATAACCATACACTTTTAAATGATATTTGGGGAAAAAAATGTCCTATTATAATCTTTTGTAAGTATCGTTAAATAGATAAATTAGAGCATGTACAATCGGACGACACGGGAGAAGTGGCTTCGAGGCGTTAAAGGGAGCGGAGTTGCACGTAGTCATAGCCAGACAGCTACACCCAGAGTGGTGTGGTCATACTCGGACACTGAACACCCACAAGGGTTTGCACTTGGACATCGAACTAAGCTCCGTTAGGGTCACCCAGTGCAACCCTCAGGGTTGCCACATGCTGAGGTTGAGCCAAAAAACTAAGTGTAGATTCAGACGCCATCTTAGGCCCAGACAATATGGGCTGCGTAACATCCAAATCCAAATCGTGAGTTTCCTCTGATTGCGTCTGACTGATACCCACGCCGCCGATGATCGTCTCCGCGAGGAGGACTTGCCTTCAATGATCACTGGAGTGATGCTCTATTTTTTGGGTGTATGAAATAGAGCATGATCTCTACAGGTTTTTCTCCCTCCGACGTCTAGCTGCAGCAACAAGCAAAGTAAAATCGTTGATTTTGAATCCATTTAAACCTTCTATGGCCTGGGAAGCTTCGGGTTTGGATTCAAAACGGATGAATCCGAATTAACGACCTCCACGGTTCGATCGTTTGAGTATGGATGCATGAATAATATTTCCATAAGACACAAAAACGTTCTGAACCCATTCATCTGATGACTGGAAATGAAGATTGCTAACAAAGACCTCAACTTCTTGTTCCTTACCTAAGTTATCCACAAATTTTCGACAAACTTGCGAGCCCGACGCTGTCACCTTAACCGGATCCGAAATTCCAGCATCACCCTCCGGCTGCGTCGCATCCTTGCTCTGTTGGGTTGGATGGGGTGTACCACCACTGCCTTTTGGCTGCTTCACAACCTTGCTTGGAGGTGCACCGGTAGCCTACGTCTTCACCTTTGTCGAACCCTTACGGACCTTGACCTAGGAGGTATGACGAGCTGATCCAGTCTTCTTTCCTGATCGAGAAACAATCTGACAGAAAGAGTCATAACTCGACAGGAGCACCAAACAAAAGGAAGCAAAGGAGAGGGTCTCTATAGAGCTTCGGCGAGGCATGGCGTTCTCTTGTTGGCTGGGCTCCGAGATCTAGTCATGTTGGTAGCAAACCAGAAGTGTTGCACGCAATAATGACTGCAATTGCCCCAAACCCATTAAACACCTTGCTCACTTTGCTTCCACTGAGCTCGTACCATGACTTGAAGAATAGTTTCTGGAACAAGCTGAAGTATGAGGGCTTGACTGAGTTTCTCTCTACTGAGAGACCCACCTCACTGTGCTGCAACAACCGTCGGTGGCTATCAGAGTTGTCGAAGGCACACACCTCCTTCTATTCTTCTTCTGTTCCCCGTCTTTCTCTTCTTTCCCTTGTTGTCAAGCCCGTCCAACCGCCCTATTACCGTGAGAGCTGCCGCCACCATAGATCTGTCAATGATAGGGTGTTTTCGGGCTATATTTTACGAGCTCCGACTGAGCTCCTCTGTGTGCCACTGACGTTCATCATCGTTGTCGTCCATCGGTATCCTCTCTCTAACGTCATCCACTGCTCAGATCCGCTACCCTCAGCCACACTCCGGAAAGATCCGTCCTCCTCCGCCTCCTCCGGCCAGGTCCACCCCCTCTCCCTATTCTCCGGCCATTTCTGCCCCTCGCACCACCCTCTTGACGGCCAGATCCTCCCTCACTCCCTCTTGTCCCGGTCCCTACTCCATTCCCCTCCCAACAACAACGAACGAAAGCCCACTCCCCTCCATCCTTAGCTCCCGTCAACGACGACGATCAGAAATACTTCGGACGAGCCTCTCCGTCATGTTATTTTTTTACGACCAGACATTCAGATCTGCTCCCGCCGTCCGTTGGAGCGTTGTAGTCTGAACTATGCTCTTGCATTTACAGTGCTCACTCGGTCAGTCCCGTACCATCGCCCCAAGCGGATGAGATTTGTACTGTCGGTATCGTCCATCTCCCCCTCGTTTTGACACTAGTGTCGACCATCGGAGGCAGACCATGAGTTTGTTCAGATTCGATGTTGTTGTTATTTTTTATGTTGTCTTGTCTTATTGTTTTGTTTTCCTCTAAGTCCCGTCTATCGAATTTCGTCGTCAAAGACTTGTCTTTAACTGAGGAGCCTCCGGTAGGTGTGGTTGCTACCTTTGATGGCGTGGTTGGTTGGTTCTTTTTATCAATGGTTCTTTTCAGACCGTCGATAAAAAAGACCGACTTGATCGTTGGTTATCTAAGCGTTGTGTTGTATTGTTTGGAGAGTTATCATCTCACTGACCGTCCTTCGTAGGGGTGGGCATCGGCCGGTGACCACCCTTTTAACCTTAAACCGATACCCGGATCATGATTATCGGTTTAATAAAATCCATAACCATCACCGTCTCCATAATCGGCAGTTATTTAAGAATCTGTCCGGTTACGGTTTTTATCCGTTTCACCAAGTCCATTGGACTTTTTTGTGCCTTCATTTTAAGCTTAAATTTGAACCATCATTTAATTTCTTTTGTGAAATTTATACTTCATTTCTATCTATTGACATCATTTTTGAATATTTGTCAATTTAGTTAACAAGTTTCCGGTGACGATCAGGTTTTCACCCACCCCATTATTAGGGTTAAGGTTAATTGGTGGTTGAAAAATACATGAACTTAAATGAAAATGGGTTAGTTGGTGGTTTAAAAAGTAGAATGGACTAAAAAATAAAATGGGCTTACCCCATAAACTTATATAACTTCGGTAAAAGATGTTGAGCCGAGACAGGGCCTAAAGCAACTCAATGTAAATTAAATCAATTTGGGCTTAAGTCTGCGATGCCCACTAAAACGGAAAAAATAATAGGTTTATTACATAAAAGTCGGTCGGCCGGTTTTTAACTGGTTCGAAAGATACAAAACCGTACCCATCCAAAATGCCACTGGATTGGTATTAGTTTGACCGTAACCGTCGTCGGTGACACCGGTTTGGGTAATTCTGGTGATGGGGACGGTCGGTTTTCGGTGATGACCGGATATTTGCACACCCCTAGTCCTTCAAATTCTTAAAAACGATCAATAGATGTAATGCTTTTTCATATGGTTTGTAAGCTTTATCATGTTTTATGAAACCTTTGTTAAAATGATCAGATATAATCAGGCCAAAGAAGTTCATTCAATGCTGGCCACAAAATTGACCAGAAATAATTGGAAGAAAATCCAAAAAAAGTTAAAAGTGACAAAAAAACAAAGCCTAAACATATGGGTAATGAAATGTAATAGATTTTGGATTGGGTTCCTTATCCCCAACCCATGAAACCTCTCACTCACTCTCTTCTTCTCTGCTCTTCCATCGTCAACCCACCACTGTAACAGCTCCACCAATGTTGCGCTCCATCAAAATGGAGCCTCTCTTCACAACAGACCCCATATCTCCTCCTCAGCTCAACCTCAACCTCGCCCCCAACTTCACATTCTCTTCCTTTCTTTCTCCGGCCACCTCCCTCCGCCTCAAGCCCACCCCCCACCACAAGCTCACCCTCACCACCGTCTTCGCAACCCAAAATCAGGAGACCCAATTCCCCAAAACAGACCCTGACGAGTCCTACGGCGAGGTCAGCAAGATCATCGGCAGCCGAGCCCTCCCCTCCGGCGCCGGAATGGAGTACCTAATCGAGTGGAAAGACGGCCACGCCCCCTCCTGGCTCCCCTCCGACTTCATCGCCAAAGACGTCGTCGCCGAGTACGAGTCCCCCTGGTGGACCGCCGCCAAGAAGGCCGACGACTCCGCCCTCGCCCAAATCCTCTCCGCCGAGGACGGCCGCGACGTCGACGCAGTCGACGCCGACGGCCGCACCGCCCTCCTCTTCGTCTCCGGCCTCGGCTCCGAGGCCTGCGTCAGGATTCTGGCCGAGGCGGGCGCGAGCCTCGACCACCGCGAGAAGAGCGGCGGGCTGACGGCGCTGCACATGGCGGCGGGGTACGTGAGGCCCGGCGCGGTGAAGGCGCTGCTGGAGGCGGGGGCGGACCCGGAGGCGGAGGACGATAGGGGCCGGAGCCCCCTCGATCTGGCGAGGGAGATCCTGACGGCGACGCCGAAGGGCAATCCGGCGACGTTCGCGCGGCGGATCGCGCTGGAGGCGGTGGTGAAGGAGCTCGAGGGGGCTCTGTTCGAGTACGCGGAGGTGCAGGAGTTGCTGGAGAAGAGAGGCAAAGGAAACGACACGGAGTATCTGGTGAAATGGACCGACGGTCAGGATAACGCTTGGGTGAAGGTGGGGTCCATCGGGGAGGATCTGGTGCAGGACTTCGAGTTGGGGCTAGAATACGCTGTGGCGGAGGGGGTGATGGGGAAGCGGATGGGAGATGAGGGGAAGATGGAGTACTTGGTGAAATGGACGGATATAGATGATGCCACGTGGGAGCCGGAGGAGAACGTGGACCCTGATTTGATCAAGGAGTTTAACGAGAGAGAGGGTGGTCTCCAGCTTAGCGATGGTGTGACCGCGCCCACTGGATAGATTTTTGTTTTGATGTTTGGTTTGTGTAACAGAAAGAGATTGCTTTTGAAGTCTTAGTTTAGTTTCACCTAGAATTTTGTTGCCTAAACCATTTCAATTAGGCAAGATGATCTCAATTTACTTTTCACACATTTAGTGCCAAGTAGATACTTTCCTGATTGATGGGTTTATTTATTGTTTTGTAACATAAAAAAATAGTTGATTAACTAGTTGCTAATGAATAATGATAGAGGTTAAATTGATGGGATTGAGGACTGGTTTGACTGATTTGATGTATTGTTTGAATTAGTGGTACTAATGTAAGTTAGGAGTCCAGTTGATTTTTTTTTCAAGCAAAAGTACATGGGATATTTCCAACAACTAATCGTTTAACGATCTTTAGTCTCATAAATTTACTGTCCTTACTTTTGTTATCAAATACAATAGGTTCCTGTCAAGCCATCACATATTTTGTGTGTTTTTTTGGGGTAGACAATAATAGAATGGGTATGTTTTCTTGAGAAAGAGGTCATTAGCGGGTGAGCTTGTAACAAGGGAATCGGAGACAGGTGAGTTTTTGAAACAAAAGGCCGTCGACGGGTTAAGAGCACCCACAGTCATCGGCGATAAGCCGCTGGCGAGGAGAAAACGCCGACAAGGAGGAGGCGGGGAGCTGGCGAGGACCGCTGGCCACGACCTTCTCGCTGACAGATCACGCCGACGAGAAGAGATAGTTTATCCTCAAAAATCCTTTTTGTCCAATAAAATGCTCTTGGTCAATGTTATTTTTTTTGAAAATAAGACACACCTATATTATCCAAAAAAAATCTACACGTCCAATAGAAGAACCTTGATCGTCGTTTTTTATGTTAAAAAACGCTCACCATAACTATAACATTCATGTGTAAACCTACCCTAAACCCTTATATAAACCCACCCTCACAAACTAAAAATCACAAACTCTCTACTCTCACTATTCATCCTTCTCAGAAAGCATCGTCCCGACCCGCATCCTTGTTTGTCCGTCATCATGGCCAACCTACCCGAGGATGTTGAATTCGATTCTATTTTAGGTGAGATGCTCGAAGATTGTCTGTCCACCGAGGAGATGTTAGACGACGCTTTGGTGGATTCTCCACCACGGAAGCGCAAATACATTCGACGTGATCGGGTAGCCGCAAACGAACGGTTAATGAAGGACTACTTCAACACCCACCCTGTGTACACCAAGGTGCAGTTTCGGCGTCGGTTCAGAATGCCAAAGTCTGTGTTCCTCCGTATCGTACATGCATTGGAGCAGCACGATGATTACTTCAAGGAAAGGTTAGACGCATGTTACCAAGTTTCATTTTCTCCGTATTAGAAATGTACTGCCGCCATTAGGCAGTTATGTTACGGAATTGCAGTTGATGCGTTGGACGAGTACCTGAAGATAGGGGAAACAATGTCTTTGAAATGTTTGCGAAAATTTTGCAGTGCAATTAATAGAGTCTTTGGTCCTACATACCGGCGGAAGCCTACACAAGCTGATATGGACCACATTTTGGCGGTTAATGAAGCGCGAGGGTTCCCGGGCATGCTTGGAAATCTTGACTGCATGCACTGGGAGTGGAAGAACTGCCCAAAGGCCCTTCGAGGAGCACATTCCCGAAGGGACCACGGCAATCGACCAACTGTTGTCCTTGAGGCGGTTGCTACTCGCGACTTATGGATTTGGCACTCTTTCTTCGGCATGGCGGGCTCGAACAATGATTTGACGGTCCTGAACTATTCCAAGCTGTTCGCGGACGTTATCAACGGTTGGCAACCACCGATTGCTTACACGATAAATGGTAATAATTACACACTCCCTTATTATCTTGCTGGTGGTATTTACCCTTCGTGGTCAGTGTTCGTAAAAACAATTCCATTACCTCAAACTCCGAAGCAGAAGAAGTATGCTGAGGTCCAAGAAGCGTGCAGGAAGGATGTGGAACGAGCATTCGGCGTACTACAAGCTCGGTTTCACATTATCAAACAACCGAGCCGCTTGTGGGTTCCCAAGTCTATCGGTTTGGTCATGAATGCGTGCATTATACTGCACAATATGATTGTTGAGGCTGAACGTCATACGTACGACGGGTATCTTGAACAAACAAAAGAAGGTAGTACAAGTCAACCACATATTGCACGAGGAGGCTTCGTCCCGAACAATGTCATACTTGGAAACACTATGAGGATGCAAAATGAACGTATGCATTACAGTTTGAAGGACGATCTTGTCGAACATTTCTGGAATAAATTTGGAGACGCCTAGCTGTTAGTTTCCTTTATTAGGTGTTAGTTTCCTTTATTCGGTGTTAGTTTCCTTCAGTTCTAGTTCATCTAGTGGCTTCTTTTTCAACTCTCTTTTGTACCCTTTTATCTGTGTTGTTTTAATGAGTATTGGTATCCTTTGATTTTGTCAGGCGTTCCATTTTTTCTATACCGTTTGGTGTGATGACCACTTTTCTCAAGTTGTAAATGCTTACTCCGGAACTTGTGTTTCTCGCCATCTTAATCGTCTTCTCAGTCAAGGCAAAGTTGTGTGATCGAGCTTTAATCAAACTTGAACTTCACTCGATTAATACTTGTTGTTTTTCCATTTAATATTTGTTTTTACATAACAACAATACATTAAAAAATTATATTTGTTACATCTCTCCGGCGCCTCCCCACCAACAACATAAACCCCACTGTAGAGCTCGCTGGCGGTGAGCTGGTGAGAAGAATAAAACTGATTATTTTAAACCATCTCGTCAGCGCCATCTCGCCGGCTGCCGACGAGATGGTTGTGGATGCTCTAAGTTCGGAGAAACCCCTATGATGTATTGATATTAAAGATATGTAATTAAATTATATCTTAATGCGTCAAAGAGAAGAGTTCCTAACTACTCTTACACATATAGATCACTTACAACCCAAAGAACCGTATGTGAACTGTGTCGTTGAATCGTGATTTAACGGTTTGCGGGTTGATACGTTGTGGGACGTTGATATTACGAACTGTGAACCGTTAAATCACGGTTGCGGCCGCGATCCGCAAACCCCGATGCGTAAATACCATCAGTCAAGTAATAAAGAGTTGTGTACTCGTGGTTGTTCACCTTAAACCGAATAAGTGGAACGAAGCCTCAAAGCGTTTGCGCAAACAATGTTGACTTATTCAACACGTTGATGTCGTAGTTCGAGTTTGGGATTCCAAAAAAGACAAGGCATACCCATAGTGTTTTGGATGCAACGACTTCTGTAACACCCCGCCGTCCCACACAGGGCCCCACACGCGGCGATGTTAGGTCTGCAGCCCAATACACCACAACCCCTCTGGTGTACTGTCCATAGACAAATACCAACCTAGGTTGTTGGTGAGACTTGAACCCAAGACCTCACCCTTTATAGCTTTTCCTTGAGTGATGCTATCACTAATTGAGCTGATAGCATCACTCAAGGAACTATTATAAAGGGTGAGGTCTTGGGTTCAAGTCTCACCAACAATCTAGGTTGGTATTTGTCTGTGGACAGTACACCAGAGGGGTTGGGGTGTATTAGGCTGCAGACCTAACATCGCCGCGCGTGGGGCCCTGTGTGGGACGGCGGGGTGTTACAACTTCTAACATAATTGTAAGGACGTTCCCGTGGTCTCTCATTGAGAATTGTACAACTTATGCAATCCGATAATTACTCTACTCCAAGTGAATGCAGACGAGACTCCCTAACATCCATAGAAAGCTGTGAGATTCGTTGATTTCCAGCAAATGACGGACATGTTCCTCGGTTGGACGTCGTAGATATGTTCGACCAAAAATATTGATAACGCATAAGCAGAACTTCCACACACACTCCAGAGCAGCGCTCTCCACGATTCGCAAGTACTCGTTAATGGAATCATTGGGAGATCCATAACATAACTGACGAAGTGATGCCGTGCATTTCTATTGTGGAGAGAATCCAGGCTTCCCTTAAGCATCAGGGTGTTGACGAAAATATGCATACCGCTCACTCAATGCATGATTCGTAGGATCACTTTCTTCGACATCTGAAAACGACAACAAAATTGAAGCTCGATGTATACCGGGTTAGGAGCGAAATAGTCAGCTACCAACCGGTCTTGTCCTTCCTCTAACTTTCGATCTTTCTATCTCCTCTTGGGTATCACTGACGTTTGTGACCCTCAACATCCCCATCTTCTTCCCTTTGATGTATCATTGTCGAAATCTGATCTTTAAGCCGGTTGTAATCCTTTCTGCCATCTTCTTCCCAACCTTGACCAATTCTTGGGGAGTCACTTGAGTCAATTTTGTCATTGTTAGACGTGAATCCATTGAAAAATAACAATATTCGAAGAAGATTATGAGAAGAGATAAACAGAATTATGGTGGGGAAGATGTGTGAAATTGGGAGGGAAAGAGTTCAATATATATAAAGAAATTTAGGGCACTCGATTTAGTTATCACGTGTCGTCGCGCCATAAGGCGAAGACAAGCCATTGGGGCCACGTGGGTGTTGCCTCGCTGTTGCGTGTCGTTGTAGGATCCTACGACGAGTGGCGCTACAACGACATCCTACCACGCCTCCAGTGTCCAGGACTCGTGGTAGGCGGCGTAGCAACGAGTGCCCTGTAACGCTCATACAACGCTTCACTGGATGTGCTCTTATATATGAACCACACATCTCATGTCTTCACATTTATACTTTTCCTTATTCTTTTTCTAAATTCTTAAGATCCATCAAATATGTCTTCAATGAGTCTTCTTGTGAATTTAGTGAATGAGAGTCATCATAGCACTCATCTTCAGGCAACAATTGATGAAAATATTTTGGATCATCTATCAGAAAAAGAAAGAGTTCTCGTTAGAGGAGGAAGAAGAAGAAGACAAATCGGACAAGACGTAAAGATAAGTAAGAAAAATCCAAACAGTATTAGGGGAAATCGTTGGTGAAAACCCGAAATGGATATGCACACAATTAGGAGTCCATGAACGAAGAGAAATGAAGAAAAATGATAGAAAACATGAAAAAGGGATGCAATCTATAACTAAGGAGTTAAATTTGACTATATAAAGATGAAACAACTACAAAATATTCGAACAAATTAAAATTGCTAGGGTTTCATAATATATAAGAAGACGAAATGATCACCTTATGTTCAGTTTCTTTTAATTGTTGGACTTGCAACACAACTTTATAAACTCATAGCCCAATCCATTTAAAACCCCATCCTAAATTGTATCTTCTTCTTATACGTTCTACCATTCTCTCAATTGCAGACATACTTTGTCACACCCAAAATCCGGTTTTGACCGGACTCGAGACGTGAACTAGAAATAACAATAAATAAAGCAACTTTAACGAAATAAATCTCTAAGCAGAATTCCAAAACCAACAATTCCGGTAACGCGAGTCAAATGCTCAAATCCAAGTAAAGAAGTTTACTATAAAAGAAAAAGACAGTACGTCTCTAGACCATCCAACACTAGGAATCTCGCTAAGCTCCCCAGCTCTGAGACGTCCTCTAAACCAACTCACGGTCGAAACCTATAAAAACAGTAATGAAGGGGGTGAGCTTTCGCTCAGTAGGAAAAAGTAGTAAAGGAGATGAGCTATCCGCTCACCACCACGGGTAACCGTCCAAATAGGGCATACTAGTATAGCACAATAACTAACGAACCGAATGATAATCACAACCACAATCATAATCAATCTCACTTAACCATACCTCGTGTGATCACATCACTTACCCAAACACCACACTTGGTGTGTGAAATCAACCCTGCTCAACAATTAACAATTTCTCAAAATTCACACCTAAACCATATCTCAAAGAGTCATCGAGTAAATACACACAATAAATCATTATCAATACACACCGGAACACACAACATCGGTCTAGATACCCTATACCGGAATCCTCCTTCAGTATAGGTATCATAGCGGATCACACAACAACGGTTTAGATACCCTATACCTGAATCCTCCTTCGGTATAGGTATCATACCGGAGCACACAATATCGGTTTAGATACCCTATACCGGAATCCTCCTTCGGTATAGGTATCATACCGTAGCACACAATATTGATATACGTATATCAGGACACATAGCCTCGGTCAGGATATCCTATACCGGAATCCTCCGTCGGTATATGTATCATACCGGAACACCTAGTCTCGGTCTAGATATCCTATATCGGAATCCTCCTTCGATATAGGTATCATACCGGAACACATAGTATCGGTCAGAATATACGAATACCAGAACACACAGTATTGGTCGGGATGTCATACCAGAACACCTAGTCTCGGAACATATCTACCCGGCACACAGCATCGGCCTAGATATCGTCCCACCACACCACCCTTGGCCTAGATATCCTATACCAGAATCCTCCTTCGGTATAGATATCATACCGGAATACCTATAGATATCATACCAGAAGCCTCGGTCTAGATATCCTATATCGGAATCCTCCTTCGATATAGGTATCGTACCAGAACACACAGCCTTAGAACATATCGTGTCACGCCCCAAATCCAGTTTTGACCGGACTTGAGACGTGACTAGAATTTGTAAAGAAAACGATAAACAACGGTTATAAACCTTTTAAATAGACAAGTGAGTCTCCTCAAATCAGCAAATAAAAGTTCAGAAACTCCAGTGAGTCACAGCTCAACAAGTAAAGTAATAAGTAAACGTTTAGTGCAACGACCAACATAAGTCTAAACTAAAACCCAAGATCACGGAAGCTCCCAAGCCTCTCCTCTCTGGATCTCAGATACTCCTGTAAAACAGTAAGAGAAACAAAGGGGTGAGCTTACGCCCAGTAGGAAAAACCTTAACAATTCACCCTTGGATCAATAATATACTGTGTAAACGGATGACTTAAATAAGAGTCAACACGACCACAATGAAATAAAGCGTAACAATAGAGAATAAGATAAGTATGATGTGACAATAAACAAATGAAGTAGAGTGAGATAAATACGATGAAGGAAAGTATAACTAAGATGGAATACGATAGACTCGTACTCTCGAAAATAACATTAACTTGAAAGGTTCCATAACAGAATTAACATAAGGTATCATAACGACAAGATGAGAGTAATTGTTATTACGCCAACCACCTGCTTTCTCAAGCCTCCGATCCATGAATAGGATTTAGTGTCACCTCGGTCCCCATACTCCGATCCACTAAAGTATTCATATCATATCGGATTTTCCCTCGGTCCGGAGGGAGACATATATATGTCGGAGTACCGGACACCATCCCATAGGGATGCTCGCATTCGGTATTCTCGAAAGTGTCTCCAAAGGACCAGACTCATAGGGAACCAAGGTAGTGCTTCCGTAGGACGCATACCATTGGGTGAAACCTTAGAACCCAGCTCTCATGAGGTAATCTCATCAATATCCCGTAGGATCTGCCGAGCCATAGGCTCCTCACATCACTCAATATCCCGTAGGATCTGCCGAGCCATAGGCTCCTCACGTCACTCAATATCCCGTAGGATCTGCCGAGCCATAGGCTCCTCACATCACTCAATATCCCGTAGGATCTGCCGAGCCATAGGCTCCTCACGTCACTCAATATCCCGTTGGATCTGCCGAGCCATAGGCTCCTCACATCACTCAATATCCCGTAGGATCTGCCGAGCCATAGGCCCCTCACGTCACTCAAGATCCACTGCCTCTGTCAAACCCAACCACCACAACGGCACCGGATTACCCCCCCCCCCCCCGGTGTATTTCCAAACCAAGTAACAAACAGACGGACCAATAAACGAACATACATTTCAAGAATAAGAATAAAGGAACAAGTATTTCATTCAGTCATCAAGTAACACACGTCGGAACACTCTTTCATCACAACCAATACCGTTTCGTACTTACCGTACACTTACCTATCACCAACCATCGGTACATCGATCACCTGATTGTACCCCTTTGGTACAATCAGTCATACTCGATCATCCGTTCAACCAATAATTATAGCAACATAAACACTCAATCAATTAGATAAGCATTCAACCACACAACAGCATGTGAACGAATAAATAGACACGCAATAAGAGCCGCTATTCTAGTTTCATTAGACTCTTAAGATAACCCGACACTATCAATCAAGCATGTGAACCTAGCACGCAACTAATCCGAGAGCTCTTCACAGCCTCTCTACTAGTAAATCAAGTTCCCAAGTATTGAAAGCACACTTCACTAATTGTTATCGTCCTAAGCATGCATACTAGACTCATCCAATTATTAGTAATTGAAAAACGGTTATTCTAGTTGTTCGCATCTTATAGGCAATTCTAGGACCTTTCCGATTTTATTATCCTAATCATGCAATCTAAGCGGTAATTAAGTAATTAAGACTTTCCCTACCTTGTGGTCTTCCTCTAATAAAACTCTGAAGAACGCTCGAGTGGTCACCATTTCGTTCTTCACACGGGTTCCGGCGTGATCTTCGTTCTTCTAGCTCGGGTCCAAAAGCCCTAGTGCTCGGGCGACGTCCCGTCTAGGTTTAACACAAAAAGTTCAATCAACACCAACAATTGTCCAAAGGTACACCGATTTAACCAAAATTATCCTTTAAAAACTCACCTTGATTTAAATAAAATTAATTAATTAATCTGCTTTTTAAAATAATTTCTTTGAAGCCGGGTTGACCCGGATCCGAGCCCTAACCCGGTCCAGACCCGGTCCTGAAGTCCAATTGGGCCCAAGGCCCGGATTCTGTCTTGCTTGGCCCAAGGCCTAATCTGATCCACGAATCACACGGGCCCAAAGCCAGCTCGGCCCGGAATGGCCCAAGGCCCAAGCGTTGCTTGGCTTGAGTCGGAGACGGAGAGGGGCGGTGCTGGAGTCGCTCCGGCTGCCGGCGACGGCGTCAGAAGGGTTCGACGGGGGAGAAGACTTGGCCGGAAGGAACATCATGCTCAGGCGTGGCGATGGCCGAGAACGCCGGTGGCTGGCGAACGACCTGACGGTCCATTCGTCCAGATCTGACAAGGACGAGGGTTCCCGACGTCGTTCTAGCACCTCCCGTCCAAAATCAGTCCGGCCTGAGGGTTTTTTTGGGGTAAAACGAGGTCGGAGAAAAGGGGAATGGCGAGAGAAGCTCCCTATCGTGCTATTCTTCTTCGCCAGCGGTGGACGGAGTTCAGGGGCTCGGGCCAGAGGCGATTTCCGGCGAGCTCGTCTACGATTCGGGCGTGGTGGCTTGGTTTGAGAATGGGTAAAGCAGAAGAAGAGGGGAGAGTGGGGACGAGGGTGCTGGACAGAAGAAGGAGAACGGAGAGGAGCTCCGGCGGTGGTTTGCGAGGTGGACGGCGATGAATGGACAGATCCGGCGATGGAGGGACATGAGAGGGAAGTTGGAGGTCGAGGACGCGTTGGGAGGCGTGCAACCGAATGGGGATCTGAAGAGGCAACTAGGGTTTTGATGGTAGTGCAGCGAAAATGGGCCGGTTGGGCCTGCACAAGAAACTTGGGCCTGGTCTTGTTCCGGCCCAGACGTGGGTCTGGCCTGACCAGCCCAATCTCCATTCCCTTTCTTTTTTTTTGATTTCTCACTTTAAACACCTTGTTTGCAAAAACTTACTCCAATGTTTCGTTTTGCAAAAGATTACTCCAATTTAATTTTTTTCGGTCTTTACAGTCTCCCCCCCTTAAAAGAATTTCGTCCTCGAAATTTTAAAACGTATGCGCTCCTCTTGACCCTCCCTGAAGGAAAGTCCGTTCAAAACTCATCCGCGAGGGATCCGCGGCGTACTTCCGCAGTTGGGACTACGTGGAAGCTGTCAGGCGACGGTTCTGGTTCTGTCTGAAGACCTCAAAAAGTTCGATAAGTTGCGGGGCCAACTTGCCCCCGACGCGGTCGAACCGATAAAAGTCAAACCTAGCCTCACTTTCAGAAATACGCGCTCACCGATTGTAAACTCCAGACGTCTGCGCCTTCTAACTGTATAACCCTTTTGTCTGCTCCGCACGGTTTTTAACCGTTTTCGAAAATACGCAACAAACGCTTAATCGCGCTTCACTAAGTCACGCTATTTTCTCAACCGCCATACTCGGCGGTACAAAACTGTCTCACCCAACTTCACGAAAACACGCGCGACGTTTCACCAACTTAAGAAGGCTTAGGTGAAGATCTCGATATCTCACACCCGAAATTCCGTCGTCAAAGGTATCCTGCTGGAACCCCTTACAGTCAAACCAAGTCGAAACCAAAAACAACGTCACTCAACCAAATTCTCCGCATTGGTCGTCACAAGATCAATCCCAAAGGAACTCAAGTACAAACAAGTTAAGACCGACTACAAACAACTTCCAAGGGAGCAATACGTACTCCAAACAACAAACAAAAGATCTCACTAACACCGAAGGATCTGGGACAATCATTCGTTTCATCACATCTCGTGGAAAGGTAGGTGTACCTCTAACAAGTGAATAAAACAAGCACCGACCTCTAGTCGGAAGCCGGTACGCCTCAAAACGTACTATCATTAGAAACTCACGTTATCCGAAGTGCGGCATACT